>JAKRSJ010000070.1:7500-607500 GCA_026413565.1 Aythya baeri | reverse complement strand
CCCCCCCTTACCCCAAACAGCCCCCCGGGCCCCCCTCGGAGCAGGACCTCCGTTCCCTCCTGGGGGGCTGCACCCCCCCCGCCTCCGCGACGCTTTCCTGCGCCCCCTCCTACGGGAACGACCCCCGGGCAGCGCCGGGAGCCTCGCCGCCCGCCAGGTAAGCCCCCCCAATATCACCCATGTCCCCCCCCCAAAAAAACCACCGTATCACCATGTGTCCCCCCCCCAGCACATCGCAGACCGGCTGGCGGCGCTGCCGGCCGGCTGGCACCTGGAGCTCGACGCCTTCGAGGCCACCACGCCGCGGGGGCCGGTGGCCTTCGCCAGCTTGGTGGCCACGCTGGCCCCCGCCGCCCCCCGCCGCCTGGCTCTGGCTTGTCACTACGACACCAAGGTGCTGCCACCGGGGCCCCCCCCGGCTCGCCTCCCCTTTTTGGGGGCCACCGACTCGGCCGTGCCCTGTGCCATGCTGCTGGAGCTGGCGGCCGCCCTCGACCGGCCCCTGCGGAGGGCGAAGGATAGGGTGGGTGCGGAGCCCCCCCCCCCATCTTGCCCACCCCCCCCGACCCCAAACAGGGTGCTTTGGTGTCCCCCAGGTCACCCCCAGCCATGTGGGTCCGCTGCCGGACACCCCCAGGATGCTTGGGTCCCTCCTGGAGTCCCCCGAGGACACTTGGGACCCCCCCAGACACCCCCAGGATACTTGGGACCCCCCCCAGATACCTGGGTCCTCTCCAAGACACCCCCAGGATACTTGGGTCACCTCTGGGACACCCCCAGGACATTTGGGTTCCCTCCCAGGACACCTGGGTTCCCCCCAGACACCCCCAGGACACTTGGGACCCCCCCCCTGGGACACCTGGGTCCCCTCCAAGACACTTGGGACCCCCCCCAGATACCTGGGTCCCCCCCCAGGCACCCCCAGGACACTTGGGACCCTCCCCAGGGACACCTGGGTCCCCTCCAAGACACTTGGGACCCCCCCCAGATACCTGGGTGTCCCCCCCAGACACCCCCAGGACACTTGGGTCTGCCCCAGAGACACCTGCGTCCCCCCCGGGACACCTGAATCCCCCCCAAAACCCCCCCAGGACACTTGGGTCCCTCCTGGACCCCCCCCCGGGACACCTGGGTCCCCCCCCAAGCCCACCTGGGACACTTTTCCCCCCCCCGTAACCCTCCACGGAGCCCTCTGCGTCCCTCCCGGCCCACCTGGCTCCCTCCCAGACCCCTCCTTGGGACCCCAGGGTGCCCCCGAGGGCCCCCCCAGGAACATTTCGGTCCCTGCAGGGTGCGGAGGTGACGCTGCAGCTGCTTTTCCTCGACGGCGAGGAGGCCTTCGAGGAGTGGAGCGCCACCGACTCGCTCTACGGCGCCCGGCACCTGGCGGCACGCATGGCTGCCACCCGCCACGGCCCCCACGGCACCCAGATCACCGCCATGGTGAGTGTGGCCCACCCCCCCGGCACCCAAGGGTGCTGGCAGGGTGGTGTGGTGGCACCCAAGGGTGGTGGTGACCCAGCTGGGACGGTCCCATGGCACCCAAGGGTGGTGGCAGGGTGGTGTGGTAGCACCCAAGGGTGGTGGTGGCCCCGCTGGGACAGTCCCATGGCACCCAAGGGTGGTGGCAGGGTGGTGGGATGGCACCCAAGGGTGGTGGTGGCCCAGCTGGGACGGTCCCATGGCACCCAAGGGTGGTGGTGACCCCGCTGGGACAGTCCCATGGCACCCAAGGGTGGTGGCAGGGTGGTGTGGTAGCACCCAAGGGTGGTGATGGCCCCGCTGGGACAGTCCCATGGCACCCAAGGGTGGTGGCAGGGTGGTGGGATGGCACCCAAGGGTGGTGGTGGCCCAGCTGGAACAGTCCCATGGCACCCAAGGGTGGTGGTGACCCAGCTGGGACAGTCGCATGGCACCCAAGAGTGGTGGCAGGGTGGTGGCACTGCCAGGTTGTCCCCCCTCACCACGGTGGCCCAACCGGGATGGTCCTGGAGCACCCAAGGGTGGTGTCCCTATGGCCACGTGGTGTCCCCGTGGCCGTGCTGATGTCCCCGCGCCGTGTCCCCAGAGCCTGCTGGTGCTGCTGGACCTGCTGGGCACCCAGCACCCCGCCATCCACAGCCACTTCCCCCGCACCCACCACTGGTTCCTGCGCCTCGTTGCCATCGGTGCGCCCTGGGGACGTGGGGACACGGGGACACGGGGACGTGGGGACACGGGGACGGGTGTGGGGTCAGGGCGTGGATGGGGTCAGGGCGTGGATGGGCCCTGCGGACGTGCAAAGGGTTGGGGATGTGGCATGGGGACAGCATGGGGGGCAAGGGGATGGGGACAGGGAGTGGGTGGCACCTGGGGACGCCCCTGGGTTTGGGGACAAGCATGGGGTGGGGTGACATGGGGATGGGGACAGGGTGGGTGCTGGGATAGGGATGGGAATGGGGACACGGATGGGACGAGGAGGCTGGGATGGGGACAGAGATGGACACGGGATGGGGACGGGGGTGTCACAGTGCCACCAAATGCCTTCCTCTCTGTCCCCCCGTGTCCCCTTTGTGTCCCCAACGTGCAGAGAAACGACTGCGAAACCTGGGGCTGCTGCACGCCTCCCCCAAGGACCAGCCCTTTTTCCGTCTCAGCCCACCCCCGGGGCCCGTCGAGGACGACCACGTCCCCTTCCTACAACGTGGTAACGTCCCCGTGTCCCCCCACGCTGTCCCCAAATCCCCACCAAGCTCCACGTCACCTTGCCCGTGTCCACGTCCACCCCACCGCGTCCCCTCCCTGTGTCCCCGCAGGCGTCCCCGTGCTGCATCTCATCCCCATGCCCTTCCCCTGGGTCTGGCACACCACCGAGGACAACGAGGCCAACCTCCACCTGCCCACCGTGGAGGACCTCTGCAAAATCCTCGCCGCCTTCGTGGCCGAGTTCCTGCAGCTCTGAGCCACCCCGACACCCCCGACGCCCTCCGGTTTGAGCCCCCCCGGGGCATCGGGGCAGCCCCTGGCCGTGCTGGGAGCCCCCCCCCAAATTAAATCCTAGGTGCCTGGCGGCGTGTCCCCTGCTGTCACCCACCCCTGGGGACACAGTTCGGAACAGGCTCACGGGGTGGCAGGACCACAGAGGGGGGAACCCAGCTGGAAAAGGCAACGGGGGGGCTCCTCGACCCCATTTTCAGCTGGGGAAGGTCCAACCAGACCTCCAAAAGTCCCATCCGGACCCCAAAGTGCTGCTGGATGCTTCGTCATGGAGGTCCTTCTCGTTTTAATTCGGTCAACAGTCCCCTTGTGTTTTATTTCCGCGCCTCCCCCGGTTGCTGCAGACCCACGGAAGAGCAAACTGTTACGTAAAAAGCGCATCCATGTTGAAAAGATGTGTTTAAATATTAATTAAACAGCGAGGGAGCACCGGAATGATCAAGGAAGCGAGCTGTTGGTTCTCATAATGTTTCTCCTTCATCTGCCTGTCGCTGTGGTGTTCTGGATTTTCACTGCAATCAGATCTCTCTTCTAAAAAAAAACCCAAAAACACTTTTTTGGGGGTCTGTTTTGGCCCCATTTCCATCGATGCATGTCCTTGCGTCTGTCCCCATCAGCCCAGTTCTTGACCTCACAGCCATCCTCTTGCACGCGTCTACTTGGGAACGCTTCACTACAGAAATTTAATTGGTTTTAAAAAGTGTTTTTTTTTAATTTATTTTTATTTTTTCCCCCAATCTTCTGAAATGTTGAAGCATCTAAGCCTGGAGATACCAGAAGGGACCAGATTACGAGACTCAAAGCACTTAAAAGCAGCAGTTGTCTAGCTCTTCAGAAGGAAATGACCTACACAGAGGCTGTTCCTAGAAGTATTTCCTGATTTTTGTGTTGTTCTGCCCCCCTTGCCACCTAATACCATCCCCTACAGAACTCAGAGCCACCCAGTGTGATCCCAGTGCTCCCAGTACCCTCCCAGAGCCTCGCTGTATGTCCTGGAGCCCACCAGGATCCTCCCAGTAACCCCAAGACCCTCCCAGATTATTCCAAATTCCCTGAGAGTCTTTAGAAACACCCAGGACCCTCACAGCACCCATAAAACCCACTCCAAGCCCTCCAGGACTAACCCAGACCCTCAGGAACCCCCCGAGTACCCCCATATACACCTCCGGTCACACAAAACCCCCCAGAAAGAAGGCTCAGGGACACCACGAGGTCCTCAGAAATAGTCCTGAGAAATCCGCAGAGATGCTGAGGGAACCACTATGGAAAAAAAAAATATGGTTTTGGAGCTTAAGGAGCACCTCAGGAGGGATTCTGAGGGGAATAGAGAGGGCTTAAGGGGGGTGAAGAGGCACCAGAAGGTTCTGGGGCATAATAAATGCCTGCAGAGGGGACCCAGGTGGTATTGTGGAGTCCACAGGGCCAGGTGTGGGGTTCCTTAGGGGTACTGTGAAAGCCAGCGGGGGGCTTTGGGGTGCAAGGAGGACCAAATGAGGGGGTCCTGAGGATCTGATGGTGGGTGCAAGGCGGCTGAAAGGGCAAATGGAGGCCTCTGGAGCGCCTCAGAAGGCACATTGGGGTGCCGGTAGGTTCCTGGGGAGCCAAGCAGGTGAAGTTGGCGGGTGAAAATTGGAAATTGGAGACACTTTGAGGGAATTTGGTGGCCAAAGGAGCGTTGTGGGGTGAAATACATGCAGAAAGGGAGAAAGAGGGCTCTGGGTGTAATGAATGCAAACAGAGGGGGACCTGGCGGCCAGGAGGACTACATCTCCCAGCATACCGCGGGAGGGGGGGGGGCAACGCGCATGCGCGCGGTGGGGGGGGCTGCGTGCAGCGCCGCCTCGTGGCGGCAGGGAGCTGAGCCGCTGAACCGCGCATGCGCGTGGAGGGCAGGACCATAGAGTTGCGGAGTGGTCTGAGCAGGAAGGGACCCCCCGGAGGACCAGCGAGTCCTGCTCATGGCGCCCCCCCGGTCCTCCAAACAGGCCCAGCTGAGGCCTGGTCGCCATGAGCCTTGTCCAAGCGCTTTGTGAGCACCCACAGGTGTGGGGCTTGCGCCTCAAACGTGACTTGTCCCAAATGTCCTCACACAGCTTGAGCCATTCCCTCACGTCTTACCACCATTTGTCCCATCATGGAGGCTCCACAGGCACCCCCAGTTGCACAACCCAAGTCCCCCTCAGCTGCTCCTCACACACCATGGCCACGGGTCCTTACACCGCCTTCATGGCCCTCCTCAGGGCACGTCCAAGTAGCGTTGCCTCCTTCTGATCTACCACGATCTCCCTGTAAGGCTTGTACAACCCCCAAGAAAACCAATGGCTCCTGATTCAACATCACCCATAAACTTAGCGTGCATTCAACTCCCATGTTCAGGTCATTGCTAGCAATATTGAAGAAAAATTGACTTAAAATAAGCCTTGGGAGCACCACCAGTGACTGGCCACCAAGTTGATGTCACCCCAGTTACAACACTTTCAGCCCAACCCTTCAGCTAATTGTTCCTCCATCCTATGGTGTCCATGCCCAGCTGATAGTGAGGGAGCACCAAAAGCTTTGCTAAAATCCAAAAATAACAACAAAAGACTAAAAAAATGAACACAAACTCACTACCTTCCCTTTGTCCACCAGGTGGGTAACCTTGTCCTAAAAAGATTATGAGTTTGCACGGCAGGACTTGCCCTTTGTGAACCCATACTGGCTTTGTCTAATGACTGCATTGTCTGTTATTTCTTTGAGATATATGTGTGTGTGTATATATATATATATATATATATATATATATATATATATATAATTACCAGAATAATCTGCTCCCTAACCTTATATAGAGTAATTGCAGAGGGTTCATCAGTGGGCTCTGGCTTTCTGCTGCTTTCCACACCTTTCTGCTTGTATAACAGAGACATCAGGAGCTCAGAGTCACTTCCAACCTCAAGCTCTGAAAACAACCTGGAGAGAATCACCAAACCTCAATTCTATTTAAGGGAGTAATAGTTAAAACAAATCCAGTTTGCTGCTGCTGTCATAGGCAAGCAAGGATGATGCTAGCACAACTCACACCAGTTTGAAGATGAGATGGACAACCTGAGTACACACCGCAAATTGTCAAAATACAGCATTTCCAGCTCCAGCCCCTGAATCCCATGAGATGCTGCTCAGCAACAGAAGAGCTTTCATACTTAGCATGTAGGTACCAAATAAAAGGGCATGACAGAAATTGCTACTGGCAGAAAATGGCAGGATGTCACCAATAAATTGATTTAATGTGCAGGTGGGCTGAGCCACTCATGATACTCGTAGCAGTCAGGTTGCAGTAATTCAGAAAAGCATGTTCAAATTCCAGCACTGAATTTTGTGAGTGGGAAAAGATATATATATATTAAATAAAAGAAAACTGATATGAGTGTAGCTGCACAACCTTATCTCACTTGTACAAATATACCTGATAACAGACATCCCCCTCCCCTCCCTTCCCCCAATTACTTCTTTCTCAATTTATGTTTGGTAATCAGAACAAAACATGGACCTCACCAAATCTGGGCATCATAGAGACCTCCTACTTAGGCAATTAGTGAGACTAACTGTATTAAAATATAGTATTTAATTTTAGTGGAATTAAACAGCTTTCAGCTGTCTACCAGGTAACTTTTCTTGAGCATTCTTTCATATTCAAACAGGAGAAATATTTATAGACAGTTAAAGGGACAACGTTAGGAGAAATACTTTTCTTTGCTAAATTAGATCTCAATCACCTGAAAAGATGTAAAGTCACTCAGCTCGCAAGCCTCTCCTGTCAATTGCTTTTTCGTTCCGTTTCTTGAGCTTCAATAAATAAAAGGTATCCTTGTTTTCTCTTGTTTTGTTTACAGAGCTAGGTACTTTGCAAAGGATCAGCGACCAATGAGGATGGCAGAGATGACATTTTGTTTGGTCGAGGTCACCAATTCCTCTTGTGCATATTTCAAAACCTAAACCTTGGGTCCATCTCGATCTGCCAGTATCCCTTGAAACAAAAGGAACATTTCATTCCATATGATGCGTTAAAATGACTTGACCGGACACATTCACATAATTCATCTATCAGCCAGTTACATTACACTTCATGCAGCATTACAGAAAGAAGAGACTGGTATAAAAGCCATCTGAAGATGAGGTGTCACAGTGAGATTGTGCAGTGTGCCTCAGGACACGGGAGTTTTCGTCTGCGGGTCCTCGCTCAGCAAATTTACCACCGAAATAAAAAGAGAGAAAAATACCTTCAGCTTTCGGAGTGGGAGACTATGGCATGGTTTTCAGCATAGCAAAAACGTGCACAGTGGAACACACCTGATTTCAACCGGTTTGTGAAGTTTTACAATTTAGGAAGAACAAAAAGCGGGGGCTTCGTCCTGCCCAGAGGTAAATCTGACTTCCAAGAACAAGAGGAGGTTTCTCGAAGGCACAGCCTAGACAGATAACAGCTGTTACAAAGCAAACAATACGAGTCCATATTTCTGTGCCAGCGAATAATTCCAAGAGAATATGGTAAAGTACTTAAAGTACTTTAAATTTTCTTTATTTCTTTTCTTTTTAAAGTAGTGCTTATATTTTTATTTATTTTTTTTTCCATAGGGAACCTCTACTAATTTTACTTCTTTTGTGAGCAGCATGTATACAACATACCTATGGCAATAAATAACTCCGCATTGAGACTTTCTATAACACATCATTCCTTGAAGAGATGAGTAGTTTGGTGACTCTGCTGTGAGAAAAGAAGTCTGAAGATCCTGAGAGTACGTCTTTGCTGCTGGTCAGTAACCAAATGAAAAAATAGTGCATTTCACTACAGACAAACCTAGTCAGAATTTAGCTATGTTGCTGCCTTGATACCAGAGGTGTATGCTATAAAAGAACCAGTAAAAAAATCTTGTAAATCACACACTTATATTTAATATATTGAAACAAAATAGTTAAGAATGCAAGAACTGTTTACAGATTAAAAAAATATTTTTTAAACCATCTGATCTTAAAAATAGACAATAGTAGTGAAGCTTAAAATACAACCACTCGCATTAAAATGTTTCAAGCAATACCACCTTGGTGTGTCCTGTCAAATGGCCATTAAGATAACGCATCGGTTGTTAAAAAGGTTGTGTTGGTTGGAGTCACTTTTTCACAATCCAAGTCTACAACAGTTTTTCCTTTGCTGGAAGATCCCGAGCACTCCTGGTGCAAACTTTCCCGCCTCTCTGCCAGTTTAGAAGTGGATCGAGCCATCGAGCCACTTTGACTTCCATTGGTTTGAGAGCAGACGTTATTAACTTTAGTAGTTTTGTTTTTGTGGTGATTGTTGTAGACTTTATATTTCATGAGGAGGATGAAAATGAAGACAAGAACTGAAGCCACAATGATGCCCCCAATAATGATGATCATGGTTCCTCCAAGAAACTGCGCGTGAAGGGATCGGCACTGCTTGTATTCCTCCTGGGTTGTGAACTGCACGCATCCGATCACTCTGGTTGCAGTCAAAGATGTCAATCCATCATCATAAACAGCAAGGACACAGAGGTCGTACTCACGTCCTGCAACCAGATCAGTCAAGAAGAAGGATTTACTAGCAGCAGGGATCATCCTGGAAAAGAAAATAAGTCCAGTAAACATCCAAGCTGATCGAACCTAAGGAGACCAATTCAAGATATCAGTGCCTGCTGTAAGGAAACCAGCAGAGCAGAAGACAAGCATGGCAATCGGAACAAGCAGAAACAGCTAGCATTCCCTGGGTTACTCGGTAGGGACGGAAAATACAGATTTTAGCAGTGAAAATGTCTTTACCTCGGCCATTTCAAACAAACATGGACTGGAATGCACAAGCTTGTGGTGGCTGGAGGAGAAGTCAGACCTGATTTATTGTTCTGATCTGCATTATCTTCAATTTCTGCAGTTTCAGCCTAAAAGGGGGCATTACGTGCCCCATGCAGAGTGGAATACTGTCAACGTTTGAAAATCTATAAAGGAACATACTTAAGGGCTTAAATGGCAGAACAGGATCAACTCCAACACTCGGTAATTAAAATGTATTCCAGTAATCTTACACCCACAGGAAGCACATTGCGAAGACGAAAGGAAAAAAGGCAAATTCAAACCTTTGGTCCACAGATTAACCTTATTCCCACCTTCCAGCAGCTCCATGGTGCTCAGTGTCTCGTAATCAGGCAGCCAGTAAGAACAATTAGAGCAAAACATGTGCACTCACAGCTACGTGGCGTCTTCTCTACTCAAATAACAGCACAGACTGACCTCCTCCCCTTGATCCAGCCCTAACATTGGGATTGTTCTGCGTAAATTCCAATTATTCATTTACCACAAAGAAGCATGAATGGGTACTAAACCAACAGATGAAAAGGATCCCAGGAGAAGAGCTGTGTGCTATGTTAACACATTCCCACAGACCACGGTAATGACCATATGAATCCCAATATATCTCACAGCAGATCAGCTCTCTGTATATTTGGCTCAGATATCTCGCTGGAGCGAAGCGGTGCTGTTGCAGAGGAGTCAGTTTAAACAAACTACATTTGTTCAAAGTGAGTGGGAACGTGGCCTTCTCCTGGCCACCAAGCCTTTTAAAATAAGAAGAAAAAACGGAAGAATTGTAAGCTCTGTTTCCGATTAAAAGAGAGAAAAAAAACCACCCAAACTATCTGCTTGTCGTACATTTTTTTCCACGTAGTCATCCATTGGACTATATGTATTTAGACCAGAAAGAAAGAAGAGCTACACCTTCAAAGAAATGATCTCCAGACGCATGCCTACTTCATGTAGAACAACCAATTTTCTGTAAATATGAAAAAAAAATGCCCATGTACCATCATTCATAGAAATCTCTAGCCCAGCATCCCACTCAGAACCTACCACCAACAGAAGTTCAGGTCAACCACACGTCTACCTTGCCAACCCTTCAAAAAACCTTCCACGATCTCTCCAGGCACCATTCCAGCACTGAACTACCCTCCTAGTAGATATTTTCCCCCCTTATCTCCAATCTGAATTTCCCAAACCTCAACTCTTCATTTATAACAGCAGCTTCATGACCTGCAAAGAATGTGGCCACGGGCTGGGCTTTAGGGCTAATGAGATTTTTTTTTTTTTCATTTTGCAGGAAAGGCAGGGATGGAGAGGAAGCTGCGCAAAGACCCATTTGTCAAACTGAAACGCCCAAACAGTGTTAACAAGTCCTAGTGTGTGCATAATGAGAAATAAATTTGAGATAAATAAGACAAATGAGAAAAAAAATCCAGCATTAATGCATGGGAAAACGTACAAGGTTAGCAACTGCTGCAGACCAGCAGAACAAGCCCTTGGAATTATTCATGGCCTGACCTTCACCATCCCAGAACACATACCAGTGACCAATTATCAGATAAATAGCTAATTAACATTTCAGGCTTCCGCTCGGCCCTGTTTTATACTGACCAACCACCCCAAGAGATGGACTGGGGAACTAACTTCATGGCCTATCCTGACCAGCAGCCCTCCCTCATCCTTAAAGCTTGCTGGGCTGTGGGCATCCCAGCATGAGCACGGAGTCAGTTCAAATACCAAACTGCACAGAAACTAAGCATAAGAGAAGATTTTTGCTTGTCACACTGAAGGGATGCGCCTGACGAGGCGGAGATTTTTGTTTGTCTGCCTTCACCGCTAAAAATCAGCCGTGCCCCCTAGACAAATACCGCTGGCAACTGCATCCGATCGTGGCACAACGTCTAAAATTGCTTGACATCAACAAAACTGTCAGCCAACCTCGGGGCACAACACGCAAAAAAAATTAAGGGATGTCATAGAGAACGGCTGCAGGAGGCAGAGGCAGGCACTGCCTAGAAGACCAGCTGAGCAATGAGAAGCAATCGATAGCAAACACCACGCAGAAAGCATCTTGTAGTGTTTAGGAGCCTGCCCATCTGTGAGAGGGAGGTGTAATTGCAAAAAATTATGCAAAGTACCGTTTTCCTAATGTCCGCATTATCTGGCTTATTCAGCAGCCTTTGATGCTCATTTTTCTTCTTTCAAACAACTTTCTGCAATACGTTATTGTCGGGATTATTCAGTGAAGGGCTTGGTATTGAAATTTGACTAATTACCATGGAAAGCTATGTACAGCATGTGCTGTATTACAGTGCGCTGAAATGCTTCTACAGTCATCATCATCCCAAAAGAGGAGGTTCTAAATCCTCAGCACAAACGTTGAATAAGGCCAAATATGTATTTGAATTTTATCGGCTTTTCTGGTAATGCGAGGCTATTTTCAACTACATGGAGAAGGAGAAGCGTGAAGTCCTGATAAGGCAGCAGATAAGGATTCATCAGTGGCTAAGCAGTTCTGGCCAGGCATGTCTCCAGGGAAAGGCAGCTATTTTGGCATATTTAGGAAGTTTCAAGGAAATCTCTACAAATTCAGAAGGACAGCTCAGAACTGCGTATGCAGTCAGTCAGGACTGAATCTCTGCGTGTGCTCTTGCTTTTGCCTGCAGAGCATTTACTTCTGTCCTCCCTGCAGCTTATTTACCTTATGTAGTAAGGCTAGAAAAGATCGAATCAGCTTGACAATTAGCACGGGCTTGCCTGTAATGGTTATAACAAACCTGGCAGGCCTTTAGGGCCAGGCACGGATGAGGAGGAACCACCAGAAAGCACACAGGTAGGTATGGGGAGCAAATGTGTCACCTGAGAGCTTTCTCATTCCACTAAAACCCATGGTCCAGGGTTTACAAAGCAGAACAAACATTCCCAGGAATACTTAATTTAACCTAATAATAGCTTAAGTGGAGTGGACTATGTAGGGCCAGGCCTATCGAGGGTGCTGTAGGACCTGTGACAACCCAAGAGACTGGATTTGGGGACACCGCGGGTCTCAGCAGGATAAAAACTCATCAGCCTCTCCATGAACCATGGCTCTGTCTCCAACTCAGAGCTCTCAGCAATCAAAATCTGCTGAAATAATTACTTTGAATGAAAGACATTTCACAATAGCGATGCAGGAAGTGAAAGACTTTTATCTGCCACGAGATCCCCAAGGGGGATGCAAAAACCTTTTCCTTGGTTATTCTTTTTGGGGCTTTTGCTTATTTTTTTTATTTTTATTTTTTAATTCCTCAAGAAATGTTCACGTTTGTATTCCACCATAACTACCAATTAGACTTTTATCAAAAAATCTTAATTCACATTTCAGCCTCCTGTTACCTGTAGACACTGCTGAAGCCACAATTTTAGGTGCAAATCTGTCAAATCGTTTTCTTGTAAGTGGTTTAAGAGCAACAGCCTCCATCCCATAATCCACGCCAGAGTTTCCCCTGCCATCTGCAGTCAGCCAGTAACAAGTAAAGCCCTTTGGTGAAAGCTCAACTGTGAAATCTGCTCACAAAAAATTTGACAAAACACCGTTTTGTGGGATTGGAAATATTTCCTAGCAACACTGTCAACAACAACAACAAAAAAAGCAAACCCCAAACCCAAAATAAACTTGAGCAGCTTGAAACAGAGATGGAGCTTTTTTTTTTGTTGTTTGTTTAGACTCTAATTAACGGTAATATAAGAAAATGTAATATGGTTTGCAAAACTGAACTTCTTTCCTGCCCTTTCAATGGTTCCAGTCGGAGGGGAAGGTGCAGGGGGGGAAGGAAGGGATGGGGAGGTTGAAGTGTTGGAGGGACCCCACCTTTTGGAAACTTTATGAACCAATTCTGTCTTTTTGAACCAATTCTGTCTTTTTGAACCAATTCTGTCTTTTTGAACCAATTCTGTCAACAAGCTCCCGAGCACCCAGTTTACTCAACTGATTAAAGGGATTAAAAAGCAATCAGTGTAGAGTCTGTTTATCTCGCAGAAACATCCACGGAGATCTGAATGTGATCTATGGCATCTGTGGAGGTAAAAACAACAACAAGACTGTTCTAAGCATAAAATCCTCGTCTCTTCCTGAACCCAGGCTGCTGGCTGCATCTTTCAGAAGAATTATATTCACGTGGTTGATGCTACAGGCTGGAGATGAAATGACCACTCACTGAAAGATGGAGTTATGAAGCTTTCACACAAATCATGCCAAAACTTTCGATAGAAGCAACGGCAGCCATCGATTCTCACTTGGGCTATTAAAAAACCATACTTCTGAAACAGCTGGGGTGGCACGGGAAGGTTTTCCCCCTTCAAAAACTTGAAATGTTTGGGAAAAAAAAAAGACATTGATTTTTCACGCTTGGATGTTCTGCTCCATCGTGCAACAACTGCCAGCCAATATTTGAATCTGCGAGGTCTGCTTATTTTATAAGCCATGGTGAAGCTCCAGCAGCGGTCAGTGCCTGGGCAGCCTCTTTAACGAAGACCAAAGGGATGTGGGGAGGACAATGGAGAAACGTCCCCCGTGCTGCGAGGAATCCAGCTGCAGAAGGGAAATCCTCATTAACTCAGCGCACACCAGCTATGAGCCCAGAAGGCTTTTTTCCAATCAAGGGAAACCTGAGGACGTTTCCAAGGAGAAATTCCCTAAAGAAGCCTGGGAACTGCCATGACAACAGCTACGTCGCAAGATAAGGAAAAAAAAAAGCTACCAAAACGCAACCCAAAGAGCGACAGTCACGCGATCCCTCCGATTTCCAGGCACCAGTGGCTCTCGCATTTCCCAACTTCTTTTGCTCCCTCCTCTTTTCTTGAGGTTATCTAGGTGAAGAAACCCAACCATGACCATTTGGCCAGGATTTCCTTGAGCCCTGATGAGCTGCTGGCACACAGATATGACGGATAGCCCCGACAATCCCCACATACACCAAAATCACCGCATCGTTCTCAACGCATCTCATACAACCCACACGCATCCCTCCAACCATGCAGGGCACGTGCAAGGTCTTCGAAATCTGGCATCGTCCTGATGCTTCTCCATTGCACCGCACTGAACTAATTTAAGGATTTATTTATTTTTTTGAGCAGACGTAGCGTGGCTGATTCCAACTGCTTTTCACGCAACAGATGTAATCATTGCTATATCGATCTGGCAATATATCACCTTTTCCCCGAGAGTGACAGCTCTGCCCTTTAAACAACAGTACTTTGTACTCCATATTAAAAGTGATCTGCCTCTCAATTTCTAATTTTTTTTCTTCTCAACAGTGAAAACAAGGACATGTTATCGTCTGGTTTATGCAATATACAGTCTCTCAATTATCTATAGAGAAGCATCACTACTAAATACTGATCTTCTAATTTATAGCCTGTAGTTGTGGCTAATTAAAGTTAGATGATCACCAGCTATAAAAGAATAAATTCAATGCTTAGGAGACTATTGCCTTTGATGTTATGAGAGCCAGCTTCTAATTGACTAGGGCATCAATCAGGTTGTTATGAAGCATTAGTAATCTGCTGCTTCGATCAGCGGCGGTACAAATTGAACTTCATCTCAGAAAGGCAGCGTCACGGGTTTGAGTTTGCTGGCCATTTGAGGAAACACCGGCAGACAAAACGGGAGCCCCTGCAGGGGATTGGGTTCGTGTCACCGCTCCCCTGCACTCCTTTTTGTGTTCCGATGAGCCTTCTCCTGCAACCTAAAAGGAGTTATTTTCATAAATATGTATATGGGCTCATTTAACAGGCAGAAGAAATGGAATTTCTGTATGTACACACAAATACACCTCACGACAAAGCAGCAAAAATAAAAATAGGGTGGTTTCACTCACGGGTTAATTATTACCTCACTAAGCTTGTGTAAGGTTTGGCACAATGACTGTTTTGGTATCGAAAGGCGGTTCCGCTGCTATCTCTTCCCCGAGGCTAGCATTGGAAACCTGGGCAGGCCACTTGAGCAGTGACAGTTAAACTAAAATTACAGCATTGTGAAAGTCCAAGCTGCACGGGGACTGTAATCAGCATCAGGATTGGAAGCTGTTTAAAGAATACAGACCCATTTATATCCCCGAGAAGAAAGTGGCTATTACGATTCTTGATTCACTCCGTACAACGGCAGCACGGGGCCACTTTCTGACCTTTCTCCTGCAAACAAACAAAGCTCTTGCTTTCAATATTGATGCTTTCCACAAATTGCTACCTGCACCTTAATTTACTGATTCAGGATCATTGCTACTCACCGTGCCCGATGCTTCACTCGGATGCAATTTTCTTGCTCCCTAACTAGCACCTACCCTTGGTTTTGCTAACCAAACCTCACCTCTTCCCCAGGAGGCAGGTCAGTGCCGTGGTCACTCCAGAGGGAATTTAAGTGACTCACCCGAGACAAGCAGAGCCAGATGCACAACTCCTAATTTTTTGGGGTCCCCTTTCCGTATTCAGCACTGGGGAAAATGCTGTGGGGCTGCAAGGTGGGAGCAGCAAGGGAAATTAGGGTGCATTTACATGCACATAGGGTGCATACGTTATTCTCAGCCAGTTGGCCGGAAATATTGGTGGCAGTCCAGAAGGAAAATTAGGAAAAACATCACCTTTACTCTCATAACATCCTAACGCAGACACAGACAGGCGTGCACTTACCCCGAAATACCTACCCAGAGGGTGAAGGCAACGGGAAGGTGAGGAAAAATAAGGGAGTCAAAGGAGCAGCTAAAATTCGCAAGATAAAGCAGAGTTACCATAGAAACTGCTCACCCGTGGTACCACTCAACTTGACGGAAGGGACGGGTCTCTGATGCATCCTGCACCGTTTAATGCTTTTCCCAGGCGTTGCCTGCCAGAAATAAATTACACGGCGCCAGAGCTCCACCTGTGCTGGAGGTGGAAGGCAGCTTGCCGTCCAGCTCCTCTGGCAGGGCTGAATTGCTGTGGATCCTGCACATCTCCACACCTCTGCTGGGAATCTCTGCATCCTTTGCATCCCCATCCACCACCAGGTTGATGGCGCGGAGCAGATGTTTGTATACCGGTGACATGGGCTGGGCTTAACCACACGAGAGGGGCAGCGAGCAAGCAGAGGGCTCCTGGCTCCCCAGTCACACGGTGTGCAATGCTTAATTGCTTAATTGCTCCTGCGCTCAGCTTAAATCGCTCTGACATTTACAGCGTGGCTTGAAGTAGGAGCAGTGCAGATAACTGCACATGCAGAATTGCCGCCCAATTACCACTCCCATCACTTTAGCACGAAACTTCCTTTAAGGATCTCTATCTGATGATTGCTCACTGTGGGAACTGAAGAAGAACACGCAAATTTTCATCTCGGAGAGGCCCATTATACTATGGTGTATTACATTACTTGAAATCGCTGCTCTGTGAGTCAAAGCATCAAGTGTTTTATCCTTTGGTCATCAACCTGGGCCTCTCACTTAACGGGAATTTAGGCTGAGAAAGGGACATGCAGATGGAGCACTCTTCCCCATTTCTTCCCCATGGCTCTTCTTTCGGCACAAGAGCATTCAGCAGCAAGAGCATTTGATTCAGCTCTTGACAGACTGACTAATTAATGAGCTGTCGCATGAGTCGGAGGCTTTGGGAAGGCTAAAACTCGCCGAGAGCAAATCACTGCGATTGCACGAAGGCTGGCAAATCATCCGACCAGTGTTATGGGAAAGGATGCACAAATGTCACCAGACAACCCTTGTCCTGCACCCACTGCACCCCACTGCCTGCCCAGCCCCAGCTGCCGCTCGCCGTGCTTGGATTTACTTTGAGATTTACTCCAAAAACTGAATCAACGCCCCTTAGAAGCCCCGGCCACTGCTATTGAGACATCTCTGCTCTGTGTTTCCCTGCGTTTCACAACTTTGCAGATCCCTCCAGCAGCAGTGTCACAAATGTGCTTGCAGATGACAATTAAATGAGGCTTCAGCTCCCAGCCAGCTCCTCGCCCTCCATCAGATACCAACAACCACCCTCCCACCACTTCCTAAGAGGTCCTTGCTTATCCTCGCCCAGTCTTTCCGCATCCTTTCCAGCCCGTAGCCATGGCAACGCCAGGATGGCATCCTTCCCCACAGGGACTCTGAGGATGGGCATTTTAAGATGAGGCTTTTAAAAATCCCAAGCGACTGCAAAGTGAAAGTCTCTTTCAAGGACTTCAACATTTTTCATATGCAGTTCCTTTTTATTTTTTTATCTTTTTTTAACAAGAATTTGCCTGCAAAGGTAGGCATTTGAAATGTGAATCCCAGGGGAACAACTACCCTACATTCCCTTCCTTAGGGGACTGCTTACTAGAGCAGTATATTTGAACCCAGCCTTTCAGCTGTTAGATGCAATTCCCCTTTTGCTTATTCCTCTCCATACCTTAGTGCAACCAGCAGCATTACATTAGGTAAATCATCATTGCTTGGTTTAGAGAAGTTGATGAAAAGCACAACTCTGGAATATTAACTCCGTATCAAGTGCTAGCTCCTGCTTTAATGTCAGCCTACCCCTCTTTCCCCCCCCCAAGCTAATCACAAACAAAAGCCTATAAGCAGCAAGGCATGTAATCAGAAACTCAACCACCCTGCCCAGGGAGCAACTATAAAAATCTGCACAACATCCACTGAAGCTGAGCAGCAAATAGTTATTCCCGAGTAAATTTTACCAAATAAACTCCAGCCGATGAATCAGCGCCTTTAAAAGTGAAACCCCCACAAAATTCATCACCTAAAGCTTTCCGGGCAATGTCCGATTCCCTCCATGAGCTTTGTCCCCGTGACAGCATGGAAGTGGAATAGAGGAATTGCGTGATGACTTTTAGGGGCTGAAGGTTTGGCATAATATACAAGAGACATAGTATGGCCATACATATTTGCCATACAGGCAAAATGTGGCCTTGGGGCATCTCTGGACATCTCACAGATTTGGGCATCTCGATTTTCCTCTCTTTCCTATATATTTAGGTAAAGCAATTACACTTAATCAGCATGAAAGGTAACTAAACTTTCCATCTTAATTTCCCTGGGTGTATTAACTGAGATAATGCTCATCAGCCTCACTCCGTCCATTAAACTGGACTCTGAAGATTAATTATGGCTGTAAAGGGCTTCGAGATCCTCGAGAGGCAGCAGAGAAGCGGGTGTATTATGAGTTTTAACAGTACAACTCCTCAACGATGGGAATTTAACGAGCAAAGTTGTCCCCTCGTTCACAGCCACCGCCTGCAATTAGCTGCCATTGCAGGGAATAATTCAACCTACGCTCTTATCACCTCTTTCTTGCTTCCACCTCCACAAGGGAGGAGGTGCAGAGGTTTACCTGTACACGAGGATGTCATCAGAGGAGCTGTTGTACTGGATCTGGTACATGCGAATCCCGGGGAGGTGGTGCTGAGAAGGCCACTGGATGAGAGCAGAGGACGAGGTCAGCTCGGCGACCACCACCACCTTCTCTTGCTGAGCCTTCGTTTCGTTCGGAAAGCTCGACTTGGCAGATATCAGAATATCCGAGGGGCCTGGCTCTGTGTCTTTATCGCAATTGGTGCTGTTAGCGAGGTTGGGGTACGGGGTAACGAGGAGCTCGACGGGAGCCGTCGACTCTCCCGCAGCGTTTGATGCTATGCAGGTGAACGTGCCCTTCTCCGTCAGAGACGTAACCAAAATATCCAGGGTACCATTCTCGTAAGAAATCGTCCTAGAGGTGTTAGAGACCAGCTTCCCGTCGGGTGCAATCCAGCGAACGTAGGGGTCCGGATCGCCCACAGCTTTACACTTCAACGAGACGCTTTGGCCCTCCGTTACGGTTAGCTTGGGGGTTCGGTGTGTTATCATCGGGGGCTCACAGACAAATTCCTCCTCTTTGATGGACCAGAAGTATTTGCCCATCAGCTCTGGTGGGGAGGCGCAGGTTTCTAGGTCGTCTTCTCTGGTGAGGCGCCTCAGCCACACCAGCTCGCAGTTGCAGTGCAAAGGGTTGCCCCCAAAGCTCAGCACCAAAGATGACAGCGGAGATCCTTTGGACTTGGCGTACACGGGGATCCTGGAGAACAACGGATCGGGAGGGATCTTCTTCAGCTTGTTGGAGGTCATGTCTAGACGGGCAAGCTTGTGAAGATTGGAGAAGATTCCCTCCGGCACAAACTCGATGAGGTTATGATCCAAGCTGACCGTGTTGACGTTGGAAAGTTTGGCGATTGTTTCCCAGGGAACGTTAACAAGGTTGTTGTAGGACAGATCCAGGTCTTCGATGGTTTCAATAAAGTCATCCAACGACCCGGGAGAGATATAGCTTAGCTGATTGTTACTGAGTATTAAATGTCGAAGGTTGATCAAACCTTTGAAATGATCTTCGTTGATATAGGTCAGTCTGTTACTATCCAAGTGTAAAGCGTGAAGGCCTTTAAGATCAAAAAATGCATAAGGCATGATTTGACTTATTGTATTCCTCGACAGCGTCAAGTGAATGAGATTGGTCATGTTCGCAAAATCCTTTCTCCTGAGCGTCGTGATGAAGTTGTCCATCAGCCTCAGCTCTGCCGTTCTCCTGTCGATGCTGGGGGGCACGAAGAGAAGCCCCGTCTTCGTACAGAGGATGGTGAAGGACGGAGACAGGTTTTGACACATGCATCTTTTGGGGCACATCATGGCCTTCACGGCTGTGCTAATAACCAGTAGATAGACAACCAGCCTTTCCATCGTAAGAAAAATAGCAGACCTAAAGGGGGGAAAGAAGAAATCCATGTAAATATATTTTAATTGAGCATTAGAAATAGGTTTACACTGTCGTTGTCGTTATTCTTTGCGTGGGTCAGAACCTCATTTCGAACTGTGCATCGCTTCATTACTCTGTGGTAATGCTCGCCTCATTTTTTTTTTTTTTTTTGCCATTATGGATTTCTAGCAGCTTTCTTTGGCTTTCCCCAGCTCATCTATGCCCTGCCTATACCAAGCAGGGAGCTCCTTGGAGAGCGCACATTTCAAGGCCAGGGCTTTTTCCCAGGCGGTGGCAGAGAACTAAAACTTTTCCAGCAAATAAAGAAGGAGAAACACCTTCAAAGGCATTGCTGAAAAGCAAGCTTGTGTTTAATTGGAGAAGCAGGTATATGTTTTGTGATTTTTTTATTTTTTTTTCTGTAAAAAAAAAAATTTTTTTTTCTTTTTTATTTTTTTTTTAGCTTTAGAAACTAAATTTCATAATTACACATGGTTTTGGTCAATGAAATTATCTCCGTGCAATCTTGTGCGTGCCAAGTTATTTCCCATTGTACCTGAAGTGCTTGGCTGCTATACCAAGGGTTGATTTTCGTTTCTACTTCACCTCCAGCTGGCTGGAAAATTGCTAAGCATTAAGTGTGGTGACTCAAGCGACCACGAAGGCTCCCCATCTGCAATGTAAAGGACTCAAACTCCGTGTTTCGCCCAAGCGTCCTGGTACAACCCTACTCTAGAAGAACCTTGTCGTCTTTCTGCAAACAGCACACGTAGTTTGACTTCACATACAAGCCCCAGCACACTAGAGATCACCAATTAAAGTTAATTCCACGTGCAAACCCTCTTGTGTGGTGGGTAAATGCAGAATGCTGTAAAATAACAAGCTATTGCCTCTGAGAGCGAGCCATGCAACACAAGACTTAATCCTCAGTTCAGCACAAAGCTGGGACAACAATAACCTGCTGAGTCACAAGGGCACAATTTGAGGTGTCAGCAGAGTCTCATGCTATGTGTGTATATATATATATTATATTTTCATGTATATACATTTTATTTATTCAGGATTACCAGGATCTAGAGCTCCTTTACAGGGAAGCAGATCTTTCAAGAACAGAATTAAGGTAGCACAGTTGGTCTAGAAATCAGATTTTCCACAGAGAAAAAAAAATTAAAACCAACTGATCACTTATAAAGTATTATAACTTCATTTTTTTTTTTTTGTTTTGTTTCTAATAAGCATCTTCTTCATGTCTTGCTTCCTAATCATTTATCTCAACAGTTTTCCTACTGTCACTCCATCCTGCGCCCCGAACCCTTCTTGCCTCTAACGGCTCCAGCTTTTCACTCCTGCGAGGTATCAGTGATTAACAGATGCGTAATTATCCAAAAAAATGGACTGCTGTGCAATATTGTAATTCCCTTGTTTTGTCATTAACAAATATTAATGCAACTTTAATGGATTAACTGCCATCTGGGCTGTAAGAATCCAGTTCAAAACCATCTCACTTCAACCATTATTCTGTTAAAAAATAATTAAACGTTGCTAATGTGAAACCGTGGCACTAAAATTAATGATTTTTAGAGCCAACAATAAGCATAGTGCAATTACCCTTACAAACTATATGACAGTCACAAGGAAATTGCGACTTGTAAAAGAAAAGCTGCAAAGAAGTGAATTACTGCTATGGCCCTGGATTCTAGTTAAAAGCAGCTTTGGTACTAGCACCTAAAAACTGCATTGGGAATATACCTGATTGCCTGGTAACACAATAGTATTTTTCAAGATGGTTTAATCCACAGCATCTCAACAGAAGGCGGTAAAAGAAATAAACTTTGTGTTTATAGGACTGTGCACAGATCTAGGGCATAAGCAAAAAGAACTTTTTTTCCTGAACTGTTTCTTTTCAACTCATTGCCCTGGTTTGCTTCTGCATGGTTGCAGTTTAAAATTCATACAAAAAAAAAATTGTTTTAGTCATGTAATTCCGAAATAATAAAGATTTTGCTGGCAGATGAGTGGCAGTACATCCACATCTCAGATTTTTTGCTGAGATTTTTTGGTTCGAGATACGCGACAGGAGATCAGTAGCAGGAAAACATTATTAAAAAAAAAAACATCGGCTATCGCTTCAAGTCTAAGCGATGTTAAAAGAAAGGGATATTTAATTCCCACAATTTGCAGCTATTGGGCTATTAACTTTGCTCCGTCGGAAAGAGTTTGGATTGCCTTGGCTGTAAATGTAACACATTTTAACAGCTTTAAATTGGTACTGTGGTATGGAGATTGCTTACACTCTGCAAAACACATGCACATGCTTCAGGGCGGATAATAAATGCTATTTTACCAGCCTCAAGGAATAATTCCCATCCTCCAAAAAATAAAAAATGAAAGGCCCTAGTTTAAATAGGAACTCGAAGTCAGCTTGTGGGCTTGGTCCAAAAAAGCCCAAAGCAATTCTGTTTCTAGCAGTGCTGCCGAGCTGCCCCATGATGAAAAAAAACCCAGCACGCTATCCTAAATGCAGCAGACCTTGGCTCCTTGCAGCGCAGAAATAGCAATGTATAGGCGGTGGCTATTATCTATTTCATGCCCTCATCACATAGAAACACGTCCCGAGATGTTTCATCCGTAAAATATTGCTTTTCCAGCAAACAAAACCCCAAACCCATTGTACAAGGCATTCCTGCAGCAGATATCCCGGCCAAGGGTAGTAGGCCGAGCCCCATCATCTCCCAAATACTTCTTTTTTTGCCATCCCACTGCCATGCCAACCTGCTCATCGGACAAACCAGGTGCTCACCATCTGCATCTTTAGAAATAACATCAGAAAAAATCTTTATTTTTTTCTCGAGGGAAGCATCATTATTACTCTTCTCTGGTCCAGCATTAACCACCACATTGGAAAAGTCTCTTTAATTTACCAACAATAAATAATGTGCTTAATTTACTGTTGCTCGCTCCACCTGGCACCGGGCGAGAAGTGCTTCCAGTAAATGTTTAAAAAGCATATTGCTAATTTCCCATTTTTTCCCCAAGACCAACACACTGGGAGTGCATCTCTTGATACACTTGGGCATGGAGCAGATTTGCTGCAAACACTTCGTTTGGAATATTAAGTCTGAAGCCAAATTACTGCAATTGATGTTAATACAACTTTTTGTTTTATAAATCTAGATCACGGCAAAATAAGAACCCCCAAGTATTTAATACTAAATGACATCAAAATGCAGAATGTTTATTCTTTTTTCTCACGTTCTTTAGCGTTCAGACAGGCCAACTATGCAAATGAACTCATTTGCATTTTCCCAATGCCCACATTTGCATGGTGATCGCCTGCTGCCTGGGGAAGTGCATTGGTCACACAAGAAAAAGTCACATTTGCTTCACCTAATGCCTCAATCATCTGTCAAGCCCATCAACAGCTCTGAAAATCTTTTTTTTTTTCTTTTTAATTATTTGTTATTTTTACTTCTCAAAAAAATGCTGGTTCCTGTTCCATTTCCTAAAGCCTACTGTGTACCATCTCCTGTGGAAGGAGGAGCAGGATCTAAGTGACGATTGCCACCAAAAGGTTAAGCACTTTATGGATTTACTGTGTGCGTACCTGCGCTCCATCACTCTCTCTTTCCCTGTATTAAGCTGTTTTCTCTACCAAAAATCCTGACCTGAAACCATTCAATCCTTGGTTGAGGTAGCCAGGAGACCAGCGTCAATTAGGAAACCGAAGCAGCTCCTGTGGGTTTTAATGAATGGTCCAAGGTCTGCTGAAGATGAAAAGCAGAGAGTGAATTATATATTGATGTTTTATTTAAGGACAGAACAGGTAATGCTGCTTCAGAGCTTCCGCGCTCATAAACGAGCTATTCTTAGTCTTGCTGTATGTCTTTCATGGAGGCTACACTTAAGCACAGCCAATATCAGCAATTAGGAGCTTTCATTCTTTATTGGAAGACCCATTAAGGACTGCAACACATCCACCACCCCGTTCCTCTTAAAGCAGCCTTAATGAAAGAGTGGAAGAAAGCAGGAGGTCAAGAGAAGGCAAAAACCCTGTTAGAAGCTCACTGCCTAATATTCAGAGGATGAGTAATTCCTCAAGCCATGAGAAGTCAGCCACTTTGTAAAACAAATGGAATAATGGGTTTATTGTTCACCCAAGCACAGTCGGTGTCTGACAAACTGTGGGGGATTTCGGTAGCGCTTCGGTCTTCCACAAGCTCTTCAAGAGGACTGATTTCAGCGCACCAGGTCTGTTTGGTTATTTTCCCCATCCAGGAAATTCCCTTCCCCTTCTGAACGTATTTCCTCTTGTGTGTTTGATGCCGACTTTAAAGCTGGAAGCAGTCAGAAAACGGCAGTTTTCTCTGCGGAAAAAAAAGCCGGAGTTCCGCCCAATTAACCCACTAACTTTGTGAATTAAAAAAGCCAACCTCCTACATGGGAAAAATGTGCCGAATTATTTTGTTTTTAGCGTGGCAATGGGAAGGGATGGTGCACTGAGTGAGCGTTGCAAGGCTGTGAAATGCAATCACAGTTGTACAACGACACGCGCGCGATCCCTGGTGGGAACGGCTGCTGGACAGAGCACAAATCCCAGCACTTGGCTTTGCTTCAACCACTTCATGGCATGCAGATTCTCCCAGTATGACCACTAAGACCATTAACCAGTGCTAACCAGGCCACAGTTGTGTGTTGCTTGGAAGTGCATTCATCTGAGGCTTATTTTTAAGAAATGAAACATCCAGAAATGAAGTGTCCACCTACTACTACTACGAGGCGTTTGCTACGAGAAGGTGTTCAACGCTGAATGCTACCAACTCTACCGCTTCCACATTTTAACCAGCCCAAAATGTTTTACAATTGATGACAGCTAATGACACTTATAACAAAGCTGGCAGACAATAATTTCATTACAAATCCCATGCCACCACCGTTCCCACCATTCAAAGTCTAACAAGCATAAAATTGCACGCTCGGTATGTATGCAGGCAGGTGTGTCATTACTCTGACAAAGAAATGATAGTATTTGTAGACAGTGCTTTAACAAAAGAACAATATTCATGTGAAAAATCACCTTTAGTTGGATACGAAGAAAGTGGGCTGCGTGGAAAAATGCGTCTCTTTCTACAGACTTATTTTAATCTCTCCAAAGTTCCCTTCTGTTCATCCCTGTCCTTGTGGTTAGTAGGATGAAGATGAGTTGTGAGCAGGGCATTGCAAAGCTGATCACTCCATCCTTCCAGCTCATACTTAGGGATCCAAGACCAGCATAACATCAGGATTTATTTCTTTGTTTATTTGCGCTTTATGCAATTCTATTTTTATGCAATTCTGTTTTTATGCAATTCTGTTTTTATGCCATTCTAATTTTATGCCATTCTAATTTTATGTAAACTGCATTACACATTGGAAACGAAGTGAGTTGCCCCTCTGTGGGACAGCCAAAATGTGATCTGTAAGAATAAGGAGGCTGCTTTAAACCACGTTGAGCAAGCCTCTAAATCCGTTTCTTCACTGAAAAGGAAATATAATCTTTACACTTAATCTACACGTCTGCTCATTAGCATGTGAGGAATTAATGGGAATACTCAGAGCAGTTCAGCGTTAATGCATTCGAACAACTCACTGCTGGCACCGATGGGGCTATGCTGGAGAAAAATCAGTCTATGGGATGTAGAAGCTCTGCTGTAACCCAGCAGAGCGTGCTTTATCGGCCGACCTCTGCAACGCACTGCCGAAAGCCATTTTGTCAGCTGCTGGGAAGTGTCTTGCCGAAAATTGTTGCTATTGCTGCCTTGCCTCCCTGTTGCGAGGGCACACAGATGCCTTTGCCCGACAGCTCTCAGCATTTCCAAGGCGTCTGGAGCCTAGGGAATAACTCCTCTGGGCTGCACTGGGAACCCGCTGGGAACCAGGGAAAAAATTAAATGGGGTCCTTCCAACGGTGTGCCCACACCTCAGCATCAGAATACTTTGCAAAACCTCAGCCCTTTCTCTTAAAAAGAAACAGAAATTCACTGCATTTTTTAACCCAATCTCCCCCAAAGCATTGATGCCACCCAAGGCTGCTAATTTCCTTTTCCTTAGCAAAAGAGGAGGCCGGTTAAGCAGATGACCCCTGAGTTTGTACCACCCAACAGCTTCGTCTTCTGTTTATGGATAAAAAAACACCCAATAATGGCTTTATCATAGCACCACCACACATCCCAACTCCTTTTGGAAGCCCCACTGCTGTCAAAAAGAGTCAATCCACTGCCTGCAGATACCTTGGCAAGACAGAGAACGACCAACGAAATGCAAGCAGCACATGGCAGGGCTCTTCTTTTGCAAGAGAAATGCAAAACTCAGGGTTTGTTCAATGTTCCCATCGCCCTACCTGCCTTCCACCCTGCTGCCGTCACCCAAAGCAATGACATTTTCACGAGGCTTGCCCAGCATGAAGCTGTTCCCAAAGAGACTTGTAAAGCCCCTCGACATCATGATTAACAACGTCTTTTTTAAATTGCAATTGCTCAGAACAATTCTGCAATGCATACGGCTTGTTCCTGGCTCGCAATTTCTTCTCCTAGCTTGGAGCAGATTCTCTCTCTCTCCCTCCTTCCCTGATTAAAGCATTAAATCAGAAAACTGCGGGTGCCATGAAAGCAGAAGTTTTAGGAATGAATCCTCGTTGAGCACGTTTGTCAGGAGACGCCAGATCAGTCATCATGGCAAGAAGGAACACAGCAGCTACAAAGACCAGCAATTGATTGTGCCCTACCCAAAATGCTTAAAATTACACTTCAAATCATGGTGTTCCCGAGTTCTTGTGATATCTACTCGCTCACCTGTTTTATCCTTGACTGCCAAGTGATTTGCCCAAAAATACAGAGGGTCAGTAAAGGGCTTCCCGCAGCCATCCTGGGCTTGCCAAAATGGGACCTTTTTGGTTCCCCAAGCCCACATTCCTGCTCTTCTCTTCATGGAATCATCTGGGTTAGAAAAGACCTCCAAAATCGTCATATCCAAGACCTCCAAAATCACCACGTCCAGCCGTCAGCCTGACCCACCAAGTCCCATCACTACACCACATCCCTTGGGGCCACGTCCACACATCTCCCAAATACCTCCAGGGGTGGGGACGCCACCCCTTTATTAACACAAAGCTATAGACACCCCTCATAATTCAGTATTAACCTGACCACACTTAATGGAATTTATTCAACAAGCTCTACTGTCATTCCTAATTAGCCTTAAGAACTGGGATGCTGTCCCAGAAGCATATTTGGGCTCCTGATATAAAATTCTTCTAACAAGGCTGCTATGGAGGATAAAGAGAAGCGTGTTGGATGCATCTTCTAAGATGACACAGCAGTTCAAAAACTCACCCAGATAATTAACACGCACGTCAGCCAACCAAAGTCTTACGAGCAGGTCATTACTGTGCCTCCACGTGGTGGTGTGCACGAGGTTTATTCCTAATTCCCATGTTTGTCGCTGGCCAGAGTATGTCGAGAGGCTGACACGCCGCCTTCGAGCACAAAAAGCATGCAGAAAGTTAATCCCAACTGGCATTTTCATTCAAAAAAAAATGAAACAAAAGGTGCAGCAGAGAGGGGGAACAAAAGAAAGCAGCATGTTAGCTACACCTTGACCTTCGTGGGTAAAGGATTCAGAAGCATTTAGGGGAGGAAAAAAAATAATCAAGCTCCTCAAAGGCTGTAGCAAACTGAGCATCAAAAACTACCACCGTTCCCTTCAGAAACAAATGCTAAATATTTAATAAGACAATAAGCTGGCACACAAGGCTTAAAAGGCTATTTTACTCCTCTTTGAATTATGAATCTCATGCAAGCGACCCCTCCACCGCAAAAGATGTGGTACGTGTGTATAACAATTAATTTCTGACCGCTAAGCATCCCTCGGATACAGCACTCATTTCAGCTTTGCTGTTGAGAAGCAGAAGTGAAGAGGATTATTATTATTTTTTTTGTGGTCTTACTACAGAGAAAGAGTTGAGTGCTCTGGTGAGACAGATGGACAGACATTTGGCAAGACCTGCAGCCTTCAACAGAAAGGGAATGCGTCTCTATAATCGTACAAGCATCTGCTACACACGAGAGGAAATCCAATACCAGCTAGAAAATGAGCCCTCTCAGGGTCCCCGGGGAGCAGCTCCTTTGTGAAATGCTCGTAATCCTCGGAAAAAGGCTGGAGTGGAGAGTGGTGCACGTAGAGCCGAGATCACAAGTTTGTGCCTTGTCCTTTCATGTACCCTGCAAGTAGGACAAGGAGTCCTACAACATCATCAACAGCAAGAGAGAATCAGTGGAATGTGCGAATTTACACCATGAAGGACTGATAAAGTGTGATTCCTCAAAAAATCTGGCTCCATCTGACTCCCTAAGGAGACAAACCAACCGCAAGGGTTGATGAACCTTCAGAGCTTTGCTTACCACTAAAAGTTAAAAGAAAAAAAAATGAAATGAAATAAAATGGGGGTGGGGGATTAAAGAAAAGCAAAACGAAGCCCATGTTTTAGTATTTGTTTTTTAAAATGATTTCAAATTGGATTATCAAGCGACATAATGCCTTCTTGCTTCTGGTATGCATAACACGCACCGCAGGAGCAGCCAGCGAAGGGAGATTATTTATGAGCGCCAATTACTCTGTTTTTGTCACTTATCTTGATTTCCACTGCAGAGATAGCTGTCTTCACGACTCAAGCAATAACAAACAATAAACCCCAAAAGGCTTTCATTTCAGAAATGAGAAACTCCAACTGGAACACGCTTGCTCTAACACAGAGATCTCGACCCTACGCAGGAGCTCAGGATGGATTTGAGCAGCTAATTAATCACCCACCTCTTACAGAGGCTGTTTCTGCAGAGCTCTATAAGCCTTATGTACCTATAAGCCTTTTTTTTTCTTTTTCCACCAGAGAAATTCCTTAGACGACAGTGCATGGAGACAAAAGTATTTTTAGAAATAGGAAGCACGCTGCTGAACGTCTCCGGCGCACATTTAATCAGTGCTCAGCCAGCCTGGCTGAACGTGGCTTGCGAGTGTTTGTATCCAAATACGATGGTTTTGTTTGGTTTGGGTTTTTAAACATGCCGTTCTTCTTCTTGTAAGCTGAGGTTGAGCCTGTGACTAGGAACAGAGAAAGAGAGTGCCTTGGCAAAATCCACTGCTGTTTAGAGATAGCTAGATAATTAAGCCATTAATTCAAACATCTGCATTATCGCATAATTGCCTCCAGGCAACACTAAACCTCAGCTTTTTGTGGTTTTCAGAGGCTGGTTAAGGACACTTGTCCCCTTCCAAAGGTTTCTTGCAGCTGCAGTCTCCCGGTTGGTCTCATTTTCCTGATGCAGAGGAAGAAGAAACCAGAACTCAGCCCCTCAACATCTGTGCTACGCACAACACCCAAGGGGCTGCTTAAATAGCAGGAATTGTACGCATTGAAATGTGACGCACACAGGTTTTTCTGGATAATATCCAGGCCCAGCGAGCTTAACCGTGCTGCCTGCTCCTGCTGGCTGGGGTGAGGGTGTCCGCAAGAGCTCATGCAAACAGCCACAGGCTTAGCATCACCTATAGCACGCCTGAGCTGCCTCTGCTAGACGGGGGCTGTCGGTAAGCTAGCAAGATGTTCTCACGTTGTGCATGGATAAAAGCATCAAGGGCATCTCTTTGAAACACCTTACTTCGGTTAAATTGCAGCAGGTAGTCAGCACCACCAAAACAACCCCACACAATGTACAGAAAAAAAAAATACAATATACAATGATCTGCAACATTAAGAATTTACCTAATCCAGGAAGAAAATGAGCTGTTGTTTTTTTCAGAGTACGAGCAAGCACAGCTATAAATATTGAATAGGGTCTAAACACTCTCATTCTCCCCCAAGACTCTACAATATGCAAATTATTAAAAATGGAAGATTATTTGGAAGCGTTCAGTGCACAAATACTATGCAAGCACCAGAAAGCTTTATTTTCTCTCTAGCGCCTGACAAGCAAAAGGGAGCACAACTCTGCAGGCGTTATTATTTAGTTATTTAGGAGCACACACATAACAGAGGAAGACTTTTTTCCCTCCATACAACACACAGCAGTTAGGTCATCCCCATTACTTATTAAGTCGAACCCATAAGTAATTAAGGATGCTGCTGTAGGGCTCTCATGGCACTTGTAAATCGTCTCCCTTCACCATAAATATCTTACTTAACTGACAAGGTCGCGTTTTTTGCAGTGGATCAACCATGCCTGACCCGTTTCTGGCAGGTGGTCGTCTTCATCAACACTCATGGTCTCTTGACTATGCTTCTGCATACTCATCACAACCTTCCCCTCCCAATTAAAACCTCTTCTGCAGGCTGAGGAATGCAAGAGTTGAACTTGAAGGCCAAGCTTTTTGACCTTTCAGAAACCCAGGACAGTTGCTTTTGAAAGCTGAAAGATTTCCAAATGCTCCTGGTTGGACATGGAATTAGAGGATTGTTATTTCTGACACTGTTTCTGACGCCGTCCTCAGCATGGCTGCTGATTAAATGCTTTGCAAAGCAATATGAGACGTTCCACCTCATGAAAAGCATTATGGAAATCCAAGCCACTCACTGCTGTGAGATAATCATCAGAAAACTCCAGCCCCTTTTTATTATATTCATGTAAAATTTTGTTATGCTGCTCCAGATGACTCTAATTGAGCAGACGTTGGAAATTAAAGCATATCCAATGCTGTCCTAACCTTGGTGACCTCAAAACTTTATGCTTTTTCATGTTTCTAATAAAAAAAAATGAATTAGCCTTCAATGTTCTGGGCTTTTGGAGGCAACATCCTTTCTCTAGAACCACTGCTAACCCTCTCTGCAAAACAGAAATGCATTAGAAGCCAACAACTAATGCACAGACACTGAGATTTATTTAACTGTTGGAAGGAAGGGGAATTGAAGCAGCACACATTTTCCTAGGGGTCAGAAAAGATAAAACAAGCCAAGTGCAGCGAACTGCAGCATGCAGAGTCTGGTTGGGGAATACTTTCTGACAGGCAAAAAAAAAAAAAAAAAAAGATAACTAAACGGTTTGTTAAATTCATTTGTCCTTAACCCAACTTGCTGTGAAGTCCGTAACTTCATAAATACTATTAAAAATAGATCTATTTTACTCTCTGACGGACTCTGCGACCTGTGGGTTCCGCTTCTGACCGGGATCACTCGGCATGCATAAATATTGCCTCTTTCATTCATGTTCAACAGGATGCTCCAAATTCTGTAGAATTGCAGGTTTTTAACGGGATGTTCCAGAGGTTAATATACTACTGAGATTGTTTCAATTTACCATCGGATAAAATGACTATCTATACAATTAAGTCCATTCTGGTGAATTAATTATCTCAAACTGGAGTAAGCTATTAATAATGAACGGAATTATTCATGCTTCAATTCCTTTGCAATATCTGACCTTCTGCTAATGCATGCACCCTCCCAGGTTTTGGTGGGTGTGCAGGAGAAGCACGTAAATCCCTTGCACACAAAGCCCTCGGAAATGTAATTAAAAAAATTAAAGGGGGGGGGAGAATCCAAAAATCAACCCCATTAATCGTCATATCTGGCTGATGCTTAACAAGTTAAGACCTTCTTTGTGTCCTCACTGACAAAGTGCCTTTGCCAGGCCTGGACCACCATACACTGGACAAGATTTGCTTTTAAAGTAGTTTAAAGTTTGTTTTAACATAATTTTCTGGATTGAAAAATGTACTAATATCTTCCTGAAAACCTACAGAGCCAAACTAAGCAACGCTGCGAGCATAGAAAACAAATAATAAGATGCAAAATAACAAAATCTAATGACTTGATGGAAAACAAAATAGGTGTAGAAGACCTTTGTACAATATCAGTCTGGGGGACTGTATTCATCCTGGCTTTAGTGGCTATTGCCTTTGCTAATTGAAGCACTTAATGTGTTCCAGCTGCTATTCGGGTCAGTGCCCTGTTCTCCAAAAACTGTTTTTTTTTTTTTCTTTCTCTAAATGAAGATTGTTTTCTTTCACATAAACTTAATTCTGAACCAGCTATCTCTGGACACCAAAGAGATGGTATTTTAAGGATAGAAGCGCTGCCTGCTTTTTTTTTTTTTCAAGGAGATTTTATTGTTATTTAAATTTGTTTGGATGCCTAAATGCGAGAACGCTGCTCTGAAGCCTTAGAGCTTTAGATAAAATACAAAGAAACAATCTTTAGAAATATGAAAGGGCCCATCTCCTGGTGGAAAAGGGGCAGTTTAAGCTGTTCCACTTTCAAAGTGACCTCCAAGTTGAGCACCAAAGCTGCTTTTTGGGAGCCTGGTGCACTTTCTTTAAGGGGTTAGAGGTCCTAGAGGTGGCAGATTCTCCTTTTGGATGCAGTGCAGCATTGTGGCCATCCATCCTGAAATTAAAAGGTCCCATTCCCTTTGGGAATTGCACTTTATCAGCCGTGCAAGGGGTGAGGATACTACAGGGGTTGGATCCCAAACAGGGTGGCTCGCTACAGGGGGCAGCCAATTTCTGCACAATTTTTGCTGAAGCACCTCTTGAAACCAGGCAGAATTGCTAAAAGCCAGGTCTTCTTCTGAAACTACAAGGTGCAGAATAAAACAGGCCCAAACATCCACTGCAGAATACAGGACAAGGCACCCCAAGTGCCCAAGGAAATAAAATTAAATATTGATCTACCATGCTCTGCACCCCAGTGCTCATAAACCTGTGCCAAATGCTCGGCTGTTAATAGGTCCCACTCCCATTCGCAGGAATTATATATACCCTGACTGTGCAAAACGCATGAGATTGACTTTATCTCAGATTAAGCTCATTTTCCCCAAGAATGCATCAAATTGAGCATTTGGGAGATGTCAGAGGCTCTCTGGTCAGAGATTCAGCCTCCTGCCAGGTACTCGGCAGAAGCAGTACATTCTGTTCAACAGCAAAACCGGACCCAAATCCCCAAAATCCAGGAGTACTGGCCTAGTTAAAATGCCGTACCAACCCATTACATTAAATTAAACTCCAGGTTTCTGCAAAGGTGGCTGCTCACAAGCAGCTCTGCAGCAGCAGCCAGGCTGGAGATGGGAATTTCCACATTTCACTGCAATTCCATGTAAATGAACCCATCCCCGCTCCTTCCCAATGGGCTTGGCATGACAAGGCTGAACCTGATGTTGTAAAGCAGCAGATTTTGGGGATTATTCACAGCATGCAGCTGTGTCCTTCCCATTCTCCCAGTTCTTCCTTCCCTCTCCCCCTTGAAGCTATCCAAACACCTACATCTTGCTTTAAAAAAATAATAATAACAATATTTACAGACCCTGCCACCTCATCTCATTTCAAATATAACTGTCAATTCTGTATGCAAAATGAGTGACTTCGTTAGCTTTACGCTGCCAGAGAAATGAAGATTTCTCCAGGGGAATACAGATGTGCCAGCAACATTAAGAAAAACTCCTGCGCTTTGTCATTATGGGGTGGGGGTGGTGGAAATCCTGGGTGCCAATTAAAAGAGTCTGAACGTTCATTTTGCTCTGTGAGCTTGGTTAGCAGACAATCTAGACCTCCAGAATCTATTAATAAACCAAAAACTGTACAATGAGGTGGTTCAAAAGCAAGAAGCCTCCAAACGTCATCCCAACCCTTAGGGTCTCCAGTATGGGGTTCTGGGGGGTATTTCTATACCCAGTGGCTGCAGCAGTCCTTTCCATCTTTTTCAGGCCACCAAAACAGTCCTGAGATAAAAAAGAGGAAATTTGCACCCTAAAAAACACCCACAACAGCTTGGCATTGGGGTTTTGTGCCCCTCACCCTATGTTGTGCCATGTCTGAGTTCTGAGTTTTACCACCAACGTCAGCTTAATGCAAGGTTAATTAGCGTCAGGATGCCACTGCTGGGGATGCTTCCCCTGGAGGCACCAAGATTCACATTTTGGAACTTACTTTTGGCCACAGAAACCACATATTGCAGCTCCTCGACGCAGAACGGCTGGCATATATTTTTAGTCGCCGTGTGACTTGAACATTTCACCATTTAGCAGACACGGGAAGGGTTATCGTGAGTCAACAGCTAGATGGCAACATAAACCGCAGGCACAGGGAAGTGAGGAAATGCAGAGAAACTTCAAAAAGCTCTTAAAAAAAAATACTGTCAGTCTCAAAACTCCTGACAGATCTGAACAAGGGGAAATTTCAGCTTGAGGCCTTTCTGAAGTCTGATGGACAGCTTAATTGCCTTGCTAAGGACGCCAATTAATTGCAAGAGAGGCACAGTAATCTGGGGACAGCAGAGCAGCAGCAGAATTTAAAGCCCGAGATTTAGCAGCAAAACCAAGAGCAAGACAATAAGGAAGAGGAAGAGAGACCTTTCCCAAAAAAATGAATGAGAAAGGAAAAGTGTGGAGTCTGTGACACCCCGTTTGCTGGTTTGGGGAAGGAATAAGGTAGAAAGTGAAGAATTGGGATGCCCAACTCAGACCAGCTCCTCTACATCTACACGAGCCACCGGGCTGCTGCAGGTTTTGGTGATGATGAGGATGGAGGAGCTGGACCACAACCATGCCATAGCATCTCGATGGCTTGCAGAGAGGCTGAACTTCTGCTTGCTACCAGCAGCTGCTCCAAAATCGTATTTGCTCATCGTTTTCTAACCTACGGAGCTCCTAATAAATCACCTTGGCTTCACAGCTCCAAAGACACAGCTCATTAAGCAGGCAAGAAACATGCAGGGCACAGCACTTCCCAACCTGCTTCTGAACAAGCCAAGCAAACACAAAAACACAAAACACCTTCTGGCAAATGAGTTCATCTCCAAAACCAAGATCCATTGGGAAAGGTCTCTCTAATCCCCCCCCTCAACAGAATAGAGCTTGTTCTGAGGGCTCCCATGACCAAGGGATGAGGTCTGCGTGTTTTTGGGGCTAATCCTCCAGAAATCGGTGTCATTTTGACATCTGCTGCTAATATCTGGTCGATGACATCCATCTGTTGAGGTGGGATTCACACGATGGGTTATAGATGCTGTCTCAATGCCTCTGTAGACCCAGAAACTCACTCTATCAGGAGGATTAAAAAGCAAGAAAACCGACCCCAAAACAAATCCTTTGACTGACAGCAAGGAAAGTGAAATATTTCGGATGAAGAGGTCATAACAGCTTGAGTGAAATACTCCGGCTTTGAGGCCCGCAGCAGGAAAAGATGATGGAGGAATTAAGTTGCACCAAAGGTGATTTCCTTCCCCTAAGCCATACTCAGATCCAGGAATACTTTGCACTAGTATTTCCTACCTTTGTGATCCCCAGGAAAGATTTAAGAAAGTCAAAGTAAACTGGGGATCTTTTCAATCAAAATAAAGATTCGCTTCCCTAGCTCTTCTCTCAGAAAGGCAGCGAGCCAAGCATACAAGGAGAAAACAGAAATAAGACAGAAAATCAGAAATAACAGAAAATACGAAATAGGGTTTATGGTCAGTATCTAACAGAGCTTCCCCTCAATACCGGTTATGCTCAATATTTAACGTTCATTTTGTGCATGAGCTCCTTTGTCTGTTGAAGTGAACGTTTCCCAAAGCCAGCTGGTTTCATGTCTGGGGCTGCACAGCACGGGGAAATAGCATCTTCTACTGAAAATATAATTTAATTTCTAAATTGCACAAAGACTTCAGAATCTAGCTACTACTTCAGGCTAGGAGAAAATCCTGGTTCTTCTGGATTTTATGATGGCCTCAGATTTGTCCTGGCTGTTTTCAGTGTTATGGGAGTAAAAGAGATGAAAATAATAGATCCTTCACTTTTATTTAGAAAATGCTCCCACACTGGGCTCACTATGCTCTAAGTCACAGAGACAGAAATATTTTGCACTCCTTATTCTCCTCTGAACTGAAGCAACTCAGGACTTACCCTGATGGCCCACCAGGCATAGACCTGCTGTATCGAGCACAGGGACAACGAGGGCAACTCAAAGATGATTAAAAAAAAAGAAAAAAAAAAAAAAGATCACCACATATCACCATTATGAGCTGCATCGTAATTAAATTGGTGAGTTAAAGTTTTTTCTTTTGCCCTGTTATTATTTCCAGGATGAAGACACGAGGATGCTGCAACAGTCCTGCTATTGAGACAAAAGAATTAGCTAATCATCTTGTGAATTGGAGATCACTTTAATTACATCTGGTATATTCTCATTATCCTCCTACTATGCTACAACATTTTTTTGTTCTTATTCTTTTTTATCCTCTCCTATTGTTATGCTCTTATTCTCATTATTTTATTATTCTTATTCCCCCCCTCCTCTATTAAGTATGGTGAGAAAATGGTCAATACATTCAGGGCAAAGAAACTGTTTTTTACGGTTCTTAATGAGATTTTGCATAGATATTAATGCCTTTGAGTGGTAAACTGCGGTCTACAGCACATAAAGCGATTTTATTTTTTATTTCTTTTTTATTCCAGACCAACTCAGAGTGCCAGACGAGGAAGGGGGATGTCAGGCATGGTTCCTAATCCCAGTTCCTGCTGCAGCCCTAAATCAGCTCGTGGCATTGATGTTGCTGCAAGTACTTAGGATCCTCTGCACAGTTTCTGAAATATCACCCGAACTCTTCCTCTACCAACAGACATACAATTTATTACAAAAAAATAATTTAAAAAAATCATGTATTATCACTCAGTTAACAGAGGAGTTGTTTTAAACCAGTCCTGAAGGCGCAAAACCTACATGAGGATTCCCAAAACCCAACAACAAGACGTTCAGTGAGTTTTGATGGAATAAATCAGCGTTTTCTGACCCCAAAATAAGAAACAACATCTTCTGCCTGCCTGGAATAGCACATCTGCATGCATCACCTAAAATCGGGAAGCCTCTGAAGTGTCGCCCCAGGCTGACACCCTTCAGGACACATTCCCCTGTCTCCAAAAGCTTCTCTGCTAAATCTGAAAGGAATCGGTGAGAATTATGCTCAGAACAATACACGCTTATTAACTCAGTCTTTGCATCTTTCTTCTGTATCTCAGACCTGAAAAAAATCAGGTCCTAATAGCAAACTGCTGGGCATCCAGAAGGTTAAGGACTCAAATCCTCACCAAACCCCTTTTCTCCTCCATTTTAGAGACGCACGCACCCAGGTATACGCCGAAGCCCGTAACAATCCTCGACACACTACAAAACTCCCAGCAAAGCTGGCTTTGCTCTAGTCAGGCTGATTTCTAGAGCAATACATAAAGGAATGAGCCGAGGCATGTCACGTCTCGGGGGTTTTTCTTTCAGGGCTCAACCTCCTTCCCACCTACGCTACAGCTTGCGCATAATTTATATGAAAAATGCAGTGCTGTCTTTAAGTGACAAAAAAATCTATACTATCCAAGCTTGGTTTCCTGCTGCCTAATGGCAGCAAGAAATGGCAATTATCCCCTAAAGGTGTAATAAATGGAAAAGAGAAGAGGAGAATAATTGGTAGAGAACCAGAAAAAAAAAGAAACAACACGCTAAAAAATTCAGCTATATGGACCCAGAATGTGCAAATACTTTCCTGATGTTGTGCACCTGCCCTCAATAGCGCTGGCTTTGCTTCAAAGTTTTCCCAGCACATGCCTGTGACTTTACAGCAGGCGATGCAAGTGATCTGTATGATGCTACCTATTGGCAAACTCGGTTAAAATTCTGCTGAAAGTCCCTGGCTGTGAAAAAATCAGAGGTAGAGTCATCGTTTAAATGCTTTTTTTTTTTTTTTTCCCTGTGTTTACCTTGTCATTGTGCAAACAAACAAAAAACCCCCACATATAACATAATCCAACACTAACATGAGACAAGGACCTAAAGCCAGGTTGGACTGCATGATATTTAAGATGTCTTGGTTGGAATTCAACCTCAAGAAGCTGGTTTTAAAGCATTATTTCTAGAGAAATACAGCCCCTTGGCTCAAAGCAGGGTCACCAACAGCAGGGACCGCATCCAATGGACTTGGATTAGCTCCACAACCTGTTCTGATCACCCTTACAATTAAAATTTAAAAAAAGAGGGGGTGTTCCTTATGTTTAAAGAATTTCATGTATTTCATTCTGCACACAACACCTCTTTTCCTGTCACCAGATAGCACCAGGAAGATCTTGATGGTGATAACTAATTAATTTTGTTTTGTTAACTTCATTTTGCGTGAAAAGACGCAAAATACCTACTCCGAGGCAAGTATGACCCAGGCCTTGAGGGTATCCAAAGGATGATTAACTAGGAAACTATTTAATCAAGAAAACCATTTTGTAAGGAAGAATCTGACACACATGCCCTTGAGTTTGTTACTAATCAACCTGTTGGAAACAATTGGCTGAAAAACACAGACAGGAGTGTTGTGATGTGAACCATTGGTGAACTCTGCTCATGATAATCCTAAAAATCACGGCCTTAGGCTGGGAGACCCCAGCCCAAAAAGGGACCCTTCCCCTCTGCGGAGAATGATTGCGTCGTGTCAGCGTTATGCTAATTATGGAGCTAATTAGAAGGGAGAGGATTGCACCGAAACCAAATATTTTCTTGGACAACAATCCGTCTGCCTTTGCATCCTCTCGCCCGTTGGTTATTTCCCACCAGAGCCTTCTTTCCTCCAGGCTGAGCAGTCCCAGAGATGCTCCAGGCTCATTGTCATCTTGGTGGCCTTTCAGGAGACTCTCCCCAGTCCCTCCCATACTGGGGAGCACTGGGATTCCGCTGAAGTTCCCATTCCCAGCCCCGAAATGCTGCGTCCTTCCCTTCCACCACTTGCTGAGCTGCTCCAAAGACCGCATGAATTATTTCCAAACAACTCGCTCAGAAAAACACTCTCAAAAAAAATGCACAATAACTTTCTGGGTCGTACAGAATAAAATCAGCCAGGATACATCAGGGGTCTGCGGAGACCATAAGAAAGAATCGGCAGCCTAATTATTCATCCGCGTTGGCACCAGCAGATAGAAGCGATGCATTCATCCTTTTCCTTCAAGACAACCCCAAGTGACGGCTGAATCCATCTGAAAGAGCCCTCCCCGCCCAGGAAGGGGGCTGCACGTGGTGCCAGCGTTTATTTATTCCACTTTCTTGCTGCTCAGATGGAAAAATGCCCAGGTCAGTCTGCTGCGCTGCAATAACCTTGTTTTATCTTCGACGCCTGTCTCTTCTGTGGCTTTTGTGCATACGCAAGCAGCTCCTCGCGGCGCTATCAAAATAAGTAATAATGGTGTAGCTTGTTTGGGGAGCAAGCTGTACTAAATTATTCCGAAGGCTGATGTCTCAATGAGGAAAAATAAAGTAGCTGCGATTTTGAGATCAAGCAAGTTCAGACCTTTTCATCACGTCTTTAGACTCGCAAATTTGGCTCTCGGAAAACCAGGGGCTATTTCACCAAGTTCTCCTTCTTCAGGGAAAAACCTTTGTTTGAAGCCTGCACGGATGGAGCTGTTTATCTCCCGAATTGTTTCTGGCAGAGAAGCCATTTCTGGTATTACGCGGACTTAAAAACAGTCCAATAGGCAAACACAATCCCGACGGGAATTTAAGGACCTGCACACTTACACTTAATAAGTGGCAGCACTGCTCCAGTAAATCTAGGTTATTGCTGCAGCTCTAATTGCACTGGATCTCTCCTAGACATCATTTCTCTTCCAGCAGTACCCTGCAGAAAACAACACACACGGCGCAGCAATGGTATCTCTGGGATGGGAATCGGAGGAGACGACAGCCCAGGTCTAACAAACCGAGCTCGATCCTGCGAGCTGCAGATGTCTGAGGTGTCCAGAGAGGAGCATTCATCTGAAGCACCAAAGCCACTGCAAATATTGCGTGGTTACAGGTTTGGCAGGAGCAAGACGAGATGCCAGGGGCGCTCCAGCTGTGTGGTGGGCTTCAGTTTAAGGTCAAACTGGCTAAAAACTCGAATGCAAAGCCATCAAGCTTACAAGATTCCTCCCCAGTGCAGACCACCCTGACTCCGTACATCTTCCTCGGAAGCAGAAAGCTCCCCATGCTACACGAATTGCTATTAAACCTCCAAAATGCCAAGCCCCACATTGTCTGGGAAGGAGCCAGCAGCCCTGTTGCTGGATCTCCAAGCACTGCCATGCAAACCACGTTTTATTTGCACCAACAAAAATTTTTTGCCGGGCGATTCCCTCTGCTGGACAATACTCATGTGTCCTCAGTGCCAAGGGAGTCATATATTAAATATCGGGCTGCGGAGGGCAGGCTGAGGTCTCTAAATGGCGTAATGGAGTAATGATCCTGGAGGCAGAGGCCAAAAGCTGGACGGATAGACACCCTCTCATCATTCCAACTTACATCCTCAAGCAAAGCGAGGCAAACGCATTCGGAGCAGCGAGGTCACAATTTGCAATTCGTGACCCGTAATTACTGCTGCTGAAAACAAGGGCAAGGAAAACGAGATGGCAAAGCAGCAGTCCTCGCGTGCACGGAGGCTGCTGGTGAAGCAGGAGAAGGGCAAACCCATGGCACACAACCCGTGGCGAGGGGGCTGCTCGGATGGTTTTGGGTAGAGCAAAGCGACCCTCAGCTCACAGCCAGCTAATCTGGGGTCGTGAGTGCTGCTGTAAGATGTAAAAGCAGCATCTAGGCGACTTCTGTCCTATGGGAGGATGGCGGAGAGCCATTGAGAGCCTCATAGTGAGTGCCCCTGTTCTCACCTCAGTGATCACCTGGAGGAGTGTGAAAAGCTTGTAGTGAAATTCTCCTGTCCTCCCAGACAGAAGAAATAGTGCATCGCCACCTGATGTGGCTAAAGTATAATTTAAGGAGGTGCCAGTTTACCCCAAAACCACCAACAGTGATAACTGGGAGCCATCTGAGGTCTTGGCCATCACCCTCTCCCCCTTGGGATGCCTGCAATGGGGCAAGGTAGGACCAAGCTTTCTCCCAAGACCCCGTTTGGACTCTGCATGTGTCAGCATCAGCAACCACAACATCCTTCCATGTGAATAATAATACAATTCCTAACACAAAACTTTTCTTTCTTTTTTCACCTAGGCTACATTTGAGATTATCTAAAGTGTTAAATATTTTCTTGATGAATTTCAGATTTTTACAATGTGGGGAAACATGGAATGGGCATTAAACCTGTGTCGTAAGGTGCCTAATTCAACAGAGACTGGCTTTACACGATGCAAATGGTTTAATCTGAATTACATTCCCAGTAGATTACTTGAACTGCACTTAATCCTTGTGTGACCACTTTTGATCATAATTTAAAGGGCTGCAAATCAGGATTAGCCGACTTCGCTCATCGACAGTGGCTGCTCACATCTGAATTCCAAACAAAATAAATCATCCACTTAGGGATTTATATTGCTCTAACTCCCTCTAAGCTAATGCCAATTTGCTAAAGTCATAAAGCTGTTGGTTTAAGAAGAAAAAATAAAAAAATAAAAAAAGAAAAAGAGATGACCATGGCAAACAGCTGTGGAAACCAGACAGGAAAGCAACGATCCTCCAGCACCTGCCGATGTGACAACCAGGACCACGGGTCCCCTCCCAGCTTTGGGACAGCCCCAAAATTCATGACAGTCCCAATGCATCCTTTATTTTTATTTCTAAGCAAGGTTCTGCAGCGCGGGGATGCAAACCGGCCTCCAAGCCACCTCTCATCCAGCAACAGCCCCTTTGGCCCCTTGTTTCACAACAGCCAGCTGGGCAAGCTGACCATAAATACAGAAATAAACTACTTCAACTATTCCTTTTTGCATTTCCAGGGAGTCTAAGGCATGTTTGTACTCTGCAATTAGTAGGAATATCTGAAACACTTCCCTATGCTGCTGAAAGACATCGCATTTTGTCCTCTCTTCTACAAGAGGAATGAAGTGTGCTCGCAAGCAAAGCCTAGCTTCTGCCAAGTTTTTGCAACTAAAGATAAGTCTCTTCAGGTCCCAGCTAATGATTCTTTTTTATTCTTTTCCCTTACTTTACAATTCATCCTGTTCCAAGTGTTTAAGCAAAGTCCTTGACACAGGAATCCTAATGCTGCATTTTTGGTCAGCAGCCATAACCACACAGGTGTCATTACAAAACAGATTGGAAAGGTGGAAAAAGGAAAAAAAATGGAGAAAAATAAGAAAAAATATTGTCATAAAAAAGGGAAAAAATAGGAAAAAAAAATCCTTCAAATTCCCTAAGACATTTTACTGAGGGATGCAGATGCAAAGTAGAATCATCCCCTATAAACATATATTCTGCCAGCCTTTAATAATAATACAATAAAGATGTAAAAAAAAGAAACAACTTGCTTTGACAGTCCCCTTTTCAGGAGGATTTGATAAATTGGTGTTTTATAGGCACAATTTTAAAGCTTCATTTTAACACCATCTAAAAGGCAGCAACGATTGTATTACATAGCAGTCACAGGTGAATCAGCTTTCGTAAAAACCTTTGCAAACAGCTGAAAAGAAAGAAAATGAGGTAGAGAAATAATGACTATTATACGCAAGAAAGCAACTTTAAAGGATGCAGCATACATCAGGAAAGGCATTACCGTCCTCTTGTTAAATTCAAATACGCTTTGAGATGCAGAAAAGTTCTTTTTTTTTCCCCGAAAGCACCCAGACAAAGGCAAATAGCTCCTGATGGAGCGTATGCCATGGAGAAAATGTAAATGTAAGAGCAGACAGAGCTCATCATCGCAGCCTTTTTGGGGAGGATTGTGTTCTAGTGAGTAAAGAGTAATGAAAACCGTGACACTGAGATTTACCATACGAAGCCTTTTGGATACTCCAGGGTTGTGTTCCAGCATCCCGTGCTCATCTCCTCCTCAAAGCTGGGATCTTCCAAGCTCAGGCTGGTGAGCCAAAACCACGACAGCAAAAGCATGCCACCCTCTTGGGAGTGAAGACTTTGGAGCATAAAAACGTGTTTTTTGGGGGGCAGAAAACATGTTTCTCCCGCAACGTGTGTCCCCATCACATTTCCTTTAGCCCTTGCTGATTTCCATTCACTCCTCATTTAATTGCTAATCCCAATGCCCCACCGAGCGTCCTGCCTGGATCCCAGCACCCTCCATGCCAGGGGAAATGCTTCCAGGACATCTTGTTAGCAGAAAAGATCCAAAGGAGATCCCCCTGGATCTTCCCAAGCCTCAAACCCACCAGGACAGAAGAGGAGCGACCTCCACACCTCCACCGCTGCAACCTCGGCGAGACCCCACAGAGCAAACCTGATTTCCTTCAAATTAATAGGCTGTAGCCCATCACTTACAGCACCTTAAAATTCTGTAGACTTTTGAGTACCTCTCCAGTGCGAGAGGCTGTAGGCTGAAAGCATTTTAAAGTGCCTTTTGATGAACACACTGACTTCTTGCTGGTGCCTCTGGGCTTAATAATGTTATCACCTTTATAGCATTTGGGATTATTTCCCACCAGACAGGGGAGAAAGGTGCCTGAGCAGCTCATAACCTGCCAGTAAACCTCTCCTGGTCCTGCTCCATGCCTCCACTACCAAGCACGGATAGGATTTTTTCCACATTCCCATGGAGCGGTGAGGAGTCCTGTTAGCCTCGGGCTGCAGGATGCTTTCTGATGGAGGGAATATTCCTAGCAGATTATTCTCCTGCGCTGGCACATGCATTCGTGATGGAGATGCCCTCACAGGCTCTAGGGATAGAGGAAACTTGTTCTCCAAGCCTCCACATCCTGGTGTACAACACCAGACCCACACAACCCCACCACAGAGCAACGCTAGAGACACTGCACGAAAAATATTAGCAGGTTTCCCCCCCAAATGCAAAATATTTCTCTGGAAGCTGACCACGTCTGCTGAAACCTGTTATTTCCTCCCGTGGTGTGCTGTCCGGCCTTACAATCTGTTAGCTGTATGTTGAATTGCATCCCTGGCTGCACGGTCCAGGTGCTGCCTAACTTCACCCCCTGTGCAATGGGGCAATTTGGGGTCTGCACTGCAACCATACCAGTTGCAAGCACTGTGGGAACTATGAAAGCCAATCTTGGCCCATTTCTCCTCAAAAGAAAGCATACGTGCCCAGCTATATGCAGCTTCCAGGCCTCTCTGGGAGCTCATGTAATACAACTGTAAATACAGCTTAAAAAAAAAAAACAAAAAAAAAAAAAAAAGCAACAAGAAATAATAAAAAATCAATAATGATAATGATGATGATAACGATACTACTAATAATACAAGGGAAAGAAATATACTACTACTAATAATACAAGGGAAAAAACAACAACAACAACAACAAAAGCACAAAGCAGAGAAATGACAAGAATTTTCATTTTCGCTCTTCACTGACAGCAAAGGGAAGGCTCCCAGCAGAAGAACCGAGGGCATCTACATTTTAAAGAGAAAACTTCAAACGGATCAAACCAGCCATTCTTCCAGCAGGCTCTTCTCTGAACCCAGCTCCCACCGTTCCCATCCTCGTCTCCATAAGACACGGCTTCTTAGTACTTTTCTCCAACCTGGAGGCCACTCTTGGTCATCTCCTGCTCATTTATAGCAATTTTTTTTTATTGTGCTGCAAAAATCAGAACCAAGCTGGCTTTCTAAGTCATATGGAACACCATGAGCGATATCATTTCTTCTGCCTGGGTAATATTTGTCAGGGAATGCCACTTTTTTACTGATAGAACGCAGTTTGCAATTCAGATCTTAGTTATAGGGACCCAAGGAAGGACATTTTTCTTGATAAAAAGCAGAGAAAAAGAAGGAAATTCATGGCTTCAGAATGAGGATGGATTAACCTGCCATGGGGTGCGGGCTGAGCTTTGGGTACCTTCAGATAAGAGCAGTGTCATGAAGAACCAAAGCTTTGTGAAGCCTCCTGCCCACTTTTTCTCTGATTTTGGCTTAAACAAAGAACTTTTGGAGCAATCCAGAAGCAACCCTCTGACCTGGACAGAGGTCCAGAACAAATCGCGTGCTGCTGACTCATCCTAAAAGAAAAGCAAAAAAAAAGAAATGCATTTCAGGGGTAAAACTTGACCTAAAGACAAATATTCAGCCCCGTGCTGTGGCAACCTGATGCAGCAGGCTGTGCTTGATGAAGCATTAAGACAAAAACAGGCATCTTGGAAGGGCTCTCAGCATTTTGGCACAGGACTCCCTACACAAAATGCTGTGCTGTCACTCATTCTCATGCAAATATCCCTTAGGATGAGGAAAAAAAAAAAAAAAAAACACACAAGGGGAACTGGCTGTGCGCATCCAGCCCTGGGGCATCCTGCTATTGAAAGGAATTCAAAGGATTAAGCAGTTTTAGAGGGCAGCACCAGCCCTAAAACAAATCTTACAATTTGAGTCGCTTGTCAGGAGTTCAGCCTTACAGAAAAACAGCCACAAATTGTATTTTATTATATTCAAACTTCATACCCGTCCACCTGGAATACGAGACCAACTGCAGAGGTCAGGCTAACTTAGCCACCCTTAGCCTCACCTTTGATGCAAAATATATAAATATCTATTTAAATATTAAATTAAGAACGCACGTTTTGGTGTTAATAAAATACAGAAAGCCAGCACCAAGCAGGCACATGGACATCTCCAAGCTCCTGACCTGGTTTAGGTGCTGTGCATTTCCCCACCAATAAAGAATGGAGGGAAAATGTGCAATCACAGCAAAATCCTGGGTTCTGCAACAGCCCGAGCGCCACACAGCAGCCCCCTGCTAGGGTTTCTCTGGGTTGCTGATGGCATTGAGTGATGCTGGGGTGTTCAGAGAAAGGGATCTACTCGCAGGTGGATTTAAGAGTCTGTAATTTCAGACAGAAATGGCTTCTAATTACAGTGGGAGAAGGAAGACCTGTGAAAACAGATACTGCTATATAATCTGGCTTCATTTTTCAATGAAGAGAGGCTCAATTAGCATCCAAATTGCCAATGTGGCCACATTCCCCTGGTCTGTCTAGGAGGACAGACCCAACCACTTGTCCTCCGTATGTTTAAAAACCATTTCATGGGCACTTCACATCCAGTGAAGAACCCCAAATCTCAGCGGTTTGCACTGATATCAGCACTCAATCTCCTACCAGCAGACTAGAAATTCGATAAAAAGCCAAGTTCCTCCTAAATTGCAGGTCTGGTTTGGTGAATATTTGGGATCGATGAGAGGAGTCGAGGTCTGGAAGAAGGCAGCACCACCCTTGTGCATTTGATGGGAGCTCTACCAAAGTCCATCCTACCAGCTTAATTTTTTCGTTTAAAAGAAGGAAAAAAAAAAGAAATAACTATGCTCTGAGAACTCTCATTTAATAAAAAAAAATAACATCAGGGAAAGAAGCAGCACTCGAAGCACTCTTGCTGATTCAAGTGCATTGGGCATGGCGGGAACCCAAGCTCTTTTTGCCCTGAAAAGTTTTTTTTTTTTTTTTGTGAAATGTTTTAGCCTCAGAGCAGCTGAGCCGGACAGACGGCAGCTCGGAGCAAGGCTATTTCGGAATTCACGAGGACGTCACCCGGGGGACCCGTGCCAGGAGCCGTGCTTTGTTCCAGCTGGAAAGGAGGAGCCGCTCCGCACCTCCAGCCTCTCGTGGAGGCCAAGCGGAGGCAGCACGAAGGGAGAGGCTTAATTCAACCAGCCTAAATAGATCAGTGTTTTAAAAGCCCAAAAAATTAAAAAGGGGGTGGAATAAGGGCTCCCTCTCCTCATGTTACCCAAGCAAAGGGCACGAAGCAGCTCCCCAGGAGGAGCCACCAGCTGCGGCTGGAGCAGTCGCAGCCCCAGCCGGTGTCACAGCGGCCGTGTAGTGACATGACCTCCTTGGTCCAGGCTTGGCTCAAATTCAGCCCAGACAAGCAAACAGACTGCAAAACATGTCACTGCCACCCATCGCTCATTATTACGCAGAAATACTAAAGCCTAGCGCAGAGCACACCAAAAAAACCCCACAACAAACCAATGCCATTTGGCAGCTGTTATATATCATGAATCTGCAGAATAATTTTGGGCGGAACGGGACCTGCAAAGGGCATCTGGTCCAGCCCTAATCCATCCTTCTCTACGGCTTCCATCGGACTTGAAGCAAAAGGTGAAGCCTGAACCATTTTCCCAGGCAGAAAAATGAGAAAGAAGGCTTTTCTGAACATAAAGGTCAGCTGGCAAAATAATCCAAGGAGGCCAGCAATGGGAAAAGAAAGACTTCTAATTCATCACAGCCACAAAAGGTCCTCTGCCAACGCGAAAACCAGCACGATCCAGCTCCATCCTGCACATATATATATAGCAATTTATAGGCACGGCAGAAGTCCCATCACCAGTTTGCTGGGATATTTCCCAAAACACGGATTCCTGCGGGAATAATCCTGTTTGGTTCATTCCAAGAGGTGCACCCCTGCATTTCATTTACTGCTCCTCCACCACGCCTGTGCTTGGAATCAAGATGCTGGCTTTGCAAAACCAGCCTCCAGAAGACGTTTTCCAATCAATACGCATTATTTCCATCACAGCCAGAGCTCCCAGCACTCGTCCCAGAAAGCAGACAGGCAAATACAGCTCCGAAATGCAAAGCATATCCAGCTCGGAGCTGATTCTGCCTCATGTTAGACATGCACGAAGGAAAAAAAAAAAAAAACCCACACCACTAGCAACGTGGGCATGAGCTATTAACTCTTTTAGTAGAGCAATTTGGAAGCTTTTTTTACACGCTGCTTGTCTGCCTCCCTCCCACCTCCCATCACTTCCACTCCTCCCCGCAGCCCCAGCGCTTCCCAGCTCCCGGGGTTCAAAGGCAAGTGGAGGTCAGCGTGATCTGCAGCCTCCCGGGAGCAGCACAGCAGCAGGGACCCAGCGTGGGATGCATGTGAGCACCACCACTTGCTCCAACACCGCTGAGATCCCAGCGCTGAGGAGAGCCACTATGGCTCCGACAACAGGAATCGTACAGAAAGGTACCATAAAATAGTTATTTTAGGGTAGAGGGGGACCAAAATCACGAGGGCACTGATGCTGCCATCTAAATTGCATTTCCTCACCTCGCCCTGAATTTAAGGGAGGGAAGAATTAAACAAGAAGACCCAATCCTGAATTTCTTGTTGCCAAAGTGCTGCCCAGTTCCAGCCCAGTGCCCCCAAGTCCTTATTTCTGTGGGCATCCATCTATAAGCCGGTCACCACCTGAGATCCCAGAGGGGATGGAAGCAGCCCAGGGGATGTAGAATAACCTTCAGAGCCATGCCAGAACACGGAAAGGAGCCTAAATTTCATCCAAGACTGCACAAACCTCGGTAAAATATCATCCGTTTAAAGCTCCCTGCTCACCTGGCCCAGTGCTTGCTTGCCAAAAAAAGGACAATGGGGAAAACACAAGGGAATGACTAAAAAGCTATTTTGGATATATTTGTTCTCCAAAAAAGTGCATGCTTGCAAGCACCTAGAAAACAAGCAGCTGCTAAAATTGGCGGAGGGGAAAATTTAACAAAAACTTCACACTTTTATATTATAAAGCCTCGTCTGAAGCTGGTTGGGTGCCACAGAAAATCCACGGGAAGATTAATAATTCAGCTCTGAACGAGAAAAGTCAATGCACACGGAGCAGTGATAGAAGAAGTTATTTGGTCTTGGCGCTGAGTGCCTACGACAGGGCTCAGCGGAGGCTCAGTGATCCTCGAAATTTGTCTGGAAGTGTGATTGTTACCGACCAGAAAAGAATATGCACATATTTCACAGGCACTCTGCTTGACGGTGAGCTCCTGCCACTCTGGGGCTAAGTGTTGGATCAGAGAAGCGGGGATAACAAAATAAAGCAGCCAGTCTCTTCTGGGTTTACAGAGGATCCAGGATTTCCCACCACAACAAAACTCCCTTTACTCAATCCACATTAGTGAAAAAAATCCTTCACGCAGATGATAACGGTATTTTTTTCCCATTTTTCAAAATGAATTCAATGCTAGATGTCATGTTGTCTGCCCTAGGCACCCAACACTTAGAAAAATCCCAATTTGGGATGAGCGAGTGCCCGTCTCACCCAGGGAGAGGGGTTTGTCTTGCAAGCATCTGTTAGAAGCAGATTTTTGGGTTTTGTTCTTTCTATGGGACAACATGTGAAGGAAGGGAAGAGGGAAACTGAGCAGCAGGAGCACCAGGGGGGAATCCAGCTAAAACCAAGTAGGGCTCAAGCAGCAAAAAATAAAAGACCTCTTGGTCCACGCCATGAAGTTCCCCTTAATATCAACCACAACCATCATTATTTAAAAGTCTTGGGGATGAGCTGAGGCCAGCAAGCTTCTCTCGTACCTGCAGATGCAATAGGAAGCATTTAGCTTTTGTCCATCCATCTCCTACATCATGCAAAGACCTGGAGCAGACAGGGAGCCCGTCCAGAGCGCCGCCCGCATCGTCCTCGTCTGAGCATCCAGCGTCCCCTCTCCGTGGCCCGACCTGGGGTGCACAGAAAGGATTGACAGACTAAGTAAATCTCTATCCAGCCACTTCCTGCCAAAAAATTTCAAGAAAATTAGGAGCTGCAGACGTCCTTCTGGCTTTTGGACATCCGAAAAGCACATATTATGGAGAGAAACCAAATTATTTCAAGCAAATTAGGAGCTACAGAGGTCCTTATGGGATTTGGACACCCAAAAAGCACGTGTTGTGGAGAGAAACCAAAACCATCATGAAGACAGTGGCTGTGAGATGTCAAACAAAAATTTTTTTTTGGTTTATGCTCATTTAGGAGCACATTTCTCAGGAGCATCCCGCCCCATTCATGTCACTACCAGAAATGATGGGAGCTGCTTTAACCGAGCAGAAAGTTTCGCTGACGATGCCAACAGCAGCTGAATACGCTGCTCCCGCCAGGAGCCAACACCACGGGCCATAAACGTGTTCATTTAGCCTTCGAGCAAGCTGCCATGCAAAATTTCCAGCACCCAAAGGGCAGCACCCAACATCTCGCAGCCACCCAGGCCCTTTGCTGGGATTTGGGAGCATCAGGCATCAAAGCACACGGCGCAAATCCCACGGATCAGGATCACGGACCACTTAACAACAGCTCTTTTCCTGATCTAATAAAATCCCCACGCTGAAACCACATTAAATATTCAGAGTGAGAATAAAACCCGTGTGCTAAGTGGCAACACCAACTCTAACAGCATGGGGCTTTTTCCCATTGCTCCTCGCTCCACTAGCAGCACTCTCCCATAACACCACCACTAAAAACACCCCAGCAGCTCGGAAAAAAATAGCATGGATCCGCCAGCCCTGGGAGCACTGGTGCAAATCCCAGGTGGGGATGAGATTTCCCCACGTGCACATCGCCAGAAGCACGCGGGCACGGGCCCTCTCGCGGCGAGCGAGGCAGAGGAAAATCCCCCAGCCTCAGCATCGAGAGAGAAAATGCTGCAACTGCCTGCAGCAACGCCGGCGATCGGCGAGTCTCCCGGGTTACCAACTTGGAAAAATCACACGGGAGGTTAAGAACATGTAATTTCCCCCGAAATTATGAGAAGGTGGGGGAAAAAAAAATAATAACAGTCGGTTGCTTGTGAATTATGGTCATCCAGGCACATTAAAAAATTGAGCATTAAGTACAACCAATCCTTGCTGCTGATTTTTTTTTTTTCTTTAATAGGCTGTAAAAGGTATTTTTTAGGTTTATAAATAGATTAAGCGCCCTACATGCTTCACAGGAAGAGTTTGCACTGACACACATCCAGCTGCAAAATGCAGACGGCACGCAAGGACTGCAGGTGGTTTGGGGGCTCCTTCATAGCCAGCCTTCCTCTGCTAGACCACAACCCTGCTTCCACCCTGATTTTCTGGGTAACGTGGCCCAGCGCCTCCCAGCTCCTGCCCTGCTCTGCTCGCCAGGTGGGTGAGGATGAAAAAACTCAGGCCAGCTCCACAATCAATGCAGTCATTTTTTTTTTTTTTCCTCTATTTTCTGCAGAGAATCACCTTATGGGGCTCAATGACAGCACAACCACCCCCTATAAAAATGCTCCGGTACCCAGAGCATCCTTTGGTACCCAGAGCATCCTTTGGTACCCAGAGCATCCTTCGCCCCTTTTTGGAGAGAGAACAAGCCTGGAAGGTCGTGCCCCTTGGATGTGACCTCGAGCTGGCAGGGGCCTCTCTCACACCCCTCTGCACCGCCCCGTCCCCTGGCTGCACAGCCGAATATTGCTTGCAGAAAGGGCACGCAGCACTCAAGATCCTAAAAAAAAAAAAAAAAAAAAAGGACTGCAAACCAAGCAGGTGTGCAATGCCACCCAGGAGTGATGAAAGGGAAAAAAATCCCCCAAAAAGCACTGGAAAGGCTCAGTAGCCATCATCCTTCACGACTCCAAGCCAGACATATTTTTTTTTCTCTCTCTCTTTTTTTTTCCCCTCCTCTCTGCAAAAAGCTGCATCGCGGGGCTCGGCGTGCGCCTGCAATGGGCAGGGTGGATCCCACCTCCCTTGGCGGAGACAGGGCAGGCACAGCCGACAATGACACTGCAATTTATCAACAACTAGTGGGGCGAAAAAGGAAAAAAAAAAAAAAAAAAAAGAAAGAAAGGAAAAAAAAAAATAATAAAAAAAAATAAAAAACCTCCGAGCCCCCTCCACCTCCATCACCATCCTGATTTTCCGCGGTGCTGAGCGCTCCAAAGCGGGAGGACAAAGGCGGCGGCATCGCTGCCAAACCGGAGCATCCCCCCGGTAGCGACCCCCCCCCGGACCCCCTCTTCTTCTCCTCCTCCTCCTCCTCAGCTTCATCCCCGCTCACCTCTCCCCGGGGCCGAGCCTAGCGCGGGGGCGCGCCCCGCGCCGCGCCCGCCGCTCCCCCGCCGCCCATGGCCGCGGCTCCGCTCCCCGCGGAGGCTCCCGCACCGGCGGAGGCTCCCGCACCGGCGGAGCCGGCCCCCGCCGCTGCCGCAGGGGCCGCGCCCGCTCCGCTCCGCCCCGGCTCCGGTTCCGCTCCGCCCCGGCTTCGGCTCCGCTCCGGCTCCGCGCAGCGGCGGCACCGGGGGGGCGGCACCGGGAGGCGGGGACGCGGCGCGGCGCGACCCCGGGATCCGAATTCTGGCTGAATTGCCCCAAAAGTGCAAGTTTTTTTTCTTTTTACTTTTTTTTTTTTTTTTTTTTTTTTTTTTTCCGGGAACGGGATTGCCCCTTAATTGTAAGGGGGCTTTATTTTATTTTATTTTATTATTTTATTTTATTTTATTTTATTTTATTTTATTTTATTTTATTTTATTTTATTTTATTTTATTTTATTTTATTTTATTTTATTTTATTTTATTCCATTCCATTCCATTCCATTCCATTCCATTCCATTCCATTCCATTCCATTCCATTCCATTCCATTCCATTCCATTCCCGGTAAATGGGATTCCCCGTTAATTATTCTTTTTATTTATTTATTTTTCCCGGCAAAAGGACTTCCCAGTTAATTACAATATCTATTTATCTATTTATTTATTTTTCCTGGTAAACAGGCTCCCCCTTAACGGCACGTTAAATACAGAATCACAAAATCACAGAATCACAGAATTTCTAGGTTGGAAGAGACCTCAAGATCATCGAGTCCAACTTCTGACCTAACACTAACAGTCCCCACTAAACCATATCCCTAATATACGTATCCCTAATATACGTATATGTATATTCCACTAATGTATTTATATATATTTTCCCACTAATATAATATATATATTCCCGCTAATATAATATATATACCCACTTCTATATATTTAAACATTCCCACTAATATATATTTCCACTAAAATATATCTATTCCCACTTATATATATATTCCCTCTAATATAATATATATATTCCACTAATATATGCACATATATTCCCACTAATATAATATATATGCCCACTTATATACCTCTATATATTCCAAGTAATATCTATACATTCCCACTAATATATATATACATACACCCACTAATATTATGTGTATATATTGTCCCACTAATATAGTGTATAGTATGTGTATCAATATATATATATTCCCACTAATAGGGTTTTCCCATTAATTGGCCTTTAATTATATTTTTTTTCCAGACTTTTAATTGGCCTTTAACTCCACGCCTTTTTTTTTTTTTTTTTTTTAATTTGTTTTTTGGTTTTGTTTGTTTGGGTGGTTTTTGTTTTGGTGGTGGGGATTAGTCGGGATTAACGTTAGTTACCCGTTAATTATTCTTTTAGCAGACGAGGATTCCCCTTTAATTGCGTGTTAATTACAACTTTGTTTTCACTGATGGGGAATACCCGTGAATCGCCTGCTAATTACAAGTTTCCTCAGTGATTGAATTACCCGTTAATTGCCTGTTAATTACAAGGGTTTTTCTTTGCAGTTATGGAATGAGACGTTAATTACAACGTGTTTTTTTTTTCCTTTTTTTTTTTTTTTTTTTTCTTCCCGGTGATTGGAATTACTTGTTAATTGCCAGTTAATCATGGCATAATGTGGATTATTTTCTTTTCAGCTCCTGAAAAAATAGATTTATGAAAAAACAAATTGAAAATAATAGGCGTAAGTAGGGCTAAGCATCTTTACTTATGTGGCATCGGGTGAGGCTCGTCCGGTCCAAGCAGGGGGGCTCGAAGGGTTGGTTTAGGTCTATTTTGGCTCCTTTGGGATTTTCTGTGACCCTAAAAGGGGAACAGGAACACGCTCCGGAGCTGTGTGCCATCCCCCATGCAAAGGTGGCTGTGCTGCTGCCGAACTGCTAAAGTGACCTTCTTGCCATGGAAAAAAAATCATTTTTTTGCCATGGAAAAACTCCTTTTCCATGCACAATATGCAGGCGTATGTAGAAAAGGGTATAGAAGAAGGAAAAAAAATACACTTCAAAATCCTTCCTTTTCTGTTCCTTTAGCCAAAGCAGCTACAACACTCCAAATCCTTCCTTCACCCCTTGTGATTTTTAAGTGTGGTAGAGGGAAAGACTGTGTATTTTTTGGGGGGGGACTGTTCTTTGCTTTGAGACAATGTCATCTATTGATACAGAGAATAGAAGGCAGCCTTGTCTATTAAATAATTTACTACAGGAATTAAATAATAAAAACTTATTTATGGCAGCGGGCTGATGGCAGCTTGGCCCAGGAAGGTTTGGGGCTGAGGATCGCTGCCGTCCCGCTCCCATCCCGTGACTCACTCCTGGATAATACCAAGCAGAAAAAAAATATCTGGAGACGTGATTCACGCTCCAAAGAGGCCAGAATAGGGCAGGCTGTAATATTTACAGCGAGCAGCATCTTCCCTGACGAAGACACATGGGTGCTGTGCACGGAGGGATGCTAATGAGTGTAATCTGTGCGTGCCCGATGCTAATGATGGCACAACGAGAAGTGCCCAGAGGAAAGCTGGGTCCAAGGCTTCTTCCTTCTGCAGCTTGGGAATATTGGATCTGATTAAACCAAATATTTCCTTGTTTTTACCCATCTTTGGTGCATCTTCCCAAGTTTTCCATTTGAGCATCGTGCTGCAGAGGAAGTCTTCGCAATTTGGGGTCATGAAAGTAAAGCATTGGGTGCACGCTTGTGTTCAAATCCCTTGACATTCCCCCCAAATTATTGACCTCATGCCTCTCTTTCCTCCTTCTTGCAGGGACCTACAGGGATTTCCTTTGTACGCTGAGCTTGTTGTGTCCATTGCACAGGGCTGAATGTTGAGGTCTCCCTACATCACCGTTTTTCTCTTTGTTTCATGACTTTAAAACCCCAAGGTGCCAAGTGCCAGCTCTACCTTTTTGGCTTCTCCTCGTGTCCCCAGGAGACTTGTGCTCATGTTGATGTTGTTTCCAGGCACCAAAACTAGACAATACACCCCAAAACAATGTTGTGGATGAAAGCTGGACCAAGAAACTGCTGAGACATCACCGAATTGCCCTGGGACTACCCTGTGAGCCCCGACACGACCTGTTCATGGTCTCCTTGATTTCAGGAGCTGGCTTCTGAGGATATTTGGAATTGCACAGGGATAAAGGGCAGCCTCCACCGTGGGTTTTGGAATACCAAGAGAAGGTGTTAGGCTCTTATCACCACCGCGGGACCCCCGTGCCTGCCCTTACCAGCCCACCAGCTGCTTGCTAGGAGCCCCAGCAGAGAGCTGGAGCAGCCGACGGTTGTTTGGCCACAACACTACCGCGTGAATTCGGAGATTAAAAGCCAGCGTGTGTCAAATCCAGGGCCTTGGCAGCAGGCAGCGCAAACATCTGTGTGATAAGCCTCCAGGTAGGAAAAATGCCAACGGAAGGAAACAGAAGCAACTCCTAGACACAATGGAGCGCGGATGTAAAAATGCGACTTACGAATTGCACAGACAAATTGCTATCCAAGTACGGCTTATAGCTCCTGGTTATTTTTATTTTATTTATTTATTTTAAGAAAGCCTTGATTACTACAGCAATCCCTCCTAACTGTAGCTGTTGATGATCGTTTTGTAAAACATACAGCCAATATTTCCGCTGAACCCGAGCTAGCTTTCTCTGGTGGTGGATTGGCTTTCGAGGTGGCCCAGCAAAACCAAATAGCAGCTTTGAGGAGCTCCTATTGCTTTCGGAGGCACTTGCATCACTGCCCCGTGGTCATTTCATCCCAGCGGTCCCATTTTGAGACCGGTGTGATGAGGATTTGGTCCTATAGATGCTGCCTGAGCAGAGCGCCGCCAGCTATTTCCCCTCTCCAGTTGTGTGTTGTCCTAGAATAAGATCAAGAAAATATATATCTGTTAACGTCTGTAGGCTGGAGGCATTTGAAATGGGGAGGAACCGCATTTCTTAAGGCTGCAATCTGAATTTATTTGCATCGCTGATGACTTCAAAATTAGAAGCAGTTATTGGTGTCTGGCTTTCTGGAGGAAAGCAAAGGCTGCAGAATTGCAAGTGCAACTCATGTATAATGGATGCGAGGCTTGTAGTCCATGGAGAAGGTGTTTTTCCTGCACAGGAGGAAGGTTGAGCAGAATGCAAATGCCTTGTTCAGCCCGAAATATTCCATTGGCATCAGTGTGGGAGAGGTATCTGATATAAACCTTAAATACCCATCAGCTTGCTTCATGCCTGTGGGGAACCAGCAAATTAGACCCTGTGGTTTAATAAACAATCCTTTGATGGAGGAGGAACTATGCAAAATATTCTTCCCATAAGGCTCGAAACCATATCGACTCCCTGCTGTACCTGGGAGGGGAAAGCACGGCAGTGCTGCTGCTACGAGAAGGAAACTTTTCCAAGCAGCCCGCCTGCAGTAAAATACAATAGCAGGTTGGTTGGCGGGTTTATTTTCCTCTGAGCTTTTTGGAAGTGGTCTCCATTTTCCATTCCCACTTGTATCCAGCTCCCAGAGGCACAACTTGGATATTAGGAGAAATTTCTTTATTGAAAGGGTTTCGTGGCGTTGGAATTGGCTGCCCAGGGAAGCGTTGCAGTCACCATCCCTGGAGGTCTCCAAGAAAGGTGTAGATTTAGAATTTAGTAGAGTGGTTTCGTGGTGGTCTTTAATACTGCATTAAGGGTTGAACTCGATGGTCTGAGAGGTCTTTTCCAAGCTGAACTGTGATTCTACAACTCCTAAGTGCAGCAGTGGGAAAGCATTCGTGCCTTTAATCCTTGCAACTGAAGGCAAGGCCGAGCTGCTTTGAATTCTGCTCTATGCCCATGAAATAAAGCAGGAGGGAATTAGGTGCTACTTGTTAGGTTAACCCCTGCTGCCTTGACAAGGATGTCGGCACCTCGTTGCTTATCCCCATCCCTGTCTAGAGGGAATTACAGACCTAGCTGAGCGCCTCGGTGCCCACATGAACTGTCACCGTGATAACCAATTGTCTGGTAACTCTCTGAAGCTCCAGCAAAAGAGTTAGCAAGGCTTTTCAGCGGAATACCGTGTTTCAGCACTTGTTGCCATGCCTCCAGGGCTGTCTCCTTGAGCTAACAAGAGACGGAGAGTGGCTTTTTGGAAATGCATTGTGACACCTCCTTCTAGAGATGGCTAGATATCCTATCTGTGTTCCTCACGCTGTGAATCATCGCAGATCAGAGTACCCTTCTCTGCCGAGGCTCCAGCAGCCTTTAAATGTTACAGGCTTGCACGCCAGCGTGAGCGGGTTTTTCTGAAAAGCCAGCCCACGTCCTATTCTTGTCATCTGTCCCCTTCTCTTATTTCCCCTTGTTCCTCATTTGTCCTTTCATACCGTGAGTCCTGGCATCTCTGTGCTATGCCACTGAGGCTGGACAAATCTGCTGCCAAGTGCTCCCTCCTCGTTTTACTTTTGCTGGCTCTTTACAAGGCCAATAAATACCTTTTGGTCCCCTGAACGTCTCCTTTACAACTCTACCCACATCTCCTGGCCTCGTGGTGCCTCTCTGCTTTCAGATGAGGAGACTTTGTTGACCTTGATGATTTCCTCCTAGGAGGACAGGGCTGAGGCTGGGAGGCTGGTTCAAGATGTGACTTCTGCACTAAACTTTTCTTTTAAGTGGGGATTTACAGATGTTGGCTGGTTTCAGCTCAGCCTAGTCGTTTGTCTGCTCTGTTGCCCTAGAAGAGGCTCTTCCATAGCCAGTGATCCTCTTTGTCCCTGTCCTCCAAGCAGACATTACAAAAGGCTCTCTGTACATTGGAAGCAATAACCAGGGGAGCATTAAAACAATCATAAAAGATGCCATTGGACCTTATGGGGAACATCTTGAGTTATTCTGAAGCTACTTGATGAAGCCTTGCTGCCAGCTCTAAAATCGGTGCCATCCATATGGCGAAGTCAACGCTGGCAGAGAACACGTTCCCTTGGTCATCTCTTGAACCCATCCTTTTCCTCTCCAAAAATTCATTCCTGTTGGAGCTGACTGACATAAACTCACCTCTCTCGGGTCTCCAGACCCAAGCAGATGATTGTTTGGAGCTTCCAGCTGACCTGGACGATCCCAAGGAGCTGCTGAAGTGAGATCTTCCTGAAGTCCTGCTGGGGTTGGTCCCTCAAAAGCCTCCCCTACTTGACTTGTTGGCCTAACGAAGCTGCCCTGTGAAGCTAACGGGGTTAAACAGTCTCCCCTAACTCCTAACGAAATATTGGCTTATATCTGGTGTTTAAAAATCCCCTGTGGACGAAACAAGACGTATATTCAAATGTATTCATGCTCACCGTGGTGCTTTCTGACCTTCTCCTTCCTGGGAAGTCTACACGGCTTCCCCAAAAGGCTTTAGCATTGTGCTGGGCTCTGCAGGGCGAGGTGAGGCAGCTAGCAAGGGTAGAGATGTTTGTGAAGAATGTGTTTTCCTTGGGGACCCCGAGGAGCTGACTTTGTAGTAAACGTGTGTCCTGAGCTGACCTGTTCAGAAAATCAGGATGAACACTTCTGGAGTGCTCGATTTCCTCCCCATTTTCTTGGCATCTAAATGGCAATGTGCACTGGTGATGCTGCATGGTCACCAATGTGATCCAACTGCTTTAGATCCCCAAAACTGTCCACGTTGTTTCAACCTGGTCCTTGCTTTGCTGCTGGAGCTCTCTCCAACCTGCTTCACACTATTAGGATGCTCATTTTGTTTTATTCTTGGTCTTGATTTGTCTTGTTTGTCATAAATTTAGTTTGTCTCATAGGGAGATTTGTTGCATACTCTCCATTCTGGTTGGAGCTCGGCATTTCTTCTCAATACTTTGCAGTCTAAGATTATTGCACGAAAAATACCAGAACTCGGCTTAGGCTTCCAAAAATAACAAAATCCAGTTTCGAGATGTGGCGATTAATGCCAGCCCGCCGCACGCAGCCTCTCCTCGGAGCACCGGGGCTGCATTGCGGACCCGAGCGCGTATTTGCCTCAATAGGGGCCGTCCTTTTGTAAAGTGCCATATGCGTGCCACATTGCAGCTGGTTACCATGTCAACCTCTGAATGATCCTTTTTTTATTATTATTATTGAAAGGCGAGAAGGTAGGTACACGAAGTCCATTGATCTCGCTTGCCACCACTCTTTCATTGCACCGCGCTGCTTCTTCCTGGGAATGCTCTCACATTAACAGAGGGTTGCTTTGGGTTTTATTTCTTCTCCGATGCTCTCCGCCGTGATTCTTTGTAGGGGGCTGTGGTAGTCAGCAGAAGGGAAAGCAGTGTCATACGAAGGCCAAATTGGCAAAATTTCTATGCGTGTGGTCCTCTTTGTGCCTCTTTTAGGGAAGCTGCTGCTGGTAGTCTGTTAGTTAAATACGGACCCGAGGCTTTGTGAACAGCATAAGGTGGTGAGATGAGGCTTGCCAGGGCTTCACCTACAGCTCTTAGTGGTAGAGGGGTTTCCTGAGACCCCCGAATCCACAAAAGTCACCCTCGATTTGTCCTGTTGGGATGCTCTTTTTCTTTTTTTCTTGCACCTGGAAATATCAGCATGACGCCAAATATTTTGACCATGTTTTAGGCATTCTCTCTTCCTTATGGCTCTCTGCTGGGGGGCAGAAGACTTGCTGGGGAAAGATTGGCCTTTGGTTTGTTCCAGAAATCAAATGAAGACTTTTAGACTCATCAGAGTGATATCTGAGGTGGATGAGCAATGAACTAACAGATCATTTAGACTGATGCATTCATACCAAAACTCATTTGTTCTCTCTGATTTGTTTGCCTGTGTCCTGAAAACACAACTTCTTGTGGTGCCTGTGCTCAGGCAGAGGTACCAAAGCTGGCTCATTTGCTCCAGTTAATGAAGAAGCACGGCATCAGTCTGCATTGAAACCAAAAGTCAGACCAATCACCCCCAAAAAATGGTTAGGGCAAACACAACCAAGACCACTGCTTGGTTTTTGTGATAACCCCAGATGTTGCATATTGTAGAAGGAAAATTAACAGAAGGAGGAATGTGGAGATGGAAATGGAGATGGAGAAGACCTTCTGGGTAAGCCTAAAGATGAAAAGCTCTTTGGTTTGCATTCTGGCTTTGTTCTCTGCCCTAGTTAAGATGCATTCCCATCCAAGGAGTTGCTGTTCGTCAGAACTAAGGATAAATACCCTCTATCTTTCAGCTTCCTCTCGCTGTGGTTCTTGGTTTGATTCAGCATGATTGCTGAAGCCCCAGCTCCTCTAAGTGGAAGTCTTCATAATGCTCATCACTTAATGCCTAACACTTCGAGGCTTGTTCAGTTTCAAAGTGAAATCCTGAAAGAAATGCCACAACTTAAACCATTTATTTTATTTTTTTTAACTTTTCCAACTTTACAGAAATGGAGCTCATTTCCTTCGTGTGTGTGCTCAGACGTGATTTGTGGCATCCTCGTGCTCGTGTGCTGGTGCCTCTGTGGTTAGCCAGTTTGCTGGTAACAAAGCAAGCATCTGCATTCATGTTGGCAGGGATTTCTCATTTCACAGCTGGAGCACTGCTTGTTAACTCTCCTCTACAGCGACGAAATAATCTGGTAGCAGAGCTCACTGAACTTTTTCCTATTAAATTCCAAAAGTGCCCGACCCGGCCACTTTCACCTCTGTGGCAGCATCAAGATTAATGCCTGTATTACTGCTTATAGCCCAGCATACAGCAGTCAAGTCTGTCCGTGATAAATAACACTTTTCCATGCAATGGGACTAAGTGTTCTGACCTTTTGCTGTCGAAAGGCAATAACAAGTTGTGGGCTGACCCCAGCCAGCAGCTAAGTTTTTTTTTTTTTTTTTTTTTCCTGGGACTTTTTCCATCAAGTTCAGCCTTTAATTCCCTGGAAAGCTAGCTGGGTTATTTGCTGCTTGTGCTGCTTACACGCTGCCTGCTCCGGTTGACTTGATGAACTACTTGCCTGTATTTTATACGACCTGTCCTTCCTAATAAAATCATACCTGGTGACTTGAGAGCCTCTTTAATAGAAACTGAGTAAGAACAGGATTGTGCTGTTTGTGGGGCTTTGCTAACAGCTGTTCCTTAACGCTCATCCAGGCTGTTGACTATGACTAAACGTGAGTCTACTCCAGAATACCTGACCTGTGCCACGAGTAACAGGTTTTATTCCCCCAGGGTAAAGCAAAGAAATGCAGCAGCATGTTTGCTAGCAGAGTTTGTCTCCCTAACATTAATATTAAAGGTTTCTACCCCTACTACATCCCTCTCAAGCCCCAAACTTGCAGCAGAGGTGTCCAAAGTGATAAAATATGCTAACTCCTGACATCTCTCCCTGCTTGCTGGATGCAGTGGAAGCCAGTGCATTGTGTCTGGCAGCAAGATTTTTATTTCAAATGGAGCAGAGAAGGGAGCAAGAATGATGTTCGGGAGCTCAAACATGCAAGCTGCAGAAATTTCTCTGCTTTAAAGATAAGCTGCATGTGTGCAGGACCAGGAGGGATGCTGTAATGAACAGTCACCCTAGGGTGTGCCCTGTTACACGCAGTGTTGCTGCAAGGCAGAAGCACCCAACTCACCTGCTGACCTTAACCACTGCTTTACAGCTGGTGTAAGAAATTGTGCGGGTTCCTGCATGGGCAGTGTCTTCTTTACCAGCCCATGTGGGTTTTATTCGCTGTTTCGTGAAGTTTGTCTTGAGGATCAGGCGTGCTGCTCAAAATAAATCTAGTTCTGCACCGGAATTTTTCTTAATGCTGCCCTGAAGTGGTCAGGAAGGATTTACAGGCTCATGCATCAACCCTAGAGCAGGCAAAATTGTCTTTAAATGGGATTTTGAAGTGATAATCTTCCCTCTCAATGGAAGCGGTTTTAATTTTTCTTTCAGGAAGCAAGGTTGGGGGCCTGGCGCTGGCATATTGTGGCTTCAGTATTTAAGTAACTCTCAGGGAAAATAATTGCAAACAGAGCAATTCCAATCAAACAAGCGTTTAAGGTATTACTGCTGCGTGCAATGTGCTACTGCTCCCATTCTCAGGAGTAACATGCCAGAATAGTTGGAAGAAATTTTTTAATTCAGCCTTGATTATTGTTATTTTTTTGAACTTGCTTTAGGAAAGAGTTGCTGCAGGGTGGGCAGACATCCTCCAGCAGGCAGCTGGATGTTTCCGAATGCCACCTCCCATCATCAGGAGATGGGGAACGGCTCCTGGAGAAAGGAAATTAAATCCTGAAGTGAAAAGCTCTGTATGATATTGAAAAGCTCTGGAGAGGCATGCTGGCAATTTTTGTCTTGTCTGAAGCAAGCTGCAGGTCCTGAACCTGCAAGGAACACGAGCTTGTTTTGGACTCGGGTGAATAGTTCAGCCGCCGCTTTCCATTTATTTTTTATTGTATTATATTTTTTTTGTCACTTGGTTATATGTTGTCTCTCACCCACTTTTCGTGCTGCCTCAGTACTGAATCATCTCCTTCGCATATTAAGTTTTAACAAAGTGCTGTAAGAACGACTTCATTATATATATTTTTTTAATTATTAAAGCAGCTCAAAAGCTCGACGCGAATGGAACCGACAGGCAGGTGGATACTTAGGACGGGCGGAAATAATGTTCAACTAGTTCAATTTCAGGATTCCGTAACGCAATATGATTTAATAACACGGTCTGTCAGCTTGCTGTACAGAGGTGGAAAAACCCCATAGCTTCCTCCTAGGAAATACAAAACAACCTACTTTGGAGCTGTTTTTTGTTTTTGTTTTTTCCTATGTGAACTTTAAAAAAAAAAAAATAGCAGAGAATTTGGGGGCAAATTTCTATCCTTTTGGAAACAGGAGGTGGTGATTTTGGGCTGAAAAAGGAGGTTTAAGGCTTTAAGGAGGTACAGGCTTCCTCGCCACCACTGCCTCCGCTTCATCCAAGCTGCCAAACAAAACCAACAGCCGGGGAGAAGGAAAGCCACTAACTTTCATGTAAATACAAGTAAAGCTTTTGTACAACAAAGGTAGCAGAACCATGCAGAGGCTGGTCTAGGGGAGGTCCTGTCGAGGCCATAAAATGGTTTTCCTGGGGCCACAGCTGAGGAGGAACAGTAGAAAATGAAGAACAACATGTACAGCTGGTGATAAGGGGAAAAAGGCTGCGGTGCCAATTGTGCTTGGCGGAAACCTTCTCCCTGTCGATGATCTTATTATCCATCTGTTTGGGAATGGACATAATGGTGTTAGTCATGACTTTCTCAAATAGAAATCGAGAAGATTGAGTGGGAGTGAAAGCCTGCTGCCAGGGTGGGAGAGGATGGAGTCCCGCAGCCAACGCAGCCGTCTGAAGCCTTGCAAGTTGAGGAAGAGCAAACAGAGGAAAGCCACCTCCACCTCGTCCCCCGTGCTCGTGCTTGAGAACACCAGAACTTCCCAGCATAAGGCTGGAGTGATCAGGGGGTGGCTGGGGATGCCAGTCCTCAGGTCCCTCGAGGGCATCTGGGGACGGTCAGAGTAAGGCTGGTGGTCACACACGATGAGCAACCTCCACTAATTGATTCGTGGAATATTCCCATTAACACGGTGTAATGCCCTTGAAGGTGAACTCTAAGAGCATTTCTTGCACTGGAGAGAGAAACTCTTGATGGATGAGCTCCTCTCCAGTCCAGTCATTCCCCTCCAGTCTGGAAACGAGAAGACCCACTACGTTTTTTTGGGGACAGGTCTTGCCGATGGTTTTTTTTAGGGACAGGTCTTGCTGATGGGGTGATTTATGGCAAGGAAGCTGCAGGTTGCTTTGGCAGGGATGCTCTGGCTTCTGGCTGAAGTCGACTCTTTATTTTTGAGGCTCAATGCAGGGAGTGGTTGTGGAGCATTTGGGAAGCAGAATGGTCTGGGCTGGATTCATCCCCACCGTGCAACAATCCTCCCAGAGGTGAAAATACAAATATATAATAAAAATATTATATTATATTAATACATCTGCTGCTGCTTCATGACAAGTGCAGGCAGAGTGACCGAATCTGTGTTTTTTTTTTTGTTTTTTTGTTTGTTTGTTTGTTTGTTTTTCTCAAGCCCAACCCCAAATGCCGTGGCTCTAAAAGTATGAAGGGTGCTGGGGTGTGAGATCAAACTCTTCCTACCACGGTTGGAACTATCAGTGATTTCCTCCTCTGGCTTTTGGAAAATGAGGTTTTTCATTGCGTCAACTGCAGAAGGGAAGCTCTGGGGAACAGGAGCCATTTTCTGGGATAAGTTGTGCGTTTTTCTTGAGTTTCTACTTACTGAGTGTGGGGTTTCTTGGCTCTCGAGATGCAAAGATGACTTTATCCTGCTCTCACCTTTACAATGAGAAATAAACAGTGATTAACTCATTTTCTATGCTGCCAGAACAATGCAAAAGGGCACAACTAATCCAAGCTGGGCTTCTTGCTTCTCTTCTTTTGTGCTCTGCTTTTCTCCAGTCTTCCTCAGCAGGGTCCTTAATCGAGAGGAGACTGGGCTCACATAAATGCACGCACAACTTGACCTCAGAGAGACTTTCTGTGCTGTTTTTCGGGTGATTGGTGTGTAAGTACAGTTAACTCAAGGACTGGTGATGGGCCACGCATCCCCTAGGGGAGGCTGTTTGTTGTAGTTTGACTTTGAAAGCGACTTGATTAAGGAAATAGCTTAATAGGGAGAGAGAGAGAGAGAGACAACAGCAGAGCAAAAAGACTTTCCCCTTTTTACTTAATTATGAGCATTAGTTGGAGGAGCAATGGAAAATAGAGTGGCAAAGCTTTCCTTTCATGCGACTGTCTGATGCCCTAGAGATATTTTCTTTGCTCTTTTATCATTATAGCTTGGATCATCTTGTATTTTTAGTCTAATAGCTGCAGCTTAAGTAATTTGTATAATAGTTGGTAATAGCAGCTTATGCAAAGCAGGGAGTGTGTACCTCGTGAAGGAAGAAAGTGCTGCCCTTCCCTGCAAAAATGAAATTAAAACCTCCAAAATAACTTGAGCAGGAGAAGGGGAACCAGGCAGCAGGGTGGTCAAACCCACAGCGTTCCTGTGTGCATGGGAAGAAGGGGAATACTTGTTCTGTGTTGAAAGAGGTGGCTTTAAATAAAGAGGTGTATCCTGGAAGAGGCTCAAAGTCCTCGAGGGTGAATACCTCTGACGGTGAGAACAACTCATGGCACAGACCCAGCTGAGTCCCACGAGCATATAATGAAAATCTTGAGATGTGACAATGGTGGCACCTTCTATGGGCTCTCAAGGGTCCCTCTGGCACCATACAGGGGGGATTTTAGGCTTGCTTGTCGGTGTGTGCTCTTTGGGGTGGCTTTCCCCCATTACCCCACCATAAATTTGTGTGAAGGGGGGTGAAGACCCACCCCAACTCCCCCCACAACCCCTTTTTTTACCCCACTTTTGGGTATTAAAGAACAACATCAGGTGCTGTGGGAATTCTCCAGGGCTGCAGGACGTCTCATGGAGATGTTGGGCTGACGGCTGGGTTGCATCCAGGCTGCAAAGTGTTCCTCCTTTGATGTTAATGAAGGAAAAACACCAAGGGGTGGGGAGGTGTCTTAGGCAGCAATGAAAAAAATAATGTCTTTCTTTCTCCGGGGACACAAAAGAGAGAATGCTTCAGCCTCAGTGTCAGGCGTTGACCTTTGAACCACGAAATGTGGAAGAAATATACTTTTATTCAAGCACGCTCAAAAAAAAAAATCACAGAAAAAAAAAAAAAAAAGCCAAAAAAACCTACATAACCGGAACAGCACTCACAGAGCTGGTCCTTGAAGCTCAGACCATGGAAACCTGCAGGAGTTCACCCGCATCCACTCTGCAGCATCCTCATGTGAAGGCGGTGCAAGGCGGGCCCATGAGCACACAAAAACATCCATCGAACAGGGAAAAAAAATCCAACAGCGAGGTCAGGAGGGAAAAAAAATCTATTTCCGACTCTTTTCCTGCCTTTTAATTGCACTGTCTGGGGGACAGCTGGCATGTTTTCTCTTAGTGTCCCATGCAATTGCAAGGCAGAAATTTTAATTACGGCTAACTTCAAATTGGGTATGCTCAAATTAGCGTCTTAGTGGCATCGAAAGTTTAAAATAGAATTTATATAAAATCAAAATGAGCCCATGACGTGACCCGGAGCACTGAGTTTGGCTCTGATTTGAATCGTGCTCATTATGCATTGCATAGGAAGTAATAAATATTTTTTTTGCAGCCATTTCTGAGATGTAATGGCTTTGCTGAATGATGTGATACCCTTTTTTTTTTTTATTTTCCTGGGGTTAATTATGGTCTACGTTTACTCAGGGTGGTTACAACAAAATAATGATGGGTAATGTAGGAGGGGGGTGATATTTTTTTTAGGGTGGTAAATATCGAGCTTTTCTCTAAAGGAAATGAGTTTGGGAGAAAATTTACGGGACTTGTACGGGCCACAGCTTTAGGAGGAGATGCCTGATAAATGAGGAATGCGCAAAGCATTTCTTAATCCATCTCCTCTGGCTCGATTTGTATGCAGGAGGCACCCGCTCTGACGCTGAAGGTTATTCTATTTTTAACATCATGCCGCCGCACTTTTTTTGGTGGAGAGGTAAGTTCCATCAAGTCTCCTTTTTTTTTTTCCAAACATCAATTAAAAGCCAGGCATTAAAAAACCCGCGCACGGGAGCGATGCACATCCCAGACCGGACTCTATTCCCCGCCGTGCTTTTGGTGTCTCCGCTGATTTATGGGGAAAGTCTGGACACCAAAACCCTTCCCACAACCAAAAGCTGGCTTTGGGGCAGATCTACACCAGCACGAGCCTGCAGGATCAGAACTGGCATTTTCTTGGGGTTTTTCCTCTTTTTTTTTTTTTTTTTCCCTGGCTGATGAAGATTATTTGCTGTAGTCAGCTGCTGTTCGGAGAGAGACTGCACTAGCAGCCTGGATCTTAATCCTGCTTGACAGCATAGCCCGAAGAACCAAAGTGGCCAAACCGATATAAAACTGCTGTCAATGCTCAGAAGAGCAGGGATTTTTTTTTGGTGTATTTTGTGCTGTTTCTGTTCCAGAAAACGGGCTTTCTGCAAAAGCACCAAACCTGCGACTGCTACAGCCCCTTTCCTGGAGCAGCTTTGTGTTTTCTCAGGTTTTATTTGCTTGCTGAGCACTGCCGAGGTGCAGGGCAGCACCCGTGACCCTCTGTGTCCGACAGCATCATGTTTGCAAGCAAACCCGCTGTCCTCTGCATCGTGTCAGCTTTGAAGCAATTCAGCTGCTGAAAGCCCAAATAAAACCTGGTTTCCTTCTTTCTTTCCTTCTTTCTTTCCTTCCTTTTTTCCTTCTTTCCTTCTTTCTTTCCTTCCTTCTTTCTTTCCTTCCCTTTTTCCTTCTTTCTTTCCTTCCTTTTTTTCCTTCTCTCCTTCTTCAATTCATTTCAAAGAGGCAATCTCACAGTAATAGCGCGGGTATTGCTCATTGCATCGATTAAGACATTTGTATCAACCAAACGTGGCTTGTGAAGGCATCTTGCTTCATTCCTGGTAGCAACATAGCGTGCCCAGCCTAGACAGAGTGACAACTAGGATTAAAAGTCTGTTGGGAGGGTTTCCAAGCATATACTGTTGATATATGTTGTATACCTATCTATCTATAGATATCATATATCTGTCAATAGATACAAATATCTCTGCGTGTGTGTTATATATAAATAGAATACAACTGGGAGATATCTCTATATTTCTTTATATCTCTACCTATATCTAAATATATCTCTATACCTATATATCTCTATCTCTACCTATATCTCTATGTCTATACATCTATATTTATATCTCTATATCTGTATCTCTCTACAAACCCTTGCTTTGGAAAACAAATTCCCACCAAGCCCTGGACGTGTCCTGTTTTCAACAGCAACACCTTTGGTTTATTCATTTAAATTTCAGAATGGGGCTTAAAATCGTAAGTTTCTGGTCTCTGTAGTGGTGCTCAGTATTTCAAGAGCTTCTGTCGGTCTCTGCTTCCACCCTCATCCTGCAAAATAATCAACCCAGAAGAGGTGGAAAAGTGAGTGATAGATGTTCTCGCTGGAAGTGATTTGGGCTGTTGTTGACTTTGTCAACAGGGAGGCCCCCGAGCTATTCACCTCTCTTCCCCCCCACACCAGCTTCTGAAAAATGAATTTTTCATTTAATTTCTGAATATGTACTGTCAATATTTAATAGCGGAGGGCTCTTCCTCATTAAATAAAGATGCTGATTTTTATTTTTTTTATTTTTTTTTTCCCTCACAGACGCTAATAAAAAGATTACATTGCTGTCCACCCATTGCTGGTACCTGACCTGATGGATTTCTCTTCAACACGCATGAGGCTGACTTGTTTTTCCTAGAGGAATTTGGAAAGGAAGAGGAAAACGAATTTTCCAGCACATCCATGGGATATTTTTCTAGGAGCTGGTCCCCAGCAGGATCTGTTCCTTTCCAAGGCATCGCTGTGGCCCTTTCTGAAGGTTTCCCACCTTTCCAACAGTCCCACTCTCTTAACACTTTCCCTGAAATTATTCCTCAGCTTCACTTTGTGTGCTGGAGGCCAAACATCCTCCAAGCCCCAGTGCATTGCAAATGATTTAAAGGGTTTGGAGCTCCTTTGCCAGGGCTTTGGGCTCAAACAATGTGCAGGAGCTGTGCATAATTTTGACTTTTCCCCATGTGACATGGGTTTAAGAAATATTTTTCTTATTGAAGCATTTTTTTTTAAGTGAAAACATCAAATAAACTAGCAGAAAATCTAATTAATTTTTCATCATGTGCAGAGTCTCTGGAATAATTACCAGGGTTGAGATTCCCCACAAGCCAATATCAGCTGTGCCATGAATATTCATGCCGGATGGAAACAGCGAGGATTGAGGGGCAGGTGTCGATTTTCATTGACTTTGGGAAGAGATTGTGGATGCTGCAGGTTAGCCGCCTGCTGTGCTGCTACGTGGTGATGGTGGTGGCCACCTCTGCAGCAGGTAAAGCCTCTGGTGATGTTTCTGGAAGGAAAAATGTTTTCCAGACCAATTTGAAATGAGAAAGGGAGCTTGAAGTGGCTGGGGATGGTGGAGGAGATGCAGTCTATGTGATGGGTAAGAGCTGGGGGTCAGTTGATGGGTGGACACACACAGTGTGGCTCCACCGGGCTTTGACACAGGCTTCTCACTTTCCTGGAGTGAAAATAAAGCCAAAAAGCTGCACTAAACACTGTTTTTTTTTTCAGTTTGGGTGGCTTAGAGCTTACACCGCCTCAAAAAGAGCCTATTAAAGGCAACAGGCACCACGGGGTGAAAAGGGGAAGTGCCCTAAGGATGCACATCAAGACCAAACTGTGAGTTTCTGAGGGGTTTGCACATGGTTTTCTGTGTCAGAGGGAAAAAGGCAAGCTGTAAATGGAAATCAGCTGCTGGCTCCGGAGTTGGAAATGAAATGCAAGTCCATTCAGTTTGCAAGTTTGTCTTAAAATGTATCTGGTAGCGATTCTGTTTGTTGATATCTTTAATGGGATTTAATTAAGTATGCTTACAGGACAAGGAAAGACCATATGGTCCCACTTATTATCAGCTAATTTAACTTTTCCCAAGGATAATTAAAACCAATGGATGTATTTGCTGTATTAACAACTGCAAAGACCAAGCTTTCTTCCTCCTTGCTTACTTAGCAGCAGCCTCAAGAGCAAAATTCTTCTATGGGCTTTAATAGAAGTTAATACTGCATTAATGTCCAGGGTCAGTCTAGATTGACCCACATGGTGCTTCAGTAGGAACTCAATTTTTTGAAAGTAAGCCATTTTTTAATAGTGGTTCTATATGCAGAGTCAGCTTGCACCTGAACCAGGTTTCTGAGTAGGGGCTTTGCTTCGTTTCATGAACTAGATCTTTGCATTTGAATTCTCACTCGTGTAACATCCGCAATCAGGTTGGGCAAAGGACAGAAAGGGAAGATGCTGGAGCACAGCATCCCTTCCTGAAATACCCAGTCTCTGTTTCGGGACGCGAGCAGCAAATCCTCAACCTCCCGTGGAGGTTTGCTTCAAAGCCCGATCCTACTCATCACTAAGAGCGTGAGCTTTGCTCCTAATCTGAATTGCCGACTGGAGCTTCTAGCCATTGATTTGCAATACAGCTCCTTCCCCCGCTTCTAAAGATCCTTTAATACCTGGTATTTTCTCCTCTGAGGATATGATGTGCTGTAATCAAGTCATCTCTCACTTGTCTGTGTGATAACTGGGGCCAGTGGCACTGTTCGTGTCCGAGTGCTAACAGCTTTTTTGTAAGCCTGGTGCATGAGCATGGCTTTTTCTGCCTTTCTGACCCATTTTTCTGCCTTTCTGACCCCTTTTTCCACCTCTCTGACCCCTTTTTCCACCTGCCAAAATGGGTGCCCCATTTGGAGGCTCCATTTCCACATTTGTTTCACTTACATCAGGGTGTTCAATAGCACTGCCATGTTGCAGAACCCCCCCAAAAATAACCCTGGAGATCCGATAAGCCATAAAACTCCCTAAAAAAAAAGGGTCAGCAGGCTTACCCCTGGAAAAATGGGGTGGCCCATGCATCCTGGAGGAAATCCTGCTTACCATGTCAACTGCCAGTCCAATTCTGCCCCTGTTGTCTTTTGGGACCCAGTCCCATGTCGCTTCGACCCAAATTCCTCCTGCTGCAACACCTCGTGGCACGATCAGCTATTCCCCCTTTGCTGCCACAGACTGCTGTAAGTAAACATGGGAGGAAAAAAAAAAAAAAGAAAAAAGAAAAAAAGAAAAAAATACACCTCTGAATAAAGGGTTTTAGATGACTTGGGGAGAAAATGTGAGACAGGCGAGCAGCGCTTGGAATTATTGATCGATATTCCAGCAGCGGGGGTTGCTTGCTTTTGTCAAGGGCTGCAAGCCACGAGCACGCCTGTGGATAGACCTGGAGAGGCACATCACGGCCACACTGTTTGAGCAGAAATTTAATTTTTTTGGCCGTGCATAAGCCTGGTAATGTATGTTTGAGAACACGATAGAATGCAGAAGGTGGCGTCTGGCTTCCTCACCTCCTTGGGTCTGTTGTGGCACCAGTTGGTACCGAAAGCAGAGGATTGAGTTCACGTAATGAAATGCTGCTATGACCTTAGGGGTCAATTTTCAAACATTTATGCAAGTTTTTCGTTTTGCACGGCGGGGAGGAGCAGCAGGGAGGTTTCTTCTGTGTCTCATCGTGACGTTGTGATGCCTACCCTGGGGCTTTTGTGCACAGGGCTCAAGCCTGAACAACAAGCACTGGTGTTATGCGGTGCTTTTCCTCTTGTGGCTCCAGGGAGAGAGAAAATGCAAGGAAAAAAAAAATAATAACAAAAAAACACAGCTGTGTAGCAAGTCTTTAAGCTTGTCTGGGGTTGGCACAACGCAGTGCTGGCACAAAGAAGACCTGCTGTCCTTTTGTCTTGGTTATTGTTTAATCTTCTGGTCTGCTGGTGGGAAGAGCATCACCGCCACCGAGCCCTTGCTGTGCCAAGGGATGAGAGCCCCTCTCCGCCTTCTGCGTGCTCCCATCCGCACTGAAGTCTTTTAAATGCTCCTTTAAATCCCAAGCAGCCCCCTCTTCTTTTATCACTCCGTTCTCCCAGCCCGAGGGAGACGGTTTATTAAACAGAAGAAGCAAATTGTGTTTCGCTGCAGTCACCTTCCATTTCCAAAACAAAAAGCAAATTGTATTTCACCTGCCATTTCAAAAATAAAGCAGACTGAAGGAATCCAGCCCTGCTGGGGTGCAGATCTCGTGCGTTAATTGAAATGTCTCGAGGATATCGTTCGAGTCCCGTATTGCTTCCCACCTCCCCACCTTCCCTGGATCTCGAATGGGTATCCTGCCATTTAGCATGCATGTTTTGAAAGAGGTATATAGAAGTGCAAAAGGCTGTAAAAATCTCTGTAAAATACCCAGATGGAAGGAAAATGTAAAGAAACAGATGGCGCTTTTATAACTTGGTGTTTTATTGAGCTATAGAGCTTTCACTAAAACATCCCCGTGGTAAGGAGAGGCTTTTCTGGATAGCCACAGATCATAAACTTTAATATTGAGATGTTTGTTTAGGGGGGTCATTCTGTGTACAAAAATAGCTTTTTGTGAATAGGAGGACATGGCGCGGGGCCTGCATGAGATGTTTTTGCACAAAACAGCCGTGGCCCTGGAGCCACCTGCCTTTGGGGACAATTTGCCTGGTGGATGAAAGGATTTTCCCTCTTCTTGCAGGATATTTGATGGAGAGGAGCTGGGAGGGGGGAAAAACCTTTGCTGGAGAGCACTGGGCTCAGCTGCTGGACAAAATGGACCGAGAGACAAGAAGTAGGTGGGAAGAAAAAAAGTAAGGAGAGGAAAAAAGAGCATCACGCCTAGCCCTGGGGGGGTTTATTCAAGGCAGCAGCATCGTTGTGAGCCCCACATGGTCCTGGTGGGGGTCGCAGGACCGCTCTCAGCAGGACTGAGCCAGCCCCTTCTGCTTGCTGCAGCTTATTTGTCAGCACCAGGCTTCATTTTTTCCTGCAGCAGCCAGGGACTTAGTCACACTTTTAATTAAAGATTTCAAGAGAAGGCAAGAAATCTGAAACATGAATGATGGCACAGACAAGTTGTTACCGCCGCTCCTACTAACTAGCAATATGTCTTTCACAAATGTCTCTTGGTGTGCCCCCTCCTGCATCCTTCATTTTATTTACTGATCTATTTTTTTTTTTCAAGGAAACAGCCATGTTGAGCCTTCTCAACTTCTGTTTTGTTGTTTTTTTTTCAAGAAAAAATATTTTTGGTACAAACTGCTTTATAAAGTTGCCTGTTTTATCATAGAGGGGCAAGAGGAGACCTCAACGGTCAGGCCCTGCCTTCTTAAAGCTGCTGATGTCTTTGATAAACATGAGAACAAATGATCAGACCTTTTTTTCTTTTTTTTTTGGTTGGATTTTTTTCTTTTTGGCTGGGCTGGGCTAGCACAGCAGGGCTAACAGCTTGCATCTGTCTGCTTTCAGCAAGAAGAAACTTGATTTTTTTATTTATTTTTTATTTTTTTCTGCACTGAATCCTGAACTTCTCTCCAAACTGTGCTCTGCTCTGTTGGCTTGCTGCTGCTGTCCCTTTCTATCTGCCAGGCTGCTGCCCGAGGCAAGGAAAATATTCTTTCATCCAAAGCTTCAAGAGAAAAAAAAAAACACATTGTCTTTGAAAAACGTTGCTCAGGTCATGAATACCTGTGAAATTCTCCTGCAGATGGGATGTAACCCTTCCATCACACCTCTCCCATTCACACCCAGGGGGAAGCACACTGTCTGCTCAGAGAGAGACATCTGGACGATGTCTACCCAAAATAGGTGTGGACACCTGAGCAGCTTAATTTTATGCTCAAATAAGGGTTTTGAGCAGTGTAAGAGCCAGCTTGGCTTGACTGGAAATGGGTTTTGCGGTGATGGCACTCATGTGCCAGGTTCCTGTGGTGCTGGAGGCTGAGTTGATTTTCCTTTTCTCACCCTCCCCGAGCACGTAGAGATTTTTTGTGTGTTGAAAATCAGTTCTGTGATTCCGTGATGCCATGATTCCACAGTTTCATAGTTCTTTAATGCTGTGATTCTGTGGTTCTATTACTCTATGGTTCTGTGATTCCATTATTCCACAATTCAGTGATTCTGTGATTCCATGATTCTGTGATTCCATGATTCTACGATTCTCTAAATTCTACAGTTCTCTAAATTCTACAATTCTCTAAATTCTACGATTCTCTAAATCTTATGATTCTCTAAATTCTATGATTCCATGGCTCTATGATTCCACAATTCCATGATTCTATGATTCTATAATTCTATGATTCCATGATTCTGTGATTCTATGATTCTATAATTCTATGATTCTATAATTCTATAATTCTATTATTCCATAGTTCCATGGTTCTATAATTCTATGGTTCTGTGATTCTATAATTCTATTATTCCGTGGTTCCATGGTTTTATGATTCTGTGATTCCACAATTCCTCATTTCCACGGTTCTACAATTCCACAGTTCCGTGATTCTCTGATTCTATAATTCTGTTATTCCACAGTTCTATGACTCTGTGCTTCCACGATCCCATGCTTCTGTAATTCTCACCCAAGAAAAGCAGAGCAGCCTGTGCCAAGCCGGGTGCGCGATCCGGGCTGGGGAACGTCCCCTGGAGCCAGCAGATCTCCGAGCTGCCTCCTCGTGCTCATTCAGCACAGGGTCCTCCCAGCGAGGTGGCAGATGGTGGCACCTCCATGCCAGGCAGTGATATTTGCAGCTCAGTGGTGGCTTCGCTACGCAGAGCAGTTTGCCCAGAAGTACGTGCTTGGCTTAAGTTCATGCTTTATTTTTTATTTATTTAATTTTTGTTTTTTTTTTTTCATTTTTGCTGGATCCTGCACTAAAATTAACACAATGCCTTCACAGCGTTAGATAAAGCCTCCAGCTAGGGTAAATCAAATTCTCAGCATCACGTTGGCTTAACTCAACCTAAGAACAAGAAAGCTTAAACACAACCCAAACGGGCATTGCTATTTCAGTATCCCCTTTGAAGTGAGAGCTCGCTTCAGAAGAGCTCAGTTCTTCAGGAGAGGGGAAGAAGTGGACACGTGTCTGAAGCTGGGTTCTGTCTCCCTGTAGAGCTCCTGATTTCAGTTGAAATGTATTTTTTTTTAATTATTAATAATAATAATAATAATTTCCTTGCAGCAGGAGAGATCTATATATGCAGTGTTGCTTTTTTTTTTTGGGATGCCTTTCCCAGCACAGACCCCATGCATGGGACAGATTAAAGCACACAGTGGAGCACTTACCAGATGAATCACCCCAATTTTGGGGGGCACAAAGCTTTATTTCCTTAACCCCAAGAGCCCAGATGAGGTGGTCTCGTATTTGGCCTGCTCTTGGGCAAATCCACCTCTCCAGTATCTCCTTGCACATGGTGCTGGTCATTGGGGTCCAGCCACTTTTCTGCAAGCTTTGCTGCCACCGTGGAAGTCGTCGGGGCTAATTGCAAGCTCACTTTATGCTGGCATAGCACAGGGCTGCGTGGAAATGTTTGATTCTATTCTTAATCCTCCTAAAGCCTGCAGAGGGAAGTAAAACAACCTTTCCGTTGATGGGCGATGGATCTGTCAGCTCCCCGAGTAAATTCCACCGCCTTTGCTCAGAAGGCACATGCTTGTTTTCCCTTTTTTCTCCCAACTATTTTCAGCTACAGAATTGCCTCCTAGGAGAAACCACTTTTTATTTATTTATTATTATTTTTTTTTTCATGCAGGACTTCTGGACTCCCTGCACCCACCTCTGGTCATTTCTGCTCTTTTTCACCCAAACTGAGATTGTCTGGCTCTTTATATTTGTCCCTACAATATTTGTGCACTTGCTGGGACTTCAGCTCAGGCATTGTCCCCTGCTGTGGAGGTTTTGCAGATGGAAAAAAAAAAAAAAAGGCCATTAGGTGCAGCCTGTTGATTTGTGCGATGATGCTTTTCCAATGTTGTCCTGCTTATGCGTGGATGAGGTCAAATATCTTGTATATCTGCAAAATACCTGGCTGCAAATAAATTCTGAGTGTTGTATTTCTCTTGGTTCACCAGCAGCCTCCTTTTTACCCCCTTTTTTGGTGTTTTTTTTTCATTTTTTTTTTCCCTTTCAGGGGCTGAGCTGTGCAGGTTCTCTTCGTGGTGGCTGCCAGCTGTGAGATTATGGCATTCAATTTTATTTTATTTTTTAAATTGTATTAATTTGTCTTCTTTTATTTGCATTTTGATTGCCAGGTCTGTGCAGAGGGCATCTTTTGTGACAGAGGCCAGGTCAATACCTGGGATCTTTTTTGTGGACTTCCCAATGTTTACTGGAGGTGCTTTGTGGATCTTAATAGTTGCCTTTCTCCTGTTTGCTCTGAAAATTCAGGGCTTCCTCTCTTAACCTTGTAGCAGAAAGGGAAGGAGACCCTTCAGATTTTTCAAACCTGCTTCGCCAAGTGTTTTACCTTTCCTCCTTGTTCCAGCTGGCTGCGTCTTCCAGGCTGATAAACAGGGCTATAAATTAGATATCCTGAGTGTGTGTTTTTCAGGTGCTCTCTAACCTTTTTCTGCCTGAAAGTGCAGAGAATGCCTTTTTTTTTTTTTTTTTTTTTTGCCACAAGCGTGAGGGTCTTGTGGGGACAAAAGAAGAAAAGGGAAAAAGCGCTTGGAAACAGTTCAAATGACAAAAAGAGGAGAAAGCAGCAGAATTTCTACAGCTGCCCTGGGGAATTTGCATTAGCAGCTCCTTTTTCACCTGGACAGAGCCAGAACCAGAGCTCAAGAAGCTGGTGGGCTGGAAGACCTACGTTAAACATTATGATGGCACCACGTGAGACAGATTGCTCGTTACGGAGGCATCCTGGAGCATAAGGAAGAAATTCAAGAAATTCCCCCGTGGTGACGTTTTTGGAGACTTTATCACATCATTTCTATCGCTCGGGGCGCTAGGCAGGGTTAATCTCTGCTGGAAGCCCAGCGAGCTGTGCTGAGCATCGGGCTGCTCACGTTTCGGATGCTCGAAGCAGCCTCCACCTCCCCGCCATCCCAAGGGATGCAGCTGGGGATGCAGCTTCGATGCTGACCTACTTTTCCTCTCTTTTGCAGGTTGTACGCCAAGCCACATCTGCCGACGAGCTGCTGGGGGGTGAGGAGGATGGTTCTGGGCTGGGGATGTAAAAAGGGGATGGGAGCACAGGGGGCTGTGGCAGCACGATGGCATTTTCCTTGCCTGATGTTTTTCTCCTCCAGCCTCTTTTTCAGCCACTTTCTCCTGGTCTCCCATTTTCCAACGATTTTCAGTTACAAAAGCAAATTCAGCCCAAGCAGCGAAGGACAAGCAGCACCTTCCCCTCCCCATTAAACATCCAAAAAGCAAAGCCCAAAGCTCCAGTGCTGGACAAAAACAGGAGCAGATGCTAAAGGGAGGCGGTGGCAGCACCAACCTTGCACTGTCACCTTGTCTGGGACGTGCTTGCACCATCCAGAAAAACAAGGAAAAAAACAATCCCAGGGACACGAGGGCAACCGTGGACCAAATGCTTTAACAGGGACATCTTCAGCCAGTATTTAGGGTGGCTTTAGCTGTTGTGATGCCCATAATAGACATTGGTCAGCTCTGAGCATCCTGGTATTTCCCCATACTGCTCGCAATAATTCTAACATCGAGAGTAAACGACCTTCTGCAACCTCTGCTGTCACAGGGCTTTTATTTTCTTCTGACCTTAAGGTTTGATGCTGCTAAGTGAGTGTCTGGCATGCTCTGACTCCTAGCTGGGCTCTTGCTTTTGCCAAAACACCTGGGTTAAAGACATTCTGGGGTTTCTCTAGTCTGCTTTCTTCCATTGCCAAGCAGAGCCGTGCTCCAGACAGGGAGACAATGTTAATCTCCAGTCTTTCTAAAAAAAAAAGAAAAAAAAAAAAAAGAAGAAAAAAGATGTAAAATGAATCATTCTGCACGTGAAACTCTAGCATCATTTGGGGAAGAATTTGCACCGCCTATGACGGGAGGCCTATTCAGCCGAATCAAACTGCAGATGCAGACCCATTCATGCACTTTAAATGAATGCTGTCGTTTATCTTCATTAAGCGAGGAGCTGGCTGCCGGTGTCCGGACACTGAAGGATGCTCACCCTGCCCAGCGGGACCAGGAGCTCTCGCAGTGTGTCTCTTTGTGATGCCTGCCCTGACCTTTCAGGGCAATCTCTGGCTGGCAAAGTCTTTGTGCTCCGAGATCTGATGGGGGAGAAGCCTTCGTGCAGGCAGGGCTGTGAAAGCATCAAAAAATATATATATAAAAAAAATCCCTGCTGCTCTGCCTTGCTCTGACTCAAGCTGGAGCAATTGAACCAGGTCCTGTAGCGACAGACAGCTTCTCAACTGATTTTTAGGAATATTAATTGTAAGGAGAGCTTCCTCAAGAGTTTTTTTGTGGGTTATTTTTTGTATTTTTTTTTTTTGGATGTCTGTATGAGGACTCCTTACGGGCATGCAAAGGTGGAGCTGGCCACCTGCGTGGGACAAAATAACCCAAAATAAAAATAAAAAAATAAATATTTATTTACTTCAATTTTTTAAATAAATATTAAATAACCCCAAATTCACCCAAAACAGTGGAATAAGTGTGCAAAATGATGCACACCGACGCATGTGTTGGTCCGCACATGCCTCTTGTTCTTAGCTGTGGGTGCCGTCTGGCAGCAGCAGCATCCACGACACCGGGATTTTGGGATATTCAGTTGCCATGGCTCTGGAGCTGCTTATTATAGCAGCTCCTGATGGAGCAGGTAATGGGCTTTTTGCTGCTCGTGGCTCTGCTTTTGCTTATTGCCGAGGGCTGGAGTCCTTCCATCAGGAGGATCAGTGCACGACCTGTGGCTTGCTGCTTGCTTGTTGAATGCCACGAGTTCCTTTCTCTTCCAAGGCTTCCTCCTTTTTTGGAGTCCTCACCCACTCCCCTTGCCACAGCATCCCATAATTCCTGTACAAAACCACAATTCTTAAACCCAAAATGATCTCGGCCCCCTTCGATAGCAAGCTCACTCACCTAACTCACAAACCTCCCAGCTTTAATGCATTTGTTTGGGAAGGGTGCTTAGAACAATTTCTTCTGCTCTCAGTGTCAATGCATTTGTTTTAATTGATTAATTAATTAATTAATTAAAAGTGTCTCCCAGTTTCTGGTGGAGTTCAGGTGTTCTGCACTGTGGGGGCAGAATGAGGAGCAGTGATGGGCTCGAGCTGCTATGGAGAAGCTCAACTTCATCCCAGCCAGACCCAGTATGACCAGTAAAGCCACCAGATGCACCCAGGGGGCCCTGCCCACCTCAACCATCCCATGCTGGAGCCGCCAGCAGGCTGGGTTGAGAAACTCCAAGTTTGGGGATGTATCTCCAGCATCGTGGCTACCAAAACCGCCAGCATTTGGCACTTCTGCACACAGAAAATAGAACTTATCCCGTTCCAGCTCAAACACAGGCCTTTAATCAATACTGTAAGAAATCCCTCAGAAATACGTAGCACTGGCTTTTAATCTGAATAAATATTGTCCTCAAGAGCGCACTTAAAGGAGGAATGATTCTTACAAGGCCCAGCGGAGACGCTGATATAATTTTCTGGTCTTCAGTGCCTGTTTGTCACACCATTTTCCTGGGAAGATTAAAAAGAAAAAGAGGAAAAAGCCAGCATTTTAAGTAGTGTATGAAACGAGAGACTTATTAATAGCAGGTTGTGTCAAGGCTGTTGACAGTGTGTTTTGGGTGACGGTTTGCAGGCACGGAGGAGCAGCTCTTGGTCCACTCACCTTCCTCCTGGAGCTATGGGAGGGCTCCAAGAGCTCAAGATGTTTTTTAGGAGCACCAAACGGACATTTGAAGGAGGCTTTTTGAGGCTCTAAATGCGGCACGGCAGGCAGTCTGCTGCACTTGGCAGGTCCAAGAACCAACCTCTCCAAACTAATTCCTCTAAGCCGTCACAAGCACTGGGGATTTGGGAGTCCTGGGTTTGCTTTCGGCTCCTGCCCCCCTTTCTAAGCCGTAAAATAAGGTTAGCAATGCATCTGGCATCCTCAGGGGGGATTTTGGGGGGATTTTTGTCCAAACATGATGTTTTGCATAAGTTAATCAGGTGGTATTCATTTTTCTAGACATGTACCATGCCACACTTTGTTGTTTTCTTGCCTGTTGTGTTTCTTCTTGTCTGCTGTGTTTCTTTTTCTTGTTATTCCTGAGGAAATATCACAAAACACTTAGAAAAAACATCAAGAGCCTGGGGATTCTTAAAATTATAGAAGCGCAGAATCATGGAATTGTAGAATCATAGAATTTTAGAAACACAGAAATGCAGAATTGTGGAATCATAGAATCATAGAATTGTAGAATTTTAGAATCATAGAACTGTAGAATTTCAGAATGGTTTGAGTTGGAAACTCCCACTAGGTCAACCACCAAAGCCCCATCCAACCTGGCCTTGAAGAGGGATGGTGCAATTCTTGCCAGGGGCAAGGTGCTATCAAGCAAGCAGAACTCAGCATCAACAGAAATGGCAGCTCAATAAGCACTGGGAGTCTTGCTTCTCCAAATTCACCCAATTCTCCAAATTGTGTCTTTGGGTGGTGCTTTGGTGCTGGTAGGACAACACCAGGCAGTGACACCATCTCCCAGCAGACCTCACGTGCGCAGCTTTGCAGTGCTTTCACTTCCACGGGCTGCGTTTTTATTTTTTGGAGGAAGCAGAAAGGCGTTTTTGCATGAAAAGGTGTAAAATTAGATCTGCTTGCACAAGCGAAGCTCGTGTCGCACGTCTCCGTTGGCGGTGGTGGATGCTGAGAGTGCCGTGCGATGACAAGGGACAAGGGTGGTGCTCAGTTTTCCCTTGGAATAAAGAAGCCTTTTTTTGCCATCTTGCTGCTCCAGCCACTGAAAATAAATCAGTTTGTTGCCCTATGGCACCACTAAGTAGGTGTCAATCGGGTAACGAAAAGATCCAATCTCACTTAATTTGCTCCAGAGCAGCAGCGCTGCCCCAGGCACCTCCTGCGGTTTCTTGTACTGGCCCTCATCGACTGAATTTTTTTTTCTCAGAAGTTACCTTTCCTCCTGAAATTGGCCAGAAATAGGTATTCCAGCTTCAGCTGGAAGTGGAATTGGTCCATGTGCTTGGGCACACAGGGAAGTGGCTGGGGGACGAGCCTCTTGTTCTGGTCCCAGCTGTCCTCAAGATGCTTGAGGACCATGGATGAAGGCACACCAAGGGCTGGAGCCTCTGGCGTGTACCTTCTCTTAATTAAGGTGTTCTTAATTATCTTTAAATGGCTAAATGTTCTATTTGCATTCTGAATATTTATATTTTAACTATTTATATTGTAACTATTTATATTTTAACTATATTTTAACTATGTTTTAACTATTTTTATTTTAACTATTTTATTCTATTTTTATTCTAAATATTTATATTCTAAATATTTATATTCTAAATATTTATATTCTAAATGTCGTGTGGAAAATCCAGATTGAAAACCAGCTTTGTGGAGCCTTGAGCCTTGCCTGAGCACTGCTCATGGTATTGGCTGTGGGGCTTGTCCCTGGCTTGCCCCTCTCCCTGCTCTTTAATACGTCAACAAAACCTGTGTCAGAGCAAGGATTTGCAGCCCAACCCATTTAAAATAAGCCAGCGTTTCTCTTCCAAATCATCACAACGCTGCCTCAATCTTGGTCTCGTTGCAGCCCAGGGATGCTCTGCCTCCAAGGACTGAGATGGTCTCCAAGAAGCTGGATGTATTTGCAGCTCCCTTGCCTATCAGAAGCCAACATTACCTCCAGATCCAACATTTATCACTCCTACATCTCCACATTTCCAGGCTTGCTCCGGCGCGAGCTTCATCTCCACCAGCACTGGTGCTCAATCAGAATTTCCTGCCCAAAGACACGATGGCACGAGGGAGATTTTCTTCTGGGACACTTTAGATCTGAGCTGTGCTTTGGCTGGAAAGCCCTGGCACGGATGCGTGTTTGCAGCTTCTTCCTTGCAAAGGCAGCACAAGGAACAAATACTAAATTTTAAGCCTTTTTCACACTTGTGATGGAATTCTGGGTGTGAAACTCAACATCCCCTCCGGAAAGCCAATGGTGCTGATGATGCTGAGCATGGGTGCTGAGGGTGCTATGAGCAGACAAAGTGATCTCTGGCTTGGTGGGCTTCCTTCTCCCATCCTCTTTGGACACCTCTTGGTTTGGTTGAGGTCCCTGGGGTGCACCAGCCTTGGGAACAAGATGCCAAGAGCCGTGCCCTGCTTTAACGTGGATTTGGGGCAAATCCTGCTCCTTGCAAGTGAGGGAGGACTTGGAGCTGGGAGCATCCCTGCAACAGAGCGCTGATTTTCTCCTCCTTGGCTTTGCCAAGTTCTTTCTCCCCAACCAAAAAGCAGAGTGAAGCCCAACCCTTTGGGCTCAAAGCTCTGCGGCGAGCAGGAGCACCGTGGTGGTGACCTGGTGGCCCATCCTCTCCATGAACAGGGATGCTTTCAGACAGGAGACGGCATCCACCAGGCTCTTTCCTCCGCTTTCCCGATGCGGATGACAGCTGCAGGCAGTGCTGAGGCTCCTGTCCCCTGGGACAGCAGGAGGTGGAGGATGGCTCGGCATTTGTTCTTGGCTCGCAAAGCTTTCCTCGGCAAGCGCGCAGCTCTCAGGGGTGCGCGCTGCTAACCTCCAGCTCATTGGGATGCGCCTGACGCCTTCCCATCCCGGTTCCTTTCTGTTTGATCTTGAAGCAATTAATTTCATCCTTCAGCATCTCATCCTCCCCACTGAACTTCTTCCAAGTGGGCTAATTATATGCCGCTGAAGCCACACGAAGCGCAAGACCTTCAGGACGGGGGCTGAAAAGCCGCAGAACCTGAAGGGTGCCCTGGCAAGGAGGGGCCTGAAGGTAGGCAGGATGCAGTCTTTGGACAGGTCTTTGGGTCAAAACTCATGGTATTTGGTCAGGACCCAGGGGCTTTGAGCAGGACGCACGGTCTTTGGGTAGAACTCATGGTCTTTGGGCAGGATCCATGGTCTTTGGGCAAAACTCATGGTCTTTGGGCAGGATCCATGGTCTTTGGGCAAAACTCATGGTCTTTGGGCAGGATCCATGGTCTTTGGGTCAAAACTCACAGTCTTTGGGTGTAACTCATGGTTTTGGGTAGAACCCACAGTTTTTGAGCAGGACCCATGGTCTGTGGATAGGTCCCATGGTCTTTGAGCAGGATCCATGGTCTTTGGGTAGAAAGGGTTCAAAAAAAGGAAAAATATGTTTTTAGAGCTAAATTAAAACCAAATTATCAGCCTCTGCAAAGCAGCAATTAGAAGCACTTATAATTACATCACCTGGACAAAGGGGAGGAGGAGAGGTTGGCTTCCAGTGACTTGGAGCAACGAACCCAACGGGACTTTGAGCACGATGGAGTTATTTCGGTGCATTTGGCCTCTTGGGGCTATTTGTCTCGTTGGGCTATTTCAGGTTGCAGGATGTGTTCAAGTAGGTATTTTGCTGTTTCCTTTTTTTGACTTAGATTAATGAGAAGCTGCCAATACAGCTCTCATGCAATAAACCCCCTGCTAGCTGCTGTTTCATCTGCAAATCGTTGGCAAAGGGAGGAAAAAAAAAATGAGGCCAAGGGCTGTATGAATTCAGCCTGAATTAAAATAAATAAATAAATAAATAAATAAAAGAATGATCTTTCCTCCCTCTTCTAGTGACCCGTGGGTTGTACGTGGCAATAGCGGAGCAAGGTCCAAATTACGAAGTTATTTGGGATTTGTTAGAGGGCACGAAATTTGGTTTTAATTGGAGGAGGTAAGCACCTTGCCTTCCTTGTAAACCCCATTGCCTTCGGCTAAATTGCACGGAGTGAGTTAATAGAAAGTGTCTATAGACATTTGTCAGCAATTAAGCGATAATGTACGGCTGTGTTCCGTGTTCCTGGCGTGCGCTAAGGTAGAGTGAGTATTTGAAGCTTTCGTGTGCTAGTTTCTACTGAAATCAGCTTTTTCTAGACCATCGTTGCCTCCTTCCTCCTCCTGCATGGAGGAAAGCCGAAGGATGATGCCAAAAACCTCAGAAACGAGCGCTGTGATAGAGGAGGGGAAGGTGGCTTCACAGCCCCGGCACGGAACACTGCTTTTGGCACTAAAACGGTGTTTTTAGAAGGATTCTGAAAAATTGGAAGCGACGCAAGGAAGAAGCACCGAAAAGGCAGGGCAGCTCACAGCAACGGCTGGAGAGAGGAGCGGGGAGGATGCCAGCTGTTTAATCAACAAAATGGGGAAAAAAAAAAAAAAAGGGGATGGCTGGAAGTCAAGGGGAAAATATTGTGTGAGAAGCTCTCTGACCTGCCGGAGGGTGGCACGGATGGAAGATAAAGCAAAGAAAACTCGTTTTATATGGGAGGCTGGATTAATTAACCTAATAGCCATGGTGCTGATGGTGGTCTGAGGTCTTTGAGAGTTTTGGTGCGAGGCTGTCTTTGGGGTGGTCTTGCGGCGTTGCCAAATTGTGGCTTATTAAGCACCCAAGTGTGGCATTGGACACGTTGTAGGACACTTTTGGCTTTGTTTTTTTGGAACGACATGTTCTGGGACCTAACCTTCCCATTGCAAGCTTTACAGTCACATGGTGGACGTTTTTGGAGTGTTTTTTACATGATGCACCATATGGGATTCTTACCTCTTCCCAGCATTACTCAAGGCAAAACCCTCCATCCTCTCTGATAACCCAAAAACCTGCTCGGGGAGCCAGAAATCCTCCTTTCCCTGCATCCAGCTAATGATTTCTTATTTCTTTGTGATCTGTTTTTGCAGTGGGCTGGAGGGAAGCATCCGTGGCCCCGTGCTACTGCGCTGCCCACGTTGGATGCGGTTGCTGCTATAAGGCAGAATGCTTTGACAATATTATTTTTCTCCCTTGGAGTCAGGGGGAGGAAAAATTGTGGCTGGTTGAGCCCTCAACACGCAGTTGCTGAAGTGTTTGCGCTGTTTACATAGTGGCTAGCTGCAGATATTTTTCAAAGTTAAGGACTAATTAATTCCAGCTCTCGAATATAAGAGTAAACACAAAGGGAGCGCATATTTAATGCATTATTCCACAGCTGTAATTAAATTAAATGAAAGCAATTTTCCATCAGCTCAGGTTACAGAAAAAGGGGAAAAAAATTCTTGGCTGAATTGCTGGAGCAATTATTCTAAGAAATTAAAACCTTTTTAGAGAAATAATGAAATGTTATTTGGTATTAGGAAAAAAAAAAATCCAGGATTTCGTTTTGAAACCTGACAGGTTGTTACGGATTCAAGGGCCAGCCCGCAGGAGGAACAGGAGTTTTAATTGTGGTTTTGCTTGCATTTAACGAAGCACCTGAGCAATTAACAGCTGCTGTACACAAGCATGCAAGGACTCCTGCGTTTTCTTCCCTGTCCCCATGGCATGGAAGGGGATGGAGATGTTGAAAGCTGTGCCAAGGACTGATGAGGATCTTAGGGCGATGTTTTAGATTTTTTGGGGGTCTCTTGCTAAAATTTGTGAATTTTTAACCGTTGTCACAAGAAGGTTTCTGAAAGGATTTGACACGGCACAAAAGGAGGATGGAGAGGGCTTTTAATAAATCTTTTGATACTGGCTTGAGAAAACTGTGCTGCAGAAGACTTCCCATGGGTGATAAGAGTTTTATGGATGGTTCTTTTAAGCATATGATGGATATTTTGGAGAGCAGACCTTTGGAGGAACGTAGTTTAATAGAAAGCAATATATCTCTTCCAACCTCATCCCCCCATGGAATATATCTCCTCAAAATTCAACCCCCATGGAATATATCTCCTCGAAATTCAACCCTCCTCCCGAGGTGTCTGAAGGGGACTCGGGTGCAGACAGAGAAATGTCCGAGTCGATCATCCCTTTCAGCAAGATATTTAGGAGGAAATAACACTGCGGTTTGTTGCTGTAAGCAAATTTTCCATCACGGCAACTAATTTGCTGCTCCCGTGTACGAGGAGCAAATTAAATTCTAAATTGAAAACTTAAATGGAAGCACTGCCCTGTGAATTTTCCATCCCATAAGCGATCCGGTTTGTTTCTGCGCTATTTGTGTTCTTTTTTATCAGGGTGCATGCGAGTGACAATTCATCCTTCGCTAGCTGAGCCCTGGTGTCTCACCATCCTTGCTGATGGAGGGGATGCTCCACGGCAGAATGAGAAAAGCACCTTGCACAGCTCTGCATGTGATTGGATCCATCACGCCTGGACTTGATGATCTCTGAGGGCTTTTCCAACCTAAATTATTCCATTATTCCAGGATTCCAAGGTTTACCATTATTTCATGATTCTGTAATTCCACAATTCTGTGAGTCCAAGATTCCTTGATTTTATGATTACACTATTCTGTGATTCTCTGATTCTACAATTCTGTGATTCGGTGGTTTTAAGATTCCACAATTCCATGGTTCTGTGATTCCAAGGTGCCATTTTTCTGTGGTTCTCTAATTCCACAGTTTTGTGATTCTGTGGTTTTAAGATTCCATGATTCTGTGATTCCAAGATTCTGATTCCACAGTTCTGTGATTCTAAAATTCCACAATTCCATAATTCCAAGATTCCATAAATCTATGATTTAGTGATTCTAAGATTCCATAATTCCAAGATTCCATAATTCTATGATTCTGTGATTCTCAGATTCCACAATTCCACGATTCTCAGATTTTATAATTCCACTATTCCACAGTTCCATGTGGTTGAAGGGAGGTGGAAAACAGTCCCACGGGATCTTCGTATCTTAACAGCAACAACCAATATCTCTGCCCTGGTGTTTTTTTTATTCCTTGGTGTTAAAGGGCTGGACCTTCCTGTCCCATTCCCGTGCCAGCAGCTGATGCTCTAGGATTAATAATTCAGCTTACAGAGAGGGAAGAGGAATGCCTGAAAGACCAGCACCTCCACCAGCTGTGTGGGAAGAAGAACCTGCCAGCTTCCAGGTGTTCTCCGAGAAATTTGGCTTAAACAAATTGCCTTTTTTTTTTTTTTTAAATTTATTCTTTTTGTCTGGCAAGCATCTTGCCAGCAGGATGCAGATGAGAGCAAGGAGTGGGTCGGCGTGGTGCCGGTGTGGCCAAAACCATCTGGCAGCAGGGAGAGCAAGATGCTGGCTGGAGCTGCAGCGCCGAGGAGCTGGCATCCTTTGCATTTTTGCTCGCTGCTGGAAGCCTTTCTGTTTGCTTGACTGTGAATCCTCAGCTCCGGTTTATCCTTCAGCAGCTTTGTCCTGTCTGGAGGAGGTGGCAGGACTTGTGAGAAGATCCACATCCGTGGGGAAAAACCGCCTTTGCTAATTCAGCAGCATCGCCCGACTGCTCCCTGGGGAGAAGGAAACGGTGAAATTTGGGGCTGAGAGCGTTAATTTTTTTTTAATTTTTGCATCCTGAAGCCTCTGCAGGGGCTGCTGGTGTGGAGCAGCCCTGGAGATCTGAGCCAGGGGGTGTCCATCAGCCCCCGAGCTGCATTTTGCACCGTGCTGGACCTGCGTGGTATTTTTTTTGGAGCCATCCCCTCCTCTCCCTGCTGTGCCTGGGGGATTTCCATGCCCATGCCAGAGACCAGAGGATGCTCTGCATCACTTCAGAAGACCTCGAGCCCCATCATCCCAATGCCCAAGCACAAAACCTCAGCACGGACCACGGTCACTGCTCCGCAAACCTCTGCAGTCGAGATTTTTTTCCCAACTCCTGCATTTTTGCACCCCTTGAGCAGCTTTTTTTTTGAGCAGATGCTGGGCTGCTTTGCCCCGAGCAGAAGCACTCTGTGTGCACACACAGCACGAAACACCTCGCTGTGCCAAAAGCTGCTCCGAAGAGCTGGGTTTTGGGGAGGAAAAGCAATATTTGCGACTGCTGGCACGCTGCTCAGACCTGTAACAACTGCTCCTGCATGTCCCCTGAAGTTCTGGCACGAAACGGGACAAAATCCCTAGATTTCCGTGCTGTAATGTGTCACCTCGTTTCCTCCCCTGCTTGCAGGGGAAGCACGTGGAAATCTGGGTCACGGTTTTGCTCCAAAGGTGCTTGCACAGCTGGGAAGAAATAGCAACACCCGTGGCTTTGCAGTGCTGCTCCTCTCTGCTCATCCGCCGTGTTCGCCGCTAACAGAGCCTCTCGGCAAGCTGCGTTTTGATGACGCTGAAAAATAAAAATAAAAAATAATTATTAAAAAAAAAAATCTTTAACAGGGGCAGCTTTTCGTGAAAGCTGCTTGCATCTATTGGTATTTTGCAGCGGGGGCATCTGCACTAAAATGTCACGTTGAGGATTGCAAGGAGCTGAGGACCCATCCCCAAAGGGACCCCTCGCTCGTCCCGCAGGTGTGCGGTCCCGACCTGGGCACGGATGCTATTCCAGGAGCCTGGTGGCTAAACATAGCCCGGCTCCCCGCATCGAGCAAGCTGCCAGCTCCTTGATTTATGGCAGCAGCAGCAGCAGCAGCTCCTGTTTAATGAGTGCCGCTGGGTGGCTGCCAGACCGCGGCGTATGTGGAAGCAGCTCCTTGGGGTGGGAAAATGGAAGGGGGGTGCTAGGGACTGGCAAGGGAGGGGTTGGTTCCTCCTATAAAAGATGCTCTGCTTTTCTCAGCAGGTCTCCCTTGTGCCGTGGGGAAGATGATGGGGATGGGAGTGGTGGTCTTCTTCCCCGAGGGATGCTCTTCCTCGTGCAGCACGCGGAGGATGCTCCTTGCACAGCTCTCCATGCTCTTTGCTTGGACAAGAGGCAGTGGGGGACAAAGTGGAGCCCAGGAGGTTTCCTTCCAAACCATTTTGTGATTCGGAGGGTCGTGGGGTGCTGGCAGGGGCTGCCCGGAAAGATGCTGGTGCCTCCTCTGTGGAGATCTGCAGAGGGTGCTGGATGAGGTGCTGGGCACCCAGGGGTGCCTCCAACCTCAACCATTCCACGACTGAGCGCTGAGGGTGAAAGAAATGAAAGAACCACGGCTGTGTTCTGCCCCCTGCTGAAATATAACCTAGAGGCTGGATGGGAATTCACCCTCCTCCCTCCAAACCTGGCCTTGGTGGACTTCATCTTGTGCTTGTTCCCCAAAAAGGGATGCTCCAGAATTGGGGCTGAGAGGTGTCTCTGCCATTTTCACCCTCTCCAGAAACCAACGAGCTGCATTCCCCCATGGTTTTTTTTTCTGCTTCCAGACCACATTTCAATTACTGCGGATATCCCAGGAGCAAACACGCGATGTGAAGGATTTTGGGTGCTTCAAACAATGATCTTCATTGTCACTTCGGCTCTTCTGTAAATACCGGGACTAATGATGCATAATGGAAAATAATCCGCGGGATGCAGATGGGTCTTACGAACGTGGGGATTAGGAGGGATGAGTTGGGCACTTTGGATGGCGGGTGATGGGTAACGAGATCCAAGCACTGCAGGCAACATCCAGGCAAAGCTTCTTCCTTTATAGGTTTTTATTAAAGGACATATTTACTCGGTGTAGGCTCAGGGCTACACGCAGCTGTCAAGCAAAGGAGCAGGGAGTGGATTAATGTCTTTGTAGCACGTTCCCAATTTTGTTTGTTTTCAAGATTATCCCCTGTGCTTCATCCATCCATTCATCCTCCCCGTCCATCCTGCAGAAGGTTTTAGGGCCAGAAGATGAATTTAGGGCTGGGGTAGAGCCGCACGCAGCAGGACACTGAGCAAAATTTTGGAGGTGGCCTTGCTGAGAGGTGGGCACCCCCCATCACCCCTCCCAGCTGGGATTGTTGAACAATTTTGTGAGTTTTATGTATTTCTGGTATTTTTTTTCCTTTAATTTTTTTTGACTGGGGCTTGGGAGGTTTCTCCTGAAGCCACTCCAGCACCTCCAAGGAGGATCTGGCAGGCTCCACGTGCTCTCTGCTGCTGCAACCCTACTTAACCCTGCTGCAAAATTCCCTCGTTTTTTCCCAAACCAATCATTTCTTTCCCCTTGGCTCGAGCCTCAGCTCACGCCTGCAAGCAAAACCAGCTGCAAAAAGCCTGGATTTGAAGCCCGAGGACCTTGCATTGTGCTCCGATTTGCACGCTGCAGCAGTGATTGCTCACGGTGCTTTAACGAGCTGGAACAACATTTCTCTTGTCTTGGGCAGCTCTCCTTGACCTCCCGCCCCCAGAAGCAGCACATAAATAGGGTTTTTCCTTGACCCTGCTTTCTCGGGTAAGAGAGGGGAGGAACAAATCCCTCTGAGAAGCTTTTGCTGATACGTGATCCGCAGCATTACTTGGCTTCAGAGCTTTGCGTCGGTCGTAATTGCATGTGGCTGATTTTTCCCCCTAACGAGCTGCGTCGTTCCCACAGCAGAGTGATTTCAGGAAGCTTTCAGCAGCACAAAAAGCAGAAGAACTTGGGCAAAAGTTCTCACGCTGTGGTTTTAATCATGCATGGCATGGGGCAGCCTGCCCCAAAAACTCCGGAGCTGCACTGAAAACATTTTTTTCCCCCAAAAAAATCACTTTTTTATTTTTTTCTTTTTTAAATGCAAGGGCTGCCATGCTTTGCAGCCTTGAGAGCTGTCGGTGGCAGGTCCTCCATCCGCGTCCTGTCTCGCCTTAATGGGGCTCCTATTTAGCTGCAAGCTGCCACGTCGTGCTGACCGGTAATAAATCACCGCTCCCGCCTGCTCCATCGTGTAGGGTGGCGAGGGTACGGCTGCCTCCTCAAGGCTTTTGCAGGTGAAAAAAGGGTCACTTCGCTTCCGAGAGAACAAGCCAGGAAGGATCTGAAGGCAAAACAGGCTCCTGTGCAACGCTGAGTCGGGAGGGATCCTCCAGTTGGGCTGGGATTAATTAAGCAGTCGGACTTGATGATGCTTGCAGGTCCCTTGCAAATGAACTATCTTTAATTGTGTGGCAGCTCGAGGGGTGGTAGGAGGAAAGCTGTGAAAGGAGCTGGTGCACAGCCACTTCCAAGCAAACCACGCTCGCTGGAGGTTGTGCTAACTCGTCTGTGAACTGTGCAAAGCAGTGGTGGGACCCGGCGTGTGACAGCAAGCCTTAAAAACCTCCCAGGAAGACGGCCCTAAATTGCACGTTGCAAGAGCAGCAGCTGTCTGCCCCTAAAATAATCATCAGAGGTTCTTTTTCTGGAGGCTGAATGGTACAAGAACGGCTTTAGATGGATCTCATCCTCTCTCTCCTGCAGTCCTGGGCCACCAACGTCTCACTCGCAAGTCCCCTGCTCTCCGGAGGGCACTGTCCTCGCGGCCACTACCGAAACTTGACATTTTTCTGGTCATTGCCATCCTCAGCAGAGGCGTAATTGAACTGTCTGTCCCATGCTATTTATCTCTCTTCACCTCCCAGATGAATCGGCCAAATCCTTCAAGATGTAGAATAACAAACAGCGGAGAGAGCGGTGATGGCTTCGGCAGCATCAATGTGCTAAAGTGGGCAGATCCATCACGGGCTCGCGCCTGCCAGCATCTTCCCCGGGGAAAATCAATGAGGGGACGGTGACAAACGCACCGACACCTTAATGGGAGGCTGGAGAAAAATCACTGGCTGGAGAAACGATGAGCACAACGCCACCCAAACGTGGAGGCTGAGAGCTGGTGCCCACACGTGAGGTTGGGGTTGGGTACGAGCGATGGGAGACGTCAGCGTTGGGTATGAACCAACGAGTGATGGGAGATGCCAATGTTGGGTACAAACCGATGAGTGATGGGAGATTCCGTCACTGGGTATGAACTGATAAGGGATAGGAGATATCAACATTGGGTGTGAGCAATGAGCGATGGAAGATGCCGATGTTGGGTATGAACCGATGAGCGACGATAGGAAATGTCAACATTGGGCACAAACAATGAGAGATGCCAAATTTGGGTACAAACGATGAGCAACGGGAGGCGCCAATGTTGGGTATGAACCAATGAGTGATGGGAGATGCCAACACTGGGTATAAGCAATGGGAGATGCCAACGTTGGGCACAAGCAATGACCAACGCCAACGTTGGGTACGAGCGACGTGCGATGGGAGACACCGATGTGCAACGCGCCTTTAGCCCAAGCCCTGGCAGAGATTTCAATGAATCCTGGTGTTTTTTTTGGTGCTGAATCCCTTCCAGGTGCTGGGGAACCATCCCACCAGCAAGTGGAGGAGTGTCTTCTTGTCTTCAGTAGCCAATACTCAAATCATTCATCTCCTCCGTGGATATCTGGTGGTGCTTGAGGATGAGGGTTGTGCTTGCATGAGCTGGGGTTGCCCTGCTCAGGACAGCCACCAAAAATGATGCAGAAACATCAGTTTTTGTCATCTCATGGCGACACTTCATGCCCTGGCAGCTCTGCTTGTACCCAGCTCTTCAAGATTTATCTGTGATTTTTTTTTTTTAATTATTATTATTTATTTATTATTCTTGTTATCACCTCTTTGTCACCTTGCTCATGGTGCATCTGCTTTGTGCTTCCAACAGCTGGATCTTCTTCCACGTCTATCCACCCAACTAAGAGAGATCTGCTGTCAGAACCTGATCTCTCTCAGATTCTCTTTTTTTTTTTTTTTCCCCAGAAATGCACCAGCAAGCCCGCAGTATCTTTTTTATCACTTGCTCCTCTGAAATCTGAGTTAATAACTGGAGCAGCACAGTAAATCTCTGGTTCCGCACAGGTTGAAAACCGTAATTAAGCCGTCCTTCGAGCTGTCCGTCAAGCACTCTCTGCACGAGGAGGGAAATTTTAATCGAATTATCTGTGTAATCTCGTTTCAGCCTCTCCTTCCCCCGTGTTTGCTTGCTGCAGGTTTAACCTGATCGCATCTGCTGCACGCTTTGAGCTTGTGCATCACCACCAGAAAGGCATTTTGGGGAGAAAAATACCCTGCTAATAGAGTCTTGTGCTGGGAGAAAGCTTACCATGAAGAAATTCTGGGGAAAACCCAGGGTTATCTCAGAATCACAGAGGTTGCAGTTGTACAGCCTTGAAGCAGAAATTATTTCTAGCACTTCCCCACCTTTTCTTCCTCCTTTTTTTTTTTTTTTTTTGAATTATTTTCTTCTTTCCCAGCCAGCTCCTCTTCTCACTGCCCTCAGAACCGATGGGCAACATCACAGAGTACAACACCGGGCTTGGAAGATGGGATCTTGGCTCTCCTTAGGAAAGGAAACCGGAGCAGATGCTGCAGAGAATCACTTGGTTTTGGCCCCGTGCTGCCAACTTGCACGCGCAGCAATTTATTGCATATGTGCACAGACGAGCATGGAGCTAATTAAACGCTGATTGCAGTGGGGAAGGTTGGTGGGTAGAGGTGGATGCTTGCACACGCAGCAAAATCAGCGCGGGGAAATTGAGCTTGATGGATGCTCTCCATCCCCATCCCGCAGGATTTCCACCCAAAACGACGTGGAGCCTCGTGGGGCTTCTCCACCCAGGGCAGCTATGGCACAGCGCAGCTTTTTTTATGCTTAAAAGGTCTTTTTATGGACAAATATAGCAGTAAAACAGGATAAAGCAGTGTGGGTTTTATTTTAGTTATTTATTTTTTTTTTCAGAACCGTTGTTAATGATGAAAGAGCAGAGAGATTTGTGCTGATTCTTAATTTTTAAAAGCGCTCTCCTACCAGCGGTGATGATGTCTGGCTCTTCTCATTTTGTCTGATAGGCGAGCAAATGGAAGTTCCTAAAAAATAAATAAATTTTTTTTTAAAAAAAGAGAGTTTTAGCATTCTTACTGCACTTTGTCAACGCAAAATCTCGTATTTTTAGTCTTTTAGGCTGAATTAATCCGAATTAAGTCGGTGCACGCAGACAAGCCCCTGGGCTGCAGCCATTCCCCTGCTCTCACACTCTCACACTCCCTTATTGTCAAGTTCATAAAATATCCTCCTCCTGACATCCTTCCCCTGCTAAATAGTCTGGGGGGGACTGCAAAACCTGCGCTCCCCCCTCAAAAAGAGAAAAAAAAAAACTCAACTTCATCCCTTTCCCATCTCGTCTCCTTTCAGGTGACAGCTGCCCGGCGTCGAAGCCGTGGAGCTGCTCGAAAAGAAAATGGTTTTGGCAGCAAGGGGCTGAGCTGCGATGTTCCAGCAGGGATTTTGCAGAGCTCCCGTCGTTTTTGGGGCTTGGGTTAATGAGCAGTGATGCTGCCAGCAGGGGCTCCCTGGTCCTGGAGGTTTGCAAGGCGAGGGGTTTGCAGGGGGAAAAAAAAATGGGTTTTGGGGATAAAATGAGTGTTTTGGTTGGTTGTTTTAAAAAAAAAAAGAGCAAAAGGAGCTGGAACATCCCACAAGGGTGGTGCTGGGAAGAGGGAGTAGTGGTGGCATCTCCAAAAAAAATCAATTTTGGAGAAGAGAGCATCCCAAAAAAGCTCCATTTGCCCTCCTCCGGGCAATCTCAGCCTGACCCATCCCCTAAATTCACCTCCCACCCCCAAAATTCATCTCCCATCCCCTAAATTCATCTCCCATCCCCCAAATTCATCTCCTATCCCCTAAATTCATCTCCCATCCCCTAAATTCACCTCCCACCTTCTAAATTTATCTCCCATCCCCTAAATTCATCTTCTGTCCCCTAAATTCACCTCTCACCCCTGAAATTCACCTCTCACCCCCAAAATTCATCTCCCATCCCCTAAATTCACCTCCCACCCCCTAATTTCATCCCCCACCCCCTAATTTCTTCCCTCACCCCCTAATTCCAGCACACAAAGGCACGGAAGAAGACCACGAGTTTTCTTTGAGCACACCCTCCGCAGATGATTTCCATCCCTTCGCCACTCTTCAAGTGGTTAAATTTCAGAGAAATCCCTTAAAAATAATAAAGAAAAGGCCAACGCCACCCCTGCTTCCAGGAAGCCAGAGCTCAGCTGGGAGCTTTCTGCCTTGGCCTCGACGTTCAGTTCCCTCTCGACCTCGCTAACGACGGGGCTTAATTATCCCCAAACAACGGCCTTGGGTTCAATTAGAGGTTAATGCGATTGCCTTAACCTACACGGCACTGACGAGGGTGATAATGAGAAGATTGCAAAGAACAAAACGAGGTCATTAACAGGGCGGAAGAGCTTGGAGCTCTTATATTTTTTCACGAAATCAACCCCAAATTTCCCATTCCGTTGGAAAATGTGGCCTAAGGATGTGGGAAATCCTCCTGGGGGAAGCGTTTTAATGAGGTTTGTTAAATATCAGGGTGTTTTCACGCAGGATTTGGTGCTGGAAGATGTTCCCCAGTGGACAACCCATGCCACAGGGCTGGAAATCCAGAGGATTTAGCAATTTGTTAAAAAAAAAAAAAGAGCGATTTTAGCACGTGCGATTTAGCACGTGGGGTTTGAATTTGTGGCTTTCATTAGCAGGGCTCCGAGCAAATGAATCTCCCCTCGTTACGGCCGCCTTGTTTAATTTTTGGTCGTGTAAATTAGTTTTTATTTTATTTTCGCTGATTTTAAAAGAAATAAGGCAATTTCCTCTAGCCCCTCGCCTCCTTTTTCCTCCGTGCCACGAGCTTTATGGGAGCCCTGACGAATCCTGGGGAGGGCTGTTGGGTTTTCTCCATCAAGGCGAGGACGTGCAGTTGGCTTGGGGGCCCAAGTTTGGACAAGTTTGGGCAAATTTGGGTCCCCTTTTGGCTTTTCTACGACCTGACGTGGAGCTGCCTCTTTCCAAGCCCAAACCATTGAATATTTTCGGTGCCCAACTCGTGTCGCCCTCTGCCGTGCAGCTGATGGGGAGGGGTGGTTAAGCGAAGCAGTGGGGCTTATTTTTTCCCCCAAAAAAGCAAAAAATAAAGCAAAACCCGTCTGCAAGCTCCCCCGTGATGCTCGTTGCCATGGCAGGAGCATCTCCCGTCGCTATGGCAGGAGCATCTCCCATCCCGCCCCGCTGCCACGGCAACGGGGACTCCCCCTCCCTGCTCGAAGGTGAAAAAAGAACCAAAAATCCAATAAATGAAGCAAAGTCGGAGCCGAGCGAAGCAAGGAAGCCGAGCAAGCGGTGGTGGGGAGGGGAAGAAGGATGCTTACCGTGGGGGGAGGCCACTTCCACCACCCGAATTAGCATCCCCCTGCCTGTAAACCCCAATAAGCTGCTTAGCGAAGCACCCGCTTAATTAATTCCTGCCAGGAATTACCTGGGCCCGAGCGGTAATTAACTGCGGATAAGCCCGAGCAAAGAGACAAGGCGAACGGCAAGTGGCAAAGGAGCGAGCCGAGGGGTGAAAAAAAGGGAAGAAATTTCAATTTACCAAGAAAAAAGGGGATGAGGAAGCACTCAGCATCCTCCCTCGCCACGCCTGGCTGCTCGAGCTGCTTTGCCAGCTAAAAAAAAATAATCCAGGCTTTTCCTTTTCCCCTCTATCACTCGTTTTATGGCCACAGAGCCATTGCAAGAGTTAAATCTGCACAAAAAGCTGCGGGTCTTAAAAAAAAAAAAACAATTAAAATCCCAAGAAACTTTGCTCTGGGAGCAGTTCATTACACCAAAGTGTCACGACGTCGCTCGAGCTGCGTTATTTTTTTTTAATTCCTGGCAAATAAAACGCAGCATGCCACGGAGCTAAAAATACCACCAGACTGCTTTTCATTTTTAATTAATTACCATTTTCAGCCCCCAAAATGGCATTTTTGCAGCCACGGCTTGAAAGCAGGCCTCCCAGGGGAACGCAGCAGGGGCGCTCGGGTCACCTGTCAGCGGTGTCGTGGGGTTTTGGGGTTGGTTTTTGAGTCTTGAGGCTCCTCGAGGTCTTGGGAACGCCGTGGACGTGGTGGCACGGGCCCTGTCGGTGCCTTTTGCAGCGATGCAGCGAGAGGAGGAGAGGAGGCAGGGGATGAAATGTGGTGTGGGAGTGCCACACACTGGCTGAGCCGTGCTGTACAGCAGCACAGGGCAGGGGAAACTTCCCCAAAACCCTGCCCCCACCACCAGGACAGCACCCAGCTTCTCAAAAAATACCACATTTATTAATATCTAACACCAAAAAAATAACTTAAATCAAGTTTTCCCAACCTGAGGAAACGTGACAGTGTCAACGATGACCCACGCGATGTCCTCGAGGATGCAGCTGATGTCTCTAAGGACACCAAGGGCAGCAGAGCAGGGGGCTCCCCCAATTTTGGGGGTCTCCACCCTCCCCAGGAGGCTCTGAAGCCCTCGGGGCTGGCGTCCCAGTGAGCAGGGCTCACTGGTGCTGCTTCTTGTGCCGGAGGATGTCGGTGGGCGTGAGGGTGAAGTCCTGCTGGCAGATGTCGCAGTGGTAGAGCCGGTGCAGAGCAGAGGTTTTGGAAGAGCTCCCAGCCTCTTCCTCTGGGGGGGCTGCGGGGGCAGACAGTGCAAGATCAGCCCCCAAACCCTTTAAGGATCATCCCCCAAACCTTTTTATTCCATCCCCATCCCAAAATTCTTATTTTGTGCCACGTTTTCAGGGCATGGTCATGATCACCGCCACCCCTCTCCCTTTACCAACCCTCCCCAAGCCCCCCCAAGGAAATCTGTCCCCAAATGTCCCCAGTCTCAGCCCCGGGGGGCTCACCCTCGGTGGGCTGGCAGGCGCTTTCGTGGCACATCCTCTCCAGGGGGGTGAAGGGCATGTGGAGACCGCAGTGGGGACACGTCCAGAAGGTCCGCAGGCACTCGCTGTAGAGGTCCGTGTCCGTCTGGGTGGGGGCACAAGGATATAAGTGGGACACACACCCCCAGGAGGATGTAAAAGAGGGTGGGAGAAGGGTGTACTCACGGCCAGGCAGTTGTAGGTGAGGAATTCGGTCACCCTGTGGCCCCCTTTAACCTCATCAGGCTTCAGCTCGGTGCCCTGGAAGAGCCCCGGGAGGTGGGGGGCTGCAGGCACGGTCTGGGGGCCGACGTAGAGAGCTTGCTTCTCCAGCCCCGTCAGCTGGCGCAGGCGGTACGGCGCCTGGGGGGACACGAGGAGATGCTCAAAATCAGTATATACAGGAAGATAGAATCTTAGATATAGAATATCGACTAGGGATATACGTATCCTGTATAGACAGGAAGATAGAATCATATATACATTATATATACTATATATATATACTGTATATACAGTAAGATATCATTGTATATATAGTATACATACTGTGGGCATACATATACTGTGTATACAGTAAGATGTTATTATATATGCAGTATATATACTAGGGATATATGTATACTGCATATACAGTAAGATATTTATATATAGTGTATCTACTATGGATATATGTATACTGTATAGACAGTAAAATAGAATTGTATATGTAGTATATATACTAGGGATATATATATATACAGCATATACAGTAAGATATCACCGTGTATCTAGTATATATACTAGGGATAATATATAGTATATCTACTAGGGATATACATATACTGTGTATACAGTAAGATATTATATATGTAGTATATATAGTAGGGACATAAATATACTGCGTATACAGTAGAATATCATTATATATGCAGTATATATAATAGGGATATATGTATACTGCATATACAGTAAGACAGAATTGTATATATAGTATACATACTAGGGATATATGTATACTATATAGACAGGAAGATATTTATTTATAGTATATCTACTAGGGATATAAGCATACAGTATACACAGTAAGATATAATTGTATATATAGTATATCTACTAGGGATATACATATCCTATATACTGTACTGGGACCAGCCCAGTGCTCCATGATGCCAGCACCTCCCCGTGGCGTTTCCCCTTCACTTTTACCCCAAAAAAACACTAAAACCACCCCAACATCGCAACCGCCCCTGTCCAGCCCCCACCTCCATCCCCAGGAACTCCAGCAGCCCCCGTTTGAGGGCGGAGAGGTCCCTGGAGCTGGGCTCCTCGCCCCCGGGGTCCAGCTGCTGGTCCAGGAGCTTCTCCCAGGAGGCTCGGAGCTGCAGGGTGGTGGCGAGGAAGCGCAGGGCAGCGGCGGCGTCGGGCAGGGTGAGCTCCAGCCAGCCGTCCGCCACCAGCCGCGTGCAGTCCGCGTTGGTGTCCAGCGAGCGGGAGAAGAGCAGGAGAGCCTGGAGGAGCGAGGCAGGGACGGTTTGAGGAGCTGTAAGAGGGCAGAGAGGAAGAGGAGGAGGAGGAGGAAGCACCGAGAGCCCACCTGCAGCGCCGGCACGCGGATGCAGTTGACCAGGTAGGGCTTGGTGGTCTCCAGCAGCGAGACGAAGGCGAGGAGCTGGTGGTGGCGGCTCAGCCCGTCCTCTGCAAGGACACGAGGGGCATCTCAGGGGGGTCCTGAGCCTCTCCCCATCCCCACCGACTGGTGGGGGGCCGGATCCCGATGCCGGAGGGGCTCTCCATCCAAAAATGGGTGCGGAAAAAGCTGATCGGGGTCGCCCACCTTTGGTCCCACCGCGCTCCTTCACCTCCTTGGCGTGCAGCAGCTCCGGGCTGGTGGCGAAGACACAGGACGGGTGAAGCACGACGCCCTGCTTGCTCCTGGTGTGGAAAATCTGTGGCGAGAGCAGGATGAGCACCACAGAGCCCCCAAATAAAGGGGCTGGAGCGTGGGCAGAGCCCCCCAAATCCAAGGGGTTGGTCGTGGATGGGGACAGGCACCTGATCCGAGTCCTTGCGGCTGTTGTTGAGCGCGTCGGGCACGGCCAGCTGCGGGTAGAGCCCCCTGCACAGCACCAGCTTGAGCAGGGCGAGCTGTGAGGGCGACAGGACCGAGCCAGACACGGCCTGCAGCTCATCCACGTCGTGGCGGAGCTTAAACTTGACATCCTGTGGGGACAGAGAAGGTGCCAAGAGCTCATTTGGGGCCCAATTTCGCCTCCCGAGCGCGGGAACGGGAGCTGAGGCTCACCTGGATGTCGACGCTGCGCTCACCGGGCTCGCGGGAGCCTGCTCCTTCCTCTTCCTCACCGGAGGAGCCGGCGGTGCCATCCTGGAGCCGCAGCACCTTGCGCTTCCGTCCCTGCGTCTCGGTGTGGTGGCGCCAGAGCCGGTGCAGCTCGCGGCGCTCCCGGTGCCGGCTCTGCCGGCTGTAGCTGTCGCTGGGCCGGCTGGGGGCCGCCTCCAGGAGCCGGTGGTCTCGGAGCAGCTCCTGTTTTTTGGGGAGGAGGAGGAAACGTCGCTGAGAACCCGCAGGTTAAATAAATAAATAAAATAAATAAAAAAATGGGGAGGTTTCGGGTGAATTTGGCTCCGTTGTGCCCTCACCTGGAACTGCCGCCGCAGGTTGGCAGCCTCGTAGAGCCGATGCTCCTCCAAGCCCCGCCGCCGGCACCACTTGCGCGAGCTGCCGCCGCGCTCCGACTTCACCTGCACGGGGACACCGCGGGCTCCGGTACCGGCCCCAAAACGGAGCCGTTTCCCGTCCCCATCCCACCATCTCCTCGCCCCCCTCACCTGCACCCACTCGTTGAAGGCGTTGAGCAGCGTCAGGGGGTCCCCGTGGGGGCTCTCAAGGGGCCGCCGGGCGGTGGCGCAGTCGGGGTTGGAGTTGGAGAGGCGCAGGAAGGGCGACTGCACGCTCAGCGCCGCCGCCACCGTCAGCGTGGGCTCGGCCAGCCCGAAAAGTGCACCCAGCACCAGCATTTTGCCTGCGGGACGGAGAAAAGGGACGCAGCGAGGGCTTAAAAGGGAGGTTTTGGGGGGGGTTTGCGCTCCCCCTGACCATCACTCACCCACCACCACGTCCACAGGCAGCTGGGCCAGCAGCGTCCCGATGGGCGTCAGCTCCTCGGCTTCATCCAGGGCCCCCTGCTCCCGCAGGTAGCGCACGGCCGTCTCCAGGCTGGCCGAGGGAGGGGGCTCCAAGAAGGGGAAGGTGCGGGGGTCGCCCAGCCCCATGCTTTTTACCTGGGGGAGAAGCGGGCAGAGCTTCGTGGAAGGAAAACAGCCCGGATATTTAGGCTGCCAAGATCCTGAGCACCTATTTTTGGGGGCTCCGACCGCACCCTAAAAAAGGGGGAAGGAACCCAGTTACCTGGAGGACCAGAGCATCGAGTGCGACCCGCTGGATCTCCGGCACGGGGTAGGGGGGAAAGGCGTCGTAGTCGGATTCGGCGTAGAGCCTGTAGCAGACCCCGGGTCCCGTCCTGCCAGCGCGGCCCTTGCGCTGCTCGGCGCTCGCCCGGCTGATCCAGAACTCCTGCAGGCGCTGCAGCTTGCCCTGGGGGTCGTAGCTCATCTCCTTCACCTTCCCTGGAGGGATGGAGAAGGTCAGGGCAGGGCAGGGAGGAGCAGGAGGCTCCCCCCGAGCCCGGCGAGGCTTCACCCGAATCCAGCACGAAGCGCACGCCGTCGATGGTCACCGAGGTCTCGGCGATGTTGGTGGCGAGGATGCATTTTCGGACGCCGGGAGGGGGAACATCAAACACCTGAGGGGGGGCAAAAATTGGGCAGGAGGACAAAGGAGCTCAGCAAAACTCCATCAGGGCAGGGGAAACACGAGCTCCTCGCGGCGCCCACCTTATCCTGCTCGCTGACGGAGAGGGTGCTGTGCAGGGGCAGCACGATCCAGCGCTGGGTTTGCGTGGCGTAGACCTGTGCCGCCTCCTGCACGGCGCCGATTTCGGCCACCCCGCTGAGGAAAACCAGGAGGTCGCCGCGTTCCTCCGGGGGATATTTGTGGTCGATGGCCTGCAGCACCCGCAGGTAGGGCCGGGGGTCCAGGCGCTCCGGTTTCCCCGCCGCCGCCGCCGCCTCCTCCTTGGGGATGGGCTCGTAGATGACCTGGGGGAGGCGAAAAGTCAAGAAACAGGGAGGTGAGGAGTTTGGGGATGGTCCTGAGCTGGGATCCGGCCCTAAAATCACGCTTGGTGCTCCCCGAGATGGGGAAGATCCTCCCCAGCACCTGATCCAGCCCCAAAACCACACTCTCCAGCCCCAAAATCATTCTGAGCGCTCCGTGAGATGAGGAAGATCCTCCTGGGCACCTGATCCAGCCCCAAAACCGTGCTCTCCAGCCCCAAAATCTCACTTAGCACCCATAAAGATGGGGAAGATCCTCCTGGGCACCCGATCCAGCCCCAAAATTGCACTCTCCAGCCCCAAAATCATGCTTGGGGCTCACCGAGATGGGGAAAATCCTCCCCAGCACCTGATCCAGCCCCAAAACCACACTCTCCAGCCCCAAAACCACGCTCTCCAGCCCCAAAACCTCTCTCACCGAAATGGGGAAGATCCTCCCGGGCACCTGCAGCACGGGGGCGCCCCCGAAATAGTCGGAGAAGAGGCGGATGTTGATGGTGGCCGACATCAGCACCAGCTTCAGGTCGGGCCGGGCGGGCAGCAGGCGGCGCAGGACCCCCAGGAGGAAATCCCCGTGGAGGTGCCGCTCGTGGACCTCGTCGGCGATGATCACCCCGTAGGCGGGCAGCGCCGGCTCCCGCTGCGCCTGCCGCAGCAGCAGCCCCTCGGTCAGGAAGACGATGCTGGTGGCGGGCGAGCGGCTGCTCTCGAAGCGGATCTGGTAGCCCACCTGGGGGGAGGGAGAGGAAAAATGGGGCAGAAAGAGAGAAAATGGGATTTACGGCGCTCGCCGGGCGGTCCGGTCCGGGAGTAGCACGACAGGGACAGTCAACACTCGAGCATCCCAAGTCCAAGCGGAAGGTTCCTTAATTATTCCTTAATTATTTGTCCTAAAAGGAGCTTTAAGACACTAAAAAAAGCAGGGTTAAAACACTAAAAGCAATTTTAAGACACTAAGAGGAATTTTAATCCTGTGCTGTGCCAGAACTGCTCACTTTTACCTTTTGTTTTACTTTTAACTTTCTACTTTTACCTTTTCTTTTTATCATTTTTCTTTTTATCATTTTTCTTTTTATCATTTTTATTTATTTTTTTAAAATCGTTTCTTTCTTACCTTTTACTTCGTGCTTTTTCTACAAATTGTCTCCGATGATGCTCCCAAGCTGAGCAGTTTATGTAAATATAAACGCTGCAGCGCCGCACGTCGCCTTCTAAGCGCTCTGCTGTCTGGATCTGCTCACTTCTACCTTTTTTTTTTAACCTTTTTTGTTGTTTTTTTTTTACAAATCGTTTTTTTATTACATTTTTTTCCTACTTTTTCTACAAATTGTCTCCAATGATGCTCCCAGGCTGAGTGTTTTAGGTAAATATTAACCCAGCAGCGCCGCACATCACCTTCTAAGCGCTCTGCTGTGCCAGAACCACTCATTTTACCTTATTTTTTCAACCTTTTTCCTTTTCTTTTTTTAAAGTTGTTTTTTTATTACATTTTTTTTCTACTTTTTCTACAAATTGTCTCCAATGATGCAGCCAGGCTGAGTGGTTTAGGCAAACATTAACGCTGCAGCATTGCACATCGCCTTCTAGGTGCTCTACTGTGCCAGAACCACTCACTTTTACCTTCTTTTTTTTACCTTTTGCTTTCTAATTTTACCTTTTTTTAACTTTGTTTTCCTTTTTAATTATTTATTTTTATTTTACTTTACAAATGGTCCCCAATGATGCTACCAGGCTGAGCATTTTAGGTAAATATTAACCCAGCAGCGCCGCACATCGCCTTCTAAGCGCTCTGCTGTGCCAGAACCACTCATTTTACCTTATTTTTTCAACTTTTTTCCTTTTTTTTTTTTAACAAATCGTTTTTTTATCACCTTTTTTTTCCTACTTTTTCTACAAATGGTCCCCAATGATGCTCCCAAGCTGAGCGGTTTAGGTAAATATTAACGTTGCAGTGCTGCACATCGCCTTCTAAGCGCTCTGCCGTGCCAAAACCACTCCTTCTAACCTTTTTTTTTTTTTTACCTTTTCCTTTCTCTTTTCTTTCACAAATCATTCCCGACGGCGCTTCCCAGCTCACCTGGTCGCCGTACTGCTGCAGGCTCTCGAAGGCCACCCTCTTGGCCAGCGAGACGCAGGCGATGCGGCGGGGCTGGGTGCAAGCCACGCGGCGGTAGCCGGCGGCCAGCAGGAACTGCGGCACCTGCGTGGACTTGCCGCAGCCGGTGTCACCGGCCACCACCACCACCTGGTTGCTGGCCACGGCCTGCAGGAGCTGGTGGCGAGCCCGGGCGATGGGCAGAGCCTGGCGCTCCCGCTGCAGCTTGGCCAGCTTGGCGAAGCTCCGCTTCTGCTCGAAGTCGAGGTAGAGCAGCCAGGCGTCGAGGAATTCCTGCAGGGCTTCCCGGGGCACCCGAGGGTGGCTCGGCGACGGCTCCGGGTTGGGCACCGCCAGGTTGAGGCGGTGCCGGGGGTGGTAGCGGCGCGGCAAGCCGAGGCGGCGAGAAGGTGGCCGGTCCTCGGCGTCGTCCCATGATGGCTCCCGCTCCGGTCGGCGGCTCTGGAAGCGGCGCAGGCGCTCGAAGAAGGCCCAGAAGCTGCGGGTTTCCTCGGGGCAGGCCCGCCGGGGGAAGTAGAGCTCCTCCAGCCTCCGCCGAGCCACCGGGCAGTCCCAGTCCCACCGGGACGACCGCGGGGCTCCGCCACCGGGAGACGGGCCCGGCTCTGGTTCCATCACGGCTCCACCGGGACCGAAGCCTCCGGGCCTTGGGGCCTGGTGCTGGGTTTCCTCAGGGCCTGGGCCTGGTTCTATGAGGCCTCAGCCAAGCCAGGACCCGGTACCGGCACCCCCAAGGCCTCGGGCCCGGTTCCTGCCCCTCCAGGCCCCGGTCCCGGTCCCGGTCTCTGACCCTTCAGGCCCTGGTACCGGCACCCCAAGGCCCCGCTCCTGGTCCCAGTCCCGGTCCCAGCTCCCCCAGACCCCGGTCCCTTCCCCTCCAGGCCCCGGTCCCGGCACCCCCCAAGGCCTCAGGCCCCGGTCCCTGCCCCTCTGGGTCCCGGTACCGGCTCCCACAGGCCCCAGGCCCCGGTACCGGCTCCACCAGGCCCCGCTCCCAGCCCCGCTCCCGGTCCCAGCCCCTCCAGGCCCCGCTCCCGGCTCCCCAAGGCCCCGCTCCCGGTCCCGGCCCCCCCCAGGCCCCGCTCCCGGTCCCGGTCCCGGCCCCTCCAGGCCGCACGGGGGCGCCCGAGCCCCGCCGCGGCGGGAGGAAGGGGGCGTGGCCACGAGCGGGGGCGTGGCGTGGCGGAGGAGGGGCGTGGTCAGGCCCCAGGGGGCGTGGTCATGCACGCAAGGGGCGGGGCGAGGAGGGGAGGGGGCGGGGCGTCTCGGCCGCTGGTGGCAGCGAGAGCGGCACTGTCCCCAAATGTCCCCAAATGTCCCCAAATATCCTCAAATGTCCCCAATTGTCCCCAAACCACCCCCACTCCCCAAATGTCCCCATTGTCCTCAATTGTCCCCAACCACCCCCATTGTCCCCAATTGTCCCCAGCCACCCCAATTTCCCCCCACTGTCCCCATTGACCCCCTATGTCCTCATTTTCCCCAACTGTCCCCAATGTCCCCATTGTCCCCCACTTTTCCCAACCATCCCCATTGTCCCCCACTGTCCCCATTGTCCCCCACTATCCCTCAGTATCCCCACCCATCCCCATTGCCCTCATCCATCCCCATTGTCCCAACCATCCCCAGTGTCCCCCATTGTCCCCATCCACCCCCATTGACCCTCAGTGTCCCCAACCATCCCCAGTGCCCCTCACTGTCCCCATCCACCCCCAAATGTCCCCAACCATCCCCATTGACCCCCAGTGTCCCCACCCATCTCCAGTGCCCCCCACTGCTCCCACCCATCTCCAACCACCCCCAATGTCCCCCACGGTCCCCGACCATCCCCATTGTCCCCCACTGTCCCCAACCACCCTCCCACCCTGTCCCCAACCCCCCCACTCTTCAGAAACAACCCCCCCAGCTCACAACCCCCCTTTATTGACCTCTACACCACATCCTCAGTGGTACAAGGACTGGGGTCACCGGGGGGGTCCCCGTCCCGCAGCACCCACACCAGGCGCCCCCCAAGGGAACGGGCGCGCCCCCGACCCAACAGCACATAGAGGAGGGGGTTGAGGGCGCCGTTGAGGTGGGCGAAGGCGATGGCCAACGGTTGGGCGCCCAAGGCCCGCTTGTAGGGCGCCGCGCCGGGCGCGTAGAGCGCCAGGGCCACCAAGACGGCGTGGTAGGGCAACCAGCAGCCCACGAAGCAGCCCACCAAGGCCACCACGGTGGTCACCGGCCTCGTGGCGGGGTGGCCGCGGGTCAGCAGCCACCCGTAGAAGCCCGCCATGGCCACCACGGGGCCGAGGAAGCCGGCGAAGAGGCGGAGGGCGGCCAGGCCGAGCTCGGCGCCGCGGCCAAGTGTGGCGTAGTCTAGGCCGCACGTGGTCTTCTCGGAGAAGGGGTCGCGGCGCAGGGTGCGGAGGAGGAAGGAGGGGAGGCTGAGGAGGAAGGCCAGCACCCACAGCGCCCCGCTGAGCCTCCGCGCCCTCCGGGGAGTCCGGTGCCACCAGCGCGTGGCCACGGCACAGCGGTCGGCGCTGATGGCCGTCAAGAGCAAGACGCTGGCGAACATGTTGAGGATGGTGAGGGAGGGAAGGAGCTTGCAGGAGAAGCCCCCCAAGGGCCAGTGGTGGTCCTGGGCCAGCGGGAGGGCCAGGAAGGGCAAGGCCAAGCAGCAGAGGAGGTCGGCCACCGCCAGGTTGAGGAACCAGACGCCGTTGACCGTGCGCCGGAGGGTGACGCCGCTCACCCAGATGACGGCGACGTTCCCCGGGACCCCCAGGAGAAAAGCCAAAGCGTCCAGCCCCAAAGCTGCCCCGATGGCCGGGGGCAGCCCCGGGGCCTCCTCGAAAGCCGGGGCGGTGAAGTTGAGCTCGAGGTCGGCGTAGTCGGTGCCGAGGTCCCACGAAGGCGTCATCCTCCGCTCGGGTCCCCGCCGGGGTCACCCCAGGTGGAGTTTGGGGGGCCTCGGAGACGTCTCCACCGCTGCCACCGCGACGAGGACCTTTCTGACCACAGGTCAGGATCCGTCCCCTCCGGAACGAGAAGTTTGAGCAACCTCCGGGCAGTGGGATGGGACCTTTGCGTCATCTGGCCCCGAAAAATTGCCCTAGCAGCAAAAATCCTCCCAAAAAGGAGAACTGCAGGAGCAGGTCTTGCTCAACACTTTATAGGAGCCAGAACACCCCCCCGATTTTATTTTTCTTTCCTTTTTTTTTTTTTTTTAATTTGAATTTTTAAGATTTTGGGTGCCAACTTACCCCCACAAGGACGCTCCTGGAGCTCACAACACCACCGACGTTCCCAGCAGGATCCCAAAAGTTGTGTCCCTCCCCACCACACCCATACGTGTCCTGAGTCATCCAGGGGTGGAGGAGCTCTGATGGGGTGGAGGAGCCCCAGGGCTGCATCGCCCTCCCCGCAGGGGAAACCCCAACGAGCAGCTCAAGGAGAAATCCCTGGAGAACCCCAAAGAGCAGCTCAAGGGGCAACCCCAAGGGGCAACCCCAAGGAGAACCCCAAGGAGCAACCCCAAAGGGCAACCCCTGGAGAATCCCAAGAACCCCAAAAAGCAGCTCAAGGAACAACTCCAAGGAGAACCCCAAGAACCAGCTCAAGGAGCAACCCCAAGGGGCAACCCCTGGAGAATCCCAAAAACCCCAAAAAGCAGCTGAAGGAGCAACCCCAAGGAGCAACCCCAAGGAGAACCCCAAGGATCAACCCCCAGAGAATCCCAGGAACCCCAAAAAGCAGCTCAAAGAACAACCCATGGACAACCCCTTGAAGAAGAACCCCAAGAAGAACCCCAAAAAGCAACCCCAAGGAGAGCAACCCAAGGAACACCTCGAGGACACGCAACCCACAGCGGCTCGGCGATTTATTGGCGACGTCGGACGCGGCTACGGCGAAGGCACGGGGCTGAGGTGGCCGGGGCAAAGTGGGGGGTGACCCCCTTTTTGGTGGGGCACGCCGCGCCCCGGCGCTTTGGGGTGGATTTTGCCCAACGGGGGGAGGCTCAGCCTCACCTCAGAGCTCGCTGCCCCACGGGGACGTGGGGCGGGGAGGGCTTCGGGTGGTTTTTATGGGGCCGGGAGTGGGGCGCAGGGTCCAGGCTCGGAGGAGGAGGCAGCTCCAGGAGGCTGGAGCGTGGTGGCCTCCGGAGAGCCTCCAAGGAGGTCCACGAGGCCAAGACGTCGGTTACTTTGACCCTCCAGCTTCCCCACCCTGGAAAAAAAAGGATAGAGGACGACGAACGCATCCCCTCGTAGATTCGGGTCCTATCCAGACCCCTCCCCAAAAAAGAGAGGAGGAGAAGGCGGTGGCCTCAGGCAGGAGGTCAGACGTTGGTGCTGACGCTCTGGTCGTCCGCGGTGGACTTGGTCTTGACGCGGCTGTCGCCCAAGGTGCTGCCGGAGAGGTCCTCGCTCATCACGCCGCGCAGCACGGCGCGCCAGGAGCGCTGGCACTTGTCCTTGAAGTCCTGGCCCATCACCACGTAGATGACGGGGTTGATGCAGCTGTTGATGTAGGCCACCCCGGTGGCCACCGGGTCCACGGCCGCCGCGCTCTTGAACAAGGCGCTGTAGGACGGGGCGGAGGCCAGGATGAGCCCCACCACGTGGAAGGGCAGCCAGCAGGCGAAGAAGCTGACGATGACCACCAGGACGAGCCTGGTGGCCTTCTTGGAGCGGGTGAAGCGCTTGCTGTGGACGCGGGCCAGCAGCAGCCCGTAGCAGACGGAGATGACCACGAAGGGCACGAGGAAGCCGAAGATGAAGCGGGAGACGGCGATGAGGAGCTCGGTGAGGCGCTGGTGCCGCCCGACCGCGGCGTATTTCACAACGCACGTCGTCTTGTCGGAGAAGGGGTCCCGCCGTGCATCGCGGAAGATGAAGGAGGGGAGGGTGAGGAGGAAGGCCAGCACCCACGCGGCCACGCAAGCCCCCCGGGCCACCGCCAGGGTCCGGTGGTTTTGGCACCAGACCGGCCGCATCACCAGGGCGCAGCGGTCGGCGCTGATGGCCATCAGGAGCAAGACGCTGGCGAACATGTTGAGGATGGTGAGGGAGGGCAGGAGCTTGCAGGCGAAGCCCCCCAAGGGCCAGTGGTGGTCCTGGGCCAGCGGGAGGGCCAGGAAGGGCAAGGCCAAGCAGCAGAGGAGGTCGGCCACCGCCAGGTTGAGGAACCAGACGCCGTTGACCGTGCGCCGCAGCTCGAAGCCGCTCACCCAGATGACGGCGGCGTTGCCCAGCACGCCCAGGAGGAAGATGATGGTGTAGAGCGCCAGGATGGCGCGGTGGCTGGCGGGGACCTCGTAGTCGCCGAAATCTTCGAAGCTGTAGTCCTCCATGCCGGAGTAGTTGGAGTAGTTGTAGCTCTGGAAGTCCATCGTGCACCTAGGAGCAAACCCCGTTAGCGGGGCGAGAGGGGAGGTGGCGGTGGGACGAGGATTTCGCCCTCGGGGGTCAACCCCGTAGGACGCGTCCCCGCCACGAGCAGGGCGCGGGGACACCTTGTGGTGGCCCTCGATATCGAAAGGGGCTCGTGGAGAAGGCTGCACTGGTCAAGGGGTTAGGTTTTAGGCTGAAAAAGGAGAGGTTTGGGTCGGATGGGGAGCGCGATCTGGTGGAGGATCGTGGAAGGGGCTGGGCGATCTCCAAGGGTCGCGTCCAACCCAACCCAACCCAACCCAACCCAACCCAACCCAACCCCAACCCCAACCCCTCATCTTCACGCCCTCTTCCAACCAAGGGACCTCTCCACCCATGCGGGGAGGACCCAGGAGCTGCCCTTCCCCTCCCAACCCTATGGAGATGCCCTTCCCCTTCCAACCCTACGGAGACGTCCTCCTCAATCCAACCCTACAGACGCCCTTCCAACCCTACAAAGATGCCCTTCCCCTTCCAATCCTATGGAGCTGCCCTTCCCCACCCAACCCTACAGAGATGTACTCCTCAATCCAACCCTACAGAGATGCCCTTCCCCTTCCAACCTGACAGAACTGCCCTTCCCCATCCAACCCTACAAAGATGCCCTTCCCCTTCCAACCCTATGGAGCTGCCCTTCCCCCTCCAACCCTATGGAAATGTCCTCCTCAACCCAACCCTACAGAGACGCCCTTCCCCTTCCAATCCTACAAAGATGCCCTTCCAACCCTACAGAACTGCCCTTCCCCACCCAACCCTACAAAGATGCCCTTCCCCTTCCAACCCTATGGAGCTGCCCTTCCCCCTCCAACCCTATGGAAATGTCCTCCTCAACCCAACCCTACAGAGACGCCCTTCCCCTTCCAATCCTACAAAGATGCCCTTCCAACCCTACAGAACTGCCCTTCCCCACCCAACCCTACAGAGATGTCCTCCTCGATCCAACCCTACAGAGACGTCCTTCCCCATCCAACCCTACAGAGACGCCCTTCCCCATCCAACCCTATAGAAATACCCTTCCCCTTCCAATCCTATAGAGCTGTCCTCCCCCCCCTTCCAACCCTATGGAGCTGCCCTTCCCCACCCAACCCTACAGAGACGTTCTCCTCAATCCAACCCTACAGAGATGCCCTTCCCCATCCAACCCTACGGAGACGCCCTTCCCCATCCAACCCTACAGAGACGCCCTTCCCCTTCCAACCCTACAGAGCCCCTCTTCCACGGGGCCAGCAGCCCCCCAAGGAGCCGGCGTTGCTCAAGAGCCTCCTCCCGCTCGCCATCCACCTCCGCCCTCGCCGTCACCAAGGAACTCGCGATTTCCCCACTTCCTTGGCGAGCCCTTCTCCTTCCTCCTGCCTTATGCAAGCGGCCGGGTGAGGAAACACCGGGGCACCTTCCCCGGGGGGGGGAGGGATAACGGGGTGGGGAGGGTTTTGGGATCTCGGAGCCGGGGATGGGACCCCAGGGCGAGGAGGAGGGCGCGATGTGGAAGAGGAGATCATGGGGATGAGTTGGGTTGAGCACAACGCAACCACGGATTGGGTGCTTATAGGGGATTGGGTGCCTATAGGGGATTTGGTGCCTATAGGGGATTGGGTTCCTATAGGGGATTTGGTGCCTATAGGGGATTTAGTGCCCATAGGGAGGGGATTTGGACCCCATGGAGATGAATTTTGGTGCCTCCAAGCATCGCAACGCGACCAAGGGGCTCCACCGGGAGCCCCCCGGCGCGCACGGAGGGGGTCGGAGCCCACCCAGGGGGAAACCTCGGAGCCCACCGGGGTCGGGGTGGGGATTTTGGGGGCTCACCTGGTCCCCGCGGGCTGCGGCCGCTCTCCCGGCGCTGAGGACGAAGGATGGGGGCCGGGGGGCAGCGCGGTTTTATGCCGGCGGTGAAGAGGAAGCGGTGGCGGGGCCGCCGGGGCTGGGTGGGGTGGCGACCCGAAATGGGAGGAAATGGGGGTGGTGAAACCCCAAATTCTGTGGTTTTTTTTATTATTTTTATTTATTTTTTATTTTTTTTGGGGGGGGGAATTCCAAGGTGGTACCCTGAGCATCCTGGTCCCGTCCGCGTCCCATCGCCGGGGGGCACTGCGCCCAGCCGCTGCCCTCCCCGAGCAGCCCCCCAGACCCCAATTCTCCTCCTTTCACCCCAAAATCTCATCCAGAGCCCTAGCCCTCCTCATCTCACCCCATCCCAAGCCCCAAATCTCCTAGTTTCACCCCCAAATTCCCTCGAGGGTTCCAAAATCTCATTTCACCCCCCACCCCAAACCTCCCCTTGGGGACACAAATCTTCTAATTTCACCCCCAAATCTCCACCTGAGACCCCAAATCTTCTCAGTTCACCCCCAAATCCACCCCCAGAGCCCCAAAACCTTCTCATTTCACCCCAAATCCACTCCCAGGATTCCAAATCTTCTCATTTCACCCCCAAATGCCCCCCCCCGGCCCTCCAATCTTCTCATTTCAGCCCAAAATCTCCCCAGTACCCCAAAATCTTCTCATTTCACCCCAAATCTTCTCATTTCACCCAAAATCTTCTCATTTCTCCTCCTCTTCAATGGACACGGACCCCCCCACGGGGTCCAGGACCCCCCTAATTTCATTGTGCGGGGGGGACCCAGCACCAGGGACCAGGCGCAGCGGCGTTTTTGAGATTTATTTTACAAATACCCCCCCCCCAAAAAAAAAAAACCACCAAAATGGGGCAATTTTTTGGGGGGGGGGGTGGAACGTCACCTGCTCCCCCCCCCATCTCCATGGCCTTGAAGTGGAGGGGGGGGGGAGCAGGGACCTCAAAAGGAACACGAGGACCCTAAAACCAGGCACCAGATTTTGGGGAGCCCCCCCCCAAAAAAGAAAATATTGGGGGGGGACAACATTTAGGGGAGCCCCCCCCCCCCAAATAAAAATTTTGTTGTGGGGGGGACACGACGGGAAACGGGAGCTGCGGCGGCGACCTCAGGGCTGTGTGGGGGGAGGCAAAAATTTTAATGTGGGACAGACAGACAGAGAAACAGCCATACAGCAAGCCCCCCCCCCGGCGAAAAATAAAGCCAGAAGACCCCCCCCCAAAGAAAAAGAAAGAGGCGGCATGCAGGAGGACGGCCGGGGGGGCGGTCAGCTGGCGGCGGGGGGGGGCGAGCGCTTACGGAAACGCACCCGCTGGAAGTCGGTGATCTCCACCGTGCCGGGGGGGGGGCCCTCGGGGTCCTGCTGTAGAGTTTCTGTAAGGGGGGGGGGATAAAAAAAATAAAAATTAAAAAAATAAATAAATAGGGGGTGGTCAGAGCCCCCCCGTTAAATTTTGGGAGGTGGCGTTGTGGTTTTTGCCCCCCCCCCAAATATTATTGCTGTTCCCACCTTGTGTCGGGTGCTGGGGGGCGTCCTGGGGGGGCGCTGGAAGCCCCCCGGGGGGGCCCAGCTGCTCCGTGGGGCTCAGCCCTAAATGTGAGGGGGGGGGCACAAATTTGGGGGTTCCCCCCCCCCCAAAAAAAAAAAAATAAATCCCACAAATCCGCGTGTGCTGAAGAAAGGGGGGGGGGGACACGCATTTAATTTGTGACCCCCCCGCCTCAAATTTTACCTGCAGGTTGTGCCGGGGGGGCCGCGGGGGGCACCCCTCAGGCCGCCGGGGGGAGGCCAGGTCCATCTCCTCGCCCCAGTCGCGGACAGGTCGGGGGCTTTCGGGGGGAACAGGGGGCTGAGGGGGCAGCCCCCGCCAAGCCTGGGGGCGGGTTGGGGGCAGACGCACTGAGGAGGGGGGCGGCCTCGGCGGGGGGGGGGGGGCTGCTGCCTTCGTCGTCTTCCACCTCCTCTTCCACGTCGTCCTCTTCCTCCTCGCTGACGTCCTCCCACTCGTCCTCGTCCACGTCCTCCTCGGGGCCGGGGGGGGGCTGCGGGGGGGTCCCGCCGGGAGCTGCTTCAAGCTGGGGGGGGACAGAGAGGAAATGGGGGGGGTCCCAAAAAATTGGGGTTTGAAAAACAAGGGGAGGCTTCGGGGGGAGGTCAAAAAAGGGGGCAGCTGGGGGGGTGTCTCAAAAAATGGGGGAAACCTTTTTTTTTGGGGGGGGGGCTCAAAGGGGAGAGCTTTTGGGGGCCCTAAGAGAGGGCAGCTTTTGGGGGGGTCACTGAAAGGGGGCAGCTTTTGTGGGGGGTCCCTAGAAGGGGAGAGCTTTGGGGGGCCCTAAGAAGGGGCAGCTTTTGGGGGGGTCCCCAAAAGGGGAGAGCTTTGGGGGGGTCTCTAAAAGGGGGGAGCTTTGGGGGTAGATGTGTGGCCCCCCAAAAACCAGGGCCAGATTTATCAGGGGGAGGGGGAGCACACCAACCGGGGGCATCTTTCTACGGGGAGACCCCCATAAAATGGGGTGGGGCTTTTTTTGGGGGGGGGGTCTCAGCCTTACCTCCTGCGCCCCCTTCCCATCGGCGCCGCCGGGCTGCGCCGCCGGCTCCTTCTCCTCCTCCCAGCGGTCGTCGTGCATGCTTGGGGGGGGGGGTAAAATTTGGGGGTGGGGGCGATATCAGAGCCCCTGGGGGCAGAAATTTGAGGGGGGCAATAAAAAGGGGGGAACCCCCCCGAGCTCACCTGTAGGGTTTGGTGCCGGGGTTGCGCCCGTGGCTCTGCCGCTTCCTGCGCGGCGCGGGCAGGAACTCGCCGAAAGTGGGGGGCTTGGGGGGGCGCTTTTGGGGTTCTGGGGGGCGAGCCTTGCTTAGAGCCCCCCCTTTAAGAAAAAAGGGGGGGCACCCCAAAAATCTAAGTAAATCGAGGTGATACCGCACCGTGCTCGGTGTCGGGCGCGTCGTTGAACCTGCAGGGGGGGAGAAATTGGGGCGAGGGGTAAAATAGGGGGGCGGGGGTAAATTGGGGGGATTTAGGGGGTTTTGGGGTCGGGGGGGGCCCGGGGGGGGGCACCCACATGCCGTCGGTCTTGTCGGCGTCCCACTCGCGGCGCCACTGCCCGGTGGGCTGGCGGTGGCGGGCGAGGCGCTGGCGGTCGATCTCGTCGCGCTCCTGCTTCCAGCGGGCGTACTCGGCGCGCTCGCGGCCGGTCATGGTGGGGGCGGCGCGGCGACGACCCTAAAACCGGACCCCAAAAAAAGCTCAAAACCCCCAAATTTGGCTTTTTTTGGGTTCTGTAAAGCCTCGTGGGGGACTCACGCGCTGTTCCAAGCCGGCCCGGACCCCCTCGAAGTCGGTGCCCCCCCAGTTGCGGCCGTGCCGGCGGCTGCCCCCGTGGCGCTCGTCCTGAGCGGGGCCGCGGCGCCGGGGGTCGTCCAGGAAGCTGCGCACGGGGTTGCGGTCCTGCAGCCCGTCCTTGGGGGGGAAATAAGGGGGTTATCGCGACAGGAAAGGGCCGTGTCGCGATAGAGGGGGGCATATCGCGACTGGAGGGGAGTTGTTGTAAAGGGAGGGGGCTGTATCGCGAACAAGGGGGGTCTTGTTGCGATGGGAGTGGGATTATCGTGACAGGAGGGGGCAGTGTCGTGATAGAAGAGGGCATATCGCGACTGGAGGGAGCTTTATCGTGATAGAGGGGACCGTATCATGACAGGAGGGGACTTATTGCAAAGGGAGGGGGCCGTACCGCGAACAAGGGGGGCCCTGTCGCGACAGGAGTAGGTTTATCACGATGGGAGTGGGCCGTGTCATGATAGAGGCGTCCATATCATGACAGGAGATGCCATATCACAAAGGGAGAGGGCCGTATTGCGATGGGAGAGGGCTGTATCGCGACCAAGAGGGGTCCTGTCGCGACAGGAGTAGGTTTATCACGATGGGAGGGGACCATGTCGTGATAGAGGGAGGTCCTGTCACAACCCGAAGGGCCTTGTCATGACCATGGGGGGCCCCATCGTGACCGGAAGAGCCCTATCGCGACAGGAGGGAGCCATATCGCGACGGGGACCCCCCCTCACCCGCTGGTTGCGCTCATACTCGGCGATTTTCTCCATCTCCTCGTTCATTCTCTCGATGTTTTGCCGCCGCCGCTCCTCCCATTCCTTAAAAGAGGGAGGGGGAAGAATTTAGTGTGGGGGGGGTCCCAAACCCTTTAAGCCCCCACCCCCCCACCCCAAAAAAACCCCTCGAACCCACCTGGGATTTGCGGTCGGGGCCAGTGTCGCCCCCGACCCCCAAGAGCCCCCCCCCCCGGCCCCCGAGCGCCGCCCGCGGGCACCGCGCTCCCTCGGGGCCGGGGGCTCCCCCCCGGGGGCGGCCAGGGGGCGGGGGCGGCGCCGCGGGGGTCTGGGGGCGGCAGGGGGCTTCCGCTCGGTCCGGCCGGGCTTCTCCTATGGGGGGGGGAAAAGGGTGAGGGGGAGACAGTGCCCCAAAATGCCCCCCCGTACCCCAAAAGTGTCCCCCCCCCAAATAAAAGAGCCTTCCATGTTGTCTGGCCCCATAAATGACCCCAAAAAAAACCCCAAAACTCCCAAAACCGCCCCCAAATCCCCCCCGCAAAAAAATAGAACCCCCCAAACCCCCCACTCACCCCAAGACCCCCCCAAAATCCCCCCAGCCCCCCAGCCCCCTCAGAACCCCCCAGGACCCCCCTCACCCCGAGACCCCCCAAATCCCCCCAGGACTCCCCCCAAACCCCTCAGACCCCCCCCAAAATCTTCCATATTCCCCCCAAACCCCCTCAGAACCCCCCAACCCCCCCACTCTCCATAATCCCCCCAAAAAAAACTCTCAGCCCCCCCAAAAAAATCTTCCATATTCCCCCCAAACCACTCAGAACCACCCCAAACCTCTCAGAACCCCCCCCAAAGCCCCCAAACCCTCCATAATCCCCTCAAAACCCCCCAAATCCCTCCAGGACCCCCCCGGACCCCCCCTCACCCCAAGCCCCCCCTCCTTGCGCCTCTCGGGCTCGGGGGGTCGCCGGTGCCGCGGCGCCGTCACCGCCACCCCCTCCTGCTCCGCTCGCCTCCGGTCCTCCTCAATCTCCTGGGGTGGGGGGGCAAAAGGGTGGGGGGGGTCCATCAGCAGCCCCCCACCCCAAAATAAAGCACCCCCCAAGCCATGAAGCCCCTAAAAGGCTTTATAGGGGCGCCAAGGACGCGTTAATAAGGCTTAATCCCAGATTAAGCGGCCTCGTGGCGTTAATCTGGTGGGATTAAAGGGCTGGAGGGGGGTTGGGGAGGGGGGGATTTGGGGGGGGGTCTCGGGTTTTTGGGGGGGGGTCCGGACCTGGTAGCGTCGGATGAGGGCCTCGTTCTTCTTGCGCAGGGCCTCGATGCGCTTGTCCAGCTCCGCGTCCTTCTCCTCCTTCGACCTCAGGTCCAGCGCCGCCGCCTGGGGGGGGGGTCAAAAAAAACAAAAAAAAACCAAAAAAAAATTAATTAAAAAAAAGGGATAAATGGGGACGGAGCCCCCCCCCCCAGGCCTAGGGAACCCCCTCCCAGGTTGCAAGGCCTGATCCAGAGCCCCCTGCACAGGCTGGAGCCCCCAGATCCTAAATGGACCCCCCAGACCCCAAAGCTGAGCCCCAGAGCACCCCCAGACCCAAAAGGGGCCCCCCCAGAGCCAAAAGGGGCCCCCCCAGAGCCAAAAGCTGAGCCCCAGAGGCCCCCCAGACCCAAATGGAGCCCCCCAGCCCCCTTCTGGACCCCCCAGACCCCAAAGCCCCCCCCCAGACCCCAAAAACCCTCCCAGGCCCCTTCTGGACCCCCAGGGTCCCCAAAACCGAACCCCAAAACCCCCCCGGCCTCTCCCGGACCCCCCAGGCCCTTTCTGGACCCCCCCAGACCCCAAAGCCCCCCAGGCCCCCCAGACCCCCTAGACCCCAAAGACCCCCCCGGCCCCTTCTGGACCCCCCAGGCCCCTTCTGGACCCCCCAAGACCCCTTTGGACCCCCCCAGGCCCCATTGGACCCCCCCCAGGCCCCCTCTGCCCCCCCAGACCCCAAAACCCAGCCCCAGGCCCCCCCAGGCCCTGAGGCCCAGCCCAGAGCCCCCCAGGCCCCCTCTGGCCCCCCCAGACCCCAAAACCCAACCTCAGACCCCCCCCCAACCCCTTTGGACCCCCCCAGGCCTGTCCCAGACCCCCCAGGACCCCTCAGGACCCCCGCCCCCCCTCACCATGGCGGGGCCGCCCCAGGCCCCCCCCCGCAGCGCAACCGCCGGGCGTCCGCTGAAGGCTCCGCCTCGTCCCGCCTTCGGAGCGGCTTCCGCTTCCGGTCACGTGTTAGGGGCGGGTGGATGCGTGTTAAAAGGGCGAGGGGGGTGTTAAAAGGGCGAGGGGGGGTTTGTGGGGCCCACTACTGGGGTTAGTTGGGGACAAAGGGGGATAAAGTGGGACAAGGGGACAGGATGAGCTGTCTGTCACCTCGTCCGGCCTGGCACCGACCCCATATCGCCCCCCCAATGTCCCTAAATATTCCCATGTCCCCATATTCCCCCATAACTCCCAATATCCCCCTGTCCCCATATCCCAATAACCCCATATCCCAATATCGCTGTCCCTATATCCCAATACACCCATATCCCGATATCCCCCATCCCCAATAACCCTGCATCCCTATATCCCAATACACTCATATCCCTACATCCCCCTGTTCCCATATCCCGATATTCCCCATCCCAACATCCCCACATCCCCCTGTCCCCAATAACCCTATAACCTTATATCCTATAACCCTATAGTCCCCATCACCCCCACATCATGGCTTTTGGGGTCCCTGCTTTTTGGGTGTCCCAGGATTATGGGGTGTCCTGGGATCATGGGGTGTCCCAGGATCATGGGATGTCCCAGGATCGCGGAGTGTCCCGGGATTATGGGGTGTCCCGGGATTATGGGGTGCCCCAGGACTGCAGGGTGTCCCGGGATTATGGGGTGTCCCAGGATTATGGGGTGTCCCATGATTGTGGGATGTCCTGGGATTATGGGGTGTCCCAGGATTGTGGGGTGTCCCAGGATTGCGGGATGTCCTGGGATTATGGGGTGCCCCAGGATTGTGGGATGTCCCGGGATCGCGGAGTGTCCCAGGATTATGGGGTGTCCCGGGATTATGGGGTGTCCCAGGATTGTGGGGTGTCCCAGGATCGCGGAGTGTCCCAGGATTATGGGGTGTGCTGGGATTATGGGGTGTCCCATGATTGTGGGATGTCCTGGGATTAGGGGGTGTCCCAGGATTATGGGATGTCCCAGGATCGTGGAGTGTCCCAGGATTATGGGGTGTCCTGGGATTATGGGGTGCCCCAGGACTGGCACACCACTCGGAGCATCACAAAGCACACACACACCACCCAACAGTACATCACCCACCTTTAATCTCAACAAAACCCCCCAAAAAAGCTTTTTTTTCCCCCCCAAAAAAAAAAAAAAAAAACCACCCGGAGCCCCTCCTCGCCTAGCGGGACCCGCAGAGCCGCTCCCAGCGCGCGGCGTCGCCGATGTCGGCGCTGTACTGGGAGCTCCAGTCCCGCTCGAACACCGCCCGCAGCTGCTCCGGCACCGTGGCCCCCGCGCCGCCCCCCGGCTGCTGCACCACCAGCGCCGAGCCCGCCGTCTGCACGAAGTAGTCCCCGGACCAGTTGGAGGTCCCTGCGGGGAGAAATGGGGATGAGGAAGGGGAAATGGGGATGGGGAAGGGGAAATTGGGGAACGGATGGGGAAATGGGGGTGGGGAAGGGGGCAGGGGGGAGAGGAAGGGGAGATGGGGATGGGGAAGGGGAAATGGGGGAGAGGAAGGGGAAATGGGGATGGGGAAGGGGAGCAGGGGAAGAGGAAGGAGAAATGGGGAAGAGGAAGGGGAAATGGGGATGGGGAAGGGGGAATGGGGATGGGTAAGGGGAAATGGGGATGGGGAAGGGGGAATGGGGATGGGGAAGGGGAAATGGGGGAGAGGAAGGGGAAATGGGGATGGGGAAGGGGAAATGGGGATGGGGAAGAGAAAAAGGGGAAGAGGAAGGGGGCAGGGGGAGAGGAAGGGGAAAGGGGGAAGAGGAAGTGGCCAGGGGAAGAGGACCAGGGGAAGGGGAAGGGGGACCAGGGGGACAGGAAGGGGGCCGGAGGAGGAGGAAGGGGACATGGGGAAGAGGAAGGGACGAGGGGAAGAGGAAGAGGAGCAGGGGGAGAGGAAGGGGGCAGAGGAAGAGGAAGGGGAGCAGGGAAGAGGAAGGGGAAATGGGGAAGAGGAAGGGGAAATGGGGAAGGGGAAGGGGAGCAGGGGGAGAGGAAGGGGAGCAGGAAAAGAGAAAGGGGCCAGGGGAAGAGGAAGGGGACAGAGGAAGAGGAGCAGGGGAAAGGGACCAAGGGCAGAGGATGAGGAACAGGGGAAGAGGAAGGGGGCCAGGGGATGAGGAAGAGGAGCAGGAAAAGAGGAAGGGGACCAGGGCACCCCAAGAGCCGACCCCACCAGCACCGCCACCGTTTTTCGGCGCCGGCACCGCCGAGGGGCTCACCGATGTAGGCCGCCTTCTCCGTCACCATGTACTTGTTGTGGTTGACCCGGGCGTAGGGGATCCGGGCTTGCGCCTCGCTCGACGGCACCATGAAGAGCCTCTACGGGGCCGGGGTGGAAAACGTCACCGGGACGGGGTAGGGGGGGACACGCCAGGGGGTCGCGGCGTCCCCCCCACCTCGGTACCCACCACCTCCACGCTGTAACGGGTCCGGTTGTCGCCGACGGCGGCCAGGGATTTGAGGAAGGGGAACATCTCCGCTTTGGAGTGGGGCCAGCAGCCCACCAGGAGGCGAACCTTCACCCGCCGCTCGAAGACCGCCTTCCGGAGCCGGTTATCGATGGCTGGCCAAAATCTTTTTTTGGGGAAAAAAAGCGTTATTTGTGAGCCTAACCAACGCGCTCGGGTGTTTCGGGGCTTCCCGTACCTCTTGGGGTAGGAGAACTCCATGGTGGGTAAGTAGCTCATCACCGCCACGTGCACGAAGTCCTCGGCGGCGTCGATGACGCCGAGCAGGGCGCGGAGGTCCTCGGTGCGCCCCGGGGCGCAGAGGGCCGGCGGGGCGCTCTGCGGAGCGAGGAGGGGGCATCAGCACGCCGAAGACCCCCCCAAAAATCAAAAACCCACCCGCCCCGGCCCGCACCGAGAAGTAGACGGCGGCCGGCGTGTCGTTGAGGTTGAGCTCCAACGGCGTCTCCATGTTGAAGGAGGTGGAGAACGTCGCCGGCCATGGCGCGGGGATGGAGGCGTTGGGCAAACCCAACACCCAGTAGGCTTCAAAAACCTTGCCCAGGTCCCGCGCCAAGCAGCTGCAGTTGTAGACGGCCGCTCCCAACTCCTTCACCTGCGCCAACGAGCCAACCACCCCCTCCCCTCAGCGGCGAGGGGGATTTTGGGGGGCGTTTGCCCCCCTGCGAGACGCGACGGGTTGTAGTCAGAGGGTCCCGGCCCCGTGGCGATGCCCGGTTGTGTTTTGGGGGGAGAGGAGCGCGGTTGGGAGCATTGAAATTGTGAAATTTCGCGTTAAAATTGGGGCTCACCTGGGTGAGGGAGCGCCAGTCCATGTTGGCGCTGCCGATGTAGAGGTGGGCGCCGTCCACGATCCAAAATTTGGTGTGCAGCACCCCCCGGGTGAGCCGGGGCATGTCGACCGTCCGCACCGCGGCGCCTACAAGTTGGGGGGAAAGGGGGCGAAGGGAACGGGGTCGGGGTCTCCCTCGGGGTCGCCCCCCAACCCCGTCGAGGCCGTCCCGGTTTTTGGGGGGTTGGCTCACCGCTGAGCTCGAGCGCCCGCAGGTCGCTCTGGGGGAATTTGGAGGTCGGGGTGTTGACGGCCACCCGGACGGAGACGCCGCGGGCCGGCAGCTTGAGGAGCTCCTCCAGGATCTGCTCGCCCTGCTCGGAGACGGGGGGAGAAAAAAAAAGAGAGAAGTGGTCAAAAACCACCGGAAAACGCAAAAAAAAAAATAAAATAATAATAATAAAAAACACCCAACGCTTGAGCGGACGCGCGCAGTGAGCTGCGACGGGCGCGAGCCGGCTCCTTCGACGGTGGTTTATCGTGATAATTCATGGCAGCAACAAGGGATCTGGCTCCCTTCTGGTGGTGTATCGCGATAATTCATGGCAACAAGGGTTCTGGCTCCCCATCGGTGTGGTTTATCGTGATAATTCATGGCAACAAGGGATCTAGCTTCCTGCTGGTGGTTTATCACGATAATTCATGGCGGAGGGGGATCTGGTTCCCCATCAGTGTGGTTTATCGTGATAATTCACGGCCACAAGGGATCCGGCGCCGACACTGGCGGTTTATCACGATAATTCATGGCAAAAAGGGATCTAGCTCCCTGCCAGTGGCTTATCGTGATAATTCACAACAGCAAGGGATCTGGCTCCCCATCAGTGTGGTTTATCATGATGATTCACAGCAGCAAGGGATCTGTCTCCCTGTTGGTGGTTTATCGCGATAATTCATGGCAGAGGGGGATCTGGCTCCCAGTCAGTGTGGTTTATCATGATAATTCACAGCAGCAAGGGATCTGTCTCCACGTTGCTGGTTTATCGCGATAATTTATGGCAGAGGGGGATCTGGTGTGGTTTATCAGTGTGGTTTATCGCGATAATTCACAGCAACAAAGGATATGGCTCCCCGCCGGTGGTTTATCGCGATAACTCACAGCAGTCAGGGATCCGGCAGCAGGGGATCCGGCTCCCCACCAGTGGTTTATCGCGATAACCCACGGCAAAAAGCGATCCGGCTCCCACCCCGGTGGTTTATCGCGATAATTCACGGCAGGGGGGGCATCCAGCCCTGCTCATCACACCAAGCGTGAGCTCGGCCTCCTCATCCTCGCCCCGCTGACCTGCGAGGCCGAAGGCTCCTGGGTGTGCGTGTCCTCGTTGGTCATGGTCCAGTAGAAGGCGGCGACGTCGAGGCTGCGCCGGGCGCCGCCGACGAGGTTCAACCACGCGTCAAAAGTGGAAGGATTCCCGGGTCCGCCGTAGCTCATTCCCTCCGGGATGCTCTCGACCAGAACGATCCTAAAAAAAAGGTGAAAAAAGGGAAATTTGGGAAAAAAAAACACCAAGGGGAGCTCGGGGAGGCCGCACGCACCGGCACGGGTCGGCGCAGGGCTCGGCGCGGCGTCGAAGCGCCGAGCTGGAGCAGAGGTGGAAGAAGTGGATGAAGAAGAGGAAGAGGAGGGTGACGAGGACGGCGGCCAGCAGGGCGGGCTGCGGAGAGGACGAGCCGGGGGTGAGAAAGGGGAAGCCAGCCCCAAAAAAAGGGGTTTTCGGCCCGTTTTTTTGTTTTTGTTTTTTTTTTTTCGGCGGGGGGGTTTTACCTTGGGTGAGAATCGGCCGGGTTGCGCCGGCGGCTCCTCGGGAGGCTCCAGCTGCGAGGGGGGACGGAGAGGATTTGGGGGAGACCCCAAAGCAGGGTTTTTTTAGGGTGAATCCCCCCCAAAAAATGGTCACGAAGCTGATTTTGGGGTGCTGGCATGGGGCAGGGAGCTTCAGGACACGCCAATTGGGGATTTTTGGGGTGCTAGGAGGGGGAAGGGAGCTTTGGGACACCCCAATTTGGGGATTTTGGGGTGCTAGCAGGGGGCAGAGAGGTTTGGGACACCCCAATTTGGGATTTTTGGGGTGCTAGGAGGGGGCTGGGAGCTCAGAGACACCCCTATTTGGGGTTTTGGGGTGCTAGCAAGGGGCAGGGAGCTTCAGGATGCCCCAATTTGGGATTTTGGGGTGCTAGCAAGGGGCAGGGAGCTTTGGGACTCCCCAGTTTGGGGTTTTGGGGTGCTAGCAGGGGGCTGAGAGCTTTGGGACACCCCAATTTGAGATTTTGGGGTGCTAGGAGGGGGAAGGGAGGTTTGGGACACCCCAATTTGGGATTTTTGGGGTGCTAGCAAGGGGCAGGGAGCTTCGGGACCCCCCAATTTGGGGGTTTGGGGGTGCCGCCAGCGCCGTACCTGCTTGTAGACCCCATAAGGCTTCATTGTCGCGGGTCTCCGGGGGCCAAGGCTGTGGGAAAAGAAAACCAGATCGGGATTTCGGTGGTTTTGGGGCCACCCCACAGCGAGCCCCGCGCTGACTCACGGGGCTGACGCGCTCACGTGCCCCGGGGACGGGGAGGGGAACTCGGCCGTGCCTGGCCATGCCCCTATTTCCCTCCCGCCCCAAAATAGGGCTTTTAGGGTTCCCCAAAACCCTGTCCGGGGGCTTTTAGGGTTCCCCAAAACCCTGTCTGGGGGCTTTTAGGGTTCCCCAAAACCCCACCCGGGGACGGCAGCGGGGTTGGGATGGGGCCGTGGGTGGGGGTGAGTTGGGTTTATTTGGGGTTTGGCCCTTTCCCAGCCGTAATTTAGGGTCGGAGAGGGGTTTGGGATCAGGAACATGTTTAGGGACAGGATTAGGACAATATTTGAGGGATGTTTAGGGCAAAGGACAGATTTCGGGGCAGAGCAAAGATTATGACAACGTTTAGGGCATGTTTAGGGCCAGGAACGTGTTTAGGGCAGGCATTAAAGCCAGGACCAGGCTTCCTACAACACTTGGGACATGTTTAGGATCGGGACCAGGTTCAGGGGCACGCTTAGGGCCAGGATTACGAAAAAGTTTTGGGTACGTTCAGGACCAGGGACCTATTTAGGGCCATGTCTGGGATTAGGACACAATTTCAGGCACGTTAAGGGTTAGGAACACATTTAGGGCCACCTGCGGGGCCCTTTTTGGGGTCAGAGCCCAGTTTAGGGCCAAGACCGGGATGACATCGAGGACACATTTAGGGCTAGGATTAGGACAGTGTTTGGGGCACATTTAGGGCCAGAGCCACGTTTAGGGTCGGGTTTAGGGGTTTAGGAACTGGGCTTAGGGTCAGAACTGGGTTTAGGAACTGGGTTTAGGGTTTAGGAATTGGGTTTAGGGTTTAGGAATTGGGTTTAGGGTCTGGGTTGAGGAATTGGGTTTAGGATGTGGATTTAGGGGTTTAGCAAGTGGGTTTAGGGGTTTAGGAACTGGGTTTAGGTAAGAACTGGGTTTAGGAACTGGGTTTACGGATTTAGGAACTGGGTTTAAGGGTTTCGGATCTGGGTTTAGGATCTGAATTTAGGGGTTTAGGGACCACAACTGGGTTTAGGAATTGGGTTTAGGGTCAGAACTGGATTCAGGTCCAGAACTGGGTTCAGGGCCAGGACCAGGGCGTTATTTAGGACCGGGGCCACATTTGGGGCCAGGACTAAAAAACCCCAAAATCCAGGACAAAATTTGGGCAGATTTGGGGCCGGGACGCGATTTAGGGCACGCCTAGGGGGGCAGCTTTAGGATCAGGCACGGTTTTAAGGCCAGAACCCTATTTAGGGCCTTATTTAGGGCCGGGGCCCGGTTCCCCCCCCACCCCGTACCGGAGGTCCCGGGGGGGGGGGGCGGGAGGCCCCGGGTCCTCCAGCGGTCGTCTCTATGGTCGCCGCGCCCTTTGCTCCCAACGGGGCCGCCGCTGCCTAGAGCGGCCACGGCGCGTGCGTGGGGTTAGAGCGGCGCTCTGGGCCGCTTCCGGCATCTCGGTGGTGGCCACTTCCGGTACGGGCCTGGAGCCGGAGGGATGGGGCGCGGCGGGGGCCGGGAGGTGAGGGGGGACCGGGGGGGGTCTGGAGGGGTTTTGGGGGGCAAAAAAGGGTCTGGGGTGGTGGAACTGTGGGGCAGGAGGGGCTGAGGGGGTATTTGGGGTCCGGGGGTGGGCAGAAGGGGGCCTGGGGGGGGCAGAAGGGGGCCTGAGGGGGTATTTGGGGGCCTGGGGGCCTGGGGTGGGGTTGGAGGGGTATTGGGGGCCTGAGGGGGCTTTGGGGGGCAGAAGAGGGCCGGGGGGGCAGATGGGGGATGGTCGAAGCGGGGCATTTGGGGGCCTGGGGGCTTGGAGCTGTTGGGCAGGAGGGGCTTGGGGGGCATTTGGGGACCTGGGAGGGATTGAAGGGGGTTTTGGGGGGGATTTGGGGTCTGCAGGAGGCAGAAGGGGGTTTTGAGTAGAGGATTTGGGGGCTAGAGGAGTAGAAGGGGATCTGGGGGGGTATTGAGGCCGGGCGGGTGTAGAAGGGGGCTTGGAGGGGGTTATTGGAGGGCTGGAGGGGTTGGATGGGGATATTTTGGGGGCTGGGGGCATTGGGGGACAGAAGAGGGTCTGGAGGGGTGGGGGTCTGGGGGGAATGAGGGGGTTTGGGGGGGTATTTGGGGGGCTGGGGTGGATTTGGGGTCTTTGGGAGGCAGAAGGGGGTTTAGAGGGAGGCATTTGGGGTCTGGGGGTGTTTCACACCCCCCTTGCCCTATTCCAGGCAGGCGGCGAGGGCTGAGCCCCAGGCGCTGTGCCCCCCCCCGGGCAGGGGGAGGGGGGCCCGGTGATGGTGTCAGTGACAATGGGTGAGTGTCCTAAAACCCTAAAAAAAAAAAAAAAAAAACAAGGGCTGGGGAGCTCCAAAACCCTGCAAAACCACCCCAAAAAAAAAAACCAAAACCCTATGGGATCTGCAGGGGGGTGGGCGCGGAGAATAAATTGTGATTTTTTATTAATTTGACTCATTTTTGTGCCTTTTTGGAACTTTTTGTCCTGCTGGCAGCGACGTCGGAGTGGATCCAGTTCTTCAAGGAAGCGGGGATCCCCCCCGGCCCCGCCGTCAACTACGCCGTGATGTTCGTGGATAACAGGTGGGGAGAGCCCCCAAATCCGTCATTTTTTTACCTGAAAATGCACAAGGAAGAGCAAAACCCAGCATTTTGTCCCATTTTCTACTCATTTTATTAATTAATCTGGGCCGAGCTTTGTTTTTGTTCTCTCCCACGCCTCTAAACTCTTTTTGACCCAAAACTGGGCGAGGAAGAGCAAAACCCAGCAGCCTGTCCCATTTTCTGCTCATTTTGTTAATTAATCTGAGCCAAACTTTGTTTTTCTTACCTTCTGTGCCTCTAAACTCTTCTTTTTGACCCAAAATTGTGCAAGGAAGAGCAGAACCCAACAATCCATCCAATTATCCTTTCGTTTCATTATTCTTTTTTAATTAATCTGGGCTGAGCTTCGTTATTGGCACCGCCGTGTCGCGTCGTAGCTCCTGCTGGATTAATCCTAGGCTTAATTAGGCTCGCTGGGGTTTAATTAAGCTTGTAATTAGGGAGGAGAGGGATTATCCCAAACCTCCAGCCCCATTGGGAGCGGATTCCTTCCCGATGTCCCCGCAGGATCCAGAAGAACATGCTGCTGGACCTCAACAAGGAGATCATGAACGAGCTGGGCATCACCATCGTGGGGGACATCATCGCCATCCTCAAGCACGCCAAAGTCGTTTACAGGCAGGTACGAGCCTCCCCGACCAGTTTGGGACTGGGACGAACTGGTTTTTGGCCCGGGAAGGGTGGGTTTGGGGGGATTTTAGGGGTGCTGATGGAGCTCGCACCCCGCAGGAGATGTGCAAAGCAGCCACCGAGGCGCTGAGCCCCCCGAGCGCGCCGGCAGAGCTGCGCCGCAACACCAGCAGCGGTGAGTGCGGGCTCAACAACCCCTAAAATCCCTGTTTTTTAAGAAAAAAACCCTTTTGGGGAGGTTTAATTCACGGTGGCCCCCCTGGTTCTGTTTCCAGCCGCCTCCCGCATGATCGCCAACAGCTTGAGCCGGGACTCGCCGCCCGCCACCCCCACCCGCCGGCCCGACACCTCCAAAATCTCCGTCACCGTCTCCAACAAGCTGGCGGCGAAGAGCGCGGGTAGGGAGGAAGAGCACGGGCGAGGAAGAAGAGGGTGGGCAGGGAGGAAGAGTATGGGTGAGGAGGAAGAGCTTGGGTAGGGAGGAAGAGCGTTGAGTACAGAGGGAGCGCTTGCACGGCCACTCTGGGTGACTTTTTGCCCCAAATCACGCCTCTCCCAAAATCCGTGGGGGTTTAGGAGGTGGTTTTCCCCCCCCGGGTGCTCTTTTGGGGTCAATTCTTGCTGTTTTAGCCACCGGTCTGAGCTTCTCCCTGGTTTTTCCCCCCTCCTGAGGTCTGCGTGAGGCGGAAACCGGGAGCCCCGCGCCGGTGCAAGCCAAGCGGCGCCGCGTGACGGCGGAGATGGAGGGCAAATACGTGATCACCATGCCCAAGGGCACCACGCCGCGCACCAAGAAGATCCTGGAGCAGCAGGCGGCCAAAGGTAGCGACCCCACAGCCTCTCGGAACCACCACGGGGACGTTTTGGGGCCCCAAAAACCCGGGGGATGAGCCCCGTGTCCTCCGTTCCGCGGCGATCCCAAGCTGTTCAAAATCTCGTCTCAATTACGTGATTTTATAAAGACAACGAGTTGCTGCAACCTGTAAAATTGGCTTTTATTTCTCTAAAAACCACATTTATAAATTAAAAAAGGGAAAACAGGCACCAGGAGGAGCAGAAACCACTCTCGAAGCACTTATTTAATGGGATTTCTGCGGTGTTTTCACGTGCACTGGTGGTGCCTCCCCATCCTCTTCCACTTTCCCCCCCTAAAGTTCTCAAAACTGTGTTTTCTCCCTCAAAAAAACCCCACCAGGTCTGCAGAGGACATCGGTTTTCGACCGCCTGGGAGCTGAAACAAAAGCAGACACGGCGGCCGGCAAGGTGAGCGCAGCGGGGATGCGTTTTGGGGGAAAACCTTGAGGAAAAAGCCCAAACTGGAAACGTGCTGGAGGAAATTTGGGGGATTCTTCGGTGGTCCCGGGTGTCGTAGAATTTAGGTTGGAAAAACCTTCAGGATCATGAAGCCCGACCACCAAAATGATGATTCTCTTCCTATGCCTCAATTTTCACCCTTCAATTTGGGATGCAGTAGGGTTTTTTGGTGCTCTGGAAGCTGGAAAAAAATAGAGAATTTTATTTTATTGGCTGTTTTTTGGTGATTTACACCCCGAAACGCATGAGGGGGTTCCTTCATTATTGCACAAACAGGGTGAAGGCAAAGCCAGCACCCAAAATGGGGGCGGGGAGACCCAAACTTTGTTCTTACGCCCCCCTTGTCCCCCCCCCAGCCCACAGGGGTGTTCAGCAGGCTGGGCGACACTCCGGCCGGCGGCAAGAACGCGGAGAGCGACGACGACGAAGGCTCCGTCCTGCCCTACGCCGGTGTCCTCAAGAAACCCCCCAAGGACGCCCCCGAAACGGGGAAAATCATCAAAGCCAAAGCCCAAACCTCGGAACCCCCCCGGCGCCGCGCCGGGGGCAAAACGCAGCCCCCCCAAAGCAGCCTGGAAGCTCAGGACAGCAGCGTCAGCAGCAGCCGGAGCAAAAACCAGCCCGAATTTCGGGTGACCATCAAGAGGACTTGGGGCAGCGCCAAGGTGAGCAGCAGCAGCGACGCCCTCAGCGCCCGCATGGACGACGCCGGCGCCGTCAGCGTCTTCCAGAGACTGGGGAAAAAAGCGGACTGACGCCAGCTCCACGTGGCCAAAACCTGGGCGTTTCGTCCTCGTTTTGGTCAAAATTTGGGTTTAGTTTACGGTTGAGTTCGAGTTCTGGGCTTACCTTCACGGTTTGGTTGAAAATCCAGGTTTATTTTCATGGTTTTGTTGAAATTCCAGGCTTATCTTTGTGGTTTTGTTTGAAAGCCGGGTTTATTTTACGGTTTTGTTCAAGTTCTGTGCTTATCTTCACGGTTTTGTTTGAAATCCAGGCTTATCGCCACAGTTTTGTTCAAAATTTGGGCTTTCCATCCCAGTTTTGCTCGAAATCCAGATTTATTTTACAGTTTCATTCAAGTTCTGGGCTTATCTTCACGGTTTTGTTTGAAATCTGAATTTATTTTTGTGGTTTCATTCAAATTCTGGGCTTTCCATCCCAATTTTGTTTGAAATCCGGGTTTATTTTCATGTTTTTTTTCAAGTTCTTGGCTTGTCTTCACAGTTTTCTTCAAATTCTGGGCTTTCCATCCCAGTTTTGTTCGAAATCTGGTTTTCTTTTCACAGTTTTATTGGAAATCCAGGCTTATATTCACGTTTTTCGTCATATTTTGGGTTTATTTTCATGTTTTTCTTCTAATTCTGGGCTTCTCCTCCTGGTTGTGTTCAAATCCTGGTCTTATCTTCCCGATTTTGTTCAAAATCTGGGATTCTCATCCCAGTTTTGTTCAAAATCTGGACTTACCTTCCCAATTCTGTTCAAAATCCAAGTTTCTCCTGGTTTCCCCGTCTCTTCCCCACTCACCACATTGATGAGGGGGAAAAGTTATTTAAAAAAAAGACTTTCCTGCACTCGCTGCACTTAAAGTTTTTCCTTTTTATTTTCTCTTTCCTTTTTTTTTTTAAATTTTTTCCTTATCTTTTTCCTATTTTTTCTATTTTCCTATTTATTTTTTCTCCCCTGCAGGTTCGTTCTTATTTCTAAGAGCCGGGATGCTTTTTTGGAGCAGCCCCTAAAAAAAGCAAAATCTCCCCAAAATGGCTCACGGTTGCCACGCGCGCTGCTTGCGGGCCCCGAAAATTGCCAATTTTCACACCTAAAATTGGAATTGCTGCCAGCCCGTCCCCAAAATGGGCACATTGTCCCCAAAACGGGCATCGGGGACTTTGCACAAATGCCAGGTTTGTCCCCAAATCAGCTCTCTGTGGGTGTTGACTTTGGGTTGAAACCAGGAGGTTTAGGGTCTCGCCAAGCATCCTTCCTGCTCTGCTTCCCAAATTTCCTTATTTTTCCCATTTCACACCTGGGGAGAAGCTTTTTTTTTTTTTTTTTTTTGCCAGTTTCGTTGCGTTTGCTGTGGTTTTCTTGCACCACCTCTAACTTTGGGTTTTGGTGGTTTTTGAGGTATTTTTGGTTTTTTTTTGAGCTTTTTTTGTTTATTTGTGTTTTTTTTTTTTTCGGGGGAGTGGGTTACGATGTGGTCTCACAACCTCACAACACCCCTTTTTGGCGTTTTTTTGGCGTGCAGTGTGCCCAGCCCCTCACAGGGGGCCACTCGCTGCGGTTTTAACCCTGGGGGGCAGACAAAAAAAAAAAAAAAAAGGTGGAAAAAGGCATTTTGACCATTTTCCACCATCTGCCCCCCAGCAGCGGGTGGGAGATGTGGCAGGTTTGGGGTTTTCCTTGCGTTTCTGGAGGGGAGCGGCCCTGAGCTGTGCAAATAAAGGCGTTTTTTGGATTTTTGACCGTCTTTAGTGGTTCTTCCATTAAAAGCAAGGTACCTCAGGGCAGCTCAGGGGCAGCTTTTTGCCCCAAATTTGCTTTTTCTCCCCTCTTTCTCCCACTATACAGCTCCGTGAGGTTGGGGGATATGCAAATACATGCAAATGAAGCTCCATGAAGTGGGCGTGGCCTTGACTTATGGAAAGATGACTCCAAAATCAGTAAGATTTTAAAGTAGGGATTTTTTTTTTAAATCCCTAAGTGCACTCCCTGCACTTAAATTTTTCCATTTTTATTATTTTTCCCTTTTTCCCCTCAGCCTCGCCACAGGGACGTGGTGGCCCGGCGAGGGGACTGCGCATGCGCGCCGCCCGCCGCGCAGCCCCTCCCCTCTGCCCCTTAGCCGTGCGCATGCGCGGGCGGGGCGGCGGCGCGGCGCATGCGCAGCGCGCGCCGCGGGGAGGCTCGCGGGGTCCTTCCCTCACCGTCCCCCTCGCCCCCTCCCCTCCCCGGCCGTCTCCGCTTCCTGCGTGCGTGGGCCCGCGGCGGGCGGGGTTTCCGGGAGCGCCGCCGCCGTCCGCGCGGATTAAGCGCCGCAGGAGCCTCCCCGCCGCCGCCACCGGGATGAGCGGCGGCCGACGGCCGGTTTTACGGCGTCCATGACAGGTGAGGAGCCGGCCCCGCGTTCCCTGCGCTCTCCGCGGCCCCCCCCGCGCGGCGCAATGGACTCGCCCGCCCCCCGCTGGGCGCTGTGGGGACCGTACCATGCGCCGCGCGCCCAGAGGGGGGCCGCGGCGGCGTCCCCTGCGCCTCGTAGTGGACCCGTCCGCTCGCTGAGAGGGGGGGGGCTGCCCTGCGGACCGTACCATCCGCGGCCCTCCCGCAGGGGGGGGTGCGGCGGCGTCCCCCGCGCTGCGCTTTGGACCCGTCCGCTCGCTGATTTGGTTGCCCTGCGGACCGTACCATTCTCGGCAGGGATGGGGGGGGGGGAGAGGAGGGGAGCGCGGCCTCCCCCCGCCTCCATCTTGCGCCCGCCCGCCTCAGAGCGGGGGGGGGGGACGAGGCGCGGAGCGAACCACTCGCCTCTGCGGGGGGGGTTAAGGGGGGGGAGGCGATTTTGGGGTGTTTTCTTGAATTTTAGGGTGCGCCTGAGGGTGTGGAGGGGGTTAGCAGTGAGCGGGGAGTTGTTTTGGGGGATTGTGGTGTTGTGGGGGGGCTGTGGCGTGTGTGTGGGGGAAATTAGAGGGGTTTGGAGTTGAGGGGAGCTTTTTGGGAGAGTTTTGGGGGATTTTGAGGGTTTTTTTGAGGAGTTATGAGGTAAAAGTGGGGATCTAGGGGTTGGGGGGGGACCCTGCTGTGGTGCTGAGGGGTTTTGGGGGGGCTCTAGGCTGGGAGAGGGGCATTTGGGGGCTGTTTGGAGCCCCAACATCCCCCACCCCTAAAAAAAAATAAACCACCCCAAAAAAAGTAAACCACCCCAAAATGCCGAACCCCAAAAACCCCCTTTTGTACCCCAAAATCTCATCCAACCCGCACGATACTCCCTTAGGTTGCCCTGAGGCCAGGAGCCTCGGTGCCAGCCCCCCCCTGTGAGGTGCCACCGCTCGGGGTTTGGTTTTTGAGTGCTGAAAAACCCGATTCGGGGTCTTTTTGGGGTTGGGGTTTGTCGCTAACTCCCTTTGCCGTACAGGGCTCGGGATCCCGCAGGCGAATGGTGGAGGAAAGCCGAGTCCTGAACCTAAAAGCGGTGCTCGGGGCTCGAGGAGGCGCTTACAGGAGCAGGTTGGGATGCTGAGGGCTCGAAATGGGTGAAAAAAGCGACGTTTTGGGCCAACGAGATGGCTTTGGCGTCCCCTTGGCGCTGTCAGGGGACAGCTCCTTGCTTGGGGGCTCTGCCTCGCGTGGGCTCAGAGCCTCACCTGCACCAAGACCCCACTGGAGCACCGGTCCCGAGCAATTAACGGACAATTAATGGCTTTTCCTCGGTAATTAAAGGCTTTTCCTCATCAGAACGGTGCCAAACGAGACCCTAATGGCTCACCCAGATGCCCAATTTCTGCTCGACCCCACACCGAGCAGCCCCGATGCCTCTTTTGGGAGCCTGCAGCACTCGATGAATAAACTACGGCCGATAAACCATCGCTTGGACAGCTTGAAAGAGCAGGATTTTAACCAAAAACCAGCAATAAAAGCAGCTCTTTTGAGGTTTTTAACCCAGGAACTCATCCCAGGATGGATCTTTGCCCTTCCTAGCGAGGCACGGGGGAAATCTGCGGTGAATGAGGCTCGAGATGGTGGCCTGTGTTGGGAAAACCCTTTTATCACAGGCTCCGGCATCCCAGCGGGCCAAAAAAGTGCCAATTTGGGTAAATTTATGGAGGAGGAATGAATTTGGACAGCAGGAGGAGGGGGCTGGACGCCAGGCGACCCCTTGGCATCGCTCCTGTTCCGTGAAGCCGAGGGGGAGATGAAGGCGTCCCAAATCGAACCCCAAACGCCCAGGAAGAGTAACAAAATCGCCGTTTTCCTCCCCAATTTGACCCGAATGAAGAAACCCCGCGGTGCCGCAACCCGAAAATCAATAGCGGGGGCCCTGCCAGGCAGACTTTACCCCCTTTTGGGGTGAGAGCAGCTCCCAATCTCTCCTCAGCGCCGATTTTTCCTCCCGAGCGTCGCTTCGAGGTTTTTGGAGCTTTATCCTCAGCTGCCGGAGGAGAAACCGCGGTCGTTTTGGGGTTAAATGAGCCTGAAACGGCTTCAGGTTAGCGCTCGGGGTTCCAGCAGCAGGATTTTGGTGCGGACGGCTCCTCTGGGACGCCGGCTTTTAAATAATTCTGGGTGGTTTTACCCTAAATCCAGCGCCGATTTCTCACCGCGTCCCTTCCTCTAGAGGCCGTGCGATGCTTTTCGAACCTCCCCCTTCTCCCAGAGGCATATTTTGGGGGATAAAACTGGGATTTGGGGGCCGATTTGGAGCAGGGAGAAGTCCTGCAGGCTCCAAACCTCCGCGGCACCGTCCCGTTGCGCCGTTTTTCCCCCCCTGGGGCCGGGTTTTGGGGCCGGGGTTAATCCCGGCGGGTGACTCCGATTAAATTTTGCTCGAGCCGTTTATTTCACGCAAATCCCCGCTTCTTACCCCAAAGCTCCCGGCCCTCCACGATGGCAGCCTCGCGGCCAGGTAGGGGTCACCGACCACAACTCATTTTCCGCTGGGATTTGGTGTAAAAAACCTCAGGTTGGGGGGGTCAAATCGACGAATAACCATGACTTCGTCCTCAGGCATCGCCTCCACGCGATCTCCAGCTCCTCTTTTGGGCTGAAAAGAGCGGAAAAAGATTTTCTGCTCGCCTCAAGCCCTGCTGTCTCTTCCCTTCTCCCCCAGGTCGCTAGCCGTGTCCCCGGTCCTGCCGCAGCGAGGAGGCGAGAGGCAGCGCCATGAGCGAGGTGGCGGTGGTGAAGGAGGGCTGGCTGCACAAGAGAGGTGAGCAGCGGGGCCGCCGTGATCCCTGAAAGCTTTTGGGTGGCCATCGATTTGGTTTTATTCCGTTTTTTTAAAGCTTTCCCCAAATCTGGGGCTCTTCCCTTTAACCGAGATGAATTTGAGGCTCCTCTCTTTAACCATGACGATTTTGGGGCTCCCCTTTTTAACCAAGGCAAAGCCAGGGCTCCTCATTTTAACCAAGACAAATTTGGGGCTCCTCTTTAATCAAGACAAATCTGGGGCTCCTCAATTTAACCAAGACAAATTTGGGGCACTTCCCTTTAACCGAGACAAATTTGGGGCTCCTCACTTTAACCAAGTCTAATTTGGGGCTTCTCTCTTTAACCATAAATTTGGGGCTCCTCTTTTTAACCAAGACAAATTTGGGGCTCCTTCTTTTAAACAAGACAAATCTGGGGCTCTTCTCTTTAACCATGAATTTGGGGCTCCTCTTCTTAACTGAGACAAATTTGAGGCTCCCCTGTCCTTAACCAAGACAAATTTGGGGCTCCTCTCTTCAACATAGATGAATTTGGGGCTCCTCTCTTTAACTGTGACAATTTTGGGGCTCCCCTCTTTAACCATGACAAATCTGGGGCTCCTTTTTTTAACCACGACAAACTTGGGGCTCCCCTCCTTAACCAAAACAAATTTGGGGCTCCCCTCTTTAACCAAAACAAATCCGGGCCTCCCCTCTATTTAATTAAGACAAATCCCCCCCCCTTTAACGAGGGGCGTCCCACAGCAGCGCCGAGCTGCTCCTTTCCCCCCTTGCTGCCCCGCGGCCCCAGCGCGTATTTTTAGCCTCCGGAGCAGCTGCGTGGGGCTTTTTTATTTTTAGCTCTGCCCGAGGTGGATCTCCCTTTCTTTTTTTTTATCCACTGAGAGTTTTTGGGGGCAATTCAGGACCTTTTGGGGAAGAAGGCGGCGGCGCAGCACCGAGCAACGATACAGAAAAAACCGAGAGGCCGGCTTGGGGTGAAACCAGCTCCTTTTTGCTTCGGTTTTGTACACTTTGGACAATTCTTTCCCTTTTTTTTGCAGGGGAGTACATCAAAACGTGGCGCCCCCGGTACTTCCTGCTGAAGAGCGATGGCTCCTTCATCGGCTACAAGGAGCGCCCCGAGACCTCCGACCACAGCTTGCCGCCCCTCAACAACTTCTCGGTGGCGGGTAGGTGGGCGCGGGCGGGGTGCCGGATCCCAAACCTTCCCCTTCCTTTTTTTCCCCCCTCTCCCCTTCCTTCCTTTCGCCCCTCTCCCCGTCCTTCCTTCCTTTCGCCCCTCTCCCCTGCCTTCCTTCCTGCCCCTCTCCTTTTCCTTCCTTCCTTTTTGCCCTCTCCCCTTCCTTCCCTTTTGCCCCTCTCCCCCTTAACTTCCCTTTTTGCCCTCCTTCCTTCCTTCCTTCCTTCCTTCCTTCCTTCCTTCCTTCCTTCCTTCCTTCCTTCCTTCCTTCCTTCCTTCCTTCCTTCCTTCCTTCCTTCCTTCCTTCCTTCCTTCCTTCCTTCCTTCCTTCCTTCCTTCCTTCCTTCCTTCCTTCCTTCCTTCCTTCCTTTTTCCCCTCTCCCCCTTTCTTCCTTCTTTCCTTCCTTCCTTTTTCCCCCTTTCTTCCTTTTTCCCCCCTTCCTTCCTTTTTCCCCCTTTCCTCTGCTTTCCTTTCTGCCCCCCTCTTTCCTTCCTTTTCCCCCCCTTCTTTCCTTTTTCCCCTCTCCCCTTTCCTTCCTTCTCACCCTCCCTCTCCCCTTTCCTTCCTTTTTCCCCCCCTATTTCCTTTTTCCCCTCTCCCCTTCCTTCCTCCTCACCCCTCTCCTTCCCTTCCCCTTTCCCCAGAGTGCCAGCTGATGAAAACCGAGCGCCCCCGCCCCAACACCTTCGTCATCCGCTGCCTGCAGTGGACCACGGTCATCGAGCGGACCTTCCACGTCGACTCCCCCGAGGAGCGGTAAGCCCCCAAAAAACCCCTTTCTACCCCCAAAAAGCCCCACGGCTGCTCCTCACCGCCCTCTTTTCCCCCCCCCTGCAGCGAGGAGTGGATGCGAGCCATCCAAACGGTGGCCAACAGCCTGAAAAACCAGGAGCCCGAGGTGGACGCCATGGATTACAAGTGCGGCTCCCCAAACGACAGCACCGGGGCTGAGGAGATGGAGGTGGCCGTCAGCAAAACCCGAGCCAAGGCGGTGAGGCAGGCTCAGCGTCGTTTCCCACAGGATAAAGGAAAAAAAAAAAGCCAAAATTAGTGAAGTTTTTGCATCCTGCTCACCCACGCCGCAACTCCTCGCCTGTTTCTTTTTCCCTCTCAGACCATGAACGATTTCGATTACCTGAAGCTCCTGGGCAAAGGCACTTTTGGCAAAGTCATCCTGGTGAGGGAAAAGGCCACCGGCCGCTACTACGCCATGAAGATCCTGCGGAAAGAGGTCATCATCGCCAAGGTAAGGCACAAACATCCATCTCCAGCTGATTTTACAGCCTCCAGGAGCACCCGAAACATTTTAGGGATGAAAACGGGGCACGGGGTGACACCATCCCCACCCAGACGTCGCCTTTTGGTGACGTGTGGTGGCGTTTCCACCCCCTGGAGCACAAAATGCAGCTTTTTGGGCGCTCCCGGTGCTGTTTTTTGGGTTCAGCAGCACAGAATCCCCATTTTCTACAAAATAAGGGGCTCGCAGAGCTCAGCACGGCGCCGCGCAGCGCTCCCCTTTCTCCTCCCTCTCCCCCACGCAGGACGAAGTGGCGCACACCGTCACGGAGAGCCGGGTGCTGCAGAACACCAGGCACCCCTTCCTGACTGTGAGTACCTCCCTCGCCCACCTCCCACCCCTTAAACACATCCCAAATCAGCTCCCAGCACGAACATTTTGGGTTGGGATCCCGCTGAGGCACAGGAAGCGCCCCCGAGCGCGTTAATTTTTTGGGGAGCCCCTTTTTTTAACCAACCCCGCTGTCCAAAAGCCCTCGGGGGAGCAGCAGGGGCGCGGATCCTGCTCTGCTCTCACCGTGGTGCTGCCCCAAACGAGGCCAGGCGGGTATTTTATCAGACCAAAGCTCCTCAAACCGGGTCCTGCCTCCAACCCCGCATCCCCGGGACGATTCCAAAGCCACCAACGCCTCCCTTTGGCCTCCTCCTCCTCCTCCATTCGTCCCTTTTTCTCCTCAGACCCTTTTTTTGTCCTTTTTCAGGCCCTGAAGTACGCCTTCCAGACCAACGACCGCCTCTGCTTCGTCATGGAGTACGCCAACGGCGGCGAGGTGCGGGCGAACACCGGGATTTTGGGGAAATTCTCCCCCAAATCGATATTCTCGGCCCCTTCCAGCGCTGCCTCCCACCCTGCTGCCACTCTGTGTTATTTTTCCACCTCTTAACCCCCGTTTTTTGGCAAAAAGGAGGGGAAACGGCCCCGTGCTCGTGCACCTCCTGTGTTGCAAGCCGGGCATTTTGCTCTCCCTGGCTGGAAAGATTTTGGGTGTTGGGAACCGAGCGGCTTAGGGCACGCATGACCGCATCAGCTGCCTGCACGGAGCTGCTGAGAGCGATTAGCCCGGGATTTGCTGCTTTCATTTCGCTGACGGGGCCCCCGCTTTGTTATTTTTTCCCTTTTTTTTTTTTTTTTTCTCTTCCCCCCAAAGCTTTTTTTCCACCTCTCGAGGGAGCGCGTCTTCACGGAGGACCGGGCTCGCTTCTACGGGGCCGAAATCGTCTCTGCCTTGGAGTACCTGCACTCCAGGGACGTGGTCTACAGGGACATCAAGGTACCAGCAGGGTTCTGCCCACCCCAACGCCCAATTTTAATTATCCTGGGAGCCTTTTCGGGCTTCCCAGCACCGTCCTCCTGGTCCCCAGGGGAGAAAACCCCGCTCGATTGCCGCGGGCTGCATTTTTCTGCCTTTTTCATGGCAGCTTGCTGGAGGTTTTGATCCCCCAAATGGGGCTGGGGGTGCGATCCTGCGTTTTGGTGCAGGAGGGAGGGCTCGGATGTGAGAGGAGGAGCTGGATCCACCCCATCCCCATCCCTGTGGGGCCAACCGAGCCCCTTCAACCCCTTCAACCCCATCCCGCGGAGCCTGGAGGGGGGAGAAAACGCTTCCCCAACCTTTTTCTGCCCCATTTTCCAGCTGGAAAACCTCATGCTGGACAAAGACGGCCACATCAAAATCACCGATTTCGGGCTCTGCAAGGAGGGCATCAGCGACGGAGCCACGATGAAAACCTTCTGCGGCACGCCGGAGTACCTGGCCCCGGAGGTATTTCTCTTTCCCAAGCCCCGAATCGCGGAGATTGCGCCCAAAATTGCCTAAAATCCATATTTTTATTATTATTTTTTTTTTTAAAATTTTTTTTTCGTAGGTTTTGGAGGACAACGACTACGGGCGAGCCGTGGACTGGTGGGGTTTGGGGGTGGTGATGTACGAGATGATGTGCGGCCGCCTGCCCTTCTACAACCAGGACCACGAGCGCCTCTTCGAGCTCATCCTGATGGAGGAGATCCGCTTCCCCCGCACCCTCAGCCCCGAAGCCAAATCCCTGCTGGCCGGCCTGCTGAAAAAAGACCCCAAACAGAGGTGAGGCCCGGGGGTGGGGGGGGGGTGGTGGTTTTGGGGTACCCAACACCCCGCTGCTGGCCCCGGGGACACGGCTGTGCGCCCCGCAGGCTCGGGGGAGGCCCCAGCGACGCCAAGGAGGTGATGGAGCATCGCTTCTTCGCCGCCATCAACTGGCAGGACGTGGTCCAGAAGAAGGTAACGAGCTCGGGGACAGCGTGGACGCCACAAACAGCACCCGGGGGGGGGTCCTCGTTCGCCCACCCCCTTGATTTTTATTATTTTTTTTTTGTTTTTCCCTCCAGCTCGTGCCCCCCTTCAAACCCCAGGTGACGTCCGAGATCGACACGCGCTACTTCGACGACGAGTTCACCGCCCAGTCCATCACCATCACGCCGCCAGATCGCTGTGAGTTCTCCCCCAAAAAACCACCTCCAAAACCCCCCCAAAGCACAGAAAAAGGCCGAGGAGCCCCTCGGGACCCCCCCCCCAGCTTTACCAATCCCCCTTTTCCCCCTTTTTTTTTATTCCCTGCAGACGACAACATGGGCTCCCTGGAGAGCGACCAGCGCACGCACTTCCCCCAGTTCTCCTACTCCGCCAGCATCCGGGAGTGAGCGCCGGGGGGGGGACGAATTCCTCGCACCAGGGGACCTCGGGGGGGGGCCCTGCCCCACATTTGGGGGGCTGCGGGAGGTCGCAGCGGCCGCGGCCGGCTCCGAGCTGCGCCTCCACCCCCCCCTCCCCAAGCGTAGGACTGCTTTTTATTTTATTTTATTGTTTATTATATATATTTTTTTTAAACTCCTAGAAGTGCTCGCAGCTTTTTTAAACACCCACCCCCCAAAAAAAAAAAAAAGCCTTTCAGGGCCTTTCTCCCTTCTCCTCCCCCCTCCCCAGTACGCCCCAGTGTTCCCAGTAAGGTGAGGTGCGGGGCTCCAGCTCCCCAAAAATCGCCGGGGCGGGGGATTCTGCCCCAAAAAGCAATATAAATATATAAATATATATTTTTTTTTTCCTTTTTCTTCGATGCCTTAAAGCCGGGAAGCTGTCACCCCCCCCCCCGGGGCAGGGGGGGGCGGCCGGTGCCATTGTCACCTCCGTGTGTCCCCCCCCCCACCTCCCGGTGGGCTCCGTTGCCGGCGATGGAGCCGGTGGCACCGCACGCCCCGGGGGGGGGGGGACACAAAAAGGAGGGGGGGACACACAGTTTGGGGGGGGGTCTTTGGGGCCGTGCCACCGTCACCGCCGGGCCGGTGACGAGGTGTGGGCGCATCCCCCTCTTCCTACCCCAAAATTTGGAGCGGAATTAACTTTAAAAACTGCCAAATAAGGAAAAAGAGCGGCGCAGGACCCCCGGGGGGGGGGCACAGGACCCCCGGGGGGGGGACACACGGGGGTTGGGGGGGGGGTCCTGGTGTCGCGGCGGCTGCTTTCGCCCGCCCTCGGATTTGTACGGTACAAGCAATAAAATGTTGGTTTTTTGTTGTTTTTTTTGGGGGGGTTTTGGGTCTTTCCTGCGCCCTTGGGGACCGCCCCGCGTCCCCCTGGGGTCTGGTGGGGTTTGGGGATGTGGGGGGGGCTGGGATGAGGGACAGGGGACTGGGACAAGGGACAGGATGGGGACAGGGATGTGGGATGGGGACAAGGGACTGGGATAAGGGACAAGGGATGGGGATGGGGACAGGGGTGTGGGATTGGGATGAGACTGGGACAAGGGACTGGAATGGGGACAGGAGACTGGGATAAGGGACAGGGATGGGGACAGGGGACTGGAATAAGGGGCGGGGTTGGGGACAGGAGATGGGGATAAGGGACAAGGGATGGGGACAAGGGACAGGAGAAGGACGGGGATGGGGACAAGGGGCTGAGATAAGGGACAAGGGATGGGGATGTGGGATGGGGACAGGAGACTGGGATCAGGGACTGGGATAATGGATGTGGGATGGGGACAAGGGACTGGAATGGGGACAGGGGACTGGGATCAGGGACAGGAGAGTGGGACAAGGGATGGGGACAAGGGACAGGATGGGGACAGGGATATGGGATGGAGACAGGAGACTGGGACAAGGGGTGGGTACAGGGACAAGGGATGGGGACAAGAGACTGGGATGGGGACAGGGATGTGGGATTGGGATGAGACTGGGACAAGGGACTGGGATGGGGACATGAAACTGGGATAAGGGACAGGGATGGGGACAAGGGACAGAATGGGGACTGGGATAAGAGACACGGGACTGGGATGGGGCCAGGACACTGGGATAAGGGACAGGGATGGGGACAAGGGCCAGGAATGGGGCCAGGGGACAAGAACCAGACACGGGATTGGGACAGGGCTGGGGACACGCGACAGGACCCACGCGGGGCTCCTGCCCCTTTAAGACCGCCCCCCCCACTCCCCCTGGTGGCGCGCCGCGCTGGCCCCGCCCCCTTTTTAAACCCCGCCCCCTCCCCGTAGCCCCGCCCCCTCGGCGTGCGCTCCCCTCCCTTCAGTCTCCGCGCGCCGGCTCCGCGGCGTCCTCGCGCCGCCGCCGCCGCCCCCCATTGGCCCGTGCGCTCGCGCCGCCGCCGCCTGGTGAGAGACCCCCCCCGCCCCTCCCCGCGCCGCCTCAGTCTCCCCCGAGGGGCTCGGGGGAGACGGGCGGGGAGCGGGGCGCTGCCGCCGCTCGCGCCCCGGTTGCTTTTCCCGAGCGGCCTCGGGCCGTTTTTGGGGAGCGGGGAGGGTGGGAGGGCACGGCGGGGGGGGTCCCCGGTAGCCCCGGCTCCCCGCTTCCTCCTCCCGGCGGGCTGCGGGGGGGGGCGCTGCTGGGATTTGTAGTCCGCGGGCGGCGGCGCGGGCCTAGCGGCGGATGAGGGGGGGAGGGGGGCGAGGACTACAACTCCCAGCGGCCCCCGCGCGGGGTGGGGAGGGGGCGGCGCTGGTGCCCCGCAGGAGTTGGGGCCCGGGCCGCGGGGGGAATGACGTGGTTTTGGGGGGGGGGGGAATTTGGGGGTCCTGGGGGGATTTTGGGGGAAAATTGTGTTTTTTTGAGGGGAAACTGTGGGTTTTGGGGGGGAATTGTGGGTTTTAGGGGGGGGTTGAGGAGGATGGGGGGGTCCCTGAGGTGCTTGGGGGGGGCTCTGAGGGGTTTTGGGGGGGTCTGGCGTGGTTTCGGGGGGGTCCTGATGTGATTTGGGGGCCCTGAGGTGTTTGGGGGGGGCTCTGAAGTGTTTTTGGGGGCCCCACAGCCCCCCCCAACTCCTTTTTTGTTGTCGGGGGGGCAAAACGAGGCCTTGCTTCCCTGTGCCCCCCCCCCCTCTTTTTTATTTTGGGTGGGGGGCACCAATGTGGGGTGCTGCCCCCCCCTTAATTTTTGGGGTACAACTCTTGCTTTCCACACCCCCCCCAAAAAAAACCACCAGGGGAATCCCCCTTTAATAACAGGGTCCCCACCCCTTCCCCCTCCCCTGGGATATTTTGGGGTGGGGGCACCCCCTTAACCCCCCCTCCCAAAAAAAATAAAATCAGACGAGCACCCATTCATCCAACCCTTATTTTTTAATATTTTTAATAGTTTTTTGCTCGTTTTTCCCCTTTTTTAAACAAAAACCCACCCAGCGCTGATGGCAGGCTGCCTCCTACCCCTCATTACCCCAATGTGCCCCCCCTTGCCCCCCCCCAGCCCCCGTTTTTAACCATTTCTTTAATTTTTCGGGCCTCCAGAACTCCCTGCTGGGAGGTAACCCGTAATAATGACCCCATAAGAAGCAGGATTTGGGGATTTTGGTGTCTTTTGGGGTAAAAAGCCCCACTTTTTTGTGCAAATTTTAAAAGGGGGGGGCCCGAGACGGTTTTTGGGGTGTAACAGCTGAAATTGGGGCAGAATTGGGTCAAATTGGGGTGCTGGGGAATGAATGGGGCTGCGGGATTGGGGTTTAGGGGGTGTGGATGGGGGCTTCTCCCCCCCCCCCCTTTGTTTTTTTCATTGGGTTGAGCCCCCCCCACTCCCCCGAGGGGTCATTTTCCCAAATTTCACCATTTTTTTTCCCCCAAAACCTCCAATTTTAGAAGCTCGCCGGCGGCCGGAGCGATGCTGAAACATTTCCCTTAAAGAATTAAGTGGGAAAAGGGGGGGGGGCAAAAATGACCCAAAACCAACCAAACTCCCCCCAAAATCCGGCCGGGGGTGTGCGTGCGGAAGCGAAACCCCCCCGGGAATTTCTTCCCTTTTTAAATAGGAGCCAGGATTTATTTTTCTTTTTTTTTTGGGGGGGGGGCACCCCCACCCCCCAATTCACCCAGATTTTATTTCTTTTTTGGCTTTTTTTCCCCATTTCACGGAAAAAAAAAAAAAGATTTTATTTTCGGCCCTTCCCAGCCCCCCCCCCCGGCATATTTTCCTTCATCCCCCCCTTTTTTTATTTTCTTAATTAAATCCCGTCGCCAAACTTGTCCTGACCTATTTGTGCAGGCACCAAAGAGCCGTTCGCTAACGAGCCGCTGTTAATTAGGATCCGCCGCCGGGCTCCGCTCCCCCCGCCGTGCAACCCGAGGGGCTTTTTTTGGGGGGAAAATCCTCAAATTTGGGATCTTCAGTTTTGATACCTTCAAATTTAGGAGCTGGGGGGGGGGCAGCACCCCTCAAACTCTTGGATTTACCAGCGAAAACCCCGATTTCCCTTTATTTTACCCAACAACGAGGCTGCTGCTTCTTCTCCTGCCGATTTTTTTGGGGAGAAAAACCTCCCTTTTGTTCTTTTGGGTGTTTTTGGGGGGTTGTTTTTGTGGTTTTTTTTGTTGTTTTTTTTTTTTTTTTGGGGCAGCGCCCGCCCTGCAGGTCGGGGCTTGCCGGGCTCAGCCCGCTCCGCCTGCCGTGAGCAGCTTCATTACCATTCAAAACCTCCGATTCTCACCCATTTTGGGGTGTTTTTTTCTTTTTCCGGGCCCCCCAAATCTCCCCGCCGCCGCCCCGAGGTTCTAATTAAGGCTGACGAGGTAAAGACCCCGATTTTAATTAATCAAAGCAGGTTAATAGCGTCGCTCCGAGCCTGCTTCCCCCCCTCTACTCCCATTTAATGGATTTCTCTGCTTTTTGCCCCAAATCCAGAGCCGCCCCGTGATCCTGGACCCCGCTGACCCCGACCGGGGGCTGCTGTCGGACCCCCCCAGCGCATCCCCGCGGTAAGGTCAGTGATTTTGGGGGAATATCTCGAGATTTTGTGAATTGTGACCCAAAACAGGATCGGCTCCTTTCGCTATTGTATTTTTTCCCCCTTTTTTTTCCCTTTTTTTCCCTTTTTCCCCTCCTTTTACACTAAAACCAATTAATGACGATCTCATCGCCCGGTAATGGGGATTATTTGGCGTTAACCGCCCCTAATTAGGCACAAAGTTGTGAACCTCTTAGCTAATTGCTCCACTAATTTCCCCTCCCACAGCCGGCCGGGGACGTTTTGGGTTCGTTTCCTGCCTTTTACCCATTTAGGACCGATTTTCAGGAAACGCAGAACTCAGCCCCTGCTTGAAGCAGGTGTTTTTGCCTGGCGTCCCAAAATTTGGGATGATTTTGGGGGAAAAAAGCATGAAATAGGGCACGAGGCATTTGTGGTGTGCTGAGTGCGCTCCCGATCCGTTTTTTGGGCTGTTTTCACCCAAAATGAGCACTGGATGATAGAATCTACAACGTGAGGCTCAGCAAAACCAGGAGCCGTGCCTTAAATCGGCATTTTTAAGGGGAAATTTTCCCCGATGCCTGTTTTTTTCCCCCCCCGATTCCAGGCTAAGGCAGGGTTAAAGCCGTGGCCACGGGGGGAAAAACGCCAGAAATTGTAGCGCAATTTATCAAAAGCCGTGGTTAATAATTAAAAAACCTCGCCCTTCCCCCCTCGCGGCAGCTCCGGGCGCTTTGGGGCGTGCGGCTCGGAAAACCCAGCTCGGTAAATAGGCCCCGAGATAAAGCAGAAACCGCCCCGTTTCCCCCCAAAATTTTGGGGGCGTTTCGCAGCCACGCGTGGCGTTTGAGCCCTTTTCCTGGCGTTTTTACCCCCAAAATCACACGGGGTGTCGGGGTCATCCCGCTCTCTGGATCGGCTCCTCGGTGCCGCGAGGCTCCCGTGGCTAAAATTAAAAATTATGGCTAAAATTTTAAAAAATATAACATATTTTTGGCTTTGAGAGCCAGCTAAAATTGTTAAAATTAAAAATTATGGCTAAAATGGTTAAAATTATTATTTTTTTTCGCTCTGGGTGATCAAATTCTTGCTGGTGCACAAGGAAATCCCACAGGGATGCGGCACCAGGAATTGCCTGCTTCCCCCAAAAATTTTGGGGCATTTCTCACCAAAACACATGGCAGCGACCCTAAATACAGGACCACAGTGGGGTGTTTGAACCCTTTTCCTGGTGTTTTTACCCCAAAAGTCACACTGGGCATTGGGATCATCCTCCTCGGTGCTGTAAGGCTCCGGCTAAAATGGATAAAACTAAAAATTACGGCTAAAATTTAAAAAAAAAACATTATATTTTTGGCTTCAGGAGCCAGCTAAATGGTTTAAAATCTAGAAATATGGCTAAAATGGTTAAAATTAGTATTTTTTTTCGCTCTGGGTGATCAAATTCTCCCCATCCCACGAGGAAATCCCCGGGGACGCGGCGCCGGACCCTGACCCCGCGCGGTGCCGGCCGCGGGCGTTCCTCTGCCCTTCGCCCCCGGGGAGCGCCCGGCCCCAAATCCGCCCCGGATCCGAGGGCAGAAAGCGGAAAAAAAATCAATTTTTCCGCCCGGCCGCGCCGGGAATGAGTTAATTCCCCCCATTTCTCCATCTGGAGACGGAGAGAATAGAGTAGGACCTACAATAACAGCGCTGGTTGTGTTTACATGGTGGTTTTCTTTTGGGGTCGAGCTCGGCGTTTTTGGCTCGCGAGCTGAGGGATTCGGCGTTGCCCAGCCAGCGGGGGGATTTTGGGGCCAGATCTCGCCGTTTTGGTTAAAGCAGCTCTCCGGGAGCGCGGGGCCTTCCCTGCTCGTCTTCGGGGGATTAGAGCAGATTATTTCGAGAGGGAGATTAGAGCAGCCCAGCGGGGCGGGTGCTCGCTGTTTTCCTGCATCCCCGCTGCCCGTTTTGGGGAGAAAAAACGGGGATTTGGGCTGCAAAAATCGGCGTGAAGTGGTCCCGAACCCACCGAGGTAAGGGCCCGTTTGGGTTAAAATCCCTAAATCCGGTCATTTTCTGCGGGGTTCAGTCCCCACCAGGGATTGCTCGGAAGCGTGAGCTGCGAGGCGGAGTGATTTTGGGGCGAATCCGAGCGATTTTGGGGCGGATTTTGGGGCGAATTTTGGGGTTTCGCCCCCGGGGCGCGCTCGGCTGCCGCGCCTCCCCCGGATTAGCGCCGGGGTTGGGAAATTTGAGCCTTAAAGCCCCAAAAGGCGGCAGGGAAAGGCGTGGAACCGCCTCGTTAATCCCTCAGCACCTTTCATTAATCGCTAATTTAAGGGCAGGAGGCTCCGAACACGTCCTCAAAGTCGCTGTATTGGGGTTTTTCCCCCCAAAAAAACGCCGGGATTTGGGAATTCGTCGCCGCCAGCGCGGCAACGGGGCCCCGAGGTTTGGGGATGAGACTTTGGGGCCGAAATCCCCGGGGTTTTGTCCCCCCCCCGGGGTCAGCAGAGCTTCACGAGATGCCCTGGGGGTGCTTTTAGCCAATTCTGAGTCGTTCCACCCCAAATTCATCACCGAAAAAAATCTTCTGGGACGTGCTCGGCCTGGGGGGGGGGAGCTGGCAAGAGGCTGAGAAAGGAGGGTTAAAAAAAAAACAACTGGGTACCCAAATTGGTGTTTTTTCCCCCCAGCATCGGTGTTTCGTGTCTTTTTTTTAATTTTGGGGGCAAATCCGTGGGTTTCGGTAAAGGAGGGCTGCACCAAGAGCTTAATTCCCGATTTTTGGTAAATCCTCACTCCAGCCGGGGCTGCTCCTCGCAGAGGCTCGTTAGCCCTCCCCGTCTGCGTTTAATTAATGCTCTCAGGTATTGATTTAACACCCCCCCCTGCTCGCCAGATGCCGGCTGGCGGGGTAATTAGCGGGGATTAACGAGCTGCGCGCCCGACGGGGCAGCCTGGAGGGGATGCAGACAGATTAGGACTCGTCTGTCTGTCCCCATCCCACGGGGGGGGGCTTTTTTGGGGTCCCCAGACCCCCCTTTTTGGGGTGCCGAAGGGATTTGGTTTGCCGGGGGGCGATTTTTGGCGAGCCAAAACCCCCCTCGAAGCCAAAACCCCGGCGCGTGCGGTTGGGGACGGTTTTAGGGGCTGCTCGGTGGCTTTGGGAGGACCCCAAAATGCAGATAAACGGGTGACCCCCCCCCAAATAACCCCCCCAAAATCCCTCTGACCTCTTTTCTCCCTCTCCTTGGCAGGATGGCCGGGCAGAAGCGCCGGCGGGCGCCGGCGTGAGCGCGGCGGGCAGAGCCATGGGGCAACGGCGCGCCGGGCACGGCCACCCCCGGGCTTCGCCGGCTGCTCGCCGGCCCCCGGCGTGGCAACCATGAGCCCCCCCCCCGTGGCCAGGCCACCCCTCGCCGGACGATGAGCGCCCACCGCCCGCCCCGGCACGACGACGGCGCCGGCGCCGCCACCGACCCGGCGTTTTGGGCGCAGAATGGAAACGGCGCCGCCGAAGCCGGCGCCCCCCGGCCGGTGCCGCCGGTGCTCCCCAAAATGGGGGTGCGCGCCCGCATCGCCGACTGGCCCCCAAAAAGAGAACCCGCGGCCGCCAGCCCGAGCCGAGAAGGGGGCCGGGAAGCGGCGGCGGCGGCGGCGGCGACCCCGCGGGGCGGCCCTGGTGGGCAGCAGCCACCCTTGGGTGGCAGCGGTGGCGGCGGCGGTGGCGGCGGCGTTTCGGGGCTCAAAGCCCTGCACCGCTTGGCCCGGCGGCGCTCCAAGGACGTGGAGTTCCAGGAGGGGTGGCCCCGGTCTTGCGGCCGTCCCCTGGTCCCCCTGCGGCACCGCAGCAGCAGCGAGGTGACGCTGAGCGAGTGCGACCCCGAGGAGGCGGCGGAGGCGCGGGGGGCCAAGCTGGCGGGGGCCGGGGGTTTGTTCCGCGAGTACGGCAGCACCTCGTCCATCGACGTGCAGGGCATCTCGGAGCAGAGCTTCTTCGCCATGCTCAACGAGTTCCGCAGCGGCGGAAAAAGCTCGGGGGGGGTCACGCTTTCTTCGGAGACCCCCCCGGGACCGTCCCCGGTGGCGCCGCGGGACGAGCCGGCGGCGCAGCCCAAGGAGAAAACGCGGAGGAAAGGGCCCAAGGGCGACGCCGGGGGCGAATCCATCTTCAGGAAGCTGCGGAGCGGCCGAAACGAAGGGGACGGAGGCGGCGGTGAGGAGGGGAGAGCGGCGGAGCCGGGCAAGGCGTGGGTTTGCCGGCGGAGCTTCGCCCACTACGACGTGCAGAGCATGCTCTTCGACCTCAACGCCGTGGCCGCCAACCGCGCCGTGGTGGCCCAGCGCCGAAACACCACCACGGGAGCCTCGGCGGCTTCGGCGGCCAGCGCGCGGCCCGGCGGGCCGGATCCGGCCTTGGCCAGCACCGAGGACCTGAACGGCAAGGAGAACCTGGAGCACGACGTCGGGGATAACACCAGCAACGAGCTCCTGCTCAGCTGCCCCCATTTCCGCAACGAGATCGGCGGCGGGGGCGAGCGCAACGTCAGCTTCTCCAGGGCTTCGGGGGGCTCAATCGGTGGCAGCACGGTGGGCGACGGGGGGTTCCCGGAGCCCAGCCTCGACGCCCGGCCCACCAACGCCGGCATTTCGGTGCTGGAGGTGCCCAAGGAGCTGCAGAGGAACCCCAACAGGCTCAAGCACTACAGCGTCGAGCACGTGGACCTCGGCGCCCGCTACTACCGGGACCATTTCCACGGCAAAGGTGGGGACGCGGCGGCGCCGAAACGTTGCGGGGTGGTGAGGTGGAGGTGCTCGGGGGGCTTCGAGACCACCCCAAAGCCTTTTTTTGAAGGGTTTGGGGTGCATCGCCGCTCGTTCCGTCCCGTTTGTGGGAATGGGAACGGGGACGGCGTGGAACTGGGAGGTCTGGTGGGACTGGGTGGGGTGGAAGGTCCCACAAGTTGTCTGTCCCTACACCTCCTTCGTCCCCGTTTGCTTGCAGAGCACTCCAACTACTTCGGGGTGGACGAGAAGCTGGGCCCCGTGGCCGTCAGCATCAAGAGGGAGAAGCTGGAGGACCACAAGGAGCACGGCCCCCAGTACCAGTACAGGATCATCTTCCGGACCAGTGAGGTGCGTTGGCGCGCTCTTGGTCCCCTTGGGTGCCTTAAAACCAGTTCCTAAAGGGGCTGGGAGTGGGGCACACTTGTGGGTCCGTCCCCATCCTGTCATCGTTGTCCCCCCCGTCCCCATTTTGGGGCTGTCCCCATCCTGCTCGCCACCATCATCGTCCCCTTCTCAGCTCCTTCCCCATCCCATCATCACCATCGTTGTCCCCGTTGTTCCTATCCCGGATCCGTCCCCATCCCATCATCACTGACCCCATCTTGGGTCCGTCTCCATCCTGTTCCCAATTGTCCCCATCTCAGGTCCATCATCATCCTCATCGTTCCTCTCTTGGGCCTGTCCCCGTTGTTCTTGAGACCTTCCTTATCCCATCGTCATCCTCACCTTGGATCCATCCCATTGCCGTCATCCTCATCATTGTCCCCACCTCGCATCTGTCCCCATCCCGTTGTCCTAATCTTCATCCCCACCTCGGGTCCATCCCCATCATCATCCCCATCTCGGGTTCATCCCCATCATCATCTTCACCTTGGATCTGTCCCCATCCCATTGTCCCCGTCATCGTCCCCACCTCACGTCCATCCCCATCCTATTGTCCCCATCTCAGATCCGTCCCAATCCTATCATCCCCATCATCATCCTTACCTCAAATCTGTTCCCATCCCATTGTCCCCATCATCATCCTCACCTCGGATCCATCCCCATCCCATCCTTCTCATCATCGTCTCCACCTTGGATCCATCCCATCATCTCCATCATCATCCCATTATCGTCCCCACCTTGGCTCCATCCCCATCCCATCTTCCCCACCTTGGATCCATCCCAATCCTATGATCCCCATCATCATCCTCACCTTGGATCCGTCCCCATTCCATCCTTATCATCATCTCCACCTCAGATCCATCCCCATCATCTTCGTCATCATCCTCTTATCGTCCCCACCTTGGCTCCATCCCCATCCCATCATCCCATTATCGTCCCCACCTTGGCTCCATCCCCATCCCATTGTCCCTGTCATCGTCCCCACCTCAGATCCGTCCCAATCCTATCATCCCCATCATCATCCTCACCTCAGATCCATCCCCATCCCATCCTTCTCATCATCATCTCCACCTCGGATCCATCCCATCACCCCCATCATCATCCCATTATCGTCCCCACCTTGGATCTGTCCCCATCCCATCATCCCATTATCATCCCAGTATCATCCCCACCTTGGCTCCATCCCCATCCCATCTTCCCCAGCTTGGATCCATCCCCATCCCATCACTCCCATCATCATCCCAGTATCATCCCCATCTTGGACCCATCCCATTCTTCTCATCCTCTTGTCCCCATCCCATCATCCCCACCTTGGGTCCATCCCCATCATCATCCTCACCTTGAATCCGTCACCATCCTATTGTCCCCACCTTGGCTCCATCCCCATCCCATCATCCCATTATCATCCCGACCTTGTCCCCACCCCATCACCCCCATCATCACCCCATTATCACCCCCACCTTCCCTCCATCCCCACCCCATCACCCCCATCCCCATCCCATTATCACCCCCACCCTGCGCCCATCCCCACCCCTCTCCCCTCCCCTCCCCATGCACCCCCCCCGGCTCACCCACCCCCTTTTTCACCCCGTAAAGCTCACCACCCTCCGCGGCTCCATCCTGGAGGACGCCACCCCCACCGCCACCAAGCACGGCACGGTGCGGGGGCTCCCGTTGAAGGACGCCCTGGAGTACGTCGTCCCCGAGCTCAACATCCACTGCCTGCGCCTGGCCATGAGCACCCCAAAAGTCACCGAGCAGCTCCTCAAGCTCGACGAGCAAGGGGTGAGCGGGATCTGGGGGTCTCGGGGGGGCGGGCGAGGGGGTCCCGGTGACAAATATCCCCCGGTGGTGGCCCCCATCACGGTGGTGCCGCGGCAACTGGTGGTGATTTGTGCGTTTTTGACCCTAAATCTCTTGGTCGCCTTCTTGGCTTGACGATCCGTGGGGTTGGGGTGGGAGGGGGGGATACGTGGCCCCCTTTTTGGGGTGCTGACCCCCTCCCCGCAGCTCTGCCGGCGGCACAAGGTGGGCATCCTGTACTGCAAAGCCGGGCAGAGCTCGGAGGAGGAGATGTACAACAACGAGGACGCGGGGCCGGCCTTCGAGGAGTTCCTCTCGCTGCTGGGGGAGAAAGTTTGCCTCAAAGCCTTCAGCAAGTACGCCGCGCAGCTGGACACCAAAAGTGAGCGACGGGGACGGATTTTTTTGGGGTTCTCCTCAAAATTTGGGGCTTCGATCGAGGATTTGGGGCCGCCCAAATCCTTGACTGCCTGTTTTCCCCCCCCCCGCAGCCGACTCGACGGGCACCCACTCGCTCTACACCACCTACCAGGACTACGAGATCATGTTCCACGTCTCCACCATGCTGCCCTACACCCCCAACAACCGGCAGCAGGTACCCCAAAACCCCCCCCTGAGGCTCCACACCTCATCCGTTTGTCCGTCTGTCCCTCATACACTCCCCTTTTTTAAATTTTTTTGGCTTCTCCCCCCTCGCCAGCTGCTGAGGAAGAGGCACATCGGCAACGACATCGTCACCATCATCTTCCAAGAGCCCGGCGCCCTGCCCTTCACCCCCCAAAACGTCCGATCGCACTTCCAGCACGTCTTCATCATCGTCCGAGCCCACAGCCCTTGCACCGATAACGTCTGCTATAGGTGAGCCCCCCCCCGGATAACCCCATTTCACCCTCCAAATCCCCCCCACTGCGCTTTGGGGTCAAATTTTGGGGGCGTTTTCTCCCCCCCGAGAGGTTTCTCCCCCTACTCCTTCCTCCTCAAAGTGCCCCGAGGACCCCTAAATCATTTTCTGCTTCGCCTCCCCCAAGCGTGGCCGTGACCCGGTCCAAAGACGTGCCCCCCTTCGGCCCCCCCATCCCCAACGGCGTCACCTTCCGCAAGTCCGACGTCTTCCGAGACTTCTTGCTGGCCAAGGTGATCAACGCGGAGAACGCCGCCCACAAGTCGGACAAATTCCACACCATGGCCACCCGCACGCGGCAGGAGTACCTCAAGGACCTGGCCGAGAACTGCGTCACCAACACGCCCATCGATTCGGCCGGGAAGTTCAACCTCATCTCCTTGGCCTCCAAAAAAAAGGAGAAGACCAAAGCCCGGGCGGGCGCCGAGCAGCACAGCGCCGGGGCCATCGCCTGGCGCGTCTCCGCTCAGGATTTCGCCCGCGGGGCCGAGATCTCCTGCGCCTTGGGCATCTCCAACGAGTTCGTGGTGCTGCTCGACCTGGCCGCCAAGGAGGTGGTCTTCAACTGCTTCTGCGGGGACGTCATCGGCTGGACCGCCGACGCCTCCACCCTCAAGATCTTCTACGGCCGCGGCGACCACATCTTCATCCGGGCGGCCGAGGGCGGCCCCGAGGATGTCAAGGAGATCGTGCAGAGGTTGAAGGTGAGCGTCTTGGGGTCGTGGAGCTCTTCCATCCTCGTGGAGGAGGAGATTTGGGGCCGTGGAGCTCTTCCATCCCCGTGGAGGAGGAGATTTGGGGCCGTGGAGCTCCTCCATGAGGATGGAGGAGGAGATTTGGGGCCGTGGAGCTCTTCCATGAGGATGGAGGAGGAGATTTGGGGCCGTGGAGCTCTTCCATCCTCATGGAGGAGGAAATTTGGGTTGCGTTGGGTTGGGTTGCGTTGGGTTCGGTTGCGTTGAGTTGGGTTGAGTTGAGTTGGGTTTGGTTGCGTTGGGTTGAGTTGGGTTGAGTTGAGTTGGGTTGAGTTGAGTTGGGTTCGGTTGCGTTGGGTTGCGTTGGGTTGAGTTGGGTTGGGTTTGGTTGGGTTAGGTTGGGTTGAGTTGAGTTGGGTTGGGTTTGGTTGTGGGTTGAGTTGAGTTGGGTTGGGTTGAGCCGGGTTGAGTTGGGTTGGGTTGGGTTGGGTTGAGTCGGGTTGGGTTGGGTTGAGTCGGGTTGGGTTGGGTTGAGTTGAGTTGGGTTGGGTTGAGTTGGGTTGAGTTGGGTTCGGTTGGGTTGAGTTCGGTTGAGTTGGGTTGAGTTGGGTTGGCTTGAGTTGGGTTCCTTTCAGCGCGCGTCAACGGCGACGAGTGGCCGTGCCCTTCTTGCAGGTGACGACGGCGGGCTGCGAGACGGTGGACATGACCTTGAGGCGCAACGGGCTGGGCCAGCTGGGTTTCCACGTCAAATACGACGGCACGGTGGCCGAGGTGGAGGATTACGGCTTCGCCTGGCAGGCCGGGCTGCGGCAGGGCAGCCGCCTGGTGGAGATCTGCAAGGTGGCCGTGGTGACCCTCAGCCACGAGCAGATGATCGACCTCCTGCGCACCTCCGTCACCGTCAAGGTGGTCATCGTCCCGCCCCACGAGGACGGGGCGCCGCGCAGGTAAACGCCACCCCACCCTCATCATCACGGCTTTTGGGGGTTTTGCTGCTGGAGAAATTCGGGGCCGGGTTCCCACCGGGGTGGTTTTTTGGGGTTGGGTTCCCACCAGGGTGTTTTTTGGGGCTCAGCTCCCTGGGGCACTTTTTGGGGGCTCAGCTCTCCCAAGGAGTTTTTTGGGGCCGGGCTCCCCGGGGCGTTTTTGGGGCCTCGGCTTCCAGGGTGATATTTGGGGCTCAGCTCCCCCAAGGCATTTTTGGGGCTTAGCTACCCGGGGCGTTTTTGGGGCTGGGTTCCCACCGGGGCGTTTTTTGGGGCCGGGTTCCCACCGGGGCGTTTTTTTGGGGCCAGGCTCCCCAGGGCATTTTTGGGGCCTCGGCTTCCAGGGTGATTTTTGGGGCTCAGCTCCCCCAAGGCATTTTTTGGGGCTTAGCTACCCGGGGCGTTTTTGGGGCTGGGTTCCCACCAGGGTGTTTTTTTGGGGCTGGGTTCCCACCGGGATGTTTTTTTGGGGCTGGGTTCCCACCACGGTGTTTTTTGGGGCCGGGCTCCCCGGGGCATTTTTGGGGCCTCAGCTTCCAGGGTGATTTTTGGGGCTCAGCTCCCCCAAGGCACTTTTTGGGGCTTAGCTACCCAGGGTGTTTTTGGGGCTGGGTTCCCACCGGGGTGTTTTTTGGGGCTGGGATCCTCCAGGGCGCTTTTGGGGCCGGGCTCCCCGGGATATTTTTGGGACCTCGGCTTCCAGGGTGATTTTTGGGGCTCAGCTCCCCCAAGGCACTTTTTGGGGGCTCAGCTCCTCAGGGCGTTTTTGGGGCCTCGGCTTCCAGGGCACTTTTGGGGGACTCTGCTCCCTGGGGTGTTTTTGGGGGCTCCCCGGGACATTTTGGGGCTCAGCCCCTGGGGCAAACCGGGGTCTCCGAGGTGGGCACGGAGACAGAATTGCCATCAGGGACCCCGTTCCCATCCCCTCCATCCTTACAAACCCTAATTAGAGCAATTAAGGCTGGTTTAATGACAGGATTTGGAGGCTAGCCCCCTTCAATCCCCCATCCCTGCAGAATTTCGGGGACGGGGGGCAATTTTGGGTGTCGCTCAACAACCAAAGGGGCCGGGATCTTCAAGGGGGGGGTCGTCCCCGTCCCCAAATCCCCAAATCCTGATGTCCTTTTAGGGGCTGGGCCGAATCGGTGGAGCTGAGCAGCTCCGAACCCAAAGGCGAAGCCGACAGCGGGCGACCCCCTTACCGCAGCAGCTCGGGGTGGCAGTGGAGCGGCCCCGCGTCCCACAACGCCCCCCCCCCGGCCACCGCTGGCCACGGGCAACCCCTCGGTGGCAGCAGGGCCACCAAACAGCCCCCGGTGTCCTACCGCGAGGTGCAGCCCCTGCACGCCAAGAGGTGAGGACGAGGGATTTTGGGGGGGGGGCGGGAAGCTTTGGGGCTTTTGGGGGGCGTTTTGGGGGTGCCGTGACCCCCCTTTTTCTCCTCGCCCCGATACCCCAGACCCGTCAGCTTCCCCGAAAGCCCCCACCCCAATGCCTCGACGCCGGTCGGAGCCGAGAGGTCGCAGCCTTACCGGCAACCCTCGGGGAGCTTCTCGGCGCCTGCCACCGCCACCTACGCTCGCTATAAACCCTCTCCGGAAAGGTTTGTGGGCTCCGCTCCCCCCCTTAAAAAAAAAATTAAAAAATCACCGCTTTTTCCCTTTTATGGGATGGCCCCAAAACGAGGAGAAAAGCCCCAAACGCCACTTGTTGTCCCCCTTAGGTACGCGGCCCCGCAGCGGGCGCTGCTGCCCTTCGAGCCCCACGGTGGCCACGATGTCCCCTCCAGCGGAGATTCGTCCTCGGGGGGGCTCAGCAGCCACGAGAGCACCATGGAGAGGCACAAACCCGGTGAGAAAAATGTTTTTGGGGGGGGCAAAGGCAGGAAAACCCATCCTGGGGGGCGCAAAACCCAACCCGGGGGGGGAAAAATCCAGCTTGGGGTGCGCAAAATTTGGCTCAGGGGCGCAAAACCTGGCTTGGGGGGGGAAAAACCATCCGTGGGGGGGTAAAACCCAACCTGGGGGGCAAAACACAACCTGGGGGGGGCAAAACCCAACCTGGGGGGCGCAAAACACAACCGAGGGGGGGCAAAACCCATCCCGGGGAGCGCAAAACCCATCCAGGGCGGGCAAAACCTGGCTTGGGGGTGCAAAAATCCAACCTGGGGGGGCAAAACCCATCCCGGGGGGCGCAAGACCCCTCCTGGGGGGGGAAAAACCCAACCTGGGGTGCGCAAAACCCAACCTGGGGGGGTAAAACCCATCCCAGGGGGCGCAAAACCCCTCCTGGGGGGGGCAAAACCCAACCTGGGGGGGCAAAACCCATGCCAGGGGGGCGCAAAAGCCATCCCAGGGGGGCAACACCCATCTTGGGGTGCACAAAATTTGGCTTGGGGGGGCAAAACCCATCAGGAGGGGGCACAAAACCCAAACTGGGGGGGGCAAAACTCATCCTGGGGGGCGCAAAACCCAGCTTGGGGGGGGGGGCAAAACCCAACCTGGGGGGGCAAAACCCAACTGGGCGGGTGCCAGAACCGCCCCCAAATATTTTGGGGACGAGGGACCCGGGCTGGGGGGGGGGGTGGCCCCGGTGCCCCCCCTGCCCCATTTTGGTGACGCCGGGGGGGGGGGTTTTGGGACTCGTTGCAGAGCCGCTGTGGCACGTGCCCGCCCCATCCAGGCTGGGGGGCAAGCGGGCCAGCAGGCAGGAGGCCACGGGCAAGGACTCGCCCAGCCGGCACCCAAAGGTGAGGGGCCGTCACCCTGGGGGGCTGGGGTACCCCCCCAGTCCCTTGGGGACTTGGGGGGGGGCTCTGGGACCCCCCCAGCTTCATTTCGGGGCACCCTAAGCTCTTCGGGAGGGGCTCTGGGACCCCAAAGCTTGATTTTAAGGGGGGCTCTGAGACCCCAGATTTAATTTTGGGGCACCCTCAGCATCTTGGGGGGGGGCTCTGGGACCCCAAATTTAATTTTGGGGCACCCTCGCTGCTTTTGGGGGGGCTCTGGGACCCCAGATTTAATTTTGGGGCACACTCAGTGCTTTGGGGGGGGCTCTGGGACCCCAAATTTAATTTTGGGGCACCCTCACTGCTTTTGGGGGGGCTCTGGGACCCCCCAGTTTCATTTTGGGACACCCCCAGATCCCTTGTGGGGGGCTCTGGGACCCCCCAGCTTCATTTTGGGGCACCCCAAGCCCTTTGGGGGGGGGCTCTGGGACCCCAAATCTAATTTTGGGGCACCCCCAGTCCTTTGAGGGGGGGCTCTGGGACCCCAGATTTAATTTTGGGGCACCCCAAGCCCTTTGGGGGGGGCTCTGGGACCCCCCAGCTTCATTTTGGGGCACCCCAAGCCCTTTGGGGGGGGCTCTAAGACCCCCCCATCTTCATTTTCCCCCCCCCAAACCCTTTTTATGCCCTCAACCCCCCCATCCTTCATTTTACCCCCCCCAACCCCCATTTTTTCACCCTCTAAGCCCCCCCAGGGCTCATTTTCACCCCCTCCAAGCTCTTTTTTAGGACTGGGGGGCGGCTTTAGGAGCCCCCCCCTCACATTTTGCCCCCCCAACCCTTTTTATGCCCTCAACCCCCCCATCCTTCCTCTTACCCCCCCCCCAATCTTCATTTTACCCCCCAAACCCCATTTTTTCACCCCTAAGCCCCCCAGGGCTCCTTTTCACCCCCTCCAAGCCCTTATTTAGGGCTGGGGGGGTCTGGGAGCCCCCCCTCACTTTTTGTGTCCCCCCCAGCCTGAAGCCCCCTACTCCAGCCACTCGAGCAGCAACACCCTCTCCAGCAACGCCTCCAGCAGCAGCCACGACGAGCGCTGGTTCGACCCCCGACCCCCGACCCCCCGACCCCGACCCCCAAATCTCCAAAGGGGCGGCGGCGGCGGCGGGGGGGGGCTTCCAGCGACAGCGGCATCGACGCCCCCTCTACGCCCCCAAATCTTCCCGGCCGGCCGCCCCCCCAGAGGGAAAAAATCCCCAAAGGGTACAGGGAGGAGGAGCCCCCCCGCCAAGGGCTACCAGAGGCCCAGGGGCTGCTTGCCGCCCCCGCCGCCAGCCCCGACCCCTTCAAGCAAGCCAGGTAACGAGACCCCCCCCCCAGACCCCCCCAAATTCCTTTTGACCCCCCCAACCCTCTTTGACCCCCCCAAATCCCTTTTGACCCCCCTGAACCCCCTTTGACCCCCCCGAATCCCCTTTGACCCCCTTTGACCCCCAAATCCCCTTTGACCTCCCCTGATCCCTTTGACCCCCCGAATCCCCCTTGACCCCCCCAAATCCCCTTTGACCCCCGAATCCCCTTTGACCCCCTGACCCCCTTTGACCCCCTTATTTTTATTTTATTTTATTTTATTTTATTTTATTTTATTTTATTTTATTTTATTTTATTTTATTTTATTTTATTTTATTTTATTTTATTTTATTTTATTTTATTTTATTTTATTTTATAAATTTTAATTTAATTTAATTTTAACTTTCTTTATTTTTTACTTTATTAATTTTTTTAATTTTTTAAATTTTAATTTAATTTAACTTTAACTTTTCTATTTACTTTTTATTTTATTAATTTATTTTTTTAATTTTAATTTAATTTTAACTTTCTTTTTTATTTATTTTATTATTTTATTATTTAAAAAAAATTTTAATTTAATTTTAATTTATTTTTTATTTATTTTTTATTTTATTATTATTTTTTTAATTTTAATTCAATTTTATTTTTATTTTTTATTTATTTTTTATTTTATTAATTTTTTATTTTTAAAAATTTTAATTTTAATTTAATTTTATTTTATTTTTAATTTATTTTTTATTTTATTATTATTTTTTAATTTTAATTCAATTTTATTTTTATTTTTTATTTATTTTTTATTTTGATAATTTTTTATTTTTAAAAATTTTAATTTTAATTTAATTTCAATTTAATTATTTTTTTTTTATTATTTTTTTTTTTCCTGCAGCTCCCGGGGGGGCCCCAAAGGCCCCGCGGAGCCCCCCCGCCCCCCCGGCTCCTTCCAGCTCTCCGCCTCCGTCCCCAAATCCTTTTTCTCCAAGCAGCCCGGCAGGACCAAACCCGGCTGGAAACGGGGCGACGACCCCCCCGCCCGCCCCACCGCCTCCCCCGACCCCAAAAAGTACGGGGGGACCCCACGGGGGGGGGGGCTCAGCTGGGACCCTACAGGTTTTAGGTGGGGTTTGAGGGGGTGCGGGGGTGGGTGATTCGGTTTTGGGGTTCAAAGTGGTGAAAGGGCTTTGTGCACCCCAAAAATCCCCTATAAATCTCCTGAGAGCTCTCTGCACCCCATAAATCCCCCAAGGAGCTTCGTGCACCCCAAAAATCCCACCCCATAAATCCCCCAAGAGCTTTGTGTACCCCCTAAATCCCCCATAAATCCCCCAAAGAGCTTCATACCCTATAAATCCCCCAAGAGCCTCATACATCCCATAATTACCCCCTAAATCCCCCAGAGAGCTTCATGCACCCCCTAAATCCCACCCCATAAACCCCCCAAAGAGGTTTGTGCACCCCATAAATCCCCTATAAATCTCCTGAGAACTTTGTGCACCCCATAAATCCCCCAAGAGCTTCGTGCACCCCATAAATACCCCATAAATACCCCATAGCCCCCCCAAAGAGCTTCATACACCCCATAAATCCCACCCCATAAATCCCCCAAAGAGCTTCATACACCCCCTAAATCCCACCCCATAAATCCCCCAAGAGCTTTGTGCACCCCATAAATACCCCATAAATCCCCCAAAGAGCTTTGTGTACCCCATAAACCCCCCAAGAGCTTTCTGCACCCCATAAATCCCCCAAGAGCTTTGTGCACCCCATAAATACCCCGTAAATACCCCATAAATACCCCATAACCCCCCCCAAAGAGCTTCATACACCCCCTAAATCCCCCATAAATCCCCCAAAGAGCTTCATACACCCCCTAAATCCCACCCCATAAACCCCCCAAGAGCTTTCTGCACCCCATAAACCCCCCAAAGAGCTTCGTGCACCCCCTAAATCCCCCCTAAACCCCCCAAAGAGCTTCGTCCACCCCCTAAACCCCCCCCCGGGGGTCCCTTTTTGGGGTCTGACCCCAAAAAAAAACCCCACTGCAGGCAGGTGGACGCGGGCACCAAGAACGTTTTCGGGCAGCCGCGGCTGCGGGCGTCGCTGCGGGACCTGCGCTCCCCCCGCAAACCCTACAAATCCACCGTGGAGGCCGACCTCAAAAAACTCATCCTGATGGACAGCGCCGGCCCCGAACCCGAGCGGGACACGGTGAGCGACCCCAAAACCCCCCCAGAAAAAAATTAAAAAAAAAATTTTAAAAAAATCTTAAAAAACGACGAAAAAAAGCGCAAAAACCTAAAATCGCCGTTTTTCGCCCCAAAAAGTCGCCCCCCAAGGGGCTGCAGAGGACGCTGTCGGATGAGAGCCTCTGCGGGGGGCGGCGGGAGGGGGCCGCCGCCCCCGACCCCCCCTCGGCCGCCACCTTCCCCTCCTGCACCCTCCCCGGCCGCCGGCAGCACCCGGGCAGCCTCCCCGAGAAAAAATGTAAGTTTGGGGTTTTTCCCCTTTTTCCCCTTTTTTTCCCCCTTTTTTCCCCCTTTTCCCCATTTTTTTCCCCTTTTATCCTCCCACTTTTTTTCCTTGTTCCCCTTTTTTCCTCTTTTTCCCTTTTTTCCTTTCCCTTTTCCCCCTTTTTTCCCTTTTCCCCCATTTCTCCCCTTTTTTTCCCTTCCCCCCACTTTTCCCCATTTTTTCCTTTTTCTCACCTTTTTTCCCCTTTTTTCTTCCCCTTTTTTCCCCCCTTTTTTCCCCTTTTCTCCCCTTTTTTCCCCTTTCCCTTTTTCTTCCCCGTTTTTCCCCGTTTTTCCCCCTTTTCCCCCTTTTTTCTTTTTTTTTTCCTTTTTCCCCTTTTTTCTTTTTTTTTCCATTTCTCCCTTTTTTCCTTTTTTTTCCTTTTCCCCCTTTTTTTTCCATTTCTCCCTTTTTTCCTTTTTTTTTCCTTTTCCCCCTTTTTTCCTTTTTTTCCTTTTTCCCCTTTTTTCCTTTTTTTTCCTTTTCCCCTTTTTTTGTTTTTTCCATTTCTCCCTTTTTTCTTTTTTTTCCATTTCCCCCTTTTTTCCTTTTTTTTCCTTTTCCCCCGTTTTTCCTGTTTTTTTCCTTTTTCCCCTTTTTTCTTTTCTTTTTTTTTTTACTTTTCCCCTTTTTTCGTTTTTTCCATTTCTTCCTTTTTTCCTTTTTTTTTCCTTTTTCCCCTTTTTTCCTTTTTTTTCTTTTCCCCCTTTTTTCCTTTTTTCCCTTTTTTTTTCCCTTTTTTTTTCCTTTTTTTTTTTCCTTTTTTTTTCCCCCTTTTTTTCTTTTCCCCCTTTCCCCCTCTCCCCCCTCACCCTCGGTTTTGGGGCCGTTTTGGGGTTTTTCCCCCCCCCAGGCACGATCTCTTCCCTGGAGCTGCGCCGCGTGGAGCCGGGCCCGGGGCTGATGCCGCTGCCGGCTGCGGGGCCGGGGCTGGAGTGGGCCAGCCTGGTCAGCGCCGCCAAGGCCTACGAAGGTAACGGGGTTTTTATAGGGTCGGGGGGCTGCGGGGGGCGGGGGGAGGCCTCACGGGGCCCCCGCAGGCTGCACAGGCTGTAGGGAGGCGCCCGGCCCTATAGGGAGGTGTTCGGCCCCATAACAATGGTCCTGACCCTATAACGGAGCTCTCAGCCCCATAGGGATGTTGCTGACCCTATAGGGGAGCTCTCAACCCCACAAGGATGTTCCTGACCCATAGGGATGTTCCTGACCCTATAAGGGGGCTCTCAGTCCCATAGGGAGGCTGCCAGCCCTATAGGGAGGCTCCTGGCCCTATAGGGAGGTGCCCGGCCCCATAACAATGCTCCCGACCCCATAGGGATGTTCCTGACCCTATAGGGGAGCTCAGCCCTATAATGACTCTCCCACCCCTATAGGGAAGCTCTCAGCCCCACAAGGATGTTCCCGACCCCATAGGGATGTTCCTGACCCTATAGGGGAGCTCTCAGCCCCATAGGGATGTTCCTTCCCCTATAGGGGATCTCCCAGCCCCATAACAATGCTCCTACCCCTATAGGGTCACTCCTTCCCCTATAAGGGATCTACCAGCCCCACAAGGATGCCCCCACACGTATAGGGTCACTCCTTCCCCTATAGGGGATCTCCTAGCCCCACAAGGATGCCCCCACCCCTATAGGGTCACTCCTTCCCCTATATGGGATCTTACAACCCCATAACAATGCTCCTACCCCTATATAGGATTTCCCAGCCCCATAACCATGCCTCCACCCCAATAGGGGATCTCCCGGCCCCCCAAGCCCCCCCCGACCCTATATGGCCGCCCTTGAGCCCCCACCCTATAGTTTTGGGGGGGTCCCGACCCCACTGCCCGCTCCCCCCGCAGTGCAGCGCGCCGTCTCCCTCTTCTCCCTCGCCGACCCCGAACCCCAAAACGCCCCCGCGGAGCGCCCGGCACCGCGCTGCAGGTAAAACACGGGGGGGGGGGACCCTAAATCCATGGGGGGGGGTCCTAAATCCATGGGGGGCCCTAAATCCCAGGGGGTCCTAAATCCCATGGGGGGGGGTCCCAGAGGCTGGGAACGATCCTAAAACCCCTGGGAGGAATCCTAAAGCCGGGGGAGGGATCCTAAAACTGGGGGGGGTCCCAAAGGCCGGGGGATCCTAAAACACCAGGGAGGGATCCTAAAACCATGGGGGGGACCCTAAATCCTAGGGGGGCCCTAAACACGAGGGTGGGGGTCCTAAATCCCAGGGGGGGGTCCCAAAACTCCAGGGGATCCTAAAACCCCAGGGAGGGATCCTAAAACCATGGGGGGGTGACCCTAAATCCCAGTTGGGGCCCTAAACACGAGGGGGATCCTAAAACCCTTGGGGGGGTCCTAAACCCATGGGGAGGGTCCTAAAACCTAGCGGGGGGGACCCTAAATCCTGGGGGGGTCCTAAACACGAGGGTGGGGGTCCCAAAACCCTGGGAGGGTCCTAAAATCCTGGAGGGGGGGATCCTAAAACCCTGGGGGGGGATCCTAAAATCCTGGGGAGAGTCCCCAAAACCCCTGGGTGGGGGTCCCAAAACACTTGGGGGGGGGAAATCCTAAAACCCCTGGGAGGGGGGGGGTCCTAAACCCAGGGATGTTCCCCAAAACCCTTAAGGAGGGGTCCCCAAAACCCCTGGGGGGGTGCTCCCAACCCCATAACCCCCCCAATATTTTTTTTACCCCCCCAATTTATTTTTTTTACCCCCCAATTTTTTTTTTTACCCCTCAATATTTTTTTTACCCCCCAATATTTTTTTTACCCCCCCAATATTTTTTTTACCCCCCAATTTTTTATTTTTTACCCCCCCAATTTTTTATTTTTATTTTTTACCCCCCCAAATATTTATTTTTTATTTTTTACCCCCTTTATTTTTTATTTTTTACCCCCAATTTTTTATTTTTTATTTTTTACCCCCCCCACTTTTTTATTTTTTATTTTTTACCCCCCCAATTTTTTATTTTTATTTTTTACCCCCCCAAATATTTATTTTTTATTTTTTACCCCCCCCATTTTTTTTTTACCCCCTTTATTTTTTATTTTTTACCCCCCCAATTTTTTTTATTTTTTTTTTACCCCCCCAATTTTTTTTACTTTTTATTTTTTTTACCCCTTAAACATTTCATTTCCTTTTTTTTTTCTCCCCCCCCCAGCAGCGAGGAGCCCCCCCTGGACCTCCCCGGGAAGGTTTTCCAGCTGGAGGCGATGCTCAAGCAGCTCCACAGCGACCTCCAAAAGGTTTGGGACAACACCGGGACATTATAGGGCACCCCCTTTTTTTTGGGGGGGACCCTATAAGCCCCCCCTTAATTTTTTTTCGTGCCCCCCCCCAGGAGAAGCAGGACAAGGTGGTGCTGCAGGCGGAGGTGGCGTCGCTGCGGCAGAACAACCAGCGGCTGCAGGAGGAGTCGCAGACGGCCAGCGAGCAGCTGCGGCGCTTCGCCCGCTTTTTTGGGGCCGTCGACAAAAAGGAACTTTGAGGGGGGGCCCGACCCCCCCCCGGCACGGTCCTATACGGGGACCGGTCCTATATGCGGACTGGAGGAGGCTCACGGGGTAAAGAGCGGTCCCACAGGGCTAGGAGGGCTGTTATAGGGCTGGGATGGCTTTATAGGGTCAGGAGTGGTTTGTAGGGTCAGGAGTGTCCGTATAGGATCAGGAGCTGCTGTATGGTCATATACAGGGACCGGTCCTATATACAGACTGGAGGAGCCCCACGGGGTAAAGAGCAGCTTCATGGGGCCAGGAAAGCTCTTATAGGGTCAGGAGCGGCTTTGTAGGGTCAGGAGTGTTCATATAGGATCAGGAGCTGCTATATGGTCATATACAAGGACCGGTCCTATATACGGACTGGAGGAGGCTCACGGGGTAAAGAGCGGTCCCACAGGGCTAGGAGGGCTGTTATAGGGCTGGGATGGCTTTATAGGGTCAGGAGTGGTTTATAGGGTCAGGAGTGTCCGTATAGGATCAGGAGCTGCTGTATGGTCATATACAGGGACCGGTCCTATATACAGACTGGAGGAGCCCCACGGGGTAAAGAGCAGCTTCATGGGGCCAGGAAAGCTCTTATAGGGTCAGGAGCGGCTTTGTAGGGTCAGGAGTGTTCATATAGGATCAGGAGCTGCTATATGGTCATATACAGGGACCGGTCCTATATACGGACTGGAGGAGGCTCATGGGGTTAGGAGTAACCTTATGGGGCCAGGAAAGCTCTTATAGGGTCAGGAGTGGCTTTGTAGGGTCAGGAGTGTTCGTACAGGTTCAGGAGCTGCTGTATTGTCCTATACAGGGACCGGTCCTATATGCAGACTGGAGGAGGCTCATGGGGTTAGGAGTAGCCTTACAGGCCTAGGAGGGCTGTTATAGGGCTGGAGTGGCTTTATAGGGTCAGGAGTGGTTTGTAGGGTCAGGAGTGTCCGTATGAGATCAGGAGCTGTTGTATGGTACTATATAGGGACCGGTCCTATATACGGACCAGAGGAGCCTCACGGGGCAAAGAGCAGCCTTACGGGGCCAGGAGAGCTCTTATAGGGTCAGGAGCAGCTTTATAGGGTCAGGAGTGTCCATATGGGACCAGGAGCTGCTGTATGGTTCTCTATAGGGACCAGTCCTGTATACAGACTGGAGCAGCCCCATGGGACTGGGAGAAACCCTACAAGCCCGGGAGCTGCTGTATGGGACCAGGAGCGCCTTTATAGGGCCAGGAGTTTCTATATGGGACCAGGAGCTGCTGTATGGGACCGGGAACAGCTGTATAGGGCCAGGAGCAGCTATATGGGACCAGGAACATCCATATAGGACCAGCAGCGTCCCTACGGGGCTGCGAGCAGCCATATGTGCCCAGCACCTTCTGTATAGGGCCAGGAGCACCCATATGTGCCTGGTAGGGTCCCTATAGGGCCGGGAGCTTCCCTATAGGGCCGGGAGCTTCCCTATAGGGCCGGGAGCTTCCCTATAGGGCCAAGAGCTTCCCTATAGGGCCCAGTAGCATCTGTAGAGCCCCAGGGGCACCCATAGGGTCCTGGGAGCACCCATGGGTGCCTGACCCCATCCCTATAGGGCCGGGAGCCCCCATATAGGACCAGGAGCACCCATGGGTGCCCGACCCCATTCCTTATAGGGCCGGGACCCCCCCCTAGGTCTTCCAGCCCCGTTTCCTCCGGGGGCTTCCAAGGCAATAAGGGGCGAGGGGCTTCCCCCCCCCCCGGCCCCCTTTTTTTTTTTGGGTTGTTTTGGGGCTTTTTTATTATTTTGAACATTTTTATTTTTTTTGGGGTGCGAACCGAAAAAAAAATAATAATTCTCCCAAGCACTTTTTTTTTCCCCAAAAAAAAACCCTAAATTATTTCCGCCACCAAGCGATGCTGAGAGCGGCTCAGGAAGCGACCCCCCCCCCAAAAAAAATCCCCCCACCCCAAAAAAAAATCCCCCTCCCCTGCCCCAAAATCCCACCCGAATTGTTTAAATGTAAATGTTCTTTATAAAAAAAAAACACTATATTTGTATAAATGGGACCGTTTGTAAGCTTTTTTTTGTGTTTTTTCCCTCAATTTTCTATTTTTTTTTTGGGGGGGGGGGACGGACTCACTCCGGGACCCCCCCACCCCAAAAAAAACCCTCGTTGTGTATATGGGAACCTGTACATTTTATTTTATACCCCCCCGATCTTATTTAATTCCCCCCCCCCCATTAAAAAAAAACCTTAAAACCCTGCGATTTTTGCTAATCTGACCCAAAACGCTGTGCCCCCCCCCCCCCCCCCAGGTGTGTTTTTTTTTTGCTCATTTTGTGTAAAAAAGAGGCTGGAAAAGGAAATAAAAGGTTTGTAGAAAGCCGGCTCCTTGGGGGGGTCAGGACCCCCCCCGGGCATATTTTTTTTGGGGGGGGGGTGGGGAAATTTGGGGGTTTTGGGTGGAATTTGGGGGTTTTGGGGGGAATTTGGGGGTTTTGGGGGTCTTGGATTAAGGGGGGTCTTGGATTATGGGGATATGGGGGGTCTGAAAATTTTGGGGGGGGTCTGAAAATTTTGGGTGGGGGGTCTGGAAATGTTGGGGGGGATCTGAAAATTTTGGGAGGGGTCTGGAAATTTTGGGGGGGGGTCTGAAAATTTTGGGAGGGGTCTGAAAAATTTTGGGGGGGGTCTGGAATTTTTTTTGGGGGGGTCTGAAAATGTTGGGGGGGTCTGGAAATATTGGGGGGGTCTGAAAATTTTTTGGGGGGGGCTGGAAATTTTTGGGGGGGTCTGAAATTTTTTTGGGGGGGTCTGGAAATATTGGGGGGGTCTGGAAATTTTTTGGGAGGGGTCTGAAAATTTTTTGGGGGGGGTCTGGAAATTTTTGGGGGGGGTCTGGAATTTTTTTGGGGGGGTCTGAAAAATTTTGGGGGCGGTCTGAAAATTTTTGGGGGGGGTCCCTGGAGTGTTTTTTTTTGGGGGGGGGTCTCGGAAAGCAGGCGGAGGCGGGGGCTCTGCCCATGGTTTAATGCACAGACACTCAAAGCACACGGCGCCACGACAACACGACTCTGGGGGGGGCAAGGGGGGGCACAGATTTTTTTTTTTTTTTGGGTGGGGGGGCCCTCAGCTGCTCCCCCCCCAAAAAAAAAAAATCCCCCTCTTTGCACCAGGAACAACAGAAACCCACCACATGGAGCAGCTCGATTTTTTTTGGGGGGGGGGGGGGGGGACACCACACCCCCCCCCATATTAAAATAAATACCCCCCCACCAACCACGAGGAGGGGGGCGCAGCGGGGGTGCCCCCCCCCCAAATTTCACATCATGCAACGCCCCCCCCCCCCATTTTTCCCCCACCCCCCACCCCCTTGGCTCCTTTATGGCTTTTTATGGCAGTTTTTTGTGGTTTTTTTTTTTTGTTTTTTTTTTGGGGGGGCCAGGCCCTGTGGGGGAGGGGTTGGGGGGGGGGTCATCCACCTGCCCCCCCAGGACCCCCCCCCTAGGTGAGGGTGATGTAGGCTGACGCCTTCTCCTTCAGCTGCCGCAGGCAGAGGTGACAGCTCCAGCTGCCTGCGGGGACAAATTTTGGGGGGGGGGCATTAAACAGGGACCCCCCCACATTTTAGGGACCCCCCCCAAAAAAAAAAAACACCCCTTTTACCTTCGGGGGGCTCCGCCATGGGGGGGCTCAGGCAGTACATGTGGTACCCCCGGTCGCAGTCGTCGCAGAAAAGCAGCTGGTCCTGGGGGGGGGAGGTTTTTTTTTTTTAAAAAAAGGGGGGTTTGTATTTTTTTGGGGGGGTGTTTTTTTCTCGGGGGGGGGTCACCCACGTCGTTCTCGGAGGTGCCGCAGAGGCTGCAGGACTTGCACTCGATGCACTGCCACCGGTAGGTGCGCACGGCCGCCGTCATGTTCACCGTGAACTGCAGGCACGAGGGGTGGCCTGGGGGGGGGAAATTTGGGGAGGGGGGGGGTCAGCGAGTGTGCAAAAGCCCCCCCGAGTGTGCAAGAGCACATCTGAGCGTGCACGATTCTGTATGAGCGTGCACGAGCCCAAAGGAGCGTGCAGCATTGTATGTGAGTGTGCACAATCATGAGTGAGTGTGCACGAAGCTACACGAGTGTGCAAGGGGATATGAGTGTGCACAAGCCCCCAGGAGTGTGCACAAGCCCATGGGAGCATGCACAATCAGATGCGAGTGTGCACAGGCCTACAAGAGCGTGCAAAAGCTCGCAGGAGTGTGCACAATCAGATGTGAGCATGTACAAGCCCACAAGAGCATGCACAAGCATATGTGAGTGTGCACAAGCCCCCAGGAGCGTGCACGAGCATGACTGAGTGTGCACAAGCCCCTAGGAGTGTGCATGCTCATATACGTGTGCACAAGCCCATGGGAGCATGCACAATCATATAGGAGTGTGCACAAGCCCGTAAGTGTGCAAAAGCCCACAGGATCGTGCATGATCACAGATGAGTGTGCACAAGCCCCCAGGAGTGTGCACAATCAGATGTGAGCGTGCACAAGCCCACAGAAGCGTGCACGAGCATATGTGAGTGTGCACAGGCCTACAACAGCGTGCAAAAGCCCACAGGAGTGTGCACAATCAGATGTGAGTGTGCACAACCCCCCAGGAGTGTGCATGATCATATAGGAGTGTGCACAAGCCCACAAGAGTGTGCAAAAGCCCACAGGATTGTGCATGATCACAGATGAGTGTGCACAAGCCTCCAGGAGTGTGCAAGAGCAAAAGTGAGCATGCACAAACCCACAGGAGCGTGCACAATCATACATGAGCGTGCACACCCATATATGCCTGCATGGTCACTTATGAGCTTGCACGAGCACACAGGAGCGTGCACACACGTGCACACTCGTGCTGATCACGGAGAAAGCTGCAGAATTGTGCACAGCTCCTGTGCAAGCATTGCAGGACGTGTACATGTGCACAAGCACCTGCACAAGCATGCCCAGAAAGCCACACACAGGCGTGTGCAAGCACTCATGAGCATGCACACACTTGTGCACACTCACTCTAACCACAGAGCAAGCCTCAGAGCTGCGCACTTGCAAGCACACACAGGCATGTGCAAGCACAGGGAGGCATGTGAGTGTGCACGGGGCTCAACTGTGAGTGAGTGAGGTGTGCAGGGAGGGTGGGTGTGCAAGGGAGGTGGGTGTGCAAGGAAGGTGCGCAAGGAGGGGATGCAAGGAGGGGGGGAATGCAAGGAGGGAGTGGAAAGAGGGGTGTGCAAGGAGGCGAGCGTGCAAGGGGTGAGTGTGCAAGGGGTGAGTGTGCAAAGGGGGTGTGGGAGGAGGGGATGCAAGGAGGGAGGGGATGCAAGGAGGGAGTGGAAGGGGGGGCGTGCAAGGGTTGAGTGTGCAAGGGGTGTGTGGAAGGAGGGAGTGGAAGAAGGGGTGTGCAAGAGGTGGGTGTGCAAAGGGCAGGCATGCAAGGGGTGGGCGTGCAAGGGGGGTGTGGAAGGAGGGGATGCAAGGAGGGAGTGGAATTGGGGTGTGCAAGAGGCGAGCATGCAAGGGGTGAGTGTACAAAGGGTGAGTGTGCAAGGGGCAGGTGTGCAAGGGGCAGGTGTGCAAGGAGGGGATGCAATAAGGGAGTGGAATTGGGGCGTGCAAGAGGCGAGCGTGCAAGGGGTGAATGCAAGGGGCGAGTGTGCAAGGGACGAGTGTGCAAGGGGTGAGCATGCAAGGGATGAGTGTGCAAGGGGTGAGTGTGCAAGGGGGGTGTGGAAGGAGGGGATGCAAGGAGGGAGTGGAACGGGGGTGTGAAAGGAGTGGCGTGGAGGAGGCGGGCGTGCAAGGGGCGAGCGTGCAAGGGGCGAGTGTGCAAGGGGCGAGTGTGCAAGGGGCGAGTGTGCAAGGGGGCGGGCGTGCAAGGGGGCCTCACCGGAGCGTCCGCAGTCGGCGCAGGAGATGAGGTCCTCGGGGCAGCCGGTTTTCTTGGCGCCGCCTAGACAGAAATCACAATACCCGGTCGGTATCACCGAGCCGTCCGGCGCTTTCCGGGCTGGAAGGCAGCAGAGAGAGGCCGGGGTCAGCGCTGGGGGGGCTGGGGGGGCCACCAGACACCCCCACCCCCCCCCGAAAAAAAAAAAAAAAATTAATGACCCCCCCCCCCCAGTAATCACCCTGCGTGCCCTGCTAATGAGCTGCCTGGTTAATGAGCCTTCCTATTTAATGTGTCCCCCCCCCCCTTTTAATAATGACCCCCCCTTTTAATAATGAGCCCCCCTATTTTATAATGACCCCCCTATTTTATAATGACCCCCCCCCTTTTAATAATGAGCCCCCCTATTTAATGACCCCCCCATTTTATAATTAGACCCCCTATTTTATAATGAGCCCCCTTATTTAGTGACCCCCCCCATTTTATAATGAGTCCTCATTTTTAATAATGACCCCCCCATTTAATGAGCCCCCCTATTTTATAATTAGACCCCCTGTTTTATAATGAGCCCCCCCCTATTTAATGACACCCCCATTTAATGACCCCCCCTATTTTATAATGAGCCCCCCTATCTTATAATTAGACCCCCCCCATTTATAATGAGCCCCTCCTCATTTATAATGAGCCCCCCCAATTTATAATGAGCCCCCCCCTTGCTAATTAGCCCCCCCTTTTCTAATGACTCCCCCCTTGCTAATTACCCCTCCCCCTTTCCAATGACCCCCCCCCTTTTATAATGAGCCCCCTATTTAATGAGCCTCCTATTTAATGAGCCCCCCCTTTTCTAATGACCCCCCCTTGCTAATTAACCCCCACTTTTCTAATGAGCCCCTCCCCTTGCTAAGGAGCCCCCTACTTAATGAGCTTCCTATTTAATGACCCCCCCTTGCTAATGACCCCCCCAAAAATCCCTCCTGCTAACGAGCCCCCCCAGCACTAATACCCCCTATTAACTAACGATCCCCAATAATTAATGCCCCCCATTTGCTAATTACCCCCCTTTGGCTAACAACCCCCCAATCACTAATGACCCCCCCAATCGCTAATTAACCCCCCATCACTAATTAGCTCCCCCCTTGCTAACACCCCCTGATTAACCTCCCCCCACCCCCACTACCAATCCCCCCCCACATAACGACCCCCCCATCCTTAAGGAGACCCCCTAATTAATTAACGCCCCCCCCCCCAATAAATAATTAACCGGGGGGGTACCTGTGTGCCGGCGCTGATTTTCGGGGACCCAATTCAATTCTTTGTAAAACTCTGGGGGGGGGGAGAAAAAAAAATAATTAAAATTAATTAATCCTCCCCCCCGGTGTCCCCCCCAAAATATTGTCTGGGTGGGGGTGGGGACGCCCCCCGCCCCCCGGCGCACCCAGCTCTTTGTGTGCCTCTCGCAGCGGTTGCCATGGAAACCGGCTGGTGATGGGGAGATGGGGGGGGGCTGGGAACGAGCCCCCCCACCCCCCCCAACCTCATGTCTCCCCCCCCCATCTTAAAATTGAGCCCCCGCCTTGATATTGAGCCCCTCCCCCATGGAAAATCAGCTGGTGATGGGGAGATGGGGGGAGCTGGGTGTTGAGCCCCCTTAAAATCGAGCCCCTCCCCCAAAATTTAGCCCCCTCCCCTTAAAATTGAGCCCCCCCGCCCCTAAAATTCCTGGGAGGCCCCCCCAGGGTGGGGCCAGGACCCCCTGGCCTGGCTCGGGGCCCCCAGGATGGATCAGGCCCCCCAGAGCCCCCCAGGACCCCCAGAAATGGGTCAAGGACCCCCTGGGCTGGCTCAGGACCCCCCAGGACCCCCAGGATGGGTCAGGGCCCCCGGAGCCCCCTAAGACCCCCAGGACAGAGCCAGGGCCCCCAGGACCCCCTGGGCTGGGTCAGGACCCCCCAGGACCCCCCAGGGTGGGGCCAGGACCCCCTGGCCTGGCTCGGGACCCCCACAAGACCCCCAGGACAGGGTCAGGACCCCCCAGGCCCCCCAGGATGGATCAGACCCCCCCAGAGCCCCCCAGGCCCCCAGAAACTGGTCAAAGACCCCCTGGGCTGGCTCAGGACCCCCAAGACCCCCCAGCATGGGGTCAGGACCCCCAGGACAGGGTCAGGACCCCCCCAGAATGGGGCCAGGACCCCCTGGGCTCATTCAGAACCCCCCCAGGACCCCCCAGGATGGATCAGGGCCCCCCAGAGCCTCCCCCAGGACCCCCAAAAATGGGTCAAAGCCCCCCTGGGCTGGATCAGGACCCCCCCAGATCACCCTGGGCTGGATCAGGACCCCCCCAGGACCCCCCCAGGACCCCCAGGACCCTCTGGACTGGCTCAGGACCCCCCAAGTCCCCCCAGGATGGATCAGGGCCCCCAGAGCCCCCCAGGCCCCCAGAAACGAGTCAAATCCCCCTGGGCTGGCTCAGGACCCCCGGGCCAAGGTCAGGACCCCCCAAGACCCACCCAGGATGGGGTCAGGACCCCCCAGGACCCCCCAGGACCCCCAGGATGGATCAGACCCCCCAGAGCCCCCCAGGCCCCCAGAAACGGGTCAAATCCCCCCTGGGCTGTCTCAAACCCCCCGAGACGGGCTCAGGACCCCCCAATATTCACTCCTCCCCCCCCCCAAATCCAACCGTGCCCCCCCCGGCGCTCACGCTTGTGGTTGTTCTTGCGGTGGAAGGGCAGGGGGGGCCGCTCGGCGCCGTCCTCCCCCTCCTCCTCGGCCAGGTGGGTGTGGGTGTAGTGGTAGCTCAGCCCCGGGCGGTTCTTATAGCGCTTCCCACAGACTGGGGGGGGCACAAAAAATTATGGGGGGGGTCCTGAGGGTGCCCCCCACCCCTCTTTTTTTTTTTTTTTTTTTTTTTTAAGCCCCCCCACTCACTGTCACACACGTAAGGCTTGTCCCGGTCCTCCAGCGTGGCCGCGTCCTGCCGCTTGCGCATGGCCCCGATGCCGTAAGCCTTTTTTTTTTTTTTTGGGGGGGGGGGGCACAAAAAAAGGGGTGAGACCCCCCCCTCCCCCCCCCCCCCCATGGGGTCGTCTTGTTGCTATAGGGTCCCCTCTTTGTCCCTATAAGGCTCCCCCTATGTCCCTATGGGGTCGCCTTGTCCTTAGAGACCCCCTCTTGTCCTTATAGGGCCCCCCCTTGACCCTATAGGGCCCCCTTGACCCTATGGGGTCTCCTCCTGTCCCTATGGGGTCCCATTGTCCCCATAGGGCCCCCCCTTGTCCCCATGGGGTTCCCTTGTCCTTATCGGGCCCCCCCTTGCCCCTATAGGGCCCCCCCTTTGTCCCTATGGGGTCACCTTGGCCCTATTGGGCCCCCCCCCCGTCCCTATGGGGTCACCTTATCCCTATAGGGTCTCCCCCCAACCCTATAGGGCCCCCCCTTGTCCCTATTGCCCCCCCCAATGTCCCCTATGAGCCCCCCCCCTTGTCCCTATGGGGTCCCCCTGTACCAATTGCCCCCCCCCCTTGTCCTTATGCCCCCCACCCTTATTCCTATGGGCCCCCCTGTCCCTATGGAGCCCCCCCATCCCTATGGGGTCCCCCCTGTCCCTATAAGCCCCCCCCGTCCCTATGGGTCCCCCCCAGTCCCAATGGGGTCCCCCTGTCCCAATGGGGTCCCCCGTCCCCGTGCCCCACCCCGTGCCCCCACCTTGCCCTTGGCCTTGTTTTTCCTCCTGGGGGTGTCGTCCTCCAGCTCGTCCCCCTCCAGCTCGTGCGGGAAGTCCCCGGGGGGCGGCTTCTGCAAGGAGCCGGGTCACGGACGGACGGACGGACACGGGGACACGGGGACACGGGGACATGGGGACAGACAGACAGACATGGGGACATGGGGACGGACGGACGGACACGGGGACACGGGGACACGGGGACGGACAGACGGACACGGGGACATGGGGACAGACAGACGGACATGGGGGCGGACAGACGGACAGACAGACACGGGGACACGGGGACAGACGGACAGACAGACGGACATGGGGACATGGGGATGGTTGGATGGACACGGGGACGGACAGACGGACACGGGGACGGATGGACACATGGACACGGGGACACATGGAGGGGCATGGGGGTGGACAGACAGACAGACATGGGGACAGACAGATGGACACGGGGACACGGGGACAGACAGACACAGGGACGGACGGACAGATGGACACGGGGACACACGGACGGACATGGGGACGGACGGACGGACATGGGGACACGGGGACAGACACGGGGACGGACGGACGCACGGACACACAGACGGACGCAGGGACGGGCGGACACACGGACACGGGGACGCACGGACGGGCGTGGGGACGGACGGACGGACGGACTGGAGGAAAGGACGGGTGGACAGACGGACGGACGGACAGACAGACAGACAAGACGGACAGACAGACGGACAGGGGGAGGCCAAGCGGATGGGCAGGCAGAGGGACGGAGGGGACGGACGGACGGACAGAGGGCTGGGGAAGCGGGCACAGGGGACGGACGGACGGACGGACGGATGGACAGACAGACAGATGGACGGACGGACGGACCTGGCAGTCGAGCGCCGCCTCCTCCTCCTTCAGCTCCGTCTTCTTGTCGCCGGGCTCGGCGCAGAGCAGCGCCTCCAGCACCGGCCCCTCGGGGAGCCCCCCCTCCTTCTTCAGGGGCGCCTCGCAGTCTAGGGTGGAAGGGGGGGGACACGGGGATGGGAAAAAAGGGGGACGAGACCCCCCCCGGGACCCTCCCCAAACCCCAAACCCCAAACTCACAGGGTCGCAGCCGGGGGTCCTCCAGGATGTTGAGCCGCCGTTTCTTGCGCCAGCAGCGCGCGGGGTAGGTGTAGATCTGCCCCGGGGCCAGGCCTGGGGGAGCCCCGCGCTCGCCACGGCCCCCACTGGGCCCAGACCCCCCCCCAAGACCCGGACCCCCACCCTAATGTTGTCCCGGAAGCCCGCTGCCCACCCCCGTTGAGCCCCAGGGGATGGGAGGCAAATGGAGGCCTTGAGCCCGTCCAAGAGGCTTGACCCCAAGCCCAAAGTCTTGACCCTAAACTCAAAGTCTTGACCCCAAGCCCAAAGTCTTGACCCTAAACCCAAAGTCTTGACCCCCAAACTCAAATTCTTGACCCCAAGCCCAACGTCTTGACCCTAAACCCAAAGTCTTGACCCCTTAACCCAAAGTCTTGACCCCAAGCCCAACGTCTTGACCCTTAAACCCAAAGTCTTGACCCCCAAACTCAAAGTCTTGACTCCTAAACCCAAAGTCTTGACCCCTAAACCCGAAGTCTTGACCCCCAAACCCAAAGTCTTGACCCCAAGCCCAAAGTCTTGACCCCTAAACCCAAAGTCTTGACCCCAAACCCAAAGTCTCGACCCCAAGCCCAACGTCTTGACCCTTAAACCCAAAGTCTTGACCCCCACACTCAAAGTCTTGACTCCTAAACCCAAAGTCTTGACCCCAAGCCCAAAGTCTTGACCCCTAAACCTGAAGTTATGACCCTAAACCTGAAGTCTTGACCTCTAAACCCAAAGTCTTGACCTCTAAACCCAATACCCTGACCCTAAACCCAAAGTCTTGACCCCTAAACCCAAAGTCTTGACCCCTAAACCCAAAGTCTTGACCTCTAAACCCAATACCCTGACCCTAAACCCAAAGTCTTGACCCTAAACCCAAAGTCTTGACCCCAAGTCCAAAGTCTTGACCCCTAAACCCATGACCCTGACCCTAAATGCAAAATCTTGACCCCTAAACCCAAAGTCTTGACCCTAAATCCAATCCCCTGACCCCAAACCTGGCCCACAACCCCAAACCCGGACCTTGCCCCTAAACCTGGACCCTGCCCCCAGCCCCGACACCAGCCCCAACCCCAAAGGCAGCCCCGCAACCCTAAACCCAGCCTCATGGAGCATCCCTGGGGTGCTTGGGGACACGGTGGGGTGCCTGGGGACATGGTGGGGTGCTTGGGGACATGGTGGGACACCCATGGTGTACCTGGGGACACTGTGGGACACCTGTTGGGGTGGCTATGAGGTACCTGGGAACACCTTGGGATGCCTGGGGACACCTTGGGGTGCCCATGGTGTTGGCCATGGGGTGCTTGGGGACACTGTGGGGTGCCTGGGGACACCATGGGGCACTTGGGGACACCTTGGGGTGCCTGGGGACATGGTGGGACACCTGTAGGGGTGGCCATGGGGTACCTGGGGACATGGTGGGGTACTTGGGGACACCGTGGGGTACCTGGGGACATGGTGGGGTGCTTGGGGACACCGTGAGGTGCCCATGGTGTTGGCCATGGGGTGCTTGGGGACACCTTGGGGTGCCTGGGGACATGGTGGGACACCTGTTGGGGTGGCCATGGGGTACCTGGGGACATGGTGGGGTACTTGGGGACACCATGGGGTGCCTGGGGACACCTTGGGGTGCCTGGAGACATGGTGGGACACCTGTAGAGGTGGCCATGGGATGCTTGGGGACACCTTGGGGTACCTGGGGACACCGTGGGGTGCCTGGAGACATGGTGGGACACCTGTAGAGGTGGCCATGGGGTACCTGGGGACATGGTGGGGTGGTTGGGGACACCATGGGGTACCTGGGGACACCATGGGGTACCTGGGGACACCTTGGGGTGCCCACGGTGGTGCCCACAATCACCCCGTGCCACCCCAGGGCGCACAGGACCCCTGCCCGGCTTGGAGAGGGAGGTGTCCCTAGAGGCGACACGGGGGGGGGTGGTTACAATGGGGGGGGGGTGGGGAGGGGAGGGGGTGACAAGGGACCACCCCGGGGGGGGCTCACCGGGCCCCCGGTGGGTCTTCTCCATCCAGATGTAGCAGTTGTTCTGCGCCACGCCGGTCTGCGAGTCCAGGAAGGGCAGGCGCATGCTGCGCTCGGCGCACAGCCGGGCATTGTAGCTGCGGCAGTGCTCGATGGCCTCCCGGTAAAATTCCTCCCCCAGGCTGGCGGCGAGGGGGGTGTCAGGGTGTGTGGGGGGGCGTGGGGGGGGCGTGGGACCCCCCCTCAGCACCCCACATCCCGGCCGGATTGCGCCCGCCTCCCCAAATCGCAGCCCCGAACGCCGGACGCCGGAGAGGGGTTGGGTGGGCGCACTGGGTGCGCGCCCCTCGAATGGGGGCTGGCATCAAATTTGGGGGACAAAGACCCCCCCAGAAGCCCCCCCCCCCAAAAAAAAAATGGGGATGGGGAGGTGGTCTCCGCAGCCCTGTCCCCAAATTTCAGCCCCAAAAGCCACCAGACTGCCCCCATTACCCACCCCATGGCCCCAAAATGGGGACGGGGAGGTGGTCCCCAACCTGGGGTCCCCATGGTCCTGTCCCCAACCTTGCACCCCAAAAGCCCCCAGCCCCCCTCCCACGTTCCCAAAATGGGGACACGGAGGTGGTCTCCACACCCCTGTCCCCAAATTTCAGCCCCAAAAGCCACCAGACTGCCCCCATTACCCACCCCATGGCCCCAAAATGGGGATGGGGAGGGGGTCCCCATTGTCACTGTCCCCAGCCTCGCACCCCAAAAGCTCCCAGACCCCCCCAGACCCACCCCATATCCCCATAATGGGGATGGGGAGGGGGTCCCCATTGTCACTGTCCCCAATCTTGCACCCCAAAACCCCCCAGACCCCCACAATGTTCCCAAAATGGGGACATGGAGGTGGTCCCCATTGTCACTGTCCTCAGCCTTGCACCCCAAAAGCCCCCAGACCCCTATATGTCCCCCCCCATGTCCCCAAAATGGGGATGGGGAGGTGGTCGACATGGTCCCCAACCTGGGGTCCCCATGTTCCTGTCCCCAACCTTGCCCCCCCAAAGCCCCCAGACCCCCCCCCATATCCAAACAAGGTGGATGGGGAGGTGGTCCCCATTGTCCCTGTCCCCAGCCTTGCACCCCAAAAGCCCCCAGACCCCCCAGAGCCCCCCATGTCCCCAAAAAGGGGATGGGGAGGTGGTCCCCATTATCCCTGTCCCCAACCTTGCGCCCCAAAAGCCCCCAGACCCCTATATGTCCCCCCCCATGTCCCCAAAATGGGGATGGGGAGGAGGTCCCCATGGTCCCCAACCTGGGGTCCCCATGCTCCTGTCCCCAGCCTTGCTCCCCAAAAGCCCCCAGACCCCCCCCATGTCCCCAAAATGAGGATGGGGAGGGGGTCCCCATGCTCCTGTCCCCAACCTTGCACCCCAAAAGCCCCCAGACCCCCCCCCATATCCAAACAAGGTGGATGGGGAGGTGGTCCCCATTGTCACCGTCCCCAACCTTGCACCCCAAAAGCCCCCAGACCCCCCCAGAGCCCCCCATGCCCCCAAAAGGAGATGGGGAGGTGGTCCCCATTGTCACCGTCCCCAACCTCGCACCCCAAAAGCCCCCAGACCCCCCCCAGACCCCCCCCCACGTCCCCATAAGGTGGGTGGGGAGGTGGTCCCCAACCTGGGGTCCCCACCCTCCTGTCCCCAACCCCCCCACGCCCCCCCATCGCATCGCAGCCCCCCATCTCCTCTCCCCACCCCCCAACCCCCCCCCCAGCCCCCCAAATCCCCCCCAGCCACCAGGTCCCCAACTCCCCCATTGTGTCCCCCCCCCAAAAAAAAATAAATCCCTGCAGTGTCGGGGGTGGGGGGGGGGGCACGGTCCCCAATGCTCCCCGGTGGGGGGGTCCCGGTGCCGGCGGGGGGGCGCCGGGAACCGTTTGGGGAGGGGGGGGGGGGACCGGAGACGGGGGGTGGGACCGGAGGGTGGGGGGACACGGGAGGGAGGGGGGACCGGAGGGAGGGGGTGGGGGTGTGAGGGGGGTCGGGGGTGTGAAGGGGGGTCGGGGGTGTGAAGGGGGGTCGGGGGTGTGAGGGGGTCGTGGGGGGCGGATACCGGTGCCCCCCCTCCATCACCCTCCCGGAGCCTCCATCCCCATCGCTGCCACCGGGACCCTGCCGCCGGTACCGGGAGGGGGGAGCCGCCCTTTACCGGGATGGGGATGGAGATATGGGGGGAGGGGGTTCGGGGGGATATTCTCCAAGTGGGGGTCCCGGGGGTCCCGCCCCGAGCCCTCACTCACCATTTGAGGGGTTTGTGCAGCGCCGTGGCCATTTTGCGCCGCCGGGGCCGCTCCGGCACGGGGAGGGGGCGGCGGGGTTCAGCCCCCCTCCCCCCCCCCCCCACCTCCCCCCCCCAGCCCCCCCACCCCCAAGGCCCTGGGTCCCCCCCCCCTCTTTTTTTTTTTTTTTTTTTTTTTTTTTTTTCCCTCCCCCCCCCCGGGGAGGTTCCTAGGGAGCCCCCTCCCCTCCCCCCTCCTCCTCCTCTCCCCCTTGCCCCCCCCCTCCCCAATCTCGGTGCCCCCCCCCCCTTTTCCTTTGTCGCCCCCCCCCCGATACCCAAAAGGGGGGGGGGGGGGGGATGCTGGGGACTACATTTCCCAGCATGCCCCGGGCCAAGGCCCGCCCCCCCCCGCTCTGATTGGGTGGCGGGGGTGTCAGTCAAAGAGGGGAGGGGGCTCTGCTGCCTGTGCCCCCCCCCCTCGCTATAGGATGGGGGGGGGCGTTAAGGGGCTCCCCCCCCCCCCCAAACACACCCAGGGTGGGGACCCCCCGGTGATGGGTGACAATGGGGGGGGGACGCATGACCCCCCCGAGCCACCAGCACCTGGATATTTGGGGACATTTGGGGACATTTGGGGACATTTGGGGACCAGGCGGTGACCCCCCCGGGGCCACTAGGACCTGGACACTTTTTGGGGACATTTGGGGACATTTGGGGACATTTGGGGACAGGGCAGTGACCCCCCCCCAGGGCCACCAGCACCTGGGGACATGGGGACACCGGTGGTGACCCCCCCCGGTGCCACCAGCACCTGGATATTTGGGGACATTTGGGGACATTTGGGGACCGGGCGGTGACTCCCCCGGGGCCACGAGGACCTGGACATTTAGGGACATTTGGGGACATTTGGGGACAGGGCAGTGACCCCCCCCCAGGGCCACCAGCACCTGGGGACATGGGGACACCGGTGGTGACCCCCCCAGGCCACTAGGACCTGGATATTTGGGGACATTTGGGGACATTTGGGGACCGGGTGGTGACCCCCCCGGGCCACCCCCCCCCGGGGACACGGCGCCAGACAGCGACACCCCCGTGTCCCCTCCCCCGACCCCCCCCCAGCACCCCAATTCCTTGGGGACCCCCCGGTGCCGCTCCCAGTCCCGGTGCCCGCTCCCAGTAACCAGTCCCAGTTCCTGGTGCCCGCTCCCAGTAACCGGTCCCAGTAACCGGTCCCATTCCCGGGGCCATCCCCGGTGCCCGGTGCTGGTCCCGGTGCCCGGTCCCGGTTCTATCCCCAGTTCCCGGGGCCGCTCCCGGTAACTGGTCCCAGTCCCGGTGCCATCCCCGGTGCCGTTCCCGGTTCCTTTCCCATTCCCATTCCCGTTCCCGTTCCCTATTTCCCGGTTCCATCCCCGGTTCCCGTTCCCGGTGCCTCTCCCGGTGCCGTTCCCGGTCCCGGTCCCATTCCCTGGTCCCCAGTCCCCGGTCTCCGGTTCCCGGTGCCGTTCCCGGTCCTATTACCCGGTTCCCATCCCCGTTTCCCGGTTCCCGGTCCCGGTGCCTCTCCCGGTCCCATCCCCGTTCCCGGTGCCGGTGCCCGGTGCCGTTCCCGGTCCCGGTTCCGATTCCCCGGTCCCGGTCCCGGTTCCATTCCCGGTCCCCGTTCCCGTTCCCGGTGCCTCTCCCGGTCCCATCCCCGTTCCCGGTTCCCTGTGCCCGGTTCCCGGTGCCGTTCCCATCCCCGTTCCCGATCCCATTCCCGGTTCCCGGTGCCTCTCCCGGTCCCATCCCCGTTCCCGGTGCCGGTTCCCGGTTCCCGGTCCCGGTTCCCATTCCCGGTCCCATTCCCTGGTCCCCGTTCCCGGTTCCCGGTTCCTCTCCCGGTCCCATTCCCGTTCCCATCCCCGGTCCCGTTCCCGGTGCCGGTTCCCGGTTCCCGGTTCCCGGTGCCGGTGCCGTTCCCATCCCCGTTCCCGGTCCCGTTCCCGATCCCATTCCCGGTTCCCGGTTCCTCTCCCGGTTCCTCTCCCGTTCCCATCCCCGGTCCCATCCCCGGTCCCCGTTCCCGGTGCCGCCCCCACTCACGCCTTCAGCGGGTTGTGCACGGCCGCGGCCATGCCCCCGGTGCCTCGCTCATCCTCCGGGGGGGGGGGGCTCCGCCGGGACCGGGACCGGGATCGAGACCGGGACCGGGACCGGGACCGGGGCCGGGGCCGGGGCCGGGGCCGGGGCCGGTGCGGGCGGCTGAGCCCTCCCCACGCCCCGGATCCTGGGAAATGGAGGCCCGGCCCCCCCCCCCCTCCCTCCGCCGCCACGCGTGGGAAGCCCACGGAGCCCCCCCACCGGGAACCCCCGGATGGGATCTTCCCCAGACCCCATAAATCCCCCCCGACCCCATAGACCCCCCAAACCCCATAGACACCCCTGACCCTACAGATCCCTCCCAGACCCCATAGACCCCCCCGATCCCATAATTTCCCCCAACCCTATAGACCCCTCCCAGACCCCATAGACACCCCCAGACCCTATAGACCCCCCAGAGCCCATAGGACCCCCCCAACCCCATAAATCCCCCCAGACCCTATAGACCCCTCCCAGACCCCATAGACCCCTCTCCTGACCCCATAAATCCCCCCAGACCCCCATAGACCCCCCGACCCCATACATCCCCCAACCCCATAGACCCCCCAATCCCATAGATCCCTCTAGAACCCCCCATAACCCCATACACCCCCTATGACCCCCCACCCCTTATAACCCCCCTATAACTCCCCTATAACTCCCCCATAACCCCCATCCCCTATAACCCCCCCATAGCCCCCCCATAACCCCCATAGACCCCCTACAACCCCCCAATCCCCTATAACCCCCCCATAGCCCCCCCATAACCCCCCGCCCCCCCCAAACCCCATTAAGCAGACGAGAAACAGGAGGGGGGGGGCTCTAGGGCCGTGTATTGCACGGGGCCTTGCACGAGGGTCTCGCACGAGGGTCTCGCACAAGGGTGCTGCACGCCTTGCACGAGGATGTTGCACGCCTTGCACGAGGAGCTCACACGCTTTGCACGAGGGTCTTGCACGAGGAGCTTGCACGCCTCGCACGAGGAGCTTGCACGACACCCCGTGTGGCTTGCACGAGGGTGCTGCATGCCTTGCACGACTCGCATGAAGGTCTTGCACGAGGGTCTTGCACGAGGACCTTGCACGCTTTGCTTGCACGAGGGTGCTGCTCATCTTGCACAAGGAGCTCGTACGCTTTGCACAAGGAGCTCGCACAATGCCCCGCGTGGCTTGCACCAGGGCTTTGCACGTCTTGCACGAGGGCTGCACACGCGAAGGGGCCCTCACGAGGCTTTTGCACGCTGCGCACCAGGGCTGGGCACGCCTTGTACGAGGGCTTTGCACACCTTGCACAAGGGCCTTGCACGAGGGCCTTGCACAAGAGCCCGGCATGCCTTGCACAAGAGCTTTGCACGCCTTGCACGAGGACCTTGCACGGGGGCTTTGCACGAGGGCTTTGCACGAGGGCCTTGCACAAGAGCCCAGCAGAACGGGGGAGGGAAAATCCTTTATAGATGCCCCCTATTTTTTTTTACCCCCCCATTTATTTTGCCCCCCCCCTTATTTTTGCCCCCCTCTTATTTTTGCCCCCCTCTTATTTTTGCCCCCCCCCCCATTATTTCTGCCCCCCCAACCCCCTGAGGGTCCTGGGACCCCCCATAAAACCCCCAGCCCCCCTCCGAGCCCCCTGAGCCCCCACGCGTGCCCCCCCCCAAAACCCCCTCCCAAAAAAAACTGTGCCCCCCCCCCCCCCCAAATCCCCCCTGGGGGGGGGGGCTCAGCCTTACCCCGCCGCAGCGCTCGGGGCTCGGCTCCGTTCGGGCCCTTTCGGCTCCGCTCGGCTCCTTTCGGATCCCTTCGGCTCCGTTCGGCTCCGCCTGGGCCCCGTTCGGCTCCGTTCGGGTCCCTTCGGCTCCGTTCGGGTCCCTTCGGCTCCGCTTGGGCCCCGTTCGGCTCCGTTCGGGTCCCTTCGGCTCCATTCGGATTCATTCGGCTCCGGCCGGCCCCGCTCGCCCCCTCCCCTCCCCACTCGGCGGCGCCCGCTCCTATTGGCTGCGCGCTCATGAATATGCAAATAAGGCCCAACCCGCTCCCCTCCCCGTTGGGTTGAGCGAGTGCATCGGGTGGATGGGCGGGGTTATGTAAATCAACATCCCGTGTTAATTTGCATACTGACCACGCCCCCTCTGTCAGGTCCCCGTCTGGGAGTGATGGGGGCGGAGACCCCAAAACAGGGAATCCAGCCCCAAAATGGGACCCCGAAAAATAAGGACAGATTCCCCCTTTTTGGGGACAATTCCCCCTTTATGGGGAACGACTCCTCATTTTTTGTAACAATTCCCTCATTTTAGGGAAAAAATCCCCATTTTGAGGAAAAATTATCCTCTTTTTTGGGGAAAATTCCCCCTTTTGGGGGAACAACTCCCTTTTTTTGGTAACAATTCCACCTTTTTGGGTAAGAATTCCCCCTTTTTGGCAACAATTCCCCCTTTTTGGTAACGATTCCCCCTTTTTGGGGAACAATTCCCTGTTTTTTTGGAAAAACTCCCCATTTTGGGGGAGCAATTCCCCTTTTTTGGGGAACATTTCCCCCTGTTTTGGAAAAATTCCCCCTTTTTTGGGAAAAAATCCCCCTTTTTGGTAACAATTCCCCATTTTTTGGTAACAATTCCTCCCTTTTCAGGAAAAACTCCCTCTTTTTTTGGTAAAAATTCCCCATTTGGGGGGAAAAATCCCCCTTTTGGGGAACAATTCCTCCCTTTTTCAGAAAAAATCCCCTTTTTTGGGTAACAATCCCTCCTTTTTTGGTAAATTTCCCCCTTTTTGGGGAAAAATTCCCCCCTTTTGGGGACAATTTCCCCCTTTTTGGGAAAAACACCCCCTTTTTGGGGAAAAACACCCCCTAAAACTCACCAATCGGGAACAATTAACCCTTTATTGCCCGCTGGGGACGCGCAGCCCCCCCTTTCCCACCTCCCCCTTCCCAACTCCCCCCCCCCCGGTATTTGGGATGCCCCCAATGGATTCGGGGCGCCCCCCAATTTATTTGGGGCGCCCCCAATTTATTTGGGATGCCCCCCAATGTATTTGGGGTGCCCCCAATGGATTTGGGATGCCCCCAATGGATTCGGGGCGCCCCCCTCAATTTATTTGGGGCACCCCCAGTAGCGCCCGTAGTGCTCCTCGAAGACGTCTCGGCAGGGGACAACTCCCCCCTTTTGGGGAAAAAATCCCCCTTTTTGGTAACAATTCCCCCTTTTTTGGTAAGAATTCCCCCTTTTTGGTAATGATTCCCCCTTTTTTGGGAAAATTCCCTCTTTTTGGGGAACAACTCCCACATTTTGGTAACAATTCCCTGGTTTTTGGTAACAATTGCCCCCTTTTGGGGAAAAACTCCCCCTCTTGGTGGAAAAAATTACCCTTTTTGGTTGAAATCTCTTTGTTTTTGGGAAAAACTCCCCCTTTTTGGGGAAAAATTTCTTCCTTTTTGGGAAAATTTTCCTCTTTTTGGGAAAAACGCCCCCATTTTGGGGAAAAATTCCCCCATTTTGGAAAAATCTCCCCATATAGAGGAGAATTTCCCCTCTTTTGGGGGAAAAATACCCCCTTTTGAGGAAAATTCCCCCTTTTTTGTGAAAATTCCCTCTTTTTTGACAAATACTCCCTCTTTTTGGGAACGACTTCCCGTTTTTTGGTAACCATTCTTCCCTTTTCAGGAAAAACTCCCTCTTTTTGGGGGAAAATCTCCCCATTTTGGGGAAAAGTCCCCCTTTTTTCTGAAGAACACCCTACAATGAAACCCTCCAGCCATTAACCCTTTATTGCCCGCTGGGGACGCCCATTTCCATCTCCCCCCTTCCCAACTCCCCCCCCCCAATTTATTTGGGGTGCCCCCCAATTTATTTGGGATGCCCCCAATTTATTTGGGATGCCCCCAATGTATTCGGGGCGCCCCCCAATTTATTTGGGGCGCCCCCAATTTATTTGGGATGCCCCCAATGGATTCGGGGTGCCCCCCAATTGATTTGGGATGCCCCCCATTTATTTGGGGCGCCCCCAATGGATTCGGGGCGCCCCCCCCAATTTATTTGGGGCGCCCCCAATTTATTTGGGATGCCCCCAATTTATTTGGGATGCCCCCCAATGTGTTTGGGATGCCCCCAATGGATTCGGGGCGCCCCCCAATTTATTTGGGGCACCCCCAATTTATTTGAGATGCCCCCCAATGGATTTGGGATGCCCCCAATGGATTCGGGGCGCCCCCCAATTTATTTGGGGCGCCCCCAATTTATTTGGGATGCCCCCAATGGATTCGGGGCGCCCCCCAATTTATTTGGGGTGCCCCCCATTTATTTGGGATGCCCCCCAATGTATTTGGGATGCCCCCAATGGATTCGGGGTGCCCCCCAATTTATTTGGGATGCCCCCAATGGATTCGGGGCGCCCCCCAATTTATTTGGGATGCCCCCAATTTATTTGGGATGCCCCCCAATGTATTTGGGATGCCCCCCAATTTATTTGGGGCGCCCCCAGTAGCGCCCGTAGTGCTCCTCGAAGACGTCTCGGCAGGGGACGCGCCCCCCCAGGTGGGCGCAGGCCAGGAAAGCCCCCGCCAGTTTGCGGTGTAGGGCCAGGCTCTGGGCGGGGGGGGGCACCAGGCGCTGGCGCAGGAGGTGGGGGAGCAGCGCCCGCAGGCGGGGGGCCGTGCGCTGAGCCCCGAAATCCCAAAGCCCCCCCCCCGAAAAAGGCTCCCCCAGCAGCAGCACCGCCTCCACGTGAGCCTCCTCCATCTCCTGGCCCCAAAAAGGGGAAAAAAAATAATAATAAAAAGGGGGGGGGAAAGGGGTCAGCACCCCCCCAAAAAGGTCCTATAAAGGGGTGAGGACCCCCGGCCCCAAAAGTGCCCCCAAACCCCAAAAGGCCCCCCCATAGAGCCCCTGTAGAGGGGTGAGGCCCCCAACCCCAAAAGGCCCCCCAAACCCCAAAAGGCCCCCCTCGACCCCAAAAGCCCCCCCAGAGCCCCTATATAGAGGTGCACCCCCAAACCCCAAAAGGCCCCCAAACCCCAAAAAGCCCCCCCATAGAGCTCCTATCCCAGGGTGAGGTCCCCCAACCCCAAAAGCGCCCCCAAATCCCAAAAGGCCCCCCCAAAGAGGTCCTATAGAGGGGTGAGGAGCCCCGACCCCAAAACCCCTCCAAACCCCAAAAACTCCCCCCAGACCCCAAAAGGACCCCCCAGAGCCCCAATATAGAGGTGCACCCCCAAACCCCAAAAGCCCCCCAAACCCCAAAAAGCCCCCCAAACCCCAAAAGCCCCTCCTCGACCCCAAAAGCCCCCCAGAGGGCCCCTATAATGGGGTGTGCCCCCCCCGACCCCAAAAGACCCCCCCAAAACCCCCATACCCCATAGATCCCCTATAGCAGGGTGCACCCCTCGATCCCAAAAGCCCCCCCATAAAGCCCCTAAAAAAAACAGGGGGGGGATAAAATGAATTGGAGGGGGGGTCAGCGACCCAAAAGGGATCCCCTACATGGGGTGTGCCCCCCCCGACCCCAAAACACCCCCAAAACCCCCATCCCCCATTGATCCCCTATAGCAGGGTGCACCCCTTAATCCCAAAAGCCCCCCCATAAAGCCCCTAAAAAAAATGGGGGGGGGTTAAAATGAATTGGGGGGGGGGTCAGCGACCCCAAAGGGATCCCCTATATGGGGTGTGCCCCCCCCGACCCTATAAGCCCCACCTTGCTCTCGTATCCCGTGAGGAATTTGAGGTCTCGGGATTTCTGCAGCACCTTGGCCCGGTCCCCGTCCGCCGCCGCCCGCATCACCTGGAGGGGTTTTTTTTGGGGTCAAAAAGGGTTTTTTTGGGTCAAAAAGGGTTTTTTTCTTTTTTTTGGGGTCCCCATACCTCGACGTAGTGGTCGGTGAAGTCCTTGTCCAGAGAGCGGCTCGCCCCAAAGTCCAGTAGGGTCATCTGGGGGGGGGGCATGGTTATAGGGTGGGGGCTCCCTTTTAGGGTCAGGCCTCCCTTTTAGGGTCTGGCCTCCCTTTTAGGGTCATGGGTCCTATTTAAGGTTGGGATCCCCATTTAGGGTCATGTTTCCTATATAGGATCAGTCTCTCTTTTAGAGTCAGGGTCCTTATTTAGGGCCGGGTCCCCTATTTAGGGTTGGACTCCCTTTTAGGGTCAGGCTCCCTTTTAGGGCCAGGCTCCTTATTTAGGGTCAGACCCCCTTTTAGGGTCAGACCCCCTTTTTAGGGTCATGGTTCCTATTTAGGGTCAGATTCCCTTTTAGGGCCAGCCCCCCTTTTAGGGTCAGACTCCCTTTTAGGGTCAAGGTCCTTATTTAGGGTCAGACCCCCATTTAGGATCAGGCTCCTTATTTAGGGTCAGCCCCCCTTTTTAGGGTCATGGTTCCTATTTAGGGTCAGATTCCCTTTTAGGGTCAGCCCCCCTTTTAGGGTCAGACTCCCTTTTAGGGCCAGGATTCTAATTTAGGGTCAGACTCCCTTTTAGGGTCAGCCCCCCTTTTTAGGGTCATGATTCCTATTTAGGGTCAGGCTCCTTATTTAGGGTCACACCTCCCATTTAGCCCCACACCCCCCATTTCACTCCAGATTTCCCTTTAGGGGTCAGCCTCCCTTTTAGTACCACCCCCCCTTTTGGGGTCACCCCCTCTCTTTTTAGGGTCAGCCCGTTATGGGGCCGCGCTCACGCGGTGCCGGGTGGGGTCGTAGAGGAAGTTGGCCCAATTGGGGTCGCCCTGCAGCAGGCGGAACTCCAGCAGCTCCCGCAGGCACAGGCGCAGCAGCTGCGTGCACAGCTGGGGGGGGGGAAAAATCCCAAAACCAGGGGGGGTCAGGGGCTGGGGGACCCCGACCCCAAAAGCCCACCCCAAAACCCCCATTCCCCATAGATCCCCTATAACGGGGCGCACCCCAAAAGCCCCCCCATAGAGCCCCTATGGGGACACCTGGGGGATATGGGGACACCTGGGGGGGGAAAGACCCCAAAACGGGGGGGGTCAGGGGCTGGGGGACCCTGACCCCAAAAGCCCACCCCAAAACCCCCATTCCCCATAGATCCCCTATAACGGGGCGCAGCCCATTCCACCCCAAAAGGCCCACCATAAAGTCCCTAAAAATATGGGGGGGGGGAAAAAGAACTGGGGGGGGGTCAGCGACCCCAAAGGGATCCCCTAGATGGGGTGTGCCCCCCCCGACCCCAAAACACCCCCCCCAAAACCCCCATTCCCCATAGATCCCCTATAACGGGGCGCACCCCATTCCACCCCAAAAACCCCCCCATAGAGCCCCTATGGGGACACCTGGGGGATATGGGGACACCTGGGGGGGGAAAGACCCCAAAACGGGGGGGGGATCAGGGGCTGAGGGACCCCGACCCCAAAAGCCCACCCCAAAACACCTCCCCATTGATCTGGATATGGGGACACCAGGGGGGGATATGGGGACACCAGGGGGATATGGGGACACCTGGGGGGGGAAAAACCCCAAAACGGGGGGGGGATCAGGGGCTGAGGGACCCCGACCCCAAAAGCCCACCCCAAAACCCCCATTCCCCATAGATCCCCTATAATGGGGAGCACCCCAAAAGCCCCCCCATAAAGCCCCTAAAAACTAGAAGGGGGGGTAAAATGAATTGGGGGGGGGGGTCAGCGACCCTAAAGGGATCCCCTATATGGGGTGTGCCCCCCCCCCCCCCAAACGCCCACCCCAAAACACCTCCCCATTGATCTGTATATGGGGACCCCCGGGGGGGATATGGGGACACCTGGGGGATATGGGGACATGGGGACACCCGGGGTGACACAGGGACACCGGGGGGGACACGGGGACACTGGGGGGGATATGGGGCCACCAGGGGGTCCCATTGGGATTTGGGGTCCCCCACCTCATCGGGATTTTTTTGGGGCAGGTGGCGGCAGCGCTCCAGGGGGGACACCAGGGGGTGACACAGGGACACCGGGGGGGACATGGGGACAACATAGGGACACTGGGGGTGACATAGGCACACTGGGGGGGATATGGGGACACCGGGGGCGTCCGTTAGGGATTTGGGGTCCCCACCTCGTCCCGGGTTTTTTGGGGCAGGTGGCGGCAGCGCTCCAGGGGGACGCCGGGCGCCAGCTCCATGGCGAGGACGCGCCGGGTGCTCAGCTCCTGCACCACCCGCGGCACCGAGAAGAACGGGTCCGAGGAGAGCAGCTGCCTGGGGACAGGGGACACGGGGACATGGGGACATTAGTGGGGTACTGGGGACATGGGGACATCGGGGACATTACTGGGGTATTGGGGACATGGGGACATTGGGGACATTACTGGGGTATCGGGGACATGGGGACATCGGGGACATCGGGGACATTACTGGGGTACTGGGGACATGGGGACATTACTGGGGTACTGGGGACATGGGGACATCGGGGACGTCACTGGGGTATTGGGGACATGGGGACATTGGGGACATTACTGGGGTATTGGGGACATGGGGACATTACTGGGATATTGGGGACATTACTGGGGTACCGGGGACATGGGGACATTGGGGACATTGGGGACATTACTGGGGTATTGGGGACATGGGGACATCGGGGACATTACTGGGGTATTGGGGACATTGGGGGGATATGGGGACATTGGGGGACATTGAGGGATATGTGGACACGGGGACATTGGGGACGTCACTGGGGTATTGGGGACACGGAGACATTGGGGACATTACTGGGGTATTGGGGACACGGGGACATTGGGGACGTCACTGGGGTATTGGGGACATTGGGGACATTAAGGGGATATTGAGGGCATTGGGGGCATCAGGGGATATTGGGGGCACCTTGGGGACATTGGGGACATTAAGGGGATATTGGGGGCATCACTGGGGCATCAGGGGACGTTGGGGGTATTGGGGACATGGGGACATGGGGACATCACTGGGGCATTGGGATATTGGGGGATATGGGGACACTGGGGGACATTGGGGACATTGGGGGATATTGGTGGGTATTGGGGACATTGGGACATCACTGGGGACCTTGGGGACGTTGGGGGACATGAAGGGGACATTGGAGGATTTGGGGGGCCATTGGGGACATCATCAGGGACACCGGGGACCCCTTGGGGACATTGGGGACCCCACGGTGACCCCCTGGGGACCCCAGGGTGCGCACGGCGACACCGGCGAGCTTTGCGCACGCAGTGGGGGGGACACGGTGACACGGGGGGTGGCGTGGGCACCAGATGACCCCATAAAGACCCCGTGGGGACCTTGTGGGGACCTTGTGGGGACCTTGTGGGGTCACGGGGACCTTGTGGGGTCGCGGGGACATTATGGGGTCAGGGGGACGACCCCAAAAGCCACCTGAAGGCGCGCGCGCAGCCGGCCTCGCGCCGGTAGTCGCACTCCCACTGCAGCTCCTCCTGCAGCAGCCGCAGGGTCCTGTCGGCGAACAGCCCTGGGGGGGGGGGCGAAGACACATGGGGGGGGGTCCCGAAATTTTGAAAGACCCGATTTTCCCCTTTTTCACCCCAAAATTCCCAGCTTACCTTCCGGCAAGCCCGGGGTCACCTTGAGGAGCGCCAGCAGGTTGGAGACGTCGCTGGCGATGCTGCGGGCGACGCCGGGGTACTGGGGGGGGGGCGAGGAAAAAAAAGGGGGGGTTTAAAGGATTTTTTGGGTTTGGGAAACCCCAAAATTGGAGGATTTCACCCCAAAAAAGGGCTCACCTGCACCTTGATGGCCAGCGGGGTGCCGTCGGGCAGGGCGGCGCGGTGAACCTGCCCGATGGAGGCGGCGGCGAACGGGAGCTCCTCAAAGGCCCCCAGGCGCCCCCGCCACCCCGACCCCAATTCGGCGGCCAGCACCCGCTGCGGGGTCAAAGGTCAGCCCCAAAAATCAAGGGTTTGGCCCCAAAATGAGGTGGAGGGGGGAAAAAAGGGGCTTACGGAGGTCTGGGAGCTGGGCATGAAGTCGGCGCCCTGGCGCGCACGCTCCAAGGCGCGGCGGAGCTGAGGGGGGAGCGCTGCGGGGTCTGGGGGGACGGCGAAATCCTAAAAGCCCCCCAACGCGGCACCGGGACCCCAAATCCCCCAATCCTAAAGGTTCAACCCCAAGCGCAGCAGCGAGGAGGCCCCAAATGCCAAATTTCGCCCCGATCGCAGCCCCGCAGAGGCAGAAATCCCAAATCCTAAAGCTCACCCTAATTGTGGCACCACGGAGACCCCAAATCCTAAAGCCCCAAGCATGGCACCGAGACCCCAAATCCCAAATCCTAAAGGTCAACCCCAAGCACAGCTCCAAGGAGACCCCAAATCCCAAATTTCGCCCCGATCGCAGCCCCGCGGAGGCAGAAATCCCAAATCCTAAAGCCCACCCCAATCGTGGCACCACGGAGACCCCAAATCCCAAATCCTAAATCCCACCCTGATCACAAAATCAAGGAGACCCCCAAACCCCGTAACACCCCCTCACACCCCCCAGTCCCGCCCACGACCCCATATAGGGTCCCCAGGCCCCCCGACCCCAAATACCCGCCCCGCATATAGGATCCCCTATAGGATCCTTATAGGGCCGACCTTGGATACTCAACCGAGCCCCCCAAACCCCATAACCCCCCCTCCCACCCCCCCGACCCTCCCCACACCCCAACTAGGGTCCCCAGCCCCCGACCCCAAATACCCCCCCCATATAGGATCCCCTATAGGGTCCTTATAGGGCCGACCTTGGATGCTCAACCGAGCCCCCCAAACCCCATAACACCCCCCAAACCCCCCAATCCCCCTCCCCCAGACCCCATATAGGGTCCCCAGGCCCCCGGACCCCAAATACCCCCCCCCTATATAGGATCCCCTATAGGATCCTTATAGGGCCGACCTTGGCTACTCAACCGAGCCCCCCAAACCCCATAACACCCCCCGACACCCCCAAATCCCCCTCCCCAGCCCCCATATAGGGTCCCCAGCCCCCCCCGACCCCAAATACCCCCCCCCCCATATAGGATCCCCTATAGGGTCCTTATAGGGCCGACCTTGGATGCTCAACCGAGCCCCCCAAACCCCATAACACCCCCCAAGCCCCCCAATCCCCCTCCCCAGCCCCCATATAGGGTCCCCAGCCCCCCCCGACCCCAAATACCCCCCCCCCATATAGGATCCCCTATAGGGTCCTTATAGGGCCGACCTTGGATGCTCACTGAGCCCCCCACACCCCCCAATCCCCCTCCCCAGCCCCCATATAGGGTCCCCAGCCCCCCGACCCCAAATACCCCCCCATATAGGATCCCCTATAGGGTCCTTATAGGGCCGACCTTGCATGCTCAGGACCTGCCCCACTTTTAGGGCCGCTCCCCGCAGGCGGCACAGGGCGGCCGCAAGGCGCCGGGCGCTGGCCTCCGACAGGGGGGCTGCGGGGACACAGCCCCAGTGACCCCCCGCCCCAAAAAATGACCCCCACAGTGACCCCCCCACCCCAAATAACCCCCCAGTGATCCCCACCGGCCCCAATAACCCCCCCACCCCAAATAATCCCTCAATAACCCCCCACCCCAAAATGACCCCCCATAACCCCCCCACCCCAAATAATCCCCCAATAACCCCCACCCCAAAATGACCCCCCCATCCTAAATAACCCCCAGTGACCCCCCACCCCAAATAACCCCCCAGTGACCCCCCGGCCCCAATAACCCCCCAGTGACCCCCCCCCGGCCCCAATAACTCCCCCACCCCAAAATGACCCCCCCATAACTCCCCCCACCCTAAATACCCCCCAAAGCCCCCCACCCCAAAAAGTGACCCCCCAATGAGCCCCCCACCCTAGATAACCCCTTGACCCTAAATAACCCCCCTGACCCTAAATGCTCCCCCCGACCCCAAATCCCCCCTCTGACCCTAAATACCCCCTTGACCCTAAATAACCCCTTGATCCTAAATCCCCCCAACCCTAAATGGCCCCCGACCCCAAATACCTCCTTGACCCTAAATCCCCCCCCGACCCTAAATAACCCCCCTGACCCTAAATAACCCCCTGACCTTAAATAACCCCCCTGACCCCAAATAACCCCTTGACCCTAAATAACCCCCTGACCTTAAATGCCCCCCGACCCTAAATGCCGCCCCCAACCCCAAATGCCCCCCGACCCCAAATGCCCCCTGACCCCAAATCCCCCCGACCATAAATGCCCCCCGACCCCAAATTCCCCCTCTGACCCTAAATAACCCCCTGACCCTAAATGCCCCCCCAAATCCCCCCCCGACCCCAAATCCCCCCAACCCTAAATACCCCCCAACCCCAAATGCCCCCCCCCGACCCCAAATTCCCCCCCCAACCCCAAATACCCCCTGACCCCAAATCCCCCCCCGACCCCAAATCCCCCCACTCACCATGGGGGCGCCCCCCTCAGCATTGACCCCAGCGCCTCCAGCCCCAGCCCCGCGGCCACACCTGGAGGGGGGGCACAGTGAGACCCCAAAATTTTTGGGGTCACCCCCCTTTTTAGGGTTCCCCTCCCCATTTTAGGACCCCCCATTTTTGGGGTCTCCCCCTGATTTTTAGGACCCCCCTTTTTGGGGTTTTCCCCCGGTTTTTGGGACCCCCCCGATTTTTAGGACCCCCCTCATTTTTAGGATCCCCCCCTCCTTTTTGGGACCCCTCCCCACCTTTTTAGGACCCCCCCCCCTTTTTAGGGTGCCCCCCCTTTTAGGGATTTCCCCCCCCTTTTTAGGACCCCCCCCGATTTTAGGGACCCCCCCAATTTTTGGGACCCCCAGATTTTTAGGACCCCCCATTTTTTTTAGGACCCCTCCCATTTTTAGGCCCCCCCTCCTTTTTGGGACCCCCCCCAGATTTTTAGGATCCCCCAATTTTTTTGGGACCCCCCGACTTTTAGGACCCCCCCCCATTTTTTTAAGACCCCCTCCCTTTTTGTGGTGCCCCCCTTTTAGGGACCCCCCCGGTTTTTGGGACCCCCCCGAATTTTTAGGATCCCCCAATTTTTTGGGGACCCCCCCGGCTTTTTAGGGACCCCCCCCTTTTTGGGGTGCCCCCCCCCTTGTAGGGACCCCCCCATTTTTTTTGGACCCCCCCATTTTTAGGACCCCCCCCTCCTTTTTGGGGACCCCCCCAATTTTTTTTGGGACCCCAATTTTTTTTGGGACCCCCCCAGAATTTTTAGGACCCCCCCCATTTTTGGGACCCCCCCCATTTTTGGGACCCCCCATTTTTAGCCCCCCGTACCCCCCATTGCCGCCAGCCGGCCCAGGCGGGTGCTGGGCACGGGGCTCTGCTGGGACAGCGCCTGGGGGGAGGGGAGGGGGGGAGAGGGGGGGAGGGGGGGTCCTGGTGACCCCCCCGCCCCTCCCCCACCCCCTTTGCCCCTCCCCCTCCTCCCCTCCCCCATTTTCCCTGCCCCTCCCCCTCCTCAATGCCCCTCCCCCTACCTCATTGCCCCGCCCCCTGCCCCATGGCCCCTCCCCCAGCCCTCCCCTTGCCCCTCCCCCTTCCCCGCTGCCCCTCCCCCTCCTCAAGCCCCTCCCCCTTGCCCCTCCCCCACCCCATTGCCCCTCCCCCTCCTCAAGCCCCTCCCCTTGCCCCTCCCCCTCCTCCATGCCCCTCCCCCTTTCCCATAGCCCCTCCCCCACTTGCCCCTCCCCCATCCCCATTGCCCCTCCCCCTCCCAAATTGCCCCTCCCCTCGCCCCTCCCCCACATCCCCCTCCCCTAAGCCCCTCCCCCTTGCCCCTCCCCCTTTCCCATAGCCCCTCCCCCTCCTCCATGCCCCTCCCCCACCACCCATGGCCCCTCCCCCATCCCCATTGCCCCTCCCCCTTTCCCATTGCCCCTCCCCCTCCCAAATTGCCCCTCCCCTCGCCCCTCCCCCACATCCCCCTCTCCTAAGCCCCTCCCCTCCTCCATGCCCCTCCCCCTTTCCCATGGCCCCTCCCCCTTTCCCATAGCCCCTCCCCTCCTCCATGCCCCTCCCCCTCCTCCATGCCCCTCCCCCTTTCCCATGGCCCCTCCCCCTTTCCCATAGCCCCTCCCCCTTTCCCATAGCCCCTCCCCCTCCTCCATGCCCCTCCCCCCGCCCCTCCCCCCCCTTACCATCCCCCGGGGGGCTCCTCCTCCTCCCCCTCCCCCCGGCGCAGCCCGGAGGGGCGGGGCCCGGTGCAGCCCCCTCAGGGGCAGGGTCACGTGGGGGGCCTGGGGAGGGGTCAAAGGTCAAAGGTCACCGAGGGGGGGGAGGGGCAAAGAGGCCGGGGGGAGGGGCACAAGGGTGGGGGAGGGGAAAGGGGGAGCGGGGGGGGGGGGCGAGGGCTCCGGGGGGTCGCTGAGGGTCAAGGGGGGGTCAGGGGGCAAAGGGAGGGGTCAGGGGTCAAAGGGCGTGACCCCGGGGGGGTCAAAGGTCACGGCCCCCCCCCCCCCGCCGGCCCCGCTCACCGCTCTCCGCGCCATCGCGCCGCTTCCGGGTCCGAAGCCCCGCCCCCCGGCGCTCTCGGCCAATGGCAACGCGCGGCGGCGGCGGCCAATGGGGAGGGAGGAGGACGATGAGGAGGCCCCGCCCCCACCCCCGGGGGGCGTGGCGCATGCGCGGGAGGGGCGGGGCAGGGCCCAGGCGCCCGCCCCATAGCGCCCCATAGAGCCCCATAGAGCCCTATGGCCGCCCCATAGCGCCCTATAGCGCCCCATAGCGCCCTATAGCGCCCTATAGTCGCCCCCCAGCACCCCATAGCGGCCCTATAGCGCCCTATGGCACCCCACAGCGCCCACCCCATAGCACCCTATGCCCCCCATAGTGCCCTATGGCGCCCCATAGCGCCCCATAGAGCCCTACAGTGCCCCATAGCACCCCATAGAGCCCTATACCCCCCCCCCATAGCACCCTGCAGCACCCCATGGCACCCTATAGCACCCCATAGCGCCCTACAGCATCCCATGGCTGCCCCGCAGCACCCTATGGCACCCCACAGCACCCACCCCATAGCGCCCTATAGCACCCCACACCCCCCATAGCATCCCATAGCCACCCCATAGCGCCCTATGGCACCCCATAGCACCCCACAGCCCCCCCATTAATGCCACCCCACAAATTCGCACCCACCCCAAAACCCCCCCCCAAAACAACGACACCGGGCTCAGACCCCAAAACCCCTTTTATTACCCCAGCCCCATACAAAAACAGGGGGCGGAGCAGCGGGGGACACCCCAAAACCCCACACACCCCAAAACCCCCCAATGACCTCAAATCCCCCCATAGCCCCCAAATATCCCCCCACCCCAAACATTCCCCCGACCCCAAATCCCTCTGACCCCAAATCCCCCCATAAACCCCCAAATTCCCCCCAAAGACCCCAAATCCCCCTCAAACCCCCAAACCCCAACCCCAAACGCCCCCACACCCCCCAAAAACCCCCCTCTGACCCCCAAAACCCCCTCGTGACCCCAAAAAACCCCCTTGTGACCCCAAAACCCCCCCGACCCCATAAAAAAACCCACACCCTAAACCCCAAAACCATTAATCCCCTTCATTTTTGGGGTACAGCAGCACCGCCTGGCCGCACAACCCCTCCTCCAGCCCCCCGGGGGGCACCACGTAGCCCCCCCCTTGCCCCCCGGTGCCCCCTGACCCCGTTTTGGGGTCCCCCACGCTTTTGGGGTCGCCCCCCAGGCGTCGGGGGCTGAGTTCCCGGAGCTGCGCGTTGCTGTCCCGTAGGAGCTCGTAGGGCCAGAGCTGGCAGCGGGGGCTCTTCCCCTGCTGCGCCACCACCAGCGCCCCCCCCACGGCACCCCAAAACTCGGGGGGGACGCCCCCAAAAGCCTCCCCCCCCCCCGAAACCCGAAAAGCCAAGGGGGCGCCCCCCGATGGCCCTAAAAGCCCCGGGGGGGATTGGGGTGTGCTCAGGTTTTGTGGTTCTCCCGCATTTTGGGGTCCTCCTAGGTTTTGGGGACCCCCAAGATCTTGGGGTACCCCCAGATTTTGGGGTTCCCCCAGATTTTGGGGTCCCTTCAGATTTTGGGGTTCCCCAAGACCTTGGGGTGACACCAGATTTTGGGGTCCTCCTAGGTTTTTGGGGTCCCCCAGATTTTGGGGTCTTCCCGGACCTTGGGGAGCCCCCAAATTTTGGGGTTCCACCAGATTTTGGGGTCCTCCCAGGTTTTGGGGCTCCCCCAGATTTTGGGGTCCCCTTGGACTCTGGGCCCCCCCAACACCTTGGGACCCCCCTAAATCTTGAGGGCTCCCCAGATTCTGGGGCCCCCCAAGATTTTGGGGTCCCCTCAGATTTTGGGGTCCCCCAAAACCTTGGGGCCCCCCCAAATTTGGGGACCCCCCCGGGGTCACCCGATGGTAGAGATTCGGGATCTCGCCGTCCCTCCTCCACTCCGGACCCAGCGCCGCGCTCCTCACCCCCAGCACCACCCCTGGGGGGGGGGCAACATCACCCTCAGCCCCCCCCGGACCCCATAACAAATTTTTGGGGTCAGGGGGGGCGTTTTTAGGGCTGGGGGGGGTCCCCAAAATCTTACCGGTGACGACCGCCCAGTGCGCACGGTGCCCGCGGCGCTCGCAGGGTTCGTGATTGCTGTCCTCATCGTAGCTTAAAACTCATTAAGACCTCAAATTTTTTTTATGGGGGGGGTCCGGGGGGTCCCAAAGATTGTGGGGGTGTCCCCAAAAAAATAAAAAACCCCAAAAATTTAAAGGATACGGCACCAAAACGGGGTACCCGGCGGCGAGGTGGCGCAGGATGCGCTCCCGGTTGCGCCCCCCGAGCCCCCCTCGGAGGAGCTCGGCCCGGCAAGGAAAAACCTCCTGGGCCAAGGTGGCCATGGCAGCGGCTAAAAAACACCCCGGGGGGGTCAAAAAGTGTCCCCCCCAATTGAAAAAAAACCTGAAATTAACTTTTTTTGGGGTTTCTTACCCGAAAACATCTCGCCCTGCAGGGTGAAGCCGTGCGCCCTCGCCGCCTGCGCCACCGTCTCCAAGGGGATTTGGGGAGGGGGGGGGGGGCCCAGGAGGGTGCCCCCCATCCACAGAGCCACCAGCCCGCACCTGGGGGGGTTGTTTTTTTTAATTGGGGGGGGGTAATTAATTATTTTTGGGGGATTAATTAATTTTTTTGGGGTGGGGGGGGACTCACTGGGGGCCGTCCTGGATCAGCGCGGGCGCACGGCGGTGGAGAAGGAGCCAGAGGAGGTCGGGGGTGAGGCTGGGGGGCAGAAAAAGGTTTTTGGGACCCCCAATTTTTGGGACCCCCCCCGATTTTTAGGATTCCCCAATTTTTTTGGGACCCCCCCCCCGGGTTTTTGAGACCTCCCCCATTTTTGGGAACCCCTCCCCCAATTAATTAAAGCTCCTCCAATTAAATTACCCCCCCAAATTAATTAAAGGACCCCCACCCAATTACTTGAAGGCCCCCCCAATCACAGAGACCTCCCCCAATTAATTAAAGCCCCCCCCCAATCAAAAGGCCCCCCCCCCCAATTAAAGGGACCCCCCTTAATTAAATTAGAGCCCTCCTAATCACAGGGACCCCCCCCCAATTAAATTAATACCTCTATAATTAATTAAAGCCTCCCCAATTAAATTAAAGCCCCCCCAATTAAAGGGACCCCCTTAATTAAATTAGAGCCCCCCCAATCACAGGGACCCCCCCAATTAATGCCCCCCTCACTAAATTAATGCCCCCACAATTAAATTAAAGCCCCCCCTTAATTAAAGAGACCCCCTCAATTAAATTAAGCCCCCCAAATTAATTAAAGCCCCCCCCAATTAATTAACCCCCCCCCAATTAACCCCACCCCCATTAACCCCCCCCGGAACCTTCCCCCTCTCCCCCGTTCCCCGCCGGACCCCAATCCCCGCCGGACCCGGGGCGCACCAGGCCCGGGCCCCCGGAACCCCCGGACCCCCCAAAACCGGGCCCGGTGCCCCCCCCTCCCCCCCCGTTACCTCCCGCCCCCCTGGCCCCCCCGCACCTCTCCCGCCGCCTCCTCAGCACCTCCCGGACGTCTTCGCCCTCCCCGCCGCCGCCGCCCGCTCCAAGGCCTCGCGGAGGGCCCAGGCCCGGGGGCGGCGGCGGGGGGCCCCGGCGGCGGCGGCGGGGGGGGCACCGGGGGAGGCCCCGAGGGGGGCGGCGGCGGTAACGGGGCCAGGATCGCACCGGGAGAGGGGGGTCGGAACGGAATGGAGGGTGCACACTTCCGGTTGTAACCCCGCCTCTTCCGTTTCTAAGATGGGGTAGGTGGGTGGGGCAGGGAGAGGAGGTCGCGCGGCTATTGGTTGGGTCGGAAGGCTGGGGAGCGCTGCGATTGGCTGACTGGCGGTGGTGCCGCGCGGGGATTGGTGGAGGAGGGCGGCGGGGGGCGGGCGCAGCCGCGCGCGGAGGAGCGCGGGGCGAGGCGGCGGCGGCGGTGAGGGGCCGGGGGGGGAGGGGATTTTGGGGTGAATTTGGGCGGTTTTGGGGTTTCTGAAGGGGTTTGGGGGGATTTGAGGATTCTGGGAGGGGATTTGGGGAGAATTGGAGGGGATTTGGGGGTCCTGAGGGGGTTTGGGGTGGTTTGGGGGGCTGAGGGGGTTTGGGGGGCGCTGAGGGGTCCTGAGGGGATTTTGGGGGCATTTGGGTGGATTTTGGGGTCCTGAGGGGATTTTGGGGGGATTTGGGGGTCTTGAGGTGGATTTGGGGGGATTTTGGGGGATTCTGAGGGACTCTGAGTAGCATTAGGGGAGCCTGGGGGTCCTGAGGGGTTTGGGGGGTTTAGGGGGGTCCTAGGGGGATTTTGGGGGTCCTGAGGGGGTCCTAAAGGGGTCCTGGGGAGGATTTGGGGGTCCTGAGGGACCCTGAGGGCTCTTGGGGGGGGTCCTGGGGGGTCTTAGGGGGAATTTGGGGGTCCTGGGGGACCCCCAGTGGTATTAGGGGGTCTTTTGGGGGCGTTCTGAGGGGTTCTGGGTGGTCCTGAAGGACCCTGAGGGGGATTTGGGGGTCCTGAGGGGTCCTGGGGGGGTCCTGAGGGTATTTGGGGGGTCCTAGGAGACCCCCAGTGGCATTTGGGGGTCCTGGGGGGGTCTCTGGGGGGAGATTTGGGGGTCCTGGGGAGGATTTGGGGGTCCTGGGAGGGCTCTGGGGTGGTCGTTAACCCCTTGCTGACTGGGGCCCTGCTGTGTCCCCCCCCCAGAGGCAGCATGGCGGTGCAGGAGGCGCGCCCCAACCACACCATCTACATCAACAACCTCAACGAGAAGATCAAAAAAGATGGTGAGGGGCCCCCCGCCCCCAAAATAATCCCTTAATTCCCCTAAATAATCCCTTAATCCTATTAAGTAACCCCCCCCAGTCCCATAAATAATCCCCCAAATCCCCACAAGGGATGGGGACACCCCAAAAGACCCCCCCAAAACCCCTTGAGGAACATGGGCTCCTAAATCCCATAAATAATCTCATAAATTCCTTAAATAATCCCATGAATTATCTAAATAATCCCCTAATTCCCCTAAATAATCCCCCAAATCCTGTAAATAATCCCCTAAATCCCCACAAGTCCCCAAGAAAGCCCTCAAGGGATGCGGGTTCCCCGCGAGGGACCCAAAAGGAGCGTGGTGGGGACCTGGGGGGTTCTCTCTCCACCCTAAAGCCCAAAATCCACTAAATAATCCCCTAATCTCCCAAATAATCCCATAATCCCACCTGCAGAACTGAAGAAGTCGCTGTACGCCGTCTTCTTGCCGTTTGGGCAGATTTTGGACATCCCAAAGAGGGACCCAAAAAGAGCGCAGAGGGGACACCCGAGGGGCTTCTCTCTCCCCCTAATCCCCCAAATAATCTCCTAATCCCCCAAATAATCCCCTAATCTCCTAAATAATCCCTTAAATCCCCTAAATAATCCCCTAAATCACCACAAATCCCCCAAGAAAATCCCTGAGGATCTCGGGCTACCCTCAAGGGACCTGAAAAGAGCACGGTGGGGACCCGGGGTGGTTCTCTCTCCCCCCTAATCCCCCAAATAATCCCCTAATCCCCTCAAATAACCCCGTAATCCCTGGAATAACCCCGTAATCCCGCCCGCAGAGCTGAAGAAGTCGCTGTACGCCATCTTCTCGCAGTTTGGGCAGATCCTGGACATCCTGGTGTCGCGCAGCCTGCGCATGCGGGGCCAGGCCTTCGTCATCTTCAAGGAGCTGGGCAGCGCCACCAACGCGCTGCGCTCCATGCAGGGCTTCCCCTTCTACGACAAGCCCATGGTGAGCCCCCCCCGGATTGAAATTACCCCTCCATAATCTCATTTTCCCCTCCATAATCTCATTTTCCCCTCCATAATCTCATTTTCCCCTCCATAATCTCATTTTTCTACCATGTAATCTCATTTTTTCCCCTCCATAATCTCATTTTTCTAGCGTGTAATCTCATTTTTCCCCCCTTAATCTCATTTTTTCCCCCCTTAATCTCATTTTTTCCCCCCTTAATCTCATTTTTTCCCCTCCATAATCTCATTTTTCCCCCCTTAATCTCAGTTTTCCCCCTTAATCTCATTTTGTCCCCTTTCAATCTCATTTTTCCCCCCTATAATCTCATTTTTCCCCCCCTTAATCTCATTTTTCCCCCTGTAATCTCATTTTTCCCTTCCTTAACCTAATTTTTCCTCCCCATAATCTCATTTTTCCCCTCTGTAATCTGATTCCCCCCCCATAATGGGATTTTTCCCCTCCGTAATCTCATTTTTCCCCCAGTAATCTCCTTTTTCCTCCTCTTAATCTTATTTTTCCCCTCCGTAATCTCATTTCCCATCCCCCGTAATTGGATTTTCCCCTATAATGGGATTTTTCCTCTCCATAATCTCATTTTTTCCCCCAATAATCTCATTTCCCCCCCCCTTAATCTCTTTTATCTCCTCTGTAATCTCATTCCCCCCCCCAGTGAAGGGCTTCCCTTTCTACGATGAGCCCCCCCGGAATTAAATTTCCCCCCAATAATAGGATTTCCCCCCCGTAATCTCATTTTTGCCCCAAATAATCTCAATTTTGCCCCCCCCCCCATGGGATTTCATCCCCACACAATGGGATTTCCCCCCCCCCAAAGGATTTTCTACCAATAATGGGTTGGTAAAAACATATCAAAAATTTTTCATGACCCCCCCACTATTTTTTGACCCCCCCGGGATATTTTTAAGCCCCCCCACCACCACATTTTGCCACCTTTTTCCCCCCATAAATGGACTTTTTCCCCCTATAAAACGCCGATTCCCCCCCCAAACATACCCCAACCCCCCCAAATATTTTGTGACCCCCCCCAAATATTTTTCATGACCCTCCCTCTATTTTTTGACCCCCCCCGGATATTTTTAAGCCCTCCCACCACCACATTTTGCCATCTTTTCCCCCAATAAACCGATTTATCCCCCCTTTAACACGCCAATTCCCCCCCCAAACATACCCCAATCCCCCCCAACTATTTCCTGACCCCCCCAAATATTTCTACGCCCCCCCCCCAAATATTTTTCTGCCCCCCAGCATTTTTAAATCCCCCCAACATTTTGCCATCTTTTTCCCCCAATAAACCGACTTTTTCCCCCTTTAACACGCCAATTCCCCCCCCAAACATACCCCAACCCCCCCTAACTATTTCCTGACCCCCCCAAAATATTTTTCATGCCCCCCCAACTATTTTTTGACCCCCCCCGGATATTTTTAAGCCCCCCCACCACCACATTTTGCCATCTTTTCCCCCATAAATGGACTTTTTCCCCCTTTAACACGCCGATTCCCCCCAAACATACCCCAACCCCCCCCCAACTATTTCCTCACCCCCCCCCCCAAATATTTTTCCGCCCCCTGAATATTTTTCCCCCCCCAGCGCATCCAGTACGCCAAGACCGACTCGGACATCATCGCCAAGATGAAGGGCACCTTCGTGGAGCGCGACCGCAAGCGGGAGAAACGGAAGCCCAAGGGCCAAGACCCCCGCCGCCAAGAAAACCGCCCCGGGGGCCGCCACACCGGTGGGGGCCACGGCGACGGTGGGGGGGTCGTTTTTTAATGGGGGCGGGGGGCGCTGAGCCCGTCTCTCTCCCGCAGGGGATGCCGCCGCTGAGCCAGGCGCCCCGCGCGATGCCCCCCTACATGCCTCCGCCGGGCATGATCCCCCCCCCCGGGGCCTTGCCCCCCCAGCAGGTGATGCCGGGGCAGATGCCCCCCCCGCAGACGGTGAGTTTAGAAAAGGGGGGGGCGCAAAATTTGCCCCCCCCTCGAGAAAAAATAAAAAAACACACAAAAAAACCCCGATTTTGGGGTCAGGGGGCATGCGGTGGGGGCAGCACCCCGTGGTTTTTTTTTGGGGGGGGTGCTTTTTTTTTCCCGCGGGGGGGGGTCTCTCACACCCGGTTACATTTTAGGATCGTGGGGGGGGGCCTTAACGTTCACCCCCCCAATTTTTTTCCCCCCCCCAGCTCTCCGAGAACCCCCCCAACCACATCCTCTTCCTCACCAACCTCCCGGAGGAGACCAACGAGCTGATGCTCTCCATGCTCTTCAACCAGTAAGTGTGGGGGGGGGATTTTTAATTGGGGGGGTCCCCACACCTCCTGGACCCCCCCCCGTAATTTTTAACCCCCCCAAAAAGGTTCCCAGGCTTCAAAGAGGTCCGCCTGGTGCCCGGCCGCCACGACATCGCCTTCGTCGAGTTCGACACCGAGGTGCAGGCGGGGGCCGCCCGTGACGCCCTGCAGGGCTTCAAAATCACCCAAAACAACGCCATGAAGATCTCCTTCGCCAAGAAATGAACCCAAAAAAGCCGCCCCCCCTGCCCCCACGACCCCCCCCCAAATTTTCTTGCCCCCCACTCCCCTCCCCAATTTGGGTTTCTCCCCCCTTTTTCTCCCCTCTAGGAGGTAAGTTTGTCCCCAAACTCCCCCCTTTCTCCCCAAATTTCCTCCGTTTTTTCAAATTTTTTCTCCGGGGGGGGGCCGCACGGGGCTGCTGTGCCCCCCCCCAGGTGCCAGCGACCCTTTTTTTTGGGGGGGGGGACACACATGGACACGGGGGTGTCCCCAAGCCGAGCGTTGTACCCAGGGTCTGTGGGGCAGACATTGCACCTGGCGCTTGCTGGAATAAAACCCCCTGTTTTTTTTTTCACGGGGGGGGGCCTGTGGCATTTTTTGGGGGGGGGGGGAGAATTTATGGGGTTGGGGGGATTTATGGGGCCTGGGGGGATTTGGGGGCTGGAGGGGAGATTTATGGGGTTGGGGGGATTTATGGGGTCAGGGGGGGATTTATGGGGCTGGGGGGATTTTGGGGACTGGGGGGGGATTTATGGGATTGGGGAGGGGTCTGGGGGGTTTTATAGGGCTGGGGGGGGTCTATGGGGCCGGGGGGGGTCCTATGGGGCCAGGCTCCTCTCCACTGCGCTGGCCACACCCCTAACCACGCCCACATCCAGCTGACCACGCCCCTAGCCACGCCCACACCGTCTGGCCACGCTGCTTAGCACCGGTTCCGGCCCTCTCTTGGCACACCCCCCTTTGCGCACGCGCACAAGGCCCGGAAGCCGCTCCGCTGGGCGCCGCCATATTGTGTTTCCTCTCCCCTTCCTATATGGACCGGAAGTGGCTTCGCTGGGCGCCGCCATATTGTTCCCCTATCCTTTCCGTACGGACCGGAACCGGCTCCTCTGGGCGCCACCATATTGTGTTTCCTCTCCCCATCCGTACGGACCGGAAGTGACTCTACTGGGCGCCGCCATATTCCTCCCCTATCCTTTGCGTACGGACCGGAAGTTGCTCCGCTGGGCGCCGCCATATTGCGTTTCCTCTCCCCTTCCATACGGACCGGAACCGGCTTCGTTGGGCGCCGCCATATTGTGCCCTCCATCCTTGTATATAAGGACCGGAAGTGGTTCCGTTGGGCGCTGCCATATTGTTTCCCCATCGCTTCCGTACGGCCCGGAAGCGGCTCCGCTGGGCGCCGCCATATTGTGCCCGCTCCCCTTCCGTACGGACCGGAGGCGGCGGCGGCGGGGCCCGGCCCGGCTCCAGCCATGTCCGAGACCTACGGTGGGCGGGGGGGGGGCTCGGGGGGGGTTTGGGGTCCTGAGCGGGGGGTTGGGGTCTTTGGGGTCGGTTTTGGGGTCCTGGATTGGCCCCTGAGGCCCTTTGCAGGGGGTTTGGGGGGGTCTTGGGGGGTTTGTGGGGATTTGGGGGGTCCTGAGGGGGTTTTGGGGCCCTGGGGTGGTGGGGAGGGTCCTGAGGGGGATTTTGGGGGTTCTGAGGGGGTTTTGGGGGGTCCTGGGGGCCTCTGAGTCCCTGTGGAGGGGGTTTGGGGTTTTTTGGGGGGTCTTGGGGGGTTCTGAGGGGATTTGGGGGTCCTGGGGGAGGTTTTGGGGTCTTGGGGGGGGTTATGGGGTCTGTGTGGGGTTGGGGGGTATTTGGGGTTGTGGCGGAGGGGTGGGGGCCCTATGGGGAGTCTTGGGGGTCTGTGGGGCTCTCTATGGGATGGGGACCCTATAGGGGGGCTGTGGGGCTTTCTATGGGACAGGGACCCTATGGGGGGCTTGGGGGGCTCCCTATTGGGCAGGGGCCCTATAGGGGAGCCCATGGGGGTCTGTGGGGCTTTCTATGGGACAGGGACCCTATGGGGGGGGTTGGGGGCTCCCTATGGGATGGGGACCCTCTAGGGGGTCTGTGGGGCTCCCTATTGGGCAGGGGTCCTATGGGGTTCTGTGGGGCCCCTATAGGGTCTGTGGGGGCCCTATGTGGGTTATTTGGGGCTGGGAAAACCCCAGCGAGCTCAGAGCCTTCCCAGCCTCATCAAGGCAGCTCGTTAAGCCCTCCCCGCTAACGAACGGCGCCCGTTAAGCCAAGCATCGCCCCCCCGTTTCCCCCCCCCCCCTTTTTTCCCCGCAGATTTCCTCTTCAAGTTCCTGGTGATCGGCAGCGCGGGCACGGGGAAGTCCTGCCTGCTCCACCAGTTCATTGAGAACAAATGTAAGCACCTCCCGCCTCACTTTTTGGGGAAAAAAAAACCAAAAAGGGGCATTTTTTAATCCCCAAACCTCCCTCGCTTTGATGCCCGCAGGATTTGGTGGCGGGTTCGGGAAGTTTTTTGGGGAGCTGCCTTGTTTTTTCTGCCAAATCCTTGTTTACCCTCTTATTTCCCAAATTTCTGGGGGGGTTAATTAACCAAAAAATGACGTTTTTGCCCCGTTTTGGTCTCACGGCCGCTGCCCCGCAGTCAAGCAGGACTCGAACCACACGATCGGGGTGGAATTCGGCTCCAAGGTGGTCAACGTGGGCGGCAAGACGGTGAAGCTGCAGATCTGGGACACGGCCGGGCAGGAGAGGTTCAGGTACGGGGGGGGCACCGGGTGCTTTTGGGGTCCCCCGGGTCTTGGGAGCCTTTGTTTGTACCCCAGAAGGGTGAAAGAGCCTTGGGAGGGCTCCATTTGAAGCATCCCGTACCCAAAATTTGGGATTATTGGGGTTATTTACACCAAAAGGGGGTGAAACACCCCTGGGGAGGCTCTTTTGGAAGAGTCTCTTAGCCAAAATTTGGGATTATTGGGGTTATTTACACCAAAAATGGGTAAAATGCTTCCGTGAGGGCTCTCTTAGAAGCATCCCATACCCAAAATTTAGGATTATCAGGTTTATTTTTACAAAAAATGGGTAAAACACCCCTGAGAGGGCTCCAATTGAAGCATCCTGTACCCAAAATAGGGGATTATTGGGTTTATTTACACCAAAAGGGGGTGGAACATCTCCAGAAGGGCTTTTCTCAAAGCATTCCTTACCCGAAATTTGGGATTATTTGGTTTATTTATACCAGAAATGGGTGAAACACTTCTGGGAGGGCTCCATTTGAAGCATCCCGTACCTAAAACTTGGGATTATTGGGTTTACTAACACCAAAAATGGGTAAAACATCTCCAGGAGGCCTCTCTTTGAAGCATCCTGTACCCAAAATTTGGGATTATCAGGTTTATTTTCACCAAAAATGGGTGAAACACCCCTGGGGGGGCTCTTTTCAAAGCCCCCATACCCAAAATTTGGGAAGACCCCAACCCGTTGAGTATGGCAACGGCCAAGGATCTGCATCAACTCATGGAAAAGTCCTAAAAATGCCGTTTTTGGACCCGTTTTCCCTCCTGCTAAGGAGCTCCCCCATTTTTTTGCCTCGGGGGGGGTCTCCACATCCCATTCAACCCCAAAAAAGATCTTTAGGGCCCCCCCACACCCTCATTTTCCTCCCCCCTTCAGGTCGGTGACGAGGAGCTATTACCGCGGCGCGGCGGGCGCGCTGCTCGTCTACGACATCACCAGGTAAACCCCACACCCCGGGGGGCTCCAAAACCCCCCCAGCACCCCAAAAAAAACCCTTTTAACCCCTTCGAGTCCTCCTTTGAACCCTTTTTTTTCCCTTTCTAACCCCAAAACCCAGCCGGGAGACCTACAACGCGTTGACCAACTGGTTGACGGACGCGCGCACCCTCGCCAGCCCCAACATCGTCATCATCCTCTGCGGGAACAAGAAGGACCTGGACGCCGACAGGGAGGTGACCTTCCTCGAGGCCTCCCGTTTCGCCCAGGAGAACGGTGAGGGACCCCAAATCCCAAATTTTATCCCCCTCCCCCCTGGGGGGTTTGTTAGCGCTGAGTTAATGAGTTTTGTCTTCTTTTTTTGCCCGCCACCCAAGAGCTGATGTTCTTGGAGACCAGCGCCTTGACGGGGGAGAACGTGGAGGAGGCGTTCCTGAAATGCGCCAGGACCATCCTGAATAAAATTGAGTCGGGTAAGGACGGGGATTTGGGACTTTTTGGGGTTCTTTTGGGGGCTTGGGGGAGTTTTGGGGGGCTCTTGGAGGGGTTTCGGGGGATTTTTGGGTATGTCCAGCATGTTGGTGGGGGAGAATGTGGAGGAGGCATTCCTAAAATGCACCAGGACCATCCTGAATAAAATTGAGTCGGGTAAGGACGGGGATTTGGGACTTTTGGGGTTCTTTTGGGACTCTTTTGGGTCTCAAGTGGGTTTTGGGGAGGTCTTGGAGGGGTTTTGGATGGGTTTTGGGGGACTCCAGTGCCTTGAGGTGGGAGAACGTGGAGGAGGCGTTCCTAAAATGCACTGGGACCATCCTGAATAAAATTGAGTTGGGTAAGGACGGGGATTTGGGACTTTTGGGGTTCTTTTGGGACTCTTTTGGGTCTCAAGTGGGTTTTGGGGAGGTCTTGGAGGGGTTTTGGATTGGTTTTGGGGGACTCCAGGGCTTTGATGGGGGAGAACGTGGAGGAAGAGTTCCTAAAATGTGCCAGGACCATCCTGAATAAAATCAAGTCGGGTAAGGACGGGAATTTGGGACTTTTGGGGTTCTTTTGGGGTTTGGGGGTCTTGGAGAGGTCTTGGGGGGGGTTTGGAGGGGGTTTGGGGGGTTTTGGGGACTTCAGCCCCTTGACGGGGGAGAACGTGGAGGAAGCGTTCCTAAAATGCACCAGGACCACCCTGAATAAAACTGAGTCGGGTAAGGACGGGGATTTGGGACTTTTGGGGTTCTTTTGAGTCTCGGGGTGTGTTTTTTGGGGGGGTCCCAATCCCTCCCTGATATTTTTGGGGGATTTTTTTATGCCTTGCAGGCGAGCTGGACCCGGAGCGGATGGGGTCGGGGATCCAATACGGGGACGCCTCCCTGCGCCAGCTCCGGCAGCCCCGGGGGGCGCAGGCGCCCAGCAGGCAGCAGTGCAGCTGCTAGGTGAGACCCCCCAAATATCCCCCAAATTATCCCCGAAATACCCCCCAAATTATCCCCAAATTATCCCCAAATTATCCCCAAATTATCCCCAAATTATCCCCAAATTATCCCCAAATTATCCCCAAATTATCCCCAAATTATCCCCCCCCACACCCCCAATTTCGCGCCCCCCCCACCCAGGACCCCTCTCTCTGCCCCTCCAGCGCCGGCTCCTTCCCCCTCCGGGGGGGTCCCAAATAATTTTTTCTCCTTTTGCCCCCCAGGACCACGTGCCTCTCTCGCCGAGCCCCCGCGACCCCCGGAGCCCCCGGCCCCGTGACCCCCAGGACCCCCCCGGGACCCTCGACGCCCCCAACCGCGGCGCCTTCCGTCCCCATCATGCCGGGGGGGGGTCTTATCCCCGTGTCCCCCCCCCCAGAGCATCTCGGGGGGGGGCTCAGCTCATTTGTGACCCCCCCCCCGAGCGCTGCCGCAGGCAGACGGCAGCGGTTTGGGGCTGGGGGTGCCTGAATGAAGTGGGGGAGCAAATCGGGGCGGGAATGGTGAAAACCCCCCCCCCCGCCCCTTATTTTTGCATTTTTCTCCCCAAAATTGGTTTTTTTTTTTTTTTTTTTTTTTTTTTTGGGGGGGGTGAGGTGAAGCACTCCGCCCCCCCCCCGCCCCAGGGACTTTAATTTGCCTTTTGCTGGAAGCTGCTAGCCTGTGCCCCCCCCCCCCAAAAAAAAAAAAAAAAAAAAAAACCACCTTTGGCCCCAACCCCTGGGGGCCCCCGGGGGGGCCCCCCAGGACCCCCAGACCCCCCAGGACCCTCAGACCCCCCCCAGGACTCCCAGACCCCCCCAGGGGGTGGCTTTTTTTGGGGGGGGGCTTTTTTTTTTTTCTGGCTTCTCTTCGTGTTATTTATTGCACTTGCACGGGGTGGGGGGGGGCAGCTGGTTCTGGAGGGGGTCCCGGGCGGTGTCGGACGCGTTCTCTTGGGAAAAAAAAAAAATAGAAAAAAAAATAGAAAAAAAGGAAAAAAGAGGAAAAAAAAGCAATTTTTCGTCCAGCTGCAGGCTGTGGAAATGTGACTCGGGTCCATAAAGGTTCGTGTTTTCCAGCGCCCGGCTCCTGGTGCGTGTTTTGGGGGGGGGGACACCCCCAAATCCTCCCCAAATCCCCCCCAAATTCCCCCCTGACCCCTTCAGGTCTCCCCCAGCCCCCACTGGTGCATTTGGGGTGCAGGAGACCCCCTCCAAGCCCCCCAAATCCCCCCTAATCCCCCCCAAATTCCCTCAAATCCCCCCTGGCACATTTGGGGTGCAGAAGACCCCCTCCAAGCCCCCAAATCCCCCCAAATCCCCCCAAGCCCTTTCATCACCCCCAAATCCCCCTAATCCCCCCAAATTCCCTCAAATCCCCCCCAAATTCCCCCTGGGTCATTTGGGGTGCAGAAGACCCCCCTCCAAGCCCCCCAAATCCCCCTAATCCCCTCCAAATCCCCCCAAGCACTTTTGGGGTGCAGCAGACCCCCTCAAATCCTCCCCAAATCCCCCCAAGCCCTTTCATCACCCCAAAAACCCCCCAAATCCCCCTAATCCCCTTCAAATCCCCTCAAATTCCCCCTGGCACATTTGGGGTGCAGAAGACCCCCTCCAAGCCCCCCAAATCCCCCCCAATCCCCCTCAAATCCCCCCCAAGCACTTTGGGGTGCAGCAGACCTCCTCAAATCCTCCCCAAATCCCCCCCACGCCCTTTCATCACCCCAAAACCCCCCCAAATCTCCCCTAATCCCCTTCAAATCCCCTCAAATCCCCCCCAAATTCCCCCTGGCACATTTGGGGTGCAGAAGACCCCCTCCAAGCCCCCCAAATCCCCCCCAAGCACTTTTGGGGTGCAGCAGACCCCCTCCAATCCTCCCCAAATCCCCCCCGAGCCCTTTCATCACCCCAAAACCCTTCAAATTCCCCCCAGACCCCCTCAAATCCCCCCTAAATCCCCCACAACCCCCGTCAGCCCCGTGTCCCCCCCAAAACCCCACTACCTCACGCCCCCCACGACCCCAATGTCACCCCAAGCCTTCGACCCCAAACATTTTCGGGACGGGATTGGGCCCTACAAGCACAACGACGCCCTCCTGGCCCCCTCCCCAGATACGGGGTGGGGGGCACGGGTTTTTGGGACCCCCTCCTCTCCTATAGGGTCCCCCTGACCTCATCCGCCCTCCACGCCGAGGGCGACCCCATAAAAACCCTACAAGCCCTCGCCCGGCTCTGCTCGTGTTGGGGGGGGAAATGCTGATTTATTTGGGGTGTTGGGGGTTCGGGGAGGGGGCTCGGGGGGCTCCGTCCTCGGTGCGCCGTGAGTGATGCAGGGGTTTTGGGGTCTCCATCCTCGGCAGGGTTTGGGATGAGGCGTTTTTGGGGTCTCCACCCTTGGCAGGGCTTGGGATGCAAAATTTGTGGGGTCTCCATCCTTTACTGGGTTTGGGACATGGGATTTGGGTGTTTTTACCCATGATTTGAGGCATTTTGGGGGTCTCCATCCTCGGCAGGGTTTGGGACACAGGATTTTGGGGTGTCCATCCTCAGCACAGTTTGGGATGTGGCATTTTTGGGGTCTCCATCCTTGGCAGGATTTGGGACATGGAATTTGGGTGTTTTTACCCATGATTTGAGGCATTTTTAGGGTCTTCATCCTCGACAGGATTTGGGATGTGACATTTCCAACCCCAGCAGGGTTTGGGATATGGGATTTGGGTGTTTTTACCCATGATTTGAGGCATTTTGGGGGTCTCCATTCTCAGCAGGGTTTGGGACACAGGATTTTGGTGCATTTACCCATGATTTGAGGCATTTTGGGGGTTTTACCCATGATTTGAGGCATTTTGGGGGTCTCCATCCTCAGCAGGATTTGGGATGTGGTATTTTTGGGGTCTCCATCCTCCGCATGCTTTGGGACACAGGATTTGGGTGTTTTTACCCATGATTTGAGGCATTTTGGGGGTCTCCATCCTCGGCAGGATTTGGGATGTGATATTTTTGGGGTCTCCATCCTCAGCAGGGTTTGGGACACAGGATTTGGGTGTTTTTACCCATGATTTGAGGCATTTTGGGGGGTTTTACCCATGATTTGAGACATTTTCGGCATCTCCATCCTCGGCAGGCTTTGGGACGTGGCGTTTTCGGGGGATGGGGGGGGCGCATCAGCGGGGACAGAAGCAGACCCGTAGGGCCCAGGGGACGTTGGAGATGCCGCTGACCCGGGGGCTGAGATCCGGGGGGGCTTCCCCGGGGGGGATCCGCAGCCGAAAACGCTGCAGGAGGGCGGTGAGGAAGAGGAAGAGCTGCGTCCGCGCCATGCTCTCCCCCAGGCACATCCGCTTCCCTGCGGGGACACGGGGCCGTCACCCACCCTCCGTGGGGGTCCCCCGTGGATCGGGGGGGGGTCCCCACGCCCCCTGGATTTACGGGGGGGGGTCCCCGGCCCACCTGCAGAGAAGGGGATGAAGGCTTCGCTCTTCTTGAACGCCCCCTTCTCGTCCAAGAAGTGTTGGGGGTCGAAGGTTTCGGGGTTTTTGAAGTACCGGGGGTCCTTCAGCACCGAGCTCAGGACGGGGTAGATGGTGCAGCCCTAATTAGGGGGGGGGGGGACACCATGGGGACATTTTGGATACCTCCCCCCCCTGCCCCGACAGGCAATAATTAACCGCGGGTATTGATGGCAAACAAGCCGGGCAAACAATAATTAATAATTAACCCAACGTCATCAATACGCGGCCGCCGGGCACGCGGTGCAATTGCAGTCAATGATTAATTATGTCGTGCGAGCGGGGAATTAATTAATAAACAATGACTAAGCACGCCGCGCCGCCACGCAATTAGCAGCCAATGGTGGAGCGCCCGCTATCAACGGTGACGAGGCAATTAGCAAACAGTGACGAAGCAATTTTGCAGCCATGAAGCGAGGAACACAGTCCATGGTCACGATCCATGAACGATGACGAAGCACGTTGTCTAATTAACGCTCGTTGACGAAGCTCGCGTGGAATTGATAAGCAATCAGATGACGTTTGATTAAGAACCAATGATCGTTACAGGATTAATAACAATTAAGCATGCTGTGCAATCAACGGCATCGATAAGCCCATCGTGCGAGTAATAACCAATGATGGACCATGCTGTGCAATCAATGATTATGCAAATCGTCTAATTAGTAGCGATGAAGCGTGCAATCAATAAGCAACGAAGACCATCATGCAATCAATAAGTAATGAAGACCGTCGTGCAATCAATAAGCAATGAAGACCGTCGTGCAATCAATAAGCAATGAAGATCATCGTGCAATCGATAAGCAATGAAGACTGTTGCACAATCAATAAGCGACGAAGATCATCAGGAGATCAACAGGCAACGAAGACCATCGCACAATCAATAAACAACAAAGGTCGTTGTGCAAGCAATAAGCAGCAAAGGTCATGCAATCAATGAGCAACGAAGACCGTCGTGCAATGGACAAGCAACGAAGACCGTTGGGCAATCAATAAGCAATGAAGACCGTCGTGCAATCAATAAGGAATGAGGAACGTCGTGCAATCAATAAGCAACGAAGACGGTTGTGCAACTTAGAAGCAATGGAGACCATCACATAATCAGCAAGCACAAAGACCGTCGTGCAATTTAGGAGCAACAAAGACCATCACACAATCAACAAGCAACGAAGACCATCGTGCAATCAATAAGCAATGAAGACTGTCGTGCAATCGATACGCAACAAAGACCATCATGCGATCGACAAGCAATGAAGATGGTCATGCAGTCAATAAACAACAAAAGTCGTTGTGCAATTAATAGGCAATGAAGACCATCACACAAGCAACAAGCAACGAAGACCATTGTGCAATCAATAAGCAATGAAAACGAAGACTGTCGTGCAATGGACAAGCAACGAAGACCATTGGGCAATCAATAAGCAACAAAGACCGTCATGCAAAGCAACGCAGGCCATCGTGCAATTGATAAGCAACGAAGACTGTCGTGCAATCAATAAGCAATGAAAACGAAGACTGTAGTGCAATGGACAAGCAACGAAGACCGTTGGGCAATCAATAAGCAACAAAGACCGTTGGGCAATCAATAAGCAACGAAGACCATCGTGCAATGGACAAGCAACGAAGACCATTGGGCAATCAATAAGCAACGAAGACCATCATGCAATCAATAAGGAATGAGGAACGTCGTGCAATGGACAAGCAACAAAGACCATCGTGCAATCAACAAGCAACGAAGACCATTGCACGCTCAACGCCCCTTAAGCTCGCCGTGCAACCAACACCGTTGACCAAGCCCGCCGTGCAAGCGACAGCCAACAGCGAGCCGTGCAAGCAATCAGTGATTAAGCACGTGGTGCAATTAGCACTCAACGACGAAGCACGCGAGCGATCGACCCACGGCGCGCCCGCACCTTGGGGATGGTGAAGCCGCCGAGCGGCGTGTCGCGTTGCACCGTGCGGATGAAGCCGAGGGGGATGAGGTCGAGGTACCGCTGCACCTCGTGGATCACCGCGTCGGTGTAGGGCATGGCCGCCCGGTCCCGCAGCGCCGGCAGCCGCTCCGTCCCGATCACCCGCTCGATCTCCTCATGGATCTTCTCTGGAAGGGGCCGCGGTGGGGTTGGGGCGGTGGGGACCTCCCGGGGTGTCCCCCCCTCCCCGATGTCCCCGGGGGTCCCCCCACCTGCCACGTCGGGGTGCCGGAGCAGCACCATCAGGCAGTAGCGCAGGGTCATGCTGGTGGTCTCTGTCCCCGCCAGGAAGACGTCGAACACCGTCACCCGCAGGTTGTCCTGCGTGAAGGCCGTCTCGGGGTTCTCCTTTTCCTACAAAAAAAAAGGGGAAAAAAAGGAAAAAAAAAAAAAAAAGGGGGTTCGACCCCTGTAACCCCCTCGCCCTGCGCCCGTCCTCCTCTACCTGCTCCATCTTCCGCAAGAAGGCGTCGGCGAAGTCGCGGGGGGCGGTGGTGGGCTCGCCGGCGACCGCGTTCTCCTCCACCTTCTTGGTCAAGAAGTCTTGGACGAAGAAGGTGTTGTGGAAAAAAGTCCAGTGGGAGCCGGGCAGGAGCTCCAGGAGGCCGGGTAGGATGTTGTAGAGCTGCGAGGAGACGCCGGGAGCCGTTCCCAAGGGGTTCCCGGGGGATTCCCGGGGGGTTCCCGGGGGGTTCCCGGGGGGTTTCCTTGCGCTTTGAGCCCCCCAACCCAACTTTTTAAGACCTCACCTTGCCGATGGCCGAGCTCTCCAGCAGGAAATTTTGGGCGACGCGCCGCAGCACGTCCAGGTACTGCTCGTCCCCGTAGTCGAAGCGGTGCCCGAAGAGGATGCGGCAGATGCTGTTGCCCACGGCCGCCGTCAGCAGCGTGCCAGGATCCAGGGGACGCCCTGCACCATTCGGGGACCCAGCGTGGGCTCTCGGGGGTCCGCGCCTCCCCACCCCGTGACCCCCATCCCCGCCGCCCACCTTGGGTCCTCGCCAGCTCCTGCAGCAGCAGCCCCGTCTCCTCCTGGACCTGCTCCTCCAGCCCGCGCTTGCCCATGCCGAAATCGCGCAGGGTGGCCAGGGTGAAGCGGCGCGTCTGCGCCCACGCCGCCCCGTTGCTCATGAAGAGCCCCAGGTTTTGGTTGGCTTTTTCGGCGATGGGGAAGCGGCCGCGGGCGGTGAACTCGTCCCCCCGCGTCACCAGCACCTCCCGCAGCGCCTCGTAGCCGAAGACCACCACCACCCGCTGCGAGCCGAAGCGCAGCGAGAAGACGGGGCCGTACTTCTCGCTCAGCTGCGGGGAGAAGGGAGACATCCCGCCCCGGGGTGCTCAGCGCCCGTGGGTGCTGCGCGGGGTGCCCGGAGTCCCTGGGGTGCTGCAGGGTCATTAGGGTGCCCCGTGGGGTAATGCAGCATCCTTAGGGTGCCCTATGGGGTGTCCTTGGGGTGCTGCAGGGTCCTTAGGGTGCCCTATGGGGTGTCCTTGGGGTGCTGCAGGGTCCTTAGGGTGCCCTAGGTGGTGTCCTTGGGGTGTCTTTAGGGGTCTGTAGGGTCCTTAGGGTGCCCTGTGGGATGTCTTTAGGGGTCTGTAGGGTCCTTAGGGTGCCCTATGGGGTGTCCTTGGGGTGCTGCAGGGTCCTTAGGATGACACTTGGGGTGTCCTTGGGGTGTCCCTGGGGTGCTGCAGGGTCATTAGGGTGCCCCATGGTGTAATGTAACATACTTAGGGTGCCCCATGGGGTGTCTTTAGGGTGCTGCAGGGTCCTTAGGGTGCCTCATGGGGTGTCCTTGGGGTAATGCAGCATCCTTAGGGTGCCATTTGGGGTGTCCTTGGGGTGTCCTTGGGGTTTTGCAGCATCCTTAGGGTGCCTCATGGGGTAATATAACATCCTTAGGGTGCCCCATAGGGTGTCTTTAGGGTGCTGCAGGGTCCTTAGGGTGCCTCACGGGGTAATGAAGCGTCCTTAGGGTGTCCTTGGGGTGTCCTTGGGGTGTCCTTGGGGTCCTGCAGCATCCTTTGGGTGCCCTATGGGGCATCCCTGGGGCTCTGCCGCATCCCTGTGCACCACAGGGGCCACCCACCCCCTTGGGGTCCCCCCATCCCTCCCCCAGCACCCTAGGGTGCTCCCCCGGGGGGGTCCCACACCCCTCACCTTGCGAAAAACTTTATGTGTGGGTCCGGTCCCCAACTGCAGCAGGTTCCCCACGAAAGGCAGCGCCAGCGGCCCCGGGGGCAAATTTCGGCTCCGCTCCTTCTGCCACCGGGCCACCAGGGCCACCGTCACCAGGGCGAGGAGGAGGAGGGTGGTGGCACCCAGCAGCTCCATGCTGAAGGTGTGGCACCCAAGGGTGAACCCCGGCACCCCGGGGTGCTGCAGGGAAAGGGGTCGCTGCGTTTGGGGTCAGGGCACCCCGGGGGGGCAAGGGGCAGCTGGGTCCCAGCAGCACCCAAGGGTGGCGGCGGCACCCGGTGCGCCCCCGGCGCTCTGTGCAAAGCCTGGTCCTCTGATGCAGCCCTCTCCCCAAATTTTAGGCCCCCTCCCCAAATTTTAAGCCCCCTCCCCAAATTTTAGGCCCCCTCCCCAACCTGCAGACCCCCTCCCCAGCCTGCAGCCCCCCTCCCTTTCTTGCAGCCCCCCTCCCCAACCTTTAATCCCTCTCCCCTTCTTGCAGCCCCCTCCCCAACCTCTAAACCCCCTCCCCACATTTTAGACCCCCTCCCCTTCTTACACACCCCCTCCCCAACCTGCAGCCCCCTCCCCAACCTTGAACCCCCTCCCTTTCCCACGGACCCCCTCCCCAAGCTCCATCCCTCCCTCCCCATGCTCCATCCCCCCTCCCCATGCTCCATCCCCCTCCCCATCTTGCAGCCCCCCCCCCAAATGCTTCCAACCTCTCCCCCGGTGCTGCAAGCCTCGCTGCTCTGCCTCGAACCTTGCCCCTTCCCTGCAACCCTTGACCCCTCTTTTGCAAGCCCCGTCCCCTCCCTGCGGGTCCCCGGGGTGCCCTTGAACGGCGCCGAGGCCGAGCCGCAGCTCCTGGCACCCGTGGGCATCGGGCGGGGGGGGCGCACAGTGCCACCCCACGGCCACCTCCCCGCCTCCTGCCACCGCAGCGCGTCTTTTGGGGGGCTTTGCATGGTCCTGTATGGCCCTGCAGGGTTGCTTTGGGGTTTTGCATGGTCCTGCATGCTCTGTGGGATTCCTTTGGGGCTTTGCAGGGCTCTGCGGGGTTGTTTTGGGGTTTTGCATGGCCCTGCAGGGCTCTGTGGGATTCCCTTGGGGTTTTGCACAGCCCTGCGTGCTCTCTGCATGCTTGCTTTGGGGTTTTGCATGGCCCTGCACAGCTCTGCAGGGTTGTTTTGGGGTTTTGCGTGGTCCTGCATGCTCTCTGCATGCTTGCTTTGGGGCTTTGCATGGCTCTGCATAGCTCTGTGGGGTTGCTTTGGGGCTTTGCATGGCTTTGCACAGCTCTGCAGGGTTGTTTTGGGGTTTTGCATGGCCCTGCACAGCTCTGTGGGATTCCCTTGGGGTTTTGCACAGCCCTGCATCCTCCCTGCATGCTTGCTTTGTGGTTTTGCATGGTCCTGCGTGCACACTGCATGTGTGTTTTGGGGTTTTGCATGGCCCTGCACACTCCGTGGGATTCCCTTGGGGTTTTGCATGGCCCTACAGGACTGTATGGGATTCCCTTGGGGTTTTGCATGGCCCTGCAGGGCTCTGTGGGATTCCCTTGGGGTTTTGCATGGCTCTGCATGTTCTGCTCGGGGCTTTACACGGCTGCACCCTCTGCACGCTTGGGTTGGGCTTTGCTCACACGTCTCTGCGTGCTCCCTGCGAGCCCGGCTCGGGGCTGTGCACCGCGGAGCACCTTTGGGTGCTGGCCCTGGGGTTCTGCACGACCGCACCGGGGGCGTTGCACGGCTTTGCACGGCTTTGCACGCTTTGTCTGCCTCATTCAGGGCTTTGCACAGCTCCCCGTGTCTTGCACGCCCCTTTTCGGGCGTTGCACGGCTTTGCACGCCCCCGAGGCTCCTTGCACACCCCATGGGACAGCGCCGGGGGTCCCGGCACCCCCCTAACCCCCCCCTCAGCACCCTCCACGCGTCGAGACCACCGAGCAAAGCAGCAGCTGCAAATTTATTCGGGGTGGGGGGCACGGGGTGTATGGGGGGGGTCAGCGGGGCAGCATGCACAGCTGGTAGATGGGGGGGATGTTGGCGAAGCCGCTCTCCAAGGGGGTGTCCGGGAGCTCCTCCGGGGGCTGCAGCGGCTGCAGGCGGAGGTTTTGCAGGATGGTGGTGAGGAAGAGGAAGAGCTCCATCCTCGCCAGGGCCTCCCCCAGGCACACGCGCTTGCCTGCAAGCACAAAGGGGGGGGGTTATGGGGGTGCACGGGGCCTGGGGGGGGTGCAGGGCCCCCCCAGTTTGCTGCCCCTACCTGAGGAGAAGGGCACGAAGGCGTCGTTCTTCTTGAAGCGGCCGCTGTCGTCCAGGAAGTTTTCGGGGCTGAAGGTGTGGGGGTGCTTGAACATGGAGGGGTCGTGCAGGGCCGTGCTGAGCAGGGGGTACACGTCCGTGCCCTGGGAGGGGGTACAAGGGGGTTTGGTGGCGTGGTTGGGGCAGGGGGGGCATGGGGGGGGGTGTGCATGGAGCTGGGTGCAGGGGCAGCAGGGTGCATGCAGCAGGGTGCATGGAAGAGGATGCAAGGGCGGGGTGCATGCAGGGGGTGCATGCAGCAGGGAGCACAGGCAGGGTGCTTGTAGCAGGGTGCATGCAGCAGGATGCAGGGGTGGTGTCCATGCAGCAGGGTGCTCATGCAGCAAGGTGCATGTACAGCAAGGTGCATGCAGCAGGGTGCAGGGGCAGTGTGCATGCAGCAAGGGATATGCAGCAAGGTGCACGCACAGCAAGATGCATGCAGCAGGGTGCACAAGTCACATGCGTGCAGCAGGGTGCATGCAGCAGGATGCACGTGCAGCACGGTGCATGCAGCGGGGTGCACAGGCAGCATGCATGCAGCAGGATGCAGGGGCAGCGTGTATGCAGCAAAATGAACACACAGCAAGATGCATGCAGCAGGTGCACAGGTGACATGTGTGCAGCAGGGTGCATGCAGTGGGGTGCACAGGCAGCATGCATGCAGCAAAGTGCATGCAGCAGGGTGCAGGGGCAGTGTGCATGCAGCGGGGTGCATGCAGCAGGTTGCATGTCAAGCAAGGTGCATGCAGCAAGGTGCACACACAGCAAGGTGCATGCATCAGGCTGCAGGGGCAGTGTGCATGCAGCAAGGTGCACGCAGCAGGTTGAATGTCGAGCAAGGTGCATGCAGCAGGGTGCACGTGCAACAAGATGCATGCAGCAGGACACACACAGAGCAAGGTGCATGCAGCAGGATGCAGGAGCAGCAGGCAAACATGCACAGAGCAGCATGCTCACGCACCATGCACGGAGCCATGCAAGAGTCCAGCTTGCACTGGGCAGCGAGCACGGGGGCAGCGAGCACGGAGCCGAGCGCACAGGGGGCAAGGTGCAAGGGGCAGGGCGCACGGAGCGGGGCGCGTGGGGCCACGGGACGCAGCCCCCCCCCCCCCGTCCCCCCCAGGACCCCGGGGTCACCTTGGGCAGCAGGTAGCCGCGGAAGAGGGTGTCCCGGGTGACGGTGTGGGGCACGTTCATGGGGATGAGGTCGCTGACGCGCTGGATCTCGTGGATGACGGCGTCCGTGTAGGGCATGCGGCTGCGGTCCTCCACGGTGGGCGCGCGGTCGCGCCCGATCACCCGGTCGATCTCCTCGTGCACCTTCTCTGCGGCACGAAACGAGGGTCCCGCTCGGCACGGGGCCATCAGGGGGGGTCCCCCGGGGGGCTCCCCTCACTCACCCAGCACCCCGGGGTGCTTCATCAGCAGGACGAAGCCGTAGCGCAGCGTGGAGCTGACGGTCTCGGTGCCGGCGAAGAAGAGGTTGAGCGTGGTGAGCTCCAGGTCCTTGATGTTGAACGCCGAGTCCGGGTTCTCTTTTTCCTTATGGGGGGGGTTGAAATACGGCGTGGGAGGGGGCCGGGTGCAGGGTCAGGCCCGGGGGAGTGCCGGGGTGTTGGGGGTGAAGGCGAAATCCGGGGCGTGCAAAAGTGTCGGGGCGTGGGATTGCTGCGGGTGGCGGGGAGCAGGAGGAAATCCAGGGGCGGAGGATTGCTTTGGGGCGTGCAAAAATGATGGGGAGCAGGATTGTTTTGGGGCGTGCGCGGGTGACGGGGTGCAGGATGAAAGCCAGGGGTGCAGGATGACTTCGGGGCGTGCACGGGTGACGGGGTGCAGGATGGAAGCCGGGGCGTGCAAAAATGATGGGGTGCAGGATTCCTTTGGGGCGTGCACGGGTGACGGGGTGCAGGATGGATCCCAGGGGTGCAGGATGGAACCCGGGGGTGTAGGATGAAACCCAGGGGTGTAGGATTTTTCTGGGGTGTGCACGGGTGATGGGGGTGCAGGATGGATCCCAGAGGTGCAGGATGGAACCCAGGGGTGCAGGATTATTTTGGGGCATGCACAGGTGATAGAGGTGCAGGATGGGACCCAGGGGTGCAGGATGGGACCCAGGGGTGCAGGCTGGGACCCAGGGGTGCAGGATGGAACCCATGGGTGCAGGATGGATCCTGGGGGTGCAGGATTGTTTTGGGGCATGCACGGTTGGTGGGGGTGCAGGACGGAACCCATGGGTGCAGGATGAAACCCAGGGGTGCAGGCTGGGACCCATGGGTGCAGGCTCATTCGGGGCACGCAAACAACCCAGAGGGCACAGGACCAACCGGCACAGCGCGCGAGCAAGCCGGGACGTGCAGGATCAACCCCAAGGTGCGCAAACAAGGCGGGGAGGTGCGGGATCACCCCAGGGGGGGGGCTCAATTCCCAACCCCCCCAGGGCCCCCGCACCTTCTCCATCTGCAGGAGGAAGCAGTCGATGAAGTCTCGGGGGCAGCTGGGGTCCAGGGTTTCGGCGTTGGCGCGCACGCGGCGGGCGATGAAGCGCCGCATCCCCTCCAGCAGGTTGTAGATTTTGGTCTGGGGGCCGGGGATGAACTGGAGCAGGGTCTCGTTCATGTCATAAAGCTTCAAGGGGGGGCGAAAAAATTGAGCAGGGGGTGGGAGGAAGCCCCCCCCGTGGGCTCTGGGACCCCAGCTCAGCGCCCAACCTGCGCCCAGGGGGTGCTGAGCTCCCGAAAGCTCTCGTTCATCATCCGCAGCAGCGCCAGGAGCTCGGCGTCCTGGTAGTCGAAGCGGTTGCCGAAAACGATGGAGCAGATGACGTTGGACACGGCGCGGCTCAGCGTGTACGTGGGGTCGAAGGGCTTCCCTTTTGGGGCCCAAATTCAAAAATTCAGCCACCGGAAGGGCCTCGACGCCCCCTAACCCCGTGGTGTCCCCGTCCCCGTCCCCGGGTACCTTGGGTGTTGCGGAGCTCCTGCAGCAGGAACTGAGCCTCCTCCTGGATGCGCCCCTCGATGCTCTTCCTCCCCATGCCGAAATCGCGGAGGACGGTGAGGGAGAAGCGGCGCAGCTGCTTCCAGCGCTCCCCGTTGGAGAAAACCACCCCTGGGGGGGTCGGGGAGGGGGTCGGGGGGTAAAGAACAATAGGTGGGGGTGGCGCACCGCGGGGTAGGGTGCCGCGAGGGTGGGAGGGGGCTGGGGGCAAATGGGGTGGGCTTATGGGGGGCAATGGGGTGGGAGGGGGCACCGTGGGGGGTGACCCCGTATGGGGGTGACATTATGGGGGGGTGGCACTATGGGGGGTGACACAGTATGGGGGGGTGTCACCATGGAAGGTGTCACCACGGTGGGGTGGCACCATACGGGGGGGTGACCCCATGGGGGGTGTCCCCATATGGGAGGGTGACACTATGGGGGGTGTCCCCATGGGAAAGGTAACCCCATGGAGGGGGTGTCCCCAGGGTGGGGTGTCCCCAGGGTGGGGTGTCCCCTAATAGGAGGGTGACACTATGGGGGGTGTCCCCATGGAAGAGGTGACCCCATGGGATGGGTGTCCCCATAGTGGGATGGCCCCAGGGTGGGGTGTCCCCATAGGGGGGATGACCCCGTGGAGGGGTGACCCCATGGGAGGGGTGTCCCCCTGGTGGGACATCACCGCGCTGGGCTGTCCCCATGGGAAGGGTGACCCCATGGGTGGGGTGTCCCCATGGGTGGGGTGTCCCCATGGGGGGAAGTCCCCACGGAAAGGGCGACCCCACAGGAGGAGCGTCCCCACGGCGGGATGTCCCCACGGCGGGATGCCCCCACGGAGGACGATGTCCCCACAACACTGGGGTGTCCCCAAGCAGGGGGGTGTCCCCAAGCAGGGGGGGGGGAGCTTGGTGACCCCCCCCCAGCCCCTCACCGTGCCCGTTGAAGGTCTTCTCCACGGTGGGCAAGCGCCCGCGGCCGGCGAACTCCTCGGCGTGCTCCACCAGCGCCTCGCGCACGGCCGCGTGCCCGCACAGCACCACCACGCGCCGCGTCCCCAAGTAGACGGTGAAGACGGGGCCGTAGACGTCCCGCAGCTGGCACGGGGGACAACGGGAGGCGGGTGACCCCGGGGGGACCCCCCGCCACGTCCCTGTCCCCGTCCCCGTCCCCACAAAGCCACCCCCTGCCCACCTTGAGGAGCGACTGCAGGGTGCGGGACGGGGAGATCTGCAGCAGGTTCCCGATCAGGGGCAACGGGGTCGGGCCGGGGGGCAGGCGGCCGCCGTCCCCCCGGGACCCCCGCAGGGCCACCAAGAGGAGGAGGGAGAGCCCCAGGAGCAGCAGCAGGGTTGTTGTCACCTCCATGGTGGCCTTGTCCCCTCCCCGGCCACCACCCTGCTATTTATGCGCCGTGTCCCCCCCCCTCCCTCTCCGCGCCTCCGGCCAGGTATTGCACAAGGTTCGGCCCTCCCCTCTCCCGGGGGCAGCGTGTCAGGGGTGTCCCCTCCCCATGCGGTGACAGGAGTGTCCCCTCCCCATGCAGTGCCAGGCGTTGTCCCCGAGCAGCGTGCCAGGCGTTGTCCCCGTGCAGTGCCAGGCGTGTCCCCCAGCCGCGTCCCCAAGCGGCGCATCCCCGAGCAGCGCGCCCGCGAGCTGCAGGCCACGCATGGCCCCGAGCAGTGTCCCCAAACAGTGTCCCCAAACAATGTCCCCAAGCAGCATGTCATGCATTTCCCCGAGTGCCATGTCCCCAAGCAGCAGGCCATGCGTGTCCCCAAGCAGTGTGCCATGCGTGACCCCAAGCAGTGTGTCCATGGGCACCGTGTCCCCAAGCAGCGTGTCCCCAAGCAGCAGGCCATGCATTTCCCTGATCATTGTGTCCCCAAGCAGGGTGTCCCCAAGCAGGGTGTCCCCAAGAAGCATGCCATGCATGTCCCCAAGCAGAGCGTCCCCAAGAAGCGTGCCATGCATGTCCCCAAGCCACGTGTCCCCTGAGCAGCGTGTCCCCAAACAGTGTGCCATGCGTGTCCCCAAGCAGTGTGTCCCCAAGAAGCGTGCCATGCATGTCCCCAAGCACCGTGTCCCCTGAGCACCCTGTCCCCAAGCAGCTCCATGGGGGACACTCAACGCGGGGGCATTTTATGGGGGGTGTTTAATTGGGGACACCCAATTGGGGGACATTTTATGGGGGATGTTTAATTGGGGACACCCAACTGGGGACACTCAATTGGGGGACATTTTCTGGGGGATGCTCCATGGGGGACACCCAATTGGGGACATTTTATGGGGGACATTTTATGGGGGGTGCTTAATTGGGGACACCCATTTGGGGACAACCAACAGGGGACATTTTATGGGGGAGTTTTAACTGGGGACACCCAAATGGGGACATTTTATGGGGGATATTTTATGGGGGATGTTTAATTGGGGACACCCAACTGGGGACACTCAATTGGGGGACATTTTATGGGGGATGCTCCATGGGCGACACCCAATTGGGAACATTTTATGAAAATAAACCATCCTGGCCCCCAGAAACCGCCCCAGACCCCCACTCGTGGGGGTCCCCATGCACTGGGGGGGGTCAGAACCCCCGTGGGGGTCACGGGGGGGCACCGGGGGCCAGGTTTCGGGCCGGGTTTCGGCGCTGCTGGCCAGGTTGTGCAACCCCGGCGATCCCTTTGTGCTCACTCCCGAAAACACTCGAGGCTCCTCGGCCCCCAGGGGGGGGTCCGGCACGGTTCGGGGCCCCCCCCTTGCACGGAAATTTCCAGTGCAGGCGTTGCACAACCGGGCCGGGCCCCTCCACGTGAGCCGCCGGCAGCGCCCGGCGTGCAAACAACACCGACACCTGCGGTGGCACGAGGCTGGCCCCGTGCCCCGGTGTCCGTCCCCGTGTCCTGGTGTCTGTCCCCAAGCCCTGGTGTCCGTCCCCGTGTCCTGGTGTTTGTCCCCAAGCCCTGGTGTCCGTCCCTGTGTCCTATTTTCCGTGGCCCCGTGTCCTGCTGCGTGTCCCCAAGCCCCTGGTGCTCGTCCCCAAGCCTTTGTGCGCGTCCCTGTGCCTGTCCCCAAGCCCCTCTCCGTGTCCCCAAACACCTCTCCATGTCCCCAAGATCCTCTCTGTGTCCCCAAGTCCCCAGGTGTGTCCCCCACACCCCATTGCATGTCCCTAAACCCCTCTCCATGACCCCAAGTCCCTCTTTATGTCCCCAAGCCCCTGTGTGACCCCAAACCCCTCTCCATGTCCCCAAATCCCTCTCCATGTCCCCAAGCCCCTCTTCTTTTCCCAAAACCCCTCTTTATGTCCCCAAGCCCCTGTGCCTGTCCCCAAGCCCCTCTTTGTGTCCCCAAGTCCTTGTGTGTGACCCCAAACCCCATTGCATGTCCCCAAACCCCTTTCCATGTCCCCAAATCCCTCTCCATGTCCCCAAACCCCTCTCCATACCCTCAAGCCTGTCCCCATCCCCCGGTGTCCCCAAGGCCACCCAGGAGGGGACCCCAACACCCCCGTAGAGGTGCCAAAGGGGACGGACCCCCCTGTCCCCAATATCCCCTTAAGAAAAGGGACCCCAAACCCCTAAAGAGGGGGGACCCCAAATTTCCGGATGACGGCACGGCATCGCGCGGGGTGGTGTCCCCAACACGACGTCCCCAATTTGGTGACCCCATCGCAGTGACCCCCATCATGGTGACCCCATCCCAGTGACCCCATCCCGGTGACCCCATCCCGGTGTCCCCAGCGCCGTGTCCCCACCTCGGGGCCTCAGCTCCGGCGTTCCCGGCGCAGCTGGGTTGGCGCACGCCACCGCCGCCGCCTGATGTCACCCCCCGGGGCCGCTGCCAACGCTGCCGTCACCGCGGCCCGCGCCCTCCCTCACCCACCCCATGGCCCCCTCCCCGTCCCCGTGTCCCCCTCCCCGTCCCCGTGTCCCCCATCCCGTCCCCTTGTCCCCGTCCCGGTGGCACCAGGAGCCCTGGCCCCATCCCCGGCCCCGCTGGCTCGGTGCCGCCGGCGTCACCGGGAGCGCAGCCAGTTCCTAGGCGAGGGGGGGGGACAGCAAGGAGGGTAGGGGGTCCCTGGGGGGCTCCGGGACCCCCGTCCCCAAGTGGCTGCATCCCCACGTCCCCCTCCCCGTGTCCCCATCCCCATGTCCCCCTCCCCATGTCCCCCTCCCCGTGTCCCCATCCCATCGCTGCGCCCCTGCGCCACGCGGTGCCGTGCCCCCCCCCCTCCACAGCAGCACCACGGCCAGATTTTGGGGTGAATCCCGGCAAAAACGGGTCTTCCGCATGGCACCCACCGCCCGGTGCCAAAATGGGGGGGGGTGACAAACTGGAGGGGGGGGGCACCCGCGCTGCTTGGCGAGGGGGTGGCAGGAAATGCCTCGGCGCAGCCGCGCTCCCCCCGCGCCGCCTCCGCCCGTTGCGCAAGCCGCGGCGTCGCACGGGGGCTGCTGGTGTCACACGGGGCCCGGCGGCCTTGCACGGGGTGTGCCGGTGGTGCGTCGAGTGTGCAAGGCTTGCACGGGGTGCTCTGAGCTTGCACGGGGCGTGCTGGTGGTGCATTGAGCGTGCAAGAGTTGCACGGGGTGCAATGAGGTTGTACAAGGCATGTTGGTGGTGCACAGGGTGTGCAAGGCTTGCACGGGGTGTGCCAGTGGTGCACAAGGCATGCAAGGCTTGCACGGGGTGCACTGAGCTTGCACAGGGCGTGCCGGTGGTGCACTGAGTGTGCAAGAGTTGCATGGGGTGCATTGAGGTTGCACAGGGAATGCTGGTGGTGCACAGGGTGTGCAAGGTTTGCACGGGGTGCTCTGAGCTTGCACGGGGCGTGCTAGTGGTGCACAAGGCGTGCAAGGCTTGATTGGAGTGCTCTGAGCTTGCACGGGGTGTGCCAGTGGTGCATCGAGTGTGCAAGAGTTGCACGGGGTGCATTGAGGTTTCACAGGGTGTGCAAGGCTTGATTGGGGTGCACCGAGCTTGCACGGGGCATGCTGGTGGTGCATTGAGTGTGCAAGGCTTGATTGGGGTGCACTGAGCTTGCACAGGGCGTGTTGGTGGTGCATTGAGTGTGCAAGAGTTGCACGGGGTGCACTGAGCTTGCACAGGGTGTGCCGGTGGTGCATTGAGCGTGCAAGCCTTGCACAGGGTGCATTAAGCTTGCACGGGGCGTGCTGGTGGTGCATCAAGTGTGCAAGCCTTGCACGGGGTGCATTGAGGTTGCACAGGGAATGCTGGTGGTGCACAGGGTGTGCAAGGCTTGCACGGGGTGCATTGAGGTTGCACGGGGTGTGCTGGTGTTGCACGGGGTGCGTTGGTGTTGCATCAAGTGTGCAAGCCTTGCACGAGGTGCAATGAGCTTGCACAAGGTACATTGGTGTTGCACGGGGCGTGCAAACCCTTGCACGGGGTGCACGGGAGCTGGGGGGGGCCCTGCCTGGGGGGCTCTGAGCACCCCGGATCGGGCCCCGGGGGGGAACTGGAGCCCGGGGGGGCCCAAAAATCCCCTGGGGGGGGGCAAAAATCCCTGGGGGGGGGCACGGCCCCTTCCCCTTTCGGTATGAGAGGGGGCAGGAAGTGCCCAGGGCCCCCCCCCGGTGCCTCCTGGACTGGTTTGGGGGCCCTGCTCCCAGTTTGGGGGCCCTGCTCCCAGTTTGGGGCCCTTGCTCCCAGTTTGGGGGGCCCTGTTCCCAGTTTGGGGCCCTTGTTCCCAGTTTGGGCCCCCCCGCTCCCAGTTCAGACTCCCCCTCTCCCAGTTTGCCCCCCCTCCACACCCAGTTCACCCCCATCCCTCCCAGTTTACCCCCTCCAGCTCCCATTTCAACCCCTCCCTCTCCCAGTTCAGACTCCCCCCCTCTCCCCGTTTACCCCCTCCCTCTCCCATTTCGCCCCTCCTGCTCCCATTTTACCCACTCCCAGTTCGGATTCCCCCCTCCCAGTTCAACCCCTCCCTCTCCCCGTTCAGACTCCCCATCTCCCAGTTACCCCCTCCCTCTCCCAGTTCGGACCCAAACTCTCCCAGTTTGCCCCCTCCCCCTCCCAGTTTGGACTCCCCTCCCAATTAGCCCCCTCCCTTTCCCAATTCACCCCCTCCCACTCCCAGTTCACCCCTTCAGCTCCCAGTTCGGACTCCCCATCTCCCAGTTCTCCCGCTCCCTCTCCCAGTTACCCACTCCCAGTTACCCCCTTCCCCTTCCAGTTCCCCCACCCACTCCCAGTTTACCCACTCCCAGTTCGGACTCCCCTCCCAGTTTCCCCCCGCTGCCAGTCCGGACCCAACCTCTCCCAGTTCGGATTCCCCCCTCCCAGTTTACCCCCTCCCTCTCCCAGTTTGGACCCAAACTCTCCCAGTTCGCCCGCTCCCCCTCCCAGTTCAGACTCCCCATCTCCCAGTTACCCCCTCCCTCTCCCAGTTACCCCCCCGCTCCAAGTCGGGACCCATCCTCTCCCAGTTTACCCGTTCCCAGTTCGCCCCCTCCCTCACCCAGTTTACCCACTCCCAGTTCAGATTCCCCCCTCCCAGTTTACCCCCTCCCGCTCCCAGTGACCCATCCTCTCCCAGTTTACTCAAACTCTCCCAGTTACCCCCTCCCTCTCCCAGTTACCCCCTCCCTCTCCCAGTTACCCCCTCCCTCTCCCAGTCCGGACCCATCCTCTCCCAGTTTACCCGTTCCCAGTTACCCCCTCCCTCTCCCAGTTACCCCCCCCCATCCCAGTTACCCCCTCCCTCTCCCAGTTTACCCACTCCCAGTCCCCCCTCCCAGTTCCCCCTCCCCCTCCCCCCCCTTCCTGGGCCCCCCTCGGGCGCGGCCGGAGCCGTCCCAGCCCCAACTTTCTTCCTCCTCCCCCTCCTCCTCCTCCTCCCCCTTAACCCCTGCCCCCCCGCCCCCCCTCCCTCCCCAGGAACCCCCCGCGTCCCGGTGCCGGTGCCGGTGCCGCTCGCGGGGTCCCTGTCGCGATAGCGGCCGCGATGTCGCGACTCAGCCCCGCGCTGCTGGCGCTGCTGGCGGCCGCCGCCCTCGGCACCGACCCGGCCCCGAGCGGTAAATTGGGGGGGGCACTGGGGGGGGGGGGAGTTATTTTTTTTTATGGGGGGGTCATTTTGGGGCAAAACTCGGAGAAAACGGGAAAAGTCGCTCGAAAGGGGCGGTTTTGGGTTTGTTTGGGTGGTTTTTTGGTGTTTTTTTTTTTTTTTTTTTTGGGGGGGGGTTTTTTTTTTTTGGGGGGATTTATTTTTTTTTATGGGGGGTGATTTTGGGGCAAAAATAGTAGAAAACGGGAAAAGTGGCTCGAAGGGGGCGGTTTTGGGTTTGTTTGGGTGGTTTTGGGTGGTTTTTTGTTGTTTTTTTTTGGGGGGGGTATTTTTGTTTTTGGGGGGGATTTTTTGTTTTGGGGGGATTTTTTGTTTTTTGGGGAGGATTTTTTGGTTGGGGGGAGAATTATTTTATGGGGGGGATTTTTTTAAGGGGGCCCCCGGGGGGTGTTTTGGGGGAGAAGCTTTGGGGATGCCCCTGGGGGGGGGCTCTGGGGGGCTCTTTTGGGAGACCCCCCCATAGAGGGGGTTTGGGGAGGTCCCTTTTTTGGGGGGGGGGGCCTTGGGGGAGGTCTTTTGGGGGGGGGGTCCTTGGGAGGGGGTTTTGGGGGAACCCTTTTGGGGGGGGGCTCTTTGGGGGGGGCTCTTTGGTGGGGTCACCTTGGGGGGAAGTTTTTTTTTGGGGGGGGGGGGCTTTAGAAGGGTGCTTTTGGGGACAACCCCTTGTGCCCCCCCCCCGTTTTTGGGGGGTGCCCCTTATTTTTGGGCCAACCACACGAGGGGGGGCACACAGCTTGGGTGGGGGGGTGCTTTTTGGGGAAAATTTTTGTGATTTTTTTTTTTTTTTTTTGGGGGGGCGCTTGGGGGTCCCCCCCCCCCAAAACCCCCTCCGTGCCTCAGTTTCCCCCAGGCTGCGAAGTGGGAATTTGGGGGGGGTCAAAGGGTTTAGGGGGTCACAGGGTGTGGGGGGGTCACAGGGTGGGTGGGGGGTCACAGGGTGTGTGGGGGGTGTTTTTTTTTGGGGGGGGCACCGCCCATGTCCCAGGGCCAAACATCTGGGGCTGGTTACGGCCCCACCCTGGCGCCCCATAGAGGGGGGGGGGGGACACGAGGAGTGGGGGGGGGTCCCGGGGGGGTCCCAGATGCCGGGGATGCCTCAAAGCTCCCGGGGAGGGCGGCGGGGCCGGGGCCGTGACCCCCACTTCCCTTCCCACGCCCCCTCCAAAACGCCCCCCCCCCGGCACCCAGGTGGTGTCTCCGGTGCCCCCCCAGTTGCCATCAGGGCTTGGGGAGAGAGGGGGGGGTCTCTTATTTTTGGGGGTCTCTTTTGGAGGGAGGGGGTTCAAATTTTAAGGGGGGGTCCCTTTTGGAGGGGGGTCCCTTTTGGACGGGGGTCCCTTTTTGAGGGGGGGGTCCCTTTTTGGAGTAGGGGTCCTTTTTTTGAGGGGGGGGTGTCACTTTTTCAGGGGGAGGTGTCCCTTTTTGGGGGGGTCCCTTCTTGACGTAGGGGTCCCTTTTGGAGGGGGGGGGTGTCCCTTTTTGGGGGGGAGGCCCCTTTTTTTTGGGGGGGTCCCTTTATGAAGTAGGGGTCCCTTTTATAAGGGGGGGTTGTCTTTTTTTTGGGGGGGTCCCTTTATGAAGTAGGGGTCCCTTTTTTTTTTGGGGGGGGTGCCCCTTTATAAAGTAGGGCGTCCCTTTTTGGGGGGGCTCCCTTTTTGGCGGGGGGGGGGCCTCCCTCCATGCAATAGGGGGTCCCCTTTTTAACACAGGACTCCCTTTTTTTTTTGGGGGGGTCCCTTTTTAAAGTAGGGGTCCCTTCTTAAAGCAGGGGGTCCCTTTCCAAAGTGGGGGGGAACATTCCCACCACCCCCCCTTTCTGCCCCCCAGGCTTGGTGTTCCTGGAGAACCCCTCCAACGTCACCTCCTCGCTGGGCAAAGCGGTGCGGCTGCGGTGCCGGGCTCGGGGGGGGGGCGAGCCCCCCGAAATGGGGTGGCGGCGCGACGGGCGGCCCCTCGAGCTGGCCGACAGCGACCAGGCGCAGGTGCCGCTGAGCGACGACGTCTGGCTGGGCACCAGTGAGCTCAGGTGAGAGCCATGGGGGGGGGCACAGTGCTGGGGGGGTGCAGTGCTCTGGGGTGGGGCACCGTGGTTTATTGCACCGCGGTTTATTGCACCGTGAGTTATTGCACCGTGATTTATTGCACCATGGTTTATTGCACCGTGATATGCCATGCATGCTCTGTCGTTTTGCACCGTGATGTGGTGCACCGTGGTTTATTGCACCATGGTTTATTGCACCGTGGTTTATTGCACCGTGGTTTATTGCACCGTGGTTTATTGCACCGTGACATGCCATGCATGCTCTGTTTTGCACCATGACATGTTGCACCGTGGTTTATTGCACCGTTATTTATTGCACCGTGACATGCCATGCATGCTCTGTCATTTTGCACCGTGACGTGTTGCACCGTGACGTGTTGCACTGTGATTTATTGCACCGTGATTTATTGCACTGTGACATGCCATGCATGCTCTGTTTTGCACCGTGACATGGTGCACTGTGATGTATTGCACCATGACATGCTGTGCATGCTCTGTTTTGCACCGTGATGTGTTGCACCGTGACGTGGTGCACCGTGATTTATTGCACCGTGATGTGTTGCACCGTGACATGCCATGCATGCTCTGTCGTTTTGCACCATGACGTGTTGCACCGTGACATGCCATGCATGCTCTGTTTTGCACCATGACATGGTGCACCATAACGTGTTGCACTGTGATGTGTTGCTCTGTGATTTATTGCACCGTGACGTGTTGCACCGTGATGTATTGCACCGTGACGTGCCGTGCATGCTCTGTCATTTTGCACTGTGACGTGTTGCACCGTGATGTGTTGCACCATGATGCACCATGATCTATTGCACTGTGACATGCCAAGTTCTGTTGTTTTGCACCGTGACGTGTTGCACTGTGATTTATTGCACCGTGATTTATTGCACCATGATGTGTTGCACTGTGATGTATTGCACTGTGACATGCCATGCATGCTCTGTCATTTTGCACCATGATGTGTTGCACCATGATTTATTGCACCATGATTTATTGCACCATGATTCATTGTACCAGGACATGCCATGTTCTGTTGTGTTGCACTGTGACGTGTTGCACCGTGACGTGCTGTGCTCTGTTGTTTTGCACCATGATATATTGCACCGTGATTTATTGCACCATGCCGTGCATGCTCTGTTGTTTTGCACCACGACGTGTTGCACCATGACATGCCATGCATGCTCTGTTGGGTAGCACCGTGATGTGTTGCACCGTGCTGTGCTCTGTTATCTTGCACCGTGACGTTTTGCACTGTCCTGTGCCGTGCTATCTCGTGTTGCATCCTTCTGTATCACACCAGGCCATGTTGCACCGTGCTGTGCCATGCTCTGTTGTGTTGCACCGTGCTGTGTTTCACCATGCCGTGTTGCACCATGCTGTGCCATGCTCTGTTGTGTTGCACCATGACATATTGCACCGTGCCGTGTTGCACCGTACCGTGCTGCACCACGTCGTCTTGCACCATCCTGTGCCATGCCATGCTGTGTTGCACTGTGCTGTGCCGTACCATGTTGCATTGTGCCACCTTCCACCATGCCATGCCGTGTTGCACCATGTCATGCTACGTTGCACCATGCCATGCTACCTTGCACCATGTCATCCCTCATTGCACCACATCGTGCCGTGTTGCACCGTGCCATGCCATGTTGCACCATGTCGTGCCGTGTTGCACAGTGCCATGCCGTGTTGCACCATGTCGTGCCATGTTGCACTGCGTCGTGCCATGTTGCACCATGTCGTGCCGTGTTGCACCATGCCATGCTACCTTGCACCATGTCATCCCTCATTGCACCACATCGTGCCACGTTGCACCGTGCCATGCCATGTTGCACCATGTTGTGCCACGTTGCACCGTGTCGTGCCACGTTGCACCGTGCCATGCCATGTTGCACCACATTGTGCCATGTTGCATTGTGCCATGCCATGTAACACCATGCCATGCTACCTTGCACCACATCGTGCCGTGTTGCACCGTGCCATGCCATGTTGCACCATGTCGTGCTGTGTTGCACTGCGTCGTGCCGTGTTGCACCATGTCGTGCCATGTTGCACCGTGCCATGCCGTGTTGCACTGCGTCGTGCCGTCTTGCACCACATCATGCCACGTTGCACCGTGTCGTGCCGTGTTGCACTGTGCCATGCCATGTTGCACCAAGTCGTGCTGTGTTGCACCATGTCGTGCCATGTTGCACCGTGCCATGCCGTGTTGCACCATGTCGTGCCATGTTGCACCACATCATGCCACGTTGCACCGCGTCGTGCCCCATTGCACCATTTTATGCCACCTTGCACCGTGCCACCTTGCACCACACCACACTGCTCCGTGTTGTCCCACCGTGCACCACCCCACGTCACCCCCCATCACCCCACGTCACCCCACGTCACCCCACGACCCCCCACGCCCCCCAAATTCCTGACCCGTGCCCCCTTTCCCCCCCGCAGCATCCCAGCCGTGCAGCTCTCGGACGCGGGGCGCTACCAGTGCTGGGTGCGCGCCGGCGGCGAGCAGCTCCTGTCCACCGAGGCTCACCTGCAGCTGGAGGGTGAGCGCCAGCACCCATGGGTGGGGGGCACCCACCGTGACCCCCCCAACACCCCGCTGACCCCTCCGGCCTCCGGTAGGGCTGCCCTTCTTCCTGGAGGAGCCGCAGGACCTGGAGGTGGGGGCTGACACCCCCTTCAACCTGAGCTGCGGCGCCCGCGGCCCCCCCGAGCCCGTGCGGGTGATTTGGCTGCGGGACGGGGCCCCCCTCAACTCCCTGCTCGAGCCCCTGGCGCGCGCCCCCTCCACGCTGGTGCTGGCCGGTGGGTTTGGGGGGGGTCTGGGGGGGTTTTGGGGGGTTTTTGGGGTGCGATGGGGTTTTTGGGGTGGGATGGGGTTTTTGGGGTGTAATGGGGTTTGGGGTGTAATGTGGTTTGGGGGTGCGATGGGGTTTTGGGGTGTGATGGGGTTTTGGGGTGTAATGGGGTATTTGGGGTGTGATGGGGTTTTGGGGTGTAATGGGGTTTTTGGGGTGTAACGGGGTTTTGGGGTGCAATGGGGTTTTTGGGGTGTGATGGGGTTTTTGGGGTGGGATGGGGTTTTTGGGGTGTGATGGGGTTTTGGGGTGCAATATTGGTTTTGGGGTATAATGGGGTTTGGGGGTGGGATGGGGAGATTGGGGTGGGATGGGGTTTGGGGTGTAATGGGGTTTTTGGGGTGTGATGGGGTTTTGGGGTGTGATGGGGTTTTTGGGGTGTAATGGGGTTTTTGGGGTGTGATGGGGTTTTGGGGGATGTATTGGGGTTTGGGTGTGTGATGGGGAGATTGGGGTGTGATGGGGTTTTTGGGGTGCAAAGGGGATTTGGGGTGCAATTTGGGGCTGGGGTGCAATGGGGGTTTTGGAGCACAATGGGGGGTTTTGGGGTAAAATGAGGGTTTTGGGGTGCGCGGGGGTCAGGGCGCAGTGGGATCCGGGGTGCAACGGGTGCTGGTGCCTTTGGGGGGGTTGGGTGGGGGTCACATTCCTGTCCCGGGGGTGACTCAGCGGGGGCAGCGGGTGGCCGGAGGTGACGGCGCCGTGAGTCACCGGGGGGGGGGGGGGCAGGGGGGGGACGTGCCCCCTTGGCAAGGAGGGGGGACACACCCAGGGGATGGGGGGGGGCACGACACATGGGGGCGTTGTGGGGGGGGGGGAAATGGGGGGCAGGGGGGGCGGGGGGTGGTTTTGGGGTCTCGTGGGACCCCGTGCACCTGCTCCCCCCGTGCACCTGCTCCCCCCTTTTTGCCCCCCTTTTTGCCCCCCTTTTTGTGCCCCCCTTTGAGCACCCCCTTCTTGCCCCCCTTTTTGTGCCTCCCCCTTTTTGCCCCCTTTTTTTCACCCCCTCCTTGTGCCCCCCTTTTTGGCCCCCCTTTTTTCACCCCCCTTTTGCCCCCCTTTTGCCCCCCATTTTTTTGCCCCCCTTTTTTGCCCCCCTTTTTGCCCCCCTTTTCCCCCCATTTTTCACCCCCTCCCCATGACCCCCCATTTTTCCCCCCCTTTCCCCCCCCCACCCCCTTTTTCCCCCCCCATTTCTGCCCCCCTACCCCCCTTTTCCCCCCCCCCATTTCTTCCCCCTTCCCCCCTCCACCCCCCACCCCCCACCCACCACCCCCCCCCCAACCCCCCCGACCCCCCCGACCCCGGGGTGCCCCAAAACTCCCTAAAACCCCCCCAAAAAAATATTTTCCCCCCCCCTTGCCCCCCCCAGGACTGAACCGCAGCGCCTCCTTCTCCTGCGAAGCCCACAACGCCCGGGGGGTCACCACGTCCCGCACCGCCGCCGTCACCGGTCAGTAGTTTTTTTGGGGTAAAAGGGGGCTTTTTTGGGGTCGGGGGGGGGGTCCATATTAATTTTTCCCCCCCCCCAGTGGTACCCCAGCGCCCCAAAAACCTGGCGCTGGTGAAGCCGGGGCCGCGGTGGCTGGAGGTGAGGTGGGAGCCGGGGGCCAGCGGGGACGCCCCCCTGCGCCTCTGCACCCTACAGGTAATGGGGTGGGGGGGTCACCGTGTGTGTCCCCCACCCCAAAAAACAAATAATAATGGGTTTTTGTCCCCCAGGGGGTGAGGGATTTGCCCTCCCCCCCCCCCTTCTGGGATTTGACCCCGTGGGGGTGGTTGGGGGGAGGTGGGAATTGGGGGGGGGGGGGGGGGATGTGGGGATATGGGGGGGTTGGGGACTTTATGGGGGTGACCCCATGGAGGGGGTATTTGGGGTGGGGTGGGGTTAAAGGGGGTGGGTCCAGAAGGGATGTCCATGGGGTGGGGATGTCCATGGGTTCTAGGTGTCCCTACTGGGGTCTGGGTGTCCCTATTGGGGTCATCCACGGGGTTGGGGTCATCCGTGGGTTCTGGGTGTCCCCATTGGGTTCTAGGTGTCCCTATTGGGGTCTGGGTGTCCCTATTGGGGTAATCCATGGGATTGGGACCACCCATGGGTTCTAGGTGTCCCTATTGGGGCCACCCACGGGATTGGGGTCATCCACGGGATTGGGGACATCCATGGGTTCTAGGTGTCCCTACTGGGGACATCCATGGGGTTCGGGCCACCCATGGGTTCTAGGTGTCCCTATGAGGGTCAACGTGCTTGGGGTCATCTATGGGGTCTTGGTGTCCCTATTGGGGACATCCAGGGATTGGGGCCACCCACGGGTTCTAGGTGTCCCTATTGGGGTCATCCACGGGGTTGGGGTCATCCGCGGGTTCTGGGTGTCCCCATTGGGTTCTAGGTGTCCCTACTGGGGCCACCCATGGGATTGGGGTAATCCATGGGATTGGGGCCACCCATGGGTTCTAGGTGTCCCTACTGGGGTCATCCACGGGTTTGGGGTCACCCATGGGTTCTAGGTGTCCCTACTAGGGTCAACGTGCTTGGGGACATCCACGGGTTCTAGGTGTCCCTACTGGGGTCATCCACGGGTTTGGGGTCACCCATGGGTTCTAGGTGTCCCTACTAGGGTCAACGCGCTTGGGGACATCCACGGGTTCTAGGTGTCCCTACTGGGGTCATCCACGGGTTTGGGGTCACCCATGGGTTCTAGGTGTCCCTACTAGGGTCAACGCGCTTGGGGACATCCACGGGTTCTAGGTGTCCCTACTGGGGTCATCCACGGGTTTGGGGTCACCCATGGGTTCTAGGTGTCCCTACTAGGGTCAACGCGCTTGGGGACATCCACGGGTTCTAGGTGTCCCTACTGGGGCCACCCACGGGGATTGGGGTCACCCAAGGGTTTGGGGGCCACCCGCAGGCGGTGGGGGAGGCCGAGGACCTGAGCAGCGTGGCCCCGGGGGGGGGGCTGTACAACCGCGTGGTGCTGGTGCCCCCCTACGCCCACCGCATCGAGGGGCTGCGGCCCTACGCCGCCTACCGGGCGAGGGTCTCCTGCCGCAGCGCCCGGGGACCCTCCCCCTGGACCCACTGGGTGCCCATGGCCACGCTGGAGGGGGGTGAGTTTATTTGGGGCGGATTTGGGGCTTTTTGGGGCATTTTGGGGTATATTGGGGCATTTGGGGGCGTTTTGGGGCATTTTGGGGCATTTTGGGGGTGTTTGGGGGCATTTGGGGGCGTTTTGGGGCATTTTGGGGCATTTTGGGGCATTTTGGGGTGTTTTGGGGGTTCCTATGGGGTGGGAGGCTGGGTCGCTGTGGGGTTGGTGGGGTGGGTCCTTATGGGGTGGGGGGTGAAATGTGGGGGTCTTCGTGGGGTTGGGGGCTTGACCCTATGGGGATGGGGGTCCCCATGGGGATGGGGTCCCTATGGGGTGGGGGCTGGATGGGGGTCCCCATGGGGTTGGGGGCTTGATCCTATGGGAATTGGGGGCTGGATGGGGGGTCCCCATGGGGATGGGGTACCTATGGGGTGGGGGCTGGATGGGGGTCCCTATGGGGTGGGGGGCAAAATGTTGGGGTCCCCATGAGGTTGGGGGCTTGACCCTATGGGAATTGGGGGCTGGATGGGGGTTCCCCATGGGGTTTGGGGGCTGGGCTCCCTATGGGGTGTGTGGGGGCTGGATTTGGGGTCCCATATTGGGGAGGGGGGGACACCCCATCTCCCACGGGGCATCACTGGGAGGACTGGGAGAGCCCTGGCTGCAGCAGCGCTGCCTTGGCAGGGGGGGGTTCACCCAAAAGAGGGGCGAACTCTGCCCCACCCCCCTCACCCTATTTACCCCCCCCCCCAAAAAGCCCCGGGAGCCCCCCGAGAACGTGACGGCGGAGCGGGACGGGAGCCGGGCCCGTGTGCGCTGGGCAGCGCCGCGGGGGCAGCTCAATGGGGTGCTGCGGGGGTACCGCCTGGCCTACCGCAGCGCCCCCGCCCCCGAGGTGACCCCCGGGACCCCCGGGACCCCATTGACCCCCGGCACCCCGCTGACCCCACAGCACCCCGCTGACCCCCCCCATCACCTCCCCATTGCCTCCCCGTTGCCCTCCCAGTGCTTTGCCCGTTGACCCCCCCTCGCCCCTAATTGCCCCCCCCCCATTACCCCATTGCACCCCCATTACCCCATTGCACCCCCATTACCCCATTGCCCCCCCATTACCCCATTGCCCCCCATTACCCCATTGTTCCCCCGTTGCCCCCCATCGTCCCTAATTGCCCTCCCCATTGCCCCCCTTTGCCCCCCCATTGCCCCTCCACTGCCCCCTATCGCTCACCCCATGACCCCCCCACCCCAGAACTCCCCCCGTGACCCCCCCATTACCCCATTGCCCCCCAATACCCCATTGACCCCCATTACCCCTCCATTGCCCCCCATAACCACCCCATAACCCTCCCATGACCCCCCACCCCATAACCCACCCCATGACCCCATAACCCATAACTCACCCTATGAGCCCTCCCCAGCCCCATAACCCACCCCATAACCCCCATGCCCCCCCACGACCCCCCCACGCCCCCCACCCCATAACCCCCCCATAACCCCCCATACCCCCCACCCCATAACCCACCCATGACCCCATAACCCATAACTCACCCTATGAGCCCTCCCCAGCCCCATAACCCCCATAACCACCCCATAACCCCCATAACCCCCATAACCCCCCCACGCCCCCCACCCCCCCACCCCATAACCCCCCTATAACCTCCCCATACCCCCCCACCCCATAACCCACCCCATGACCCCATAACCCATAACTCACCCTATGAGCCCTCCCCAGCCCCATAACCCCCCATAACCCCCCCATGCCCCCCCACGACCCCCCCACGCCCCCCCAACCCCATAACCCCCCCCATGACCCCCCCCGGCCCCCCCCAGGTGGTGCTTGACGTGGGGCTGGCTGAGGAGACGACGCTGGAGCTGGCGCCGGCGGTGCGGAACCTCTCGGTGCGCGTCTCCCCCTACACCGGGGCGGGGGACGGGCCCTGGAGCCCCCCCGTGCTGCTGCTCGCCCGTGAGTCCCCCCGCGGCCCCACAACGGCCCCACAGACGGCCCCACAACCACCATGGCCCTATTACGCCAATGTCCCCAGAACCCTAATGTCCCCATCACCCTAATGTCCCTATTACCCCAATGTCCCCATTACCCCATCATCCCCATCACCCCAATGTCCCCAGAATCCCCCCACCCCATAACCCCCCCATGCCCCCCACCCCATAACCCACCCCATGACCCCATAACCCATAACTCACCCTATGAGCCCTCCCCAGCCCCATAACCCCCCATAACCCCCCCATAACCCCCATGCCCCCCCCACGACCCCCCCATACCCCCCCATGCCCCCCCCACCCCATAACCCACCCCATACCCCCCACCCCATAACCCCCCCACGACCCCATAACCCATAACTCACCCTAGGAGCCCTCCCCAGCCCCATAACCCCCCATAACCCCCCCACGACCCCCCCACGCCCCCCCCCAACCCCATAACCCCCCATAATCCCCCCCATGACCCCCCCAGGTGGTGCTGGACGTGGGGCTGGCTGAGGAGACGACGCTGGAGCTGGCGCCGGCGGTGCGGAACCTCTCGGTGCGCGTCTCCCCCTACACCGGGGCGGGGGACGGGCCCTGGAGCCCCCCCGTGCTGCTGCTCGCCCGTGAGTCCCCCCGCGGCCCCACAGACGGCCCCACAGACGGCCCCACAACCACCCTGGCCCGATTACCCCAATGTCCCCAGCACCCCAATGTCCCCAATGTCCCTATTACCCCGATGTCCTCATCACCCCAATGTCCCTGTCACCCCAATATCCCCAATGTCCTCATCACCCTAATGTCCCCAATGTCCCCATTACCCCATCATCTCCATCACCCCAATGTCCCCAGCACCCCAATGTCCCTATTACCCCAATGTCCCCATTGCCTCAATATCCTTGTCACCCCAATGTCCCCCTCACCCCCATGTCCCCCTCACCCCAATATCCCCGTACCTGTCCCCTTGATGTCCCCATGGCCCCGATGTCCCCTTGATGTCCCCCCGATGTCCCCACAGCTGGAGAGCCCCCATCAGAGACACAGCCCGGTGAGGAGCCGGGAACGGGGTGGGATTGGGGTTGGGATGGGGATTGGGATTGGGATTGGGGTGGGATTTGGGATGGGAAGGGATTGGGGTGGGATTGGGGTGGGGTTTGGGATGGGAAGGGATTGAGATTGGGATGGGATTTGGGATGGGATTCGATGGTAGTTCGGGTGGCATTGGGGTGGGGTTGGGACTGAGATTGGTGTGGGATGGGATTTGGGATGGGTTTTGGGTTGGGATGGGGATGGGATTTGGGATTTGGGATTTGGGATGGGGATGGAATGGAATGGGATTTGGGCTGGGATTTGGGATTTAGGCTGGGATTTGGGATGGGATTTGGGATTTGGGATTCGGGATGGGATTTGGGATGGGGATGGAATGGAATGGGATTCGGGATGGGATTGGGATGGGATTTGGGATTTGGGATTTAGGCTGGGATTTGGGATGGAATGGAATGGGATTTGGGCTGCGATTCGGGATTTGGGCTGTGATTCGGGACTCGGACCGGAGTCCTGACACGAGGTTGACCCCACGGGGGTGTCCCCTTGCCCCCAACCCCCCCCTGCCCCTTCCCAGCGGTGCTACCGGCACCAGCCCTGTCCCGGGACTGGTGGTTACTGGTTCTGGCCCTCTCCGTACTGGTCGGGCTGGCGCTGGCACTGGGCGCGCTGGCAGCGCGGCGGCGCCGCAAGGAGACGCGTTTCGGGTGAGCGGGGTGTCCCCGTCCCCCGGTTTGTCCCCTGTGTCCCCCACCCCAAAAAAAAATCCCCTCCCGACCCTATTGTTGTCCCCCCCCCCCCCCAGGGAGGTGTTCGCCCCCCGCGGGGAGCCGGTGGTGCAGTACCGCGTGCGCAGCTCCTACAGCCGCCGCACCACCGAGGCCACCCGTGAGTGTCCCCATGTCCCCATGTCCCCATATCCCCGTGGCCCCATGGCCCCATATCCCTATGGCCCCATATATCACGTCCCCGTGCCCCATGACCCCATGTCCCTGTGCGTCATGGCCCCGTGGCCCCATACCCAACATCCCCATGTCCCCATATCCCCATGTCCCCTTTTCCATGTTCCCATGCATCACATCCCAATGTCCCCATGTCCCCATGCCTGAGGTCCCCATACCCCATACCTAAGGCCCCCATGTCCCCATACCCTATGCCCATGTCCCCATACCCCATTTCCCCAAACTCCATGACCCCATAACCCCACACCCCATACCCCAGGTCCCCAAGGTCCCCATGTCCCCATACCCCATAGCCAAGGTCCCCATGTCCCCATACCCTATACCCACGCCCCCCAAGCCCTCCCACGCCCCCCATGACCCCCCACGACCCCCCATAACCCCCCCATACCCCCCCATATCCACCCCACGACCCCCCATGACCCCCCCACATCCCCCCCCACGCCCCCCACGCCCCCCACACCCCCCATAACCCCCCATACCTCCCCATATCCCCCCATAACCCCCCCACGCCCCCCCATATCCCCCCATGACCCCCCATAACCCCCCCATATCCCCCCATACCCCCCATAACCCCCCATACCCCCCACCCCCCCATACCCCCCATGACCCCCCACGCCCCCCCACACCCCCCCATACCCCCACCATGACCCCCACGCCCTCCCACGCCCACCCATGACCCCCCCAAACCCCCCCCATACCCCCCCATATCCCCCACGACCCCCCATACCCCCCATACCCCCCATATCCACCCCACGACCCCCCATGACCCCCCACATCCCCCCACGCCCCCACGCCCCCCACACCCCCATAACCCCCATACCTCCCCATATCCCCCCATAACCCCCCACGCCCCCCATACCCCCACATCCTCCCCATGACCCCCCACGCCCCCCATACCCCCCATGACCCCCCCACGCCCCCCGTTACCCCCCCACACCCCCCCATATCCCCCCCCATGACCCCCCCACGCCCCCCATAACCCCCATATCCCCCCATACCCCCCATACCCCCCATACTCCCCCCATGACCCCCTACACCCCCCATATCCCCCCATAACCCCCCATATCCCCCCCACTCCCCCCACGACCCCCATAACCCCCCATACCCCCCATACCCCCCATAACCCCCAAACCCCCCCATATCCCCCCCATGACCCCCACGCCCCCCATACCCCCACGCCCCCCATATCCCCCATGACCCCCACGCCCCCCCACGCCCCCCATTACCCCCCATACCCCCCATATCCCCCCATACCCCCCCACGCCCCCCCACACCCCCCCAATGACCCCCCATGACCCCCACGCCCCCCGTGCCCCCCCCCCCCAGTGAACAGCCTGGGCATCAGCGAGGAGCTGAAGGAGAAGCTGCGGGACGTGATGGTGGACCGGCACCGCGTGGCGCTGGGCAAGACCCTGGGCGAGGGTGGGTGACACCCCCACCCCAAAAAAAAAACGGGCACCCCCAAAAAACACAAAAAAAATCCCATTTCTCCCCAAAAAAAAAGGGGAATTCGGCTCCGTCATGGAGGGGCAGCTCAACCAGGACAACTGCGTCCTCAAAGTGGCCGTGAAGACGCTGAAGAGTGAGCGCGCCCCCACCCCAAAAAAAAACAAAAATCCCCCCAAAAAAACCTTTTTTGGGGTCACACCCCAAAATTTTTGTGTGTGTCCCCCCCCCCCAAGTCGCTATCTGCAGCCGGGGGGAGCTGGAGGATTTCCTGAGCGAGGCCGTCTGCATGAAGGAGTTCGACCACCCCAATGTCATGAAGCTGATCGGTGAGGGGGGGACCCCAAAACACAGAGGGGGGGGGCCGGGGACCCCAAAAGCCAGAGGGGTCCGGGGGGGGTGGGGGTGGACGGGGGGGTACGCCCCGATTGGGGTCTGAGCCACTAATTAGGGTCCGAGCTCCTAATTAGGGTCTGTGCCCCAATAGGGGTCCGAGCCCCGAATTAGGGTCTGCACCCCAAATTAGGGTCTGTGTCCCAATAGGGGTCTGAGTCCCAAATTAGGGTCTGTGGGTCACATTGGGGTCTGGCCCCAATAGGAGTCCGAGCCCCTAATTAGGGTCTGAGCCCCTAATTAGGGTCTGTGAACTGGTTGGGGTCTGTGGGTATTGGTGGGGTCTGAGACACGAATTGGGGTCTGCAACCCAAATTAGGGTCTGCACCCCAATAGGGGTCTGTAAGCCACAGTGGGGTCTGTGCCCCAATAGGGGTTTGCTCTCCCTATTGGGGTCTGCACCGCTTTGGGGTCTGCACCCCATTTTAGGGTCTTCCTCCCTATTAGGGTCTGCCTCCTTATTGGGGTCTGTGCCCCCTTTTGGGGTCTTCCTCCCTAATGGGGTCTGCACACCCTAATGGGGTGTGCACCCCATTTTGGGGTCTGAGCCCCTATTAGGGTCTGCCTCCCTATTAGGATCTGCACCCCCCTTTGGGGTCTTTACTCCCTATTGGGGTCTGAACCCCATTTTGGGGTCTGAGCCCCTATTGGGGTCTTCACTCCTTATTGGGATCTGCCCCCCTATTAGGCTCTGCCCCCCATTTTAGGGTCTGCCCCCTATTAGGCTCACCCCCCCCCCATTCCTCTGCGCCCCCATTTCCCTGTCCCTGTTTCCTCTCAGATCCTCGCGGGGTGGTTGTTTTTTTTTTTTTTTTTGGGGGGGGGTGTCAGGATTTGGGGTGCTGACCCCCCCACACACACACACTACTTTTGGGGGGCCAGGGGTCTGCCTGCAGAGCTGGGGGGCCGAGGGGCTCCCCGCCCCCGTGGTCATCCTGCCCTATATGAAGCACGGCGACCTGCACAGCTTCCTGCTCTACTCCCGCCTGGGGGACAGCCCCGTGGTCAGCTGGGGGGGGGCTGGGGGTCAGGGGGGGTCAGGGGGTCAGGGGGGTCAGGGGGTGTCAGGGGGGTTGGGGGGTTGGGGTGGGTTGGGGGGGTCAGGGGGGTTGGGGGTCAGGGGGTCTTGGGGGTTTGGGGGGGTTTGGGGGGTTGGGGGATTTGGGGGGTTGAGGGGTTTGGGGGGTTGGGGGGGCTGGGGGGTCATGGGGGGTTGGGGGGGGTCAGGGGGTTAGGGGGCTTGGGGGGTTGGGGGTTTGGGGGGTTGGGGGGTTTGGGGGAGATGGGGGTTTTGGGGTTCCTGGGGATTTGGGGGTGGGGGGGTTGGAGGGGGCTGAGGGGGTCGGGGGGTCCGGGGGGTTGGGGGGTTTGGGGGGGTCAGGGGGGTCTGGAGGGTCAGGGGTTCTTGGGGGGTTTGGGGGGTTTGGGGGGGTTGAGGGGGTTGGGGGAGATGGGGGTTTGGGGGGTGGAGGGGGTTGGTAATAACGGGGTTAGGGGGCTGGGGGGGTCAGGGGGGTCAGGGGTGTTTGGGGGTCTTGGGGGGTTGGGGGATTTGGGGGGGTTGAGGGGTTTGGGGTGGCTGAGGGGTTTTGGGGGAGCTGGGGGTTTGGGGGGTTGGGGGGGGGTTGGAGGGGGCTGGGGGTGGATGGGGTTGGTGTTGGGGGGCTGGGGGAGCCAGGGGGTCTTTGGGGGGCTATGGGATCATGGGGGGGTTATGGGATCATGGGGGGGCTATAGGATCATGGGGGGTTATAGGATCATGGGGGGGCTATGGGATCATGGGGGGGTTATGGGATCATGGGGGGGGCTATAGGATCATGGGGGGGTTATAGGATCATGGGGGGGTTATAGGATCCTGGGTGTCTTCGGGGTCTGAGCAGGCCTTGGGGTGTTCCCAGCAGTTCTGGGGCCTCGTGGGGTATCTGGGGGGACCGGGGGTGTTGTGGGGGTCCCGTGGTTGGAGGGGGGTGACGAGCTTGGTGTCCCCCCCCCAGGCGCTGCCGACGCGGAGGCTGGTGGGCTTCATGGCCGACATCGCGGCCGGCATGGCCTACCTGAGCCGCAGGAACTTCGTGCACAGGGACCTGGCCGCCAGGAACTGCATGTGGGTGGGGGGGACATCGGGGACATTGGGGGTGTTGGGAGGCGTTGGGGACATCGGGGGTGTTGGGGGTGTTGGGGGCGTTGGGGACATTGGGGGTGTTGGGTGGCATTGGGGACATCGGGGGTGTTGGGGGTATTGGGGGATATTGGGGGACATTGGGGGGTATTGGGGGATATGGGGGGCATTGGGGACATCGGGGGACATTGGGGGGACATTGGGGGGTATTGGGGACGTTGGGGGCATTGGGGGATATTGGGGACACTGGGGGATATTGGGGGTATGGGGGGTGACGTCACATGGTGACGGTGACACAGTGACAGTGACAGTGACATGGTGATGGTGACATGGTGACGGTGTCACGGTGACACGGTGACGGTGACACCGTGACGTGTCACGGTGACGCGGTGAATGGTGACACGGTGACGGTGTCACGGTGACATGGTGACGGTGACACCATGACAGTGTCACGGTGACGGTGACACGGTGACGTGGTGACGGTGACACGGTGACGGTGTCATGGTGATGGTGACACGGTGTCACGGTGACACGGTGACGGTGACACGGTGACACGATGGTGGTGGTGACGATGGTGACATGGTGACGGTGACACAGTGACAGTGACATGGTGACGGTGACACGGTGACGGTGTCACGGTGACATGGTGACGGTGACACGGTGACGGTGTCACGGTGACATGGTGACGGTGACACCATGACAGTGTCACGGTGACGGTGACACAGTAACGTGGTGACGGTGACACGGTGACGGTGTCATGGTGACGGTGACACGGTGACACGGTGTCACGGTGACACGGTGACGGTGACGGCGTGGCGGTGCCCCCCCCCCCAGGCTGGACGAGCGGCTGCGGGTGTGCGTGGCCGACTTTGGGCTGTCGAAGCAGATGGGGGGGGGGCAGTACTACCGGCAGGGCCGCGTCGCCCCCGTCCCCGTCAAGTGGGTGGCCCTCGAGAGCCTGGCCGACCGCGTCTACACCACCAAGAGCGACGTGGTGAGGGGACAACGACCCCCCCGGGACCCCCCCAGACCCCCTCAGTCCCCCCGGGACCCCCAGGACCCCCGAACCCCCAGGAAAAGCCAGGACCCCCAGGACCACCTGGAACCCCCAGGGCTCCCCAGAAAACCCAGGAACCCTCAGTCCCCTCCGGACCCCCCTGGGACCCCCCCAGACCCCCACAGTCCCCACCGGGACCCCCAGGACCCCCCCGGGACCCCCAGGACCCTCCCAAACCCCCAGGAAAACCCAGGACCACCCGGAACCCCCAGGACCACCCAGGACCCCCCAGGACCCCTCCAGGACCTCCTGGGTTGGATCCCAGCTCCAACCAATGGGATGGGTTCCCAGGTGGATCCCAACCAATAGGAGGAGGTTCCCAGGCAGATCCCAGCCAATGGGGTGGGTTCCTCAGGTAGATCCCACCCAATAGGAGGGCTTCCCGGGCAAGTCCCAGCTCCCAGCCAATAGGAGGGGGCGTCAGGCGGATCCCACCCAATGGGAGGGGATTCCCGGGTGGATCCCAGCCAATGGGAGGGGTCCCCCGGGTGGAACCCAGCTCCCAGCCAATAAGAGGAGGTTCCCGGGCGGATCCTAACCAATGGGAGAGGATTCCTGGGCGGATCCCAGCCAATGGGAGGGGATTCCCAGGCAGATCCCAGCCAATAGGAGGGGTTCCCAGGCAGATCCTAACCAATGGGAGAGGATTCCTGGGTGGATCCCAACCAATGGGAGGGGATTCCTGGGCGGATCCCAGCCAATGGGAGGGGCTCCCTGGGTGGATCCCAACCAATGGGAGGAGGTTCCTGGGTGGATCCCAGCCAATGGGAGGGGATTCCCGGGCAGATCCCACCCAATAGGAGGGCTTCCCAGGCAAATCCCAGCTCCCAACCAATGAGAGGGGGCGTCAGGCGGATCCCACCCAATGGGAGGGGATTCCCGGGTGGATCCCAGCCCCCCCCAACCCCCCCCCGTGCCCCCCCAGTGGTCGTTCGGGGTGACGATGTGGGAGATCGCCACGCGGGGCCAGACCCCGTACCCGGGGGTGGAGAACAGCGAGATCTATGACTTCCTGCGCCAGGGCCACCGCCTGCGACCCCCCCCCTCTGCCCCCCGCCTGTGAGTCCGGACCCCCCCCACCCCCAAAATCCCCACCCCCACCCCCCAACCCCATGGGACCCCCCAACCCCATGGGATCCCCCCAACCCCATGGGATCCCCCCAATACCAATGGGATCCCCCCAGTCCCGCACCCCGATCCCTTTGGGATCCTCCCCAAGACCTCTGGGACCCCCCCAAAAAAATCAGGACCCCCTCGACCCCCCCCAAAATTCCCCACCTGCCCCCAGCCCCGTGGGACCCCCCCAACCCCATGGGATCCCCCAACCCCATGGGATCTCCCCTATCCTGCACCCTGATCCCTTTGGGATCCCCCAAGACCTCTGGGACACCCCCAAGACCCCCAGACCCCCCCAAGTCCCCAACCCCCTTGGGACCCCCCCAAACCCCCTCAGAAGCCCCCCCAACCCCATTGGGACCCCCCCAAACCCCCCCAGAAGCCTCCCCAGACCCCCTCCCAAGTCCCCAATTCCCTTGGGACCCCCCCAAGCCCCCCCAGAAACCCCCCAGACCCCCCAGCCCCCCCACCGGGTCCCCAACCCCCTTGGGACCCCCCCAAGCCCTCCAAGGTCCCCCCAACCCCCCCAGACCCCCCAACCCACTTGGGACCCCCGAAGCCTCCCTAGAAGCCCCCCCCAGACCCCCCAACCCCCTTGAGACCCCCTAAACCCCCCAGAAACCCCCCCAGACCCCCCAACCCCCTTGGGCCCCCCCCAGCCCCCCCCCCCAGGTCCCCAACCCCCTTGCCCCCCCCCCCCCCAAACCCCCTTCAACCCCCCCAGCCCCCCTCTCCCCAAAACCTCACCCTGCCCAAACTCCTACCCCCTCCCCCCAAATTATCGTACGCCCCCCCCCCCCCCCCCCCAAATTTTTGTGCCCCCCCCCCCAGGTACGAGCTGATGCGGCGCTGCTGGGCCGCCGACCCCGCGAGCGGCCGAGCTTCGAGGAATTGGGGGGGGCCCTGGGGACGCCCTGCGGGGGCTGCCCCCCCCCCCAGCCCCCCCGACCCCCTTTACGTCAACATGGAAGAAGGGGGGGCGGCGGGGGTCAAGACGACCCCCAGCACCCCCAGCGGGAAAAACGGGGCCCCCCGGACCCCCCGACCCCCCCAGGCCGAAGAGGCGGGGGCGCGGGGCGTTACGTGGTTTGTCCCCCCCCTCCCGAAACCGGGCCCCCCCACGGGGGACGCCCCCGCCCCCTGCGCTGCCTCCGAGGAGGGGGCTTGAAGGGTTTTTTTTTGGGGGGGGAACCCCTATTTTGGGACCCCCCCGCCCCCCCAGCTGCCTCACTGCCAGGGCGACCCCCACACACCTTGGGGCCAAGGGCCCCCCCAGGTACGAGGGGACCCCCCAGGGCCCCCCCAAAGGGCTGGGACCCCCAAGGGACCCCCCGAAAAGGCCAGAAGCCCCCCCAAAGCCCCCCAGGGGCCCCCCGAAAGGGCTGGGACCCCCCAGGGCTCCCCCAAAAGGGCTGGGACCCCCAAAGCCCCCCAGGGCCCCCTCCAAAGGGCTGGGACCCCCCCAAAAAGGGCTGGGACCCTCAAGGGCTCCCCCAAAAGGCCAGAAGCCCCCCCAGCCCCCCCAGGGCCCCCCCAAAAGGGCTGGGAACCCCCCCAAAAAGGGCTGGGACCCCCAGGGCCCCCCAGCCCCCCCCAGAAGGCCAGAAGCCCCCCAGGGCCCCCCCCCAAAGGGCTTGGACCCCCCCAGCCCCCCAAGCCCCCCCCCAAGGCCAGCAGCCCCCCCCAGCCCCCCTGCACTTTACTCGGCCCCGGGGCCCCCTCCCCAAATTGGGGTCCCCTCGGGGCCGGACCTGGGGGGGTCCCCACGTGCGTTTCCCCCCCCCCACCCCCCCCAAAAACCCCCCAAATGCTGCCACCGGCTGCGAGGTTTTTTTTTTTGGGGGGGGGGGGTGTGAATTTTGGGGCAAAACCGGGACTTTTTGGGTTCGTGAGGCGTTTCGGTTTTATTATGGGGCTTTGGGACGCGGCGCGCGGGGATTTGGGGACTCTGGGGACAAAAAAGGGACGCGGGGGCCGTGGCTGGGCGTGGTTACGTCACAGGGCGGATTTTGGGGTAAATTCGGGGGTATTTGGGTGCTTTTTGGGGACTGAGGGGCTTCAGGCCTGGGGCTCAGCCAATAGGAGCGCGGCGCTGCCAGCCCGCCAGCCAATAGGAGGCCGGCTCCCGTTGCTAGGCAGCGCGGGGCAGCAACACGCGCAGACGCCGCCGGGGCTTGGCCAATGGCAGCGCGCCCGCCCCGAGCGCCCGCGGCTCCGCCAATGGGCGGCGGCAACAGCGGCCCCGGGCCCGCCAATCAGAGGCGCGCTCCTTACGCCCCGCCCTCCGTGAGAGACCAGCCAATGGAAAGTGCGCGTTGCCCCAGCGGGCCCGCCCCCGCGCTGACAGGCGGGGAAAGCACCCAATAGAAACGCAGGCGGGGCGCGGCGCCGCTCTCGCTGCTATTGGCCGAGAGGCTGCTTGCGCCCGCCCCCTCGTGGTGTCAATCCCCGCTCGTCACCACGCCTCCGGGGGGCCGACCTCCGCGCGGCGGGGGGCGGAGAAAACCTCCCCCGCTGCCCAATGAGCACCCTCGTTACAGCACCTCTCCCTCTCCCACCCAATCAGCGCCCTCTTTGCAAAGTGGCGCTGAGCGGGATCTCGGCGAGCGAGCCGGCCCCTCCCTCCTCCCCCTTAACAACCAATGGAGCGGCGCGTTACAAGCGGCGGGCCGGCGGCGGGCCAATAGCCGCGCGCCTTACAGGGCGGCGCGGGCCGGGGAGGGGAGGAGGGCGGTGGCGGCCATTTTGAGCCGTCCCAGCCGCGGCGCCTCCATGGCCGGGCGGCGGCGGCGCTGAAGCGGCGGCGGCGCCATGGACGTGAGGCGGCTGCGGGTCAACGAGCTGAAGGAGGAGCTGGGGAGGCGCGGCCTCGACACCCGCGGCCTCAAAGCCGAGCTGGCGGAGCGGCTGCAGGCGGCCCTGGAGGCGGAGGAGGCCCGGAGGGGGCCCGGCGGGGACCAGGCCCCTGACGGACACTGTAAGGGCCCGCACCGGGACCCCCCGGGAGCCCCCGGGCCTGCCTCGGTAGCCCCTGGTTACTCGGTAGCCCCCTCTCCGTGGCGTAGTAGCCCCCCGGGCCTTCACCGGTAGCCCCCGGTAGCCCCCGGCCTATCCCCGGTAGCCCCCGGCCTGTCCCCGGTAGCCCCCGGCCTGTAGCCCCCGGACCTGCCTCGGTAGCCCCTGGACGTCCTCGGTAGCCCCCTCTCCGTTGTGTAGTAGCCCCCCGGGTCTTCACCGGTAGCCCCCATTATCCCCGGTAGCCCCCGGCCGTTGCCCGGTAGCCCCCAGCCGTTGCCCGCTAGTCCCTGCTCTGTCAACGGTAGCCCCCGGCCCGTAGCCTGTAGCCCCAGGGCCTTGGCGGGTAGTCCCCTGCCTGTCTTCGGTAGCCCCCGGTAGCCCCCAGCCTGTCCCCGGTAGCCCCCAGTAGCCCCCGGGCCTTTGCTGGTAGCTCCCAGCCTGTCCCAGTAGCCTCCGGTAGCCCTCGGGCATCCCCTGGTAGCCCCCAGCCTGTCCCCAGTAGCCCCTGGTAACCCCTGGTTTATCCCTGGTAGCCCCTGGCCTGTCCCCAGTAGCCCCCAGTAGCCCCCAGCCTGTCCCCGGTAACCCCCGGTAGCCCCCAGCCTGTCCCTAGTAGCCTCCGGTAACTCCTGGCTTATCCCTGGTAGCCCCTGGCCTGTCCCCAGCAGCCCCCAGTAGCCCCCAGCCTAACCCAGTAGCCCCAAGCCTGTCCCAGTAGCCCCCAGCCCATCCCCGGTAGCCCCCAGCTGCGCCCCCATTAATTTGCGGGACCCCGGGCTGCCCCATCCCCCGTCCCCCTTTCCGCCCCATCCACCTTCCGAACAAACCCACTAACCCTCGATTCGATTTCCCCGATTTCCCTCTTTTCTCCCCCAAACGCCAGACGGCATCGACAACAACGGCCCCCCCAGCGAGCCGCAGGGCTACCAGCCCTACGAGCACGGCGCCCCCAAACCCGACAACGAAACGGGCTACGACAGGCGGCCCTTGGACCACGAACACCCCACCCTGCACCCAGGTAGGGACCCTTTTTCCTCCCGGTACCCCCCCCGGGTGCTTTTTTTTTTACCGGGGGAGGTTCCTTCCCCTCCGTCCCAACTCCCCCCCCCCTCTAATTTCTCCCGCAGAGCTGAAGCCGGACGCCAAACCCGAAGACCCCGCTCCCCCTTACAACGTGCCCCCCCCCGGCTACAACCCCCCGGCCCCCAATTACAGCCTGCCCCCCCCCCTCCCACCTACAACGCCCCCGCCTCTTACGGCCCGCCGCCGCCCCCCGACGGCTTACGCCGCCCCCGGCTTACGGCGCCCCGACCGGCTACAACCCCCGGCTCCGGGCTACAACCCCTCCGGCCGGCTACAACCCCCCCCCGACTTACAGCGCGCCCCCCAGCGGTTACGCCCCCCAGCCTACAGCGCGCCCCCCCCGCCCCCGGCCGGTTTTGGGACCCCCGGCCCTGCTTTTGGCGCTCCCCCCGGCGGCTACGGCGCCCCCGACCCCTCGCAGCCCCGAACGCAGCAGCAGCAACCCCGTAAGCGACCCTACGAGGAGCAACGGGGTCGGGGTTACTACGAGCACCGCGAGGAGAAGAGGTGAGAACCTCAAAAAAAGGGGTTTGAGCCCCAAAAATTTAAATTTTGGGGGGGGTGCTGAGCGCTGCCTCCCCCTCAGGGGCCGCTCGCCGCAGCCGCCAGCGGAGGATGAGGAGGAGGATTTTGACGACACGCTGGTGGCCGTCGACACTTGTGAGTGCCCCCAAAATGAGCGGGGTGACCCCCGTGGGGTCGTTTCTCCTCCCCGCGGTGATGTAAATTGGCCGAAATCGGCTTTTTTCACCCCAAGATAACTGCGACCTGCACTTCAAAGTGGCCCGGGACCGTTACAGCGGTTACCCCCTCACCATCGAGGGCTTCGCCTACCTCTGGTCGGGCGCCCGCGCCACCTACGGCGCGCGGCAGGGCCGGGTCTGCTACGAGATGAAGGTGAGCCCCCCCGACGGGTCACGACGGCCCCAAAACAGCCCCAAAAATGCCCCCAAACAACCCCAAAAAACTCCTCATTTGGCTCCCTTTTCAGGTTAACGAGGAAATCTCCGTCAAGCACCTCCCGGCCACCGAGCCCGACCCCCACGTGGTGCGGGTGGGGTGGTCGCTGGACTCCTGCAGCACCCAGCTGGGTAAGAGGTGCTGAAAGTGATGGTTTTTTGGGGCAGAAAGGCTTCTTTTGGGGCACAAAGGTTGTTTTTGGGGGGCATGAAGGCTTTTTTGGGGCGCAGAAAGGCTTTTTCGTGGGGCAGAAAGGCTTTTTTTGGAGCAGAAGGACTTTTTTGGGGGGCCAGAAAGGCTATTTTTTGGAGCAGAAAGGCTCTTTTTTTGTGGCAGAAAGGCTTTTTTTTTTGGGGCAGAAAGGCTTTTTTTGGGGGCAGAAAGGCTTTTTTTTTGGGCAGAAAGGCTTTTTTTGGGGCAGAAAGGCTCTTTTTTGGAGCAGAAAGGCTTCTTTTGGGGCAGAAAGGTTGTTTTTGGGGGGCACAAGGGCTTTTTTTTTGGGCAGAAAGGCTCTTTTTTGTGGCAGAAAGGCTTTTTTGGGGGCAGAAAAGCTTTTTTTGCTGCTGTTTTTTTGGCTCACCTTGGGTTCTCCGCGCCGGGCCAGGTGAGGAACCTTTCTCCTACGGCTACGGCGGCACCGGCAAAAAATCGACCAACTGCAAATTCGAGAATTACGGGGAAACCTTCGCCGAAAACGACGTCATCGCCTGCCTCGTGGTGAGTTCCCTGCTCCGCCACGTTAGGGGGGGGGGTTCCTGACCCCAAAATCTCCTCCGGGGGTGGGGGTGGGCTTCACCCGGCGTTTTCTCCCCGTTTTGGGCAGGATTTTGAGTGCGGGGAGGAGGTGGAGATGTCCTTCATGAAGAACGGCAAGTGGCTGGGGGTGGCGTACCGCGTGCGGAAGGAGGCGCTGGGTGGCCGCGCCCTCTTCCCCCACGTCCTGGTGAAGAACTGCGCCATCGAGTTCAACTTTGGCCAACGCGACGCCACCTACTTCGCCGTCCCCCCCGGCTTCACCTTCATCCAACACCTCCCCGTGGCCGAGCGCGTCCGCGGCACCTTGGGGCCTAAAAGCAAAGCCGAGTGCGAGGTCCGTGGGCTCTCGGTTTTGGGGGAAAACTCTTTGGTTTTGTGGAAGGGCTCTTCCAGTCTTGACGGGCTCCCCGTTGGCTTCCGGTAGATCCTGATGATGGTCGGGCTGCCCGCCGCCGGCAAGACGACGTGGGCCGTCAAGCACGCGGCCGCCAACCCCTCCAAGAAGTACAACATCCTGGGCACCAACGCCATCATGGACAAGATGAGGGTAAGGGGGCGGCTTGTCGCGACAGCGGGGTCCTCGTCGCGACAGCAGGGTCTTCGTCGCGACGCCAGGGTCTTTGTCGCGACGCCGCGGGTCCTCGTCGTGATGCTGCTGGGGTTCCTGGTTGTGACGTGCCATGTTGTCCCTCGTCGCACTGCTGCTGTGGGTCCTTTGTCGCGACATGCTGGGGTCCTTGGTCGCGATAGCACTGGGGTCCCTGGTCACGACATGCCACGGGTCTCTGCTTATAATGTCACTGTGGGTCCCACAATGTGACACGGTCCCTTGTCATGACACATTGGGGTCCCTGGTCACGACATACCAGGGTCTCTGGTCGTGATGCTCGCTGGGGTCCCCGGTCGCGACATGGCATGTGATTCCTTGTCATGACATACCAGGGTCCCTGGTCGCAACATGCTGGGGGTCCTTGGTCACAACACCATGGGTCCTTGTCGCGACATGCCACGTGGTCCCTCATCACGATGTGATATGGTCCCTGCTTGTTGTGACACTGTGGGTCCCTCATCGCGACACGATATGGTCCCTGCTTATCGTGATACTGTGGGTCCCTCATCGTGACATGATACAGTCCTTGCTCATCACAACACCATGGATCCTTCATTGCGACATACCACACGGTCCCTGCTCATCGTGACACAATTCAGTCCCTGCTTGTCGCGACACCAGGATCCCTCATTGCGATACCAGGGTCCTTTGTCGTGATGCTGGGTCCCTCATTGCAACACCGGGGTCCTTGTTGCGACGCCACGGGTCTTTCATCACAACACCAGGTCCCTTGTCCCGACGCCAGGTCCCTCGTCGTGATACCGGGTCCCTTGTCATGACGCTGGGGTCCTTGTCATGATACCACAGATCCCTTGTCGCAATGCTGGGTCCCTCATCACTACACCGCAATGCCCTCATCGCGACACCAGATCCCTTGTTGCGACACCAGGGTCCTTGTCGCGACACCATGGGTCCTTCATCACAACACTGGGTACCTTATCGCGACGCCAGCTCATCTGTCGCGACACCATGGCTCCCTCCTTGCGATACCGGCTCCCCTGTTGCGATACCAGCTCCCATATCGCGATACCGGCTCCCCTGTCGCGATACCAGCTCCCCTATCGCGATACCAGCTCCCCTATCGCGATATGGCACGCCCTGAGCGTCTCTATTTCCAGGTGATGGGGCTGCGGCGGCAGCGCAACTACGCGGGGCGCTGGGACGTGCTGATCCAGCAGGCCACGCAGTGCCTCAACCGCCTCATCCAGATCGCCGCCCGCAAGAGGCGCAACTACATCCTCGACCAGGTCTGGGGGGGGGCACACAACCACCGGGACCCCCCCTGGGGGGCACACACAACCACCGGGACCCCCCCCGGGGGGCACACGGCCACCACGACCCCCTCCCGGGGGTGTCATGACCCCAAATCCTTTCCCTGCTCGGTTTTTGAGCTCCCCGACGAGCTGCTTGCGGTTTTTTTTTCCCAAATGGCTCTTCCCAATCCCCAAAAAGCCCCTCCCGAGTCCCAAATACCCCCCCCAAATCCCAAATAACCCCCCCAACACCCCCCAAAAACCCTCCTGATGCCCAAAAAGCTCTTCCAAGTCCTAAATAATCTTCCCAAGCCCCTCCCAAACCCCAAATAACCCTCCTGACTCCCATATAACCCCCCCAAATCCCACCCCAAAACCCTCCCAAGTCCCAAATACCCCCCAAATCCCAAATAGCCCCCCAACTCCCCCCAGAAAACCCTCCTGACTCCCAAAAACTCTTCCAAGTCCCAAATAATCTTCCCAAGCCCCCCCAAACCCCAAATAACCCTCCTGACTCCCATATAACCCCCCAAATCCCCCAAAACCCTCCCAATTCCCAAACAACCCCCCAATCCCCCAAAACCCCCTCCCGAGCCCCAAATCCCCCTCCAAACCCCCAAAAACCCTCCTGACTCCCATTTAACCCCCCGAATCCCCCAAAACTCCCTCCCGAGCCCCAAATCCCCCTCCCAACCCCCAAAAACCCCCCAGCTCCCAAATAACGCCCTTTCCCCCCCCCTCGCCCCCCCAGACCAACGTTTACGGCTCGGCCCAGCGGCGAAAAATGCGTCCCTTCGAGGGCTTCCAGCGCAAAGCCATCGTCATCTGCCCCACGGACGAGGACCTGCGCGACCGCACCATCAAGAGGACGGACGAGGAGGGCAAGGACGTCCCCGACCACGCCGTGCTCGAGATGAAAGGTGCCCTTTTTTCCCCCAAAAAACGTCATTTTTAGGGTTAAAATCGCTCTCAGGGCTGCGAAATGGTGATTTGTAACCCCCTGTTGGATTTTTTTGGGGGGAAAAACCACTGCAAGTCCCTAAACTGTCACTTTTCCCCTTTCTATTTTATTTTTTTAGGGGGGGAAAAACACTGCAAGCCCCCAAACTGTCACTTTTTCCCATTTCTATTTGAATTTTGGGGGGAAAAAAGCCCAACTTGTTCCCGCTCTGTTTTAATTTTGGGGGAAAAAACCCTCAGTGAGCCCCCAAAGTGCCACTTTTCCCCTTTCTATTTCATTTTTTTGGGGGAAAAAAGCACTTCAAGCCCCCTAACTGTCACTTTTTCCCATTTCTGTTTTAATTTTTTGGGGAAAAAAAGCCCAACTTGTCCCCGCTCTGCTTTAATTTGGGGAAAAAAAACAATGTGAGCCCTCAAACTGCCACTTTTCCCCTTTCTATTTTATTTTTTTGGGGGAAAAAAGCACTTCAAGACCCCAAACTGTCACTTTTTCCCATTTCTGTTTTAATTTTTTGGGAAAAAAACCTCTTCTCCCCAAAATTAGAACTCAGTTCTAATTTTTTGGGGGGAAACCCCCCCTGGTGAGCCCTTCCCCAGCCGCCTCCCTCTGAAAACCCTCCCCCCCACACCCCTTCTTGCTGGAGGGGGCGTACAAAACTCCCCAAATTTGGGCAATAACCCCAAAATAACTTAATAATTTTAATTTCCCCCCCCCCCAGCTAATTTCACGCTGCCCGAGGCGGGCGATTTCCTGGACGCCGTGCTCTTCGTGGAGCTGCAGCGCGAGGAGGCGGCCGAGCTGGTGCGGCAGTACAACGAGGAGGGGCGCAAAGCGGGGCCCCCCCCCGAAAAACGCTTCGACGGCCGCCCCCCCCCGGCTTTTCGGGGCCGCGGCGGCGGCTTCCAGCCCCGTTTCGAGGGCCGGGGGGGTGCCGCCGCGCCCCCCCCCTCGGCCGGGGGGACCCGGGGGGGCTTCCAAGGCCGGGGAGGAGGCGGGGGGGGCTTCCGAGGAGGGGGCGGAGGAGGAGGTGGAGGTAAGGACCCCCCCTCTAAGCCCCCACCCCAAAAAAAAAAAAACCCTTTTTGGGTGTTTTTAGCACCGGGGGGGGCACCTCTCGGTGGTCCTGGGGCTCTCAGAGGGGTTTTGGGGTTTGAGGACCCCCCCCAATCCCTCCTGAGTGTCCTGTGGGGGGGGATTAAATTTTTTGGGGTGGGGGGGGCTTCCTCGCTTTCCCATGGGATCCCCACCGAGGTCCTTCTGCATGTCCCGGGGGTGTTATTGGGATTTTGGGGGGGTTATTGGGTTTTTGGGGGGCGTTATTGGGGTCTTGGGGGGGTTATTGGGATTTTGGGGGGTTATTGGGATTTTGGAGGGATTTTTGGGGTTTTGGGGGTTATTGGAATTTTGGGGGGGGGTTATTGAGGTCTGGTGGGGGTTATTGGGTTTTTGGGCAGGTTATTGGGGTTTTGGGGAGGGTTCTTGGGGTCTGGGGGGGTTATTGGAATTTTGGGGGGGTTATTGGGGTCTGGGGGGTTATTTGGATCTTGGGGGTCTTATTGGGGTTTTGGGGAGGGTTATTGGGGTTTTGGGGGCTCTGGGGTCTTGGGGGGGGCTTTGAGTCTTCACCACTCCCACAGGGAGCTCTGGGGGGCTTTGGGGTTTTGGGGGGGTCTTGAGGTTCCCCAGGACCCTAAGACCCCAAAACCCTTCCTGCGTATCCCGGGGGCAATTTTGGGGCTCAAACCTCAGCAATCAGAACCGCCCCGTGCCCCCCTCACCCTAACACCCCCCACACCTTAATTACCCCCCTTCACCTTAATTACCCCCCCTTTTAATCCCCAGCCTTCAACCGCGGCTCCTACGCCCCCAACCGCTGGAGCAACCCCCCGCGACGGCCCCCCCGCCGCCCCCCGCCGCCCCCCACCCCCCCACCCCGCGGCGCCTACGGCCGCAGCCCCCAACCCCAAAGCAGCTTCAGCCCAGCCCGAAACCCCCGGGGGCCACGGGGGGCAACACCCACACCGACTCCAACCCCGGGGGGGCAGCTACAAAACCAGCAGCGGGGCACCCCCGCCAACAACCCCCGCCACCTACAGCCAAGGACAGCAGGTACAAAATCCCCCCAAACCCCAAAAACCTCACCCTAAACCCCTGGAAACCCCCCCGGGGGGACGGGGAGCACCCTAAGGTGCCCCCGTGCCCCCCCCATTTTGTTATCCCCCCAGCCAGGGTTCAGCCAGCCCTATGGCCAGGGGGTACACGCAGAGTTACCCCCCCGGCTACAGCTACGGCAGCTACAGCGGCTACAGCCAAAGCTACCCCCAGGCCCCCCCCCCGCCCACCACGGGGCAGGGCTACGGCCAGAACTACGGCCAGTACCAACAGGTGAGGGATTTTGGGGCGAAAAAAGCCCTTTTTGGGAAAAAAAAAGCACTTTTTGGGGTGAAAATGGCACTTTTTGGGGGTGAAAATGGCACTTTTTAGGGCTTTCTGGGGGGGAAAAATGGGGGGTTTTATGGCGGGGTGTAAATGGGGAAGGGGAGGGGGTTGGGGGGTTGGGGGTTTGTCATGTTTTGGGGTCTTTTGGTTTTGGGGTTTAATTTGGGTGTTTTGGGGATTTGGTTTGTTTTTTTTTTTTGAGATTTGGGTTTTTTGGGGTTGGTCTTTTTTTTTGAGGTGTTTTTTTTGGGGTTTGAGGTTTGTCTTGGTTTGGGTTTTTTTTGGGTTTGTTGGGGTTTGGTTTGGGGTGTTTTGGGGATTTGTTTTGTGTTTTTTTGAGGTTTGGGTTTTTTGTGTTTTGGGGGTTTGTCTTGGTTGTTGGGGGGTTGGGGTTTATCTTTGTTTTTTTGAGGGTTTGGGGTTTGACTTGGTTTGGGGTATTTTGGTTTTGGGGTTTGTCTTTGTTTTGTTTTGTTTTTGGTTGTATTTTTCTGGAGAATGGGGTATATTTGGGCATGAAATCCCTCCCCCAGTCGTCCCCCCCCCACATTCTCTCTCAGGTAACAGGGTTTTGGGTTGAAATCCCCCATTTTCTAGGTGCTGGGGTCTTTGGGGTGAAAATCCTTGTTTTCTGGAGCACGGGGCTGGGATTTTAGGGTTAAAAACCTCATTTTCTAAAGGACAAGGTTCTGTTTACTTCCCCACAACCAGAGCCAGAATTTTGGGTCGAAATCCCTCCTTTTTCTCCCAGTGAGACCCAAAACTCCCCATTTTCTATACATGCGAGGCAGTGGAAAGGAAACATTCCCATCACCTGGGGACAGAATTCGGGGCTGAAACCCCCAATTTCCTCTTCCCAACCAGTCTCTCCCTCCCTCACGGCTCTCTTTTTTTTGTCATTTATTTAATTTTAACCATTTTCCCTGTTTTTTCCCCCAGTATGCCCAGCAGTGGAGCCAGTACTACCAGCACCAGAGCCCCTGGCCCCCCTACTACGGCAGCTACGACTACGGCAGCTACGCCGGCAGCTCGCAGGGGGGAGCCAGCGCCCAGTGACCCCCCCCCCGGACAACCACCGAGAGTCCCTTTTTGGGGTGATTTCCGCCTTTTTCCGGCGTTTCCAGCAGCTCCGCAACAAGAGGCATGCGCCCCGCCCCTCTCGTGAACGTTGCGTTTTTCTCCATCTGTTTAAAAAAAAAAAAAAAACAAAAGAAAACAAAAAACGATATTTTTAACCTCAAACAGACTGGGATCTTAAAAAAAAAAAAGAAACAAAAAAAAAAAAACACATTTTGGAGAGTTTTTTTCCTAATTTTGGACTGTTTTCCTCCCCGTTTTGGGCCTGTTTCAACCCCTGGGCTGGGGCCTTGTTGGGCTCGTTTTGGGGTCCTTGGGGAGCCCCCAGCCGTGGGGGGGGGCCCAGCCCCGTGTCCGTCTGTCCCCCCCCGTCCGTCTGTCCCCTTCTGATGGTGATTATGCTTTTTCTCCCCCATTTTTTCCTTTTTTTTGTTTGTTTTTGTTTGTTTTTTTTTTTAGCTATTTCGGTAACTTTTTACTGTGTGCCCGCCCTCCCCTTGGCGTTTCAGGTGAGGAAGGAGAAAAAAACACAAAAAACTACCAATAAAAATGAGGAAAAAAAAGTGAAAAGTGAGCGGTCGCTGGCCCTGCCTCGCTTCCTCGCGGGCCCTGCCTCGTTTTGGGGGGGATTTGGTGAAAATAGGAAAAAGAGGAGGAAAAAATGAGGGGAAAATAGAAAAAAAATGAGGGAAACGAGGGAAAAATGAAGGAAAAATGAGGGGAAAATAGAAGAAAATGAGGGAAATGTGAGGGGACAATAGGGAAAAAGGAGGGAAAAATGAGGAAAGGAGGGGAAAACAGGGAAATGTGAGGAAAAAAATAGGGAAAAATGAGGAAGAAATGAGAAAAGGAGGAAAAAATTAGGAGAAAAGAGGGAAAATGAGGGAAACGTGAAGCAAAAAATGAGGGGAAAAGAGGGAATCATGAGGGAAAAATGAGGAAAATAAGAAAATACAGGAGGAAAAACGAGAGAAACAAAGGAAAAAATAGGAAAACAGGGAAACATGAGGTAAAGATAAAGGAAAAATGAGGGAAATGGGAAGAAATGAGGGAAAAATGGGGGAGAAATGAGGAAAATGGGGTAAAAAAAAAAAGGCATTTGTTGGCTCTGCTGTGCTTTCTCTGGGGCCCCTGCCTCGTTTGGGGTGGATTTGGTAAAAACGGGGTGCGTTTTTTTGGCATGAGTGACCTTTGACCCCGCCGGGGGGGGGGGGGGCGGAACCAAAGTGCTGCGGAACCCAAAGTTCGGGGCAGTGCGCGCCGCCTCCCCCGGACCCCGGAAGTGCCTCAGGGCGGCGGGATGGCGTTGGCGGCGGGTGAGGCGCGAGGCGGTGTCGCACTCAAACGGGGCCGGGCGGCTCCGCACCGGGATTTTGTGGGGGGTTGGGGATCCGGGGGGGGTCCGGGAGCGGAGATTTGGGGCCCCCCCGGTGCCCCCCCGCCCCCCGAGGCCTTGCGAAGCCCCCCGGTACCGGGGTCCGTCGCTAATTTGTGTCCCCCTGAGGCCCTGCGGCGGCCCCCGGTGCTGGGGTCCGTCGGTGATTTGTGTCCCCCCGGGCCCCCGCGGCGTCGCACTGGGTTCCGGGGAACTTTGGGACCCCCTCCTGCTCCCTGGGGGGGTCCCCGGGGATTTTGGGGTCCCCCCTTGGTCCTTTTGGGGTCCCTGAGGGTTTTGGGGTCCCCATGGGTCTTTTTGGGGTCCCCATGGGTGTTTTTGGGGTCCCTGAGGGCTTTGGGGATTCCCCCTGGGTCCTTTTGGGGTCCCCCTAAGGGTCCCTTTGGGGTCTCTGAGGGATTTGGGGTCCCCATGGGTCTTTTTGGGGTCCCCATGGATCTTTTTGGGGTCCCTGAAGGTTTTGGGGTCCTCTATGTGTCCCTTTCGGTTCCCCTACGGGTCCTTTTGGGGTCCCTGAGAGCTTTGGGGTCCCCCATGTATCCCTTTGGGGTCCCCCTATGGGTCCTTTTGGGGTCCCTGAGGGCTTTGGGGTCCCCCAGGGGTCCTTTTGGGGTCCCCCATGGATCCTTTTGGGGTCCCATTTCCCTCACGTCCCCCCCTCTGTCCCCTCACCCCCAGGTCCCGCCCTGCACCCCACACCGCAGCCGCACCCCACGACCCCAAAAGAAGCCCCCACAACGTCAGAGCAGGACGCCCCGACCCCAAACTGGGACCCCAGAGCGTCACAGCAGGACCCCAAGACCTCGAATCACGACCCTATGGCAACGTGGGACCCCAAAACGTCCCCCGAAGAGCCCCCCATGAAAGAACAAGGCCCCAAAAAGATGAAACGGGGCCCAGTGTCCTCGAATCACGACCCTATAACGGAGTGGGACCCCAAAACGCCCCCCGAGGATCACCCCATGAAAGAGTGGGACCCCAAAACACCCCCCGAGGAGCCCCCCATGGCAGAAGACGACCCCAAAACGCCCCCCGAGGACCCCCCCGCGACAGACCCAGCCCCCGAAGCGCCCCCCGAGCGCGACCCCACATCTTTTAGGGTCTCCCCTTTACGGGATCGGCCCCGGTGGCCGCGGAACCCCGAAGATTTGGGGGGGGCCTGGCCCCGAAGGTCGGGAGCCCGCACCCGGCTCCGCAACCGGCGCTACGCAGCCCTACGGCAGCTCATCGCAGGTTGGGGGGGGCTTTTGGGGTCGTTGGGGGGGATTTGGGGTCCCTGGGGGGTCCTGAGGGGTCTTTTTGGGGTCTTTGGGGGGGCTTTGGGGTATGGGGGGGTATTTGGGGTCGTTGGGGGGGCTTTGAGGTCTTTGGGAGGGATTTGGGGTCCCTGGGGGGGTCCTGAGGGGGTTTTCAGGGTCCCTGGGGGGTCCTGAGGGGTCTTTTTGGGGCGTTTGGGGTTCTTTGGGGGCTTTTGGGGCAATTTGGGGTCTTTGGGGGGTCTTTGGGGTCGTTGGGGGGGGCTTTGAGGTCTTTGGGGAGGGCTTTGGGGTCCCTGGGGGGGTCCTGAGGGGGTTTTCAGGGTCCCTGGGGGGTCCTGAGGGGTCTTTTTGGGGTCTTTGGGGGGGATTTGGGGTCCCTGGGGGGTCCTGGGGGGGTCCTCAGTGCCCTGGGGGGCTCTTTAGGCTCTTTTTGGGGTCTCCAGGGGCTCTTTTCCCCTTTTCCCCTCGAACTTAGGCTCTCCCGTCCTCTTTTTACGCCCCCCCCGGGTTTTTTTTTTACCCCCCCAATTCCTTTATTATTTTTTTTACCCCCCCCCACCCCAAAAAAAATTAATTTTAACCCTTTCCTAGCCGGCGAGTACTTCAGCGAGGAGGAGATGCGGGCGCGCGAGCCCCTGCTCTACGAGCAATACATCGGGCGCTACCGGGGGGCCGAAGACCCCCCCCCCATCACCTCAGGACCCCCACGGCCCCCCAAGGCGGTGCCCCCCGGGACCCCCAGGGCTGACGGCGCTGCTGCTGCGCTCGGTGGAGGAGGCGGCGGTGCAGCGGCGCCTGCGACGGCAGCGGCTGCAGGACGGCGACAGCGAGGGTCAGAAATTGAGGGGGGCACGGGGGGGCACAGGGACACTTGGGGGGCACGACCCCCCCAAAAAAAAAATTGAGGGGGGAAGATGGGTGGTGGCATCCTTTAGGGGTGAGGGGTGGGTGGTGGGAGGGGATAGAGGGGTTTTGGGGGGAAAATTGGGAAGGGGGGGGTTGAGGGAGGTGTGGGGGGGGTCGCTCACTGATTTTTGTCCCCCCCCCCCCCAAAAAAAAAAAAAAAATAGGAAAAGGAGGAGGAGGAAGCAGAGCACTGGGTCCCCGACGCGGCCGAGCGGGCGCTGCTGCGCGAGGAGTTCACCAGCCGCATGCACCAGCGCTTCCTGGACGGGCAGGACGGGGATTTCGACTACAGGTAAAACAAAAAAAACACCCGGGGGGGGCACAAAAATTCCCGGGGGGGGCCTTAAATTCTCCCTGACCCCCCCCCGTGTCCTTTTTGCCCCCCCAGCCAAGTGGATGAGAACCCCGAGCTGGACAACCTGGACATCGTCTCGCGCGACGCCGAGGAGCGCTACTTCGACGCCGAGGAGCCCAGCGCCGCCCCCCAGCTCGATTAGGGCCCCCCCCCAATAAAAGTGACCCCCCCACAAATATATGGACCCCCCCAGATAAAGCTGAGCCCCCCCAAAATAAAATTACCCCCCCCAAATGTGTTTGGTGCTGGTGTTTCGCTGTGCCGCCCCCTAAAGATCTTTGCACTGCCCCCCAGCTCAATTAGGGCCCCCCCCAAAATAAAATTGACCCCCCCAAAATAAAGGGAACCCCCCCAAATAAAGGGAGGCCCCCCAGATAAAGCTGAGCCCCCCCAAAATAAAATTACCCCCCCCAAATGTGTTTGGTGCTGGTGTTTTGCTGTGCCGCCCCCTAAGGATCTTTGCACTGCACCCCAGCTCAATTAGGGCCCCCCCCAAATAAAAGGGACCCCCCCAAAATAAAACTGACCCCCCCCAAATAAAGAGGAGCCCTCCCAGATAAAACTGACCCCCCCCAAATAAAATTTACGCCCCCCCGAAGGTGTTTGGTGCTGGTGTTTTGCTGCAGGGCTCCTCCCCCCAGGGATTTTTGCACCCCCCCAAAAAATGGACCCCCCAAAAATAAAATGACCCCCCCAAAATCAAGGGGAGACCCCTCAGATAAAGCTGACCCCCCCCAAATAAAATTTAACCCCCCCAGAGGTGTTTGGTGCTAAGATTTTACTTCAGGCCCCCCCCCAGCTCGAATAGTGCCCCCCAAAAATAAAACTGACCCCCAAAATAAAATTGACCCCCCCAAAATAAAGAGGAGCCCTCTCAGATAAAAATGACCCCCCCCAAATAAAATTAACCCCCCCCCCGGAGCTGTTTGGTGCTGTTTTGCTGTGCCCCCCCCCAGGGATTTTTCCACCGCCCTCGCTCGGTGTCTGGGGGGGGGGGGCCCTGACTCACTGCCCCCCCCCGCACCCCCCCCCTGCGCGTCACCACCCGGATTCGGTGGCTTTTTTTAGGGGGGGGGGGCACACAAACATCCGGACCCCCCCCCATGGTGGCTGGGAACGCCCCCCCCCCACTGTGCCCCCCCCAAAATTATTCCTCCCCCCCCCCCGGGTCCCGGGGGGGCCATTTCGCTGCCCCCCCCCCCCCCGGAAGGGTATTTTTAGCCTGGCGGGGGCCCCTTCCGTCCCCGGGGGGGCTGGGTGTCTGCGGGTAGGCGGGGGGGGGGGGGGGGGCAGGATAAAATGGGGGGGTTTAGGAAAAAAATGGGGGGGGCAGGATAAAAAAGGGGGGGGCAGGATAAAAATGGGGGTTCCCAAATTCTTGGGGGGGCTCCTGGGGGGGTCCTAATGTTGGGATCTTTTTTTTGGGGGGGGGGTCTGGGTCCTTTTTTTGGGGGGGGGTCCCAGTGTCTGGGTTCCTTTTGGGGGTCTTTTTTTTTTTTTTGGGGGGGCCCAGTGTATTTAGGGGGTCCCTATGGGGCTTCCCAGTGTCTGGGTCTCTTTTTGGGGGGGTCCTTTTCTTTGAGGGGGTGTCCTTTTTAGGGGGGGTGTCCTTTATTTTGGGGGGGTCCCCAATTCCTGGGTACCTTTGAGGGTCCCCAAATCCTTTTGGGGGGGTCCCAACTATGTGGGGCTCTGTGCCCCCCCCACAACCCCCCACCCCCATTTCTCTTCCCCCCACTCCAAAATTTCCCTTCCCAACCCCCAATTTATTTTCCCAACCCCCCATCCCAAAATTTCCCTTCCAAGCCCCAAAATTTCCCTTCCCAACCCCAAATTTCTCTTCCCAAACCCCCCCACTCCAAAATTTCTCTCCCCAACCCCCCATTTTTCTTCCCAACCCCCCACCCCAAAATTTCCCTCCCCACCCCCAAATTTCCCTCCCCACCCCTCCCCAATTTCGTTTTCCACCCCCCACCCCAAAAATACCCCTTCCCATCCCCAAAACTTCCCATCCCAACCCCAAATTCCTCTCCCAACCCCCCTACTCCAAAATTTCTCTCCCCAACCCCCCCAGTTTCTCTTCCCACCCCCCCCATAAAAAAAATCCCTTCCCCTTCCCCTTTCCCCCCCCCACCCAAAAAAAAAAAAAAAGCAGAACCACCAAAAACCACCAAAAAAAGCTCCAAAACCTCTCCAAACTTAAATAAATCGCGGGGGCTGGGCGGGGGTTGGGTGGGGGTCCAAATTTTTTTTTTTTTTTTTTTTTTTTTTTTGGGGGGGGGTCAGCTGCACTTGCCGGTGCGCACCACCATGTTGGAGAGCTGCTCCACGCGCGCCTTGCGCCCCACGTAGTAGACGATGGGGAGGGGGTCGAGCGCCTGGGGGACGCAGCAGGGGGCGGCCGCCCCCCCCGGGGGGTGCTGGGTGGACAGGGCCAGACCCTGCGGGGGGGGGACAGGAGGACGGCTGTGACCCCCCCCCCGTTGTTACATCCCCCCCCCGGTGGTGTTTTGGTGCCCCTGAGGGGTCCTGATGTGTGCGCCCCCCCCCAACGTACCCAAAGGGGGCAGAATGTGGGGGGGGCATGGGGGCAGCAGGGGGCCCCCCACGGTGTCACACCCCCCCAAATGTCCCCCCCCCAAGTGTCATCCCCCCACGTGTGTCCCTCGCAATGTGTCACCCCCCCAAATGTGTCACCCCCCCAGGTGTCCCCCCCCCCCCATAATGTGTCACCCCCCCAGGTGTCACCAACCCCAGTGTGTCACCCCCACCCATGAATCAGCTCCCCCCCCCAGTGTCACCTTGATGTCACCCCCCCAAAGTCCTGTGGTGCCCCCCCCTTACTGGGAACACTGGTTTTGGGTCCCTGCTGTGCCCCCCCCTTACTGGGAATACTGGTGTGGGATCCCACTATGTGCCCCCCCTTACTGGGAATACTGGTGTGGGATCCCACTATGTGCCCCCCCTTACTGGGAATACTGGTGTGGGATCCCACTATGTGCCCCCCTTACTGGGAATACTGGGGTGGGATCCCACTTTGCCCCCCCCCTTACTGGGAATACGGGTGTGGGATCCCACTATGCCCCCCCCCCCCCTCTTACTGGGAACACTGGTGCCTGCCCTTACTGGGAATACTGCTTTCAGGTCCCACTGTGCCCCCCATACTGGTGACACTGGGATCGGGTCCCGCTGTGCCCCCAAATGTGCCCCCAGATGTACCCCCCAATGTGCCCCCCCAAATATTCCCCCCAGATTTACCCCCTCCAGTTTCCCCCTCCCCAGATATACCCCCAAGATTTACCCCCCAGATTTACCCCCAAATATTCCCCTCCCCATCTGCCCCCCATATATGCCCCCCATATGTGCCCCCCAATGTGCCCCCCCAAAATATGCCCCCCCCCCGTGCCCCCCCCACCGTGGTGTACTGCGTGTCTGCGCTCCAGATGTAGGGGCAGGGCCCCATGCAGAAGTTGGCCATGTAGCCCTTGGGCTCGTGGATCCACTTCCACTGCAGGTCCCTGCGGAAGTCGATGTAGAGCTGCCGCACGCAGCAGTTCTTCTCCTCCGTCCTGGGGGGGGGGGGGACACTTATTAATTAATTATTTATTTTTTTTTTGGGGGGGGGGGCGTATTTTTGTCGGGGGAGGCGTTTCGGGGGCACCCGCGTGGCTGGAAGGGATGGAGGCGTTTTGGAGAGCGCGGCGCATCAAGGGTCGTGGGGGGGGTCCTAGGTTTTTGGGGGGGGTCTTAGGTTTGGGGGGGGTCTTAGATTTGAGGGAGGGGTCTTAGATTTGAGGGAGGGGTCTCAGGTTTTTGGGGGGGCACATATTTTTTTTGGGGGGGGTGTTTTGGGGGGTCCCCAACCCTCTCCAAGGCACCCACGCAGTTGGAAGGGATGGAGGCGTTTTGGATAGCGCGGCGCATCGAGCTTCTGGGGGGGGTCCTATGTTTTTGGGGGGGGTCTTAGGTTTGGGGGGGGGCTTAGATTTTAGGGAGGGGTCTTAGATTTGAGGGAGGGGTCTCAGGTTTTAGGGGGGGCACATATTTTTTTTGGGGGGGGTGTTTTGGGGGGTCCCCAACACTATCAAAGGCACCCACTCGGCTGGAAGGATTGGAGGAGTTTTGGAGAGCGCGGCGCATCAAGGGTCGTGGGGGGGTCCTAGGTTTTGGGGGGTTCTTAGGTTTTGGGGGTCTTAGGTTTGAGGGAGGGGTCTTAGATTTGAGGGGGGGGTCTCAGGTTTTAGGGGGGCACATATTTTTTTTGGGGGGTGTTTTGGGGGTCCCCAACCCTCTCCAAGGCACCCACGCAGCTGGAAGGGATGGAGGCGTTTTGGAGAGCGCGGCGCATCGAGCTTCTGGGGGGGGTCCTAGGTTTTGGGGGGGGTCTTAGGTTTGGGGGGGGTCTTAGATTTGAGGGAGGGGTCTTAGATTTGAGGGAGGGTGTCTAGGTTTTAGGGGGGGCACATATTTTTTTTGGGGGGGGTGTTTTGGGGGGTCCCCAACCCTCTCCAAGGCACCCACGCGGCTGGAAGGGATGGAGGCGTGTTGGAGAGCGCGGCGCATCGAGGGTCGTGGGGGGTTCCTAGGTTTTTGGGGGGGTCTTAGGTTTGGGGGGGGTCTTAGATTTGAGGGAGGGGTCTTAGATTTGAGGGAGGGTGTCTAGGTTTTAGGGGGGCACATTTTTTTTTGGGGGGGGGTGTTTTGGGGGGTCCCCAACCCTCTCCAAGGCACCCATGTGGCTGGAAGGAACGGCAGCAGCTTGGAGAGTGTGGTGCATTGAGGGTCTTGGGGGGGTCCCAGGTTTTGGGGGGGGCTTGGGCTTTAAGGGGGGGGTCCCAGGTTTTCGGGGGGAGTCCCAGGTTTCAGAGGGGTCTCAGGTTTTAGAAGGAGCTTGTGTTTTTTTTTGGGGGGGGGTGTCTCAGGTTTTGGGAGGGGTCTTGAGTTTTAGGAGGGGTGGGTGTCAGGGTTGTGGGAAGGGGCTTGGCTTTCGGGGGGGGTCCCAGCTTTCAGGAGGGGGTCCCAGCTTTTGGGAAGAGCTCCCAGATTTTGGGGTGGTCCCAAGTTTTGGAGGGGGGGTCCCAGGTTTCAAGGGGAGTCTCAGCTGTTGGGGGGGGTTCCCAGGTTTTGGAGGGGGTCCCAGCTTTTGTGGGGGGGTCCCAGCTTTCGGAGAGGGTCCCAGCTTTTAGGGGGGGATCCCAGGTTTCAGAGGGGGTCCCAACCTTTGGGTGGCTTCTCAGGGTTTGGAGGGCATCCCAGGTTTCTGGGGGGGGTCCAGCTTTTGGGGGAGGGATCCCAGCTTTCGGTGGGGGGTCCCAGCTTTTTTTTTGGGGGGGGGGGGTCCTCACCCGAAGCAGTAATCAGTGTCGAGCGCGCGGCGGCGCCGGGAGCTGTGCAGGTCGTTGGCGCGGTCGGGGGGCAGCGCCATGGCCAGCAGGTAGGGCACGCGCCGGTGCTTCTTGGCGATGCCCTGCATGTCCCCGCGCTGCTGCTCGAAGCCTGGGGGGGGGGGGGGCAATTAAAAGGGTCAAAACCCCTTAATTTTTATTTTTTTGGGGGGGGGGAGACACGCAGAGGGGGCGCTACCTTCGATGGAGATGCGCATCTCGTCGGCCTGGCCCTGCTCGCACGGGCAGTGCACGCTCAGCTTGAAGACGCCCAAAGGGTCTGCGGGGTGGGGGGCAATTAAAAAGGTCTGGGGGTGTTTTTTTTTTTGGGGGGGGGTAGAAAAAAAGGGGAAAACGCTCACCGCTGCCGCTGAGCCACTGGCGGACGACGTCGGTGACGTCGAACCAGAGCCACTCTTCCTCCGCCGCCGCCCGCACCGAGCGCCCGTGCAGGTAGCGCCACGAGGCGTTGCCGTAGCCCTGCACACGGACCCCAAAACCGTGGCCACGGGGACCCCAAAGCCACGGGGACCCGAAGCCACCGCGTCCCCAAACCGCCTCCCCTCATCCCGTGACCTCCCCGGCTCTGCTCAGGGTGTCCCCAAAACGGGGGCACCCCCCCCGGTGTCCCCAGTGTTTGTATGGCCACGGGGTCCCTGTGTCAGCCCTGACCCCAAAGCTGATGTCCCCGTGGCCACAGCAGCCCCTGTCCCTGGTCCTTGTGACCCCAAATCCCCACGGCCCTGGTGACAACCCCAAATGTCCCCATGGCATCCCATATCCCTGTCCCCAAACCCAGTCCCCCCCCGGTGTCCCCAAACCCCCATCCCTGTGTCCCCTTGGTCCCCAAACCCCTGTCCCTTGTCCCCTTGATCCCCACGTCCCCAAACCCAATGTCCCCATGGCATCCTGTCTGTCCCCAAACCCAACACCCCCTCAGTGTCCCCAAACCCCTGTCCCTTGTCCCCTCGATCCTGTCCCCAAACCCACCGTCCCCATGGTCTCCTGCATCTGTCCCCAAACCCAGCACCCCCTCCGTGTCCCCAAACCCCCATCCCTGTGTCCCCTTGGTCCCCAAACCCCTGTCCCTTGTCCCCTTGATCCCCACATCCCCAACACCCCCTCGGTGTCCCCAACCCATCCCCAGCATCCCCTCGGCCCCCACGTCCCCAAACCCACCGCCGCCACCCCCCAGAGCACCCCCAAACCCGCTGCCCTTGTCCCCCCACCACCCCCACGTCCCCCCACGCCCCCCCTGATATCCCCGTGCCCCCCCCTCACCTGGTAGAGCTCGAGGCGCTGCTCCAGCCCCAGGTTTTCGGCCCCGGCGCGTTGGCGCAGCATGCGCAGCTCGGCGCGGTGCAGCAGCGCCTCGTGCCCCACCTCGGCGCGCACCCGCGACGTGTTGAAGACGAAGAAGGTGCTGCGGCTCGTCGGGCGCCAGCGCTCCATCGGCCCTGGGGGGGGGACGGGGGGGACACAAAAAAACCCACACCCCCTTCAGAGACCCCCACCTCAGCTCCGTGACACCCCCGCAAAGCCGTTTCCCCCCCTCCCCAAAACGTTCACTCTGGAGCGGAGTGATGGCTGTGCGCACCCCGGCACCGCCGTGCGCCCCCCGGCACCGGTTTTGGGGAGCCTGCTGTCACCCACCCGCTGCCCCCGTCCCCCACCCCATAAATGTCCCCACTGTCACCCCCCTGCTGGCCCCCCCCCCCGGGCTCCCCCCAGCTCAACAAAGCTCCCTCAGAGCTGGGAATTACTCAGCAAAACCACAACGTCCGGGCTCGGCCCTCCCCGAGCGCCACCGCAGCCGGGAGGGGACCCAGAACCCGGCAGGGGGGGACCCAAACTGGTGGCACTGGTGGCACTGGTGGCACTGGTGGGCACGGGGATGGGGGTGTCCGGGTGCCGCCCGGGGATGTGGGGTCGGGATTTTGGTCCCAGAACCCGGGTGCAGGGTCTGGGGGGGCAGCGGGGTGGCCGGGTGCTGTCACCACCACTGGGGACCCCCAGGGATGCGCCCCCCGTCCCCCCCCGGGGGTGTCCCAGGCTTTGTCCCCGTCACCCAGCAGGGATTCGGGGCCCAGGCACCCAAGGGACACCAGCGGGGTGCCCTTGGTGTCACCCCAATAGGGACGGGGGCACCCCGTGCGGTGACCCCCCCCTCTTGGCACCCTCACTGTCACCCATGGGGACCCCAGTGTCCAGGTGACCCCCCCTCAAGGGGACCAGGCACCCCATGGGAGACCCCAGAACCCACTTTTTGAGTACCCACCCTGCCCGGGCACCCTCCCCATCACCCCAAAAGTGACCCCAAAACAGGGACACACCCCCCAAAAAAAACCCAAATCCCCGTTACCAGGGTGGGGGCACCTCCACCATCACCCCAGGGGGGGATTTGGGACCCAAGCACCCAAGGGACACCCCAGCAGGGATGGGGGCACGGGGGCACCCACCCGGGGGGGGGTCCCGCCACCCACTTTTTGAGCACCCAACCTTCCCGAGCACCCTCCCCATCCCCAAAAGTCATGCCAAACTGAATCCAACCCCCCCCAAATTCACCCAAACCCCCCACAAAGTCCCCCAAACCCCCCAAAACCCCTCCAAAGTCCCCCAAAGCCCCCAAAACTCCCCCAAAACCCCCTCAAAATCCCCCAACTCCCCCACAAAGTCCCCCAAAACCCCCCAAAGCCCCCCAAACCCCCCATCACCAGCACCAGGCCCACCTCCACCACCACCCCAGCGGGGTCCCAGCCCCCAGGCCCCCCAGCCCCCAAGCCCCCCAAAGACCCCAACTCACCATCACCCAGTGGCTCCATGGGGAAGCAGTGCAGCCCCCAAAACCCCCCAAACCTCCCCCAAAACCCCCAAACCCTCCCCAAACTCCCCCAACCCCCCCAAAAAACCCCTCCAATCCCCCCAAACCCTCCCCAAACCCCCCAAAGTCCCCCAAAACCCCCTCAAAATCCCCCCAAACCCCCCATCACCAGCACCAGGCCCACCTCCACCACCACCCCAGCGGGGTCCCAGCCTCGCAGCCCCCCCCCCAAAGACCCCAACTCACCGTCACCCAGCGGCTCCATGGGGAAGCGGTGCAGCCCCCCAAAACCCCCCAAACCTCCCACCAAAGCCCCCAAACCCCCCATCACCAGCACCAGGCCCACCTCCACCACCACCCCAGTGGGGTCCCAGCCTCGCAGCTCCCCTGGGGACCCTCAGGACCCCCCCCAGGCCCCCAACTCACCATCACCCAGCGGCTCCATGGGGAAGCGGTGCAGCCCCCCAAAACCCCCAAACCTCCCCCAAAACCCCCCAAAGTCCCCCAAAACCCCCCCAAACCTCCCCCAAACTCCCCCAAACGCTCCCCAAGCCCCCCAAAACCCCTCCAACCCCCTCCAAACCCCCAAACCCCCCATCACCAGCACCAGGCCCACCTCCACCACCACCCCAGCGGGGTCCCAGCCTCGCAGCTCCCCTGGGGACCCTCAGGAGCCCCCCCCCAAAGACCCCAACTGACCGTCGCCCAGCGGCTCCATGGGGAAGCAGTGCAGCCCCCAAAACCCCCCAAACCTCCCCAGACCACCCCAAAATCCCCTCAAAATCCCCCAAATCCTCCCCAAAACCACTCCAACTCCCCCTCAAAGCCCCCAAACCACCCCAAACCCCCCCCAACCCTCCCCAAACCCCCCCAAAACCCCCCAAACCCCCCATCACCAGCACCAGGCCCACCTCCACCACCACCCCAGCGGGGTCCCAGCCTCCCAGGCCCCCCCACCCCCAAACCCTCGCAGCCCCCCCCAAAGACCCCAACTGACCGTCACCCAGCGGCTCCATGGGGAAGCGGTGCAGCCCCCAAAACCCTCCAAACCTCCCCCAAAACCCCCAAAGTCCCCCAAAACCCTCCCCAGACCTCCCCAAACCCCCCCAACCTCCCCCAAACCCTCCCCAAGCCCCCCAAAACCCCTCCAACCCACTCTAAACCCCCCAAACCCCCCATCACCAGCACCAGGCCCACCTCCACCACCACCCCAGCGGGGTCCCAGCCTCGCAGCTCCCCTGGGGACCCTCAGGACCCCCCAGGCCCCCAACTCACCATCGCCCAGCGGCTCCATGGGGAAGCGGTGCAACCCCCAAAACCCCCCAAACCTCCCCAGACCACCCCAAAATCCCCTCAAAATCCCCCAAATCCCCCCAAAACCACTCCAACTCCCCCCTCAAAGCCCCCAAACCACCCCAAACCCCCCCCCAACCCTACCCAAACTCCCCCAAAACCCCCCAAACCCCCATCACCAGCACCAGGCCCACCTCCACCACCACCCCAGCGGGGTCCCAGCCTCGCATCCCCCCCGGGGACCCTGAGGACCCCCCCCCAAAGACCCCAACTGACCGTCGCCCAGTGGCTCCATGGGGAAGCGGTGCAGCCCCCCAAAACCCCCCAAACCTCCCCCAAAACCCCCCAAACTCCCTCCAAACCCGCCCAACCCCCCCCGCCCCAGCCCCCGGCCCACCACCACCACCACCCCCGCGGGGTCCCAGCCTCCCAGGACCCCCCACCCCCCAAACCCTCGCAGCCCCCCCCCCAAAGACCCCAACTCACCGTCACCCAGCGGCTCCAGGGGGAAGCGGTGCAGCTCCTTGGCCCAGTACTCGTCGGGCTCGTCGGGGGGGCGCAGCATGGCCTGCTGGCGCAGCAGCTCGCTGGTGGTGTTGTAGAGGGCCCGCACGTCCTCGGGGAGCTGCTGTGGCGGGGGGGGGTCGGCGGGGGGGGGCGCAGTCAAGCGGAGTTTGCTGAGGATTTGGCCCCGCACGGCCTCGATGCGTTTCCTCCGCGCCGCTTCCAGGTCCAGCGAGCGGCACGTGGAGAGCGAGCCCCCGGCCCCCAGCAGGGCCAGAAGGGTGGCGACCCCCAGGAGGGACCCCCCCATCTCAGGGAGACCCCCCCAAAAAAAAAAAAAAAAAAAAAAAAAAAACAACCGGGCGCCCCCCCCCCCCCCCTCCCTGGTGCTGGTACCCTTGGTCCTAATGTTGAGACCCCCACGGGAATGGTGGGGCCCCTCCGGCACCGAGACCCCCCCCCTTACACTGAGGACCCCCCCCTGACACTGATGACCACCCCCTGACACTGAGGACCACCCCCAAGCACCAAGACCCCCCCCCCCCAATGCTAAGAACCCCCCCCTCAAGACCGAGACCCTCCCCTAACACTGAGAAAACTGCCCAAAACTGAGAACCCCCCCCAACAATGAGACCCCCCCCAAAACTTTGAGACCCTCACCTAAACACCGAGACCCCCCCCCAACACCGAGACCCCCCTAACACCGAGACCCACCCCTAAAACCAAGAACCCCCCTAACACTGAGACCCCCTAACACCGAGACCCCCTAACACCGAGACCCCCCTAACACCGAGACCCCCCAAAACCGGGCCCCCCACCCCCTCCCCACCCCCTGCGCTGCCTCCTGCCCCAGCTGCCCCCCCCTTTTTATTTTACTCCCCCCTAAATTAACCCCTGGCTGCTTCACCCTGATCCCCCCCCCCCCCACCCCCCAAAAAAAATTTACTCCCACCCCCCGGTGCCGGTGCTGGGGAGCGACCCCCGGGACCCCCCCCCGTCCCCAAAAAGTCTCAAATTTCTGCCGGTTCTCGGAGCCCCCCCCCGGCCCCCCCCCGTGGCCGGTCGGAGCCCCCCCCCCCCAGCTCCGTGCCGGGCCCGTTCCCGTTTGCGGAGGTTTTTGAAGGGCCGGAGCCGGGACCGGCCCCACCCAGGAAACGCCGCGGGGGGGCAAGGAGGTGGTGGGGGGGGGGGGCCGGGGCCGCCCCCTTCCGCTCCGCGGGGCCCGACCGGGGGCGGCGGGAGGAGCCCGGGGGAAACTGAGTCACGGGGAGGGGGGGGGGGGGGAGGGAGGAGGGGCCCCCCAGGGAGCACCCCCAGGGAGCCCCCACCAAGGAACAAACCCCCCCCCAAAGCGCTCCCCCCCCAGGAACCCCCCTCTAATTAGGACCCCCTCCTCCAAGACCCCCTCCCCAAGAGCCCCCCCCAAGAACCCCCTCAAGACCCCCTCCCCCAAGACCCCCTCCCCCAAGAGCCCCCCCAAAAGAACCCCCCCAAGAGCCCCCTCCCCCAAGAGCCCCCCCAAAAGACCCCCCCAAGACCCCCTCCCCAAAGAGCCCCCCCAGGGACCCCTCCTCACAAGGGACCCCCCCACGGAGCCCCCTCCCCCAGGAGCCCCCCCCCCAACCAGGAGCCCCCCCAAGGACCCTCCCACCCCATGGACCCCCCCCAGGACCCTTCCCCAACCAGGACCCCCCGAAATCCCCCAAACCAAGACCCCTCCCCACAAGGGACCCCCCCCCGGAGCCCCCCCCCGGAATCCCCTCCCCCAAGTAGCCCCCTCCCCCAGTAGCCCCCCCTCCCAAAAAAAAACCCCAACCAGCCCCCTCCCCCCAGAACCCCCTCCCCAACCAGCCCCCCCCCCCAAGAGACCCCCAAATCCACCCGCGCCCCCCAAAAAAAAAAAAAAAAAAGAGCCAGGCTGCAAAGAACACTTTATGGGGCAAACACAGCGCCCCCCAAAAAAAAACCTTAACGCCCCCCCCCAAAAAAAAACCTCCAACACGGGACCCCCCCCCATTACAGGGTGCTGCCCCCCCCCCCGTGGTTACACCCCAAAAATAACCCGGGGGGGGGTACCCCAAACCAACCTGCCCCCCCAAAAAAAACCTAAACGCCCCCCCCCCCCAAAAAAAAATCCAACACGAGCCCCCCCCCTCATGCTGGTGGGGGGGGGGGGCCCGTGATGGTCCCAACGCCCCCCCAAAAAATATCCCCGTGAGGGGGGGGGACCCCAGCAGAACCTGCTGTTGGGGGGGGGTCACCCCATCACGGGGGGGTCACTCCACCACGGGGGGGGGTCACCCACCCATGAGGGGGGGGCCCAGCGCTGGGGGGGGGGGCCCCCAAAGACCCCCCCCATGCGTCTCCATCCCGCACCAGAGCCCCGAGACCCCCAAATATCGGGGCTGGGGGAGCTGGGGGGGGGCACAGGTTATTCGGGGGGGGGGTGTTGGACTTGTTGGATTTGGGGGTGCCCCCCCCGTGCCCCCCCCCCACGCGGGGTGGGGGGGGGGGTTAACACTGCACCCCGTAGCGCTCGAAGTGGCGCAGGATGACGCCGAGCTCCACGCGCACGGTGCCGGCGGCCTCGGTGCGCAGCCGAAAGCGGTCGGCGGCGTAAGCGGGGTCGGGGGCCAGGAGTTGGGGCCCCCCCCCCAGCCAAAATCGCCTCAGGCGCTCCCCCCACGTCCCCCGGGGCCGCCAGGTGACGCAGGTCAGCGCGTGGCACCCCGGGGTGCTGGGGACGTGGCAGAAGCCGTAGCCCAGCAGCTCGCTGCGCCCCAGGGAGTCCTGGTGCCACACCTCAAGGTGCAGCTTGGGCCAGCCTGGGGGGGGGGGGGCAAAAAAAAAAAGGGGGTTGGGGACATTTGGGGGGGGTTTGGGGACATTTGGGGACATTTGGGGACAGGTTGGGGACATGAGGAGGTGATTTGGGGAGAGGTTGGGGGGGATTTGCGGGCTTTAGGGGGCACTTTGGAGATGCTGGGGGCATTTGGGGGCGATTTGGGGACATTTGGGGACATCTGGGGGACACCTTGGGGACATTTGGGGACACCTTGGGGACATTTGAGGACAGGTTGGGGACCTTTGGGGTGATTTGGGGACATTTGGGGTGATTTGGGAATGCTTTCGGGAGACTTTGGGGACATTTGGGGACACCTTGGGGACATTTGGGGGACACTTTGGGGACACTGGGGGCATTTGGGGACACATTGGAGACAGGTTGGGGACATTTGGGGGCACTTTGGAGACACCGGGGGCGTTTGGGAATGCTTTTGGGACACTTTGGGGACATTTGGGGGACAATTTTGGGAAAATTTGGGTACAGTTTGGGGATACTTTGGGGACAATCTGCAGACAATCTAGGGACAATTTAAGGATACCTGGGGGACAGTTTGGGGACAATCTTAGGACAATTTTGGAACAATTTGGGGGACACCTTGGGGACAATTTGGGGACACTCTGGGACACTCCAGGGGCATTTGGGAGACACTTTGGAGCAACTTTGGGGACAATTTGGGCACACTTTGGGAACAAATTAGGGACACTTTGGGGACAATTTTGTGAGTCTTTGGGGACACCTTGGGGATAACTTGGGGACAATCTGGGGACAGCTTGGGGACAATTTGGGAACACTTTGCGGACACCTTGGGGACACTTTGGGGACACCTTGGGGGCTATTTGGGGACAATTTAGGGACACTTTGCAAACACCTTGGGGACACTTTCGGGACACCTTGGGGACAGTTTGGGGGCTATTTGGGGACACCTTGGGGACAATTTAGGGACACCTTGGGGTCTATTTGGGGACACTTTGCAGACACCTTGGGGACAATTTGGGGGCTATTTGGGGAAACCTTGGGAGCTATTTGGGGACACGTTGGGGTCAATTTGGGCACACTTTGCAGACACCTTGGGGACACTTTGGGGACACCTTGGGGACAATTTGGGGACACCTTGGGAGCTATTTGGGGACACTTTGGGGACAATTTGGGCACACTTTGCAGACACCTTGGGGACAATTTGGGGACACGTTGGGGTCTATTTGGGGACACTTTGCAGACACCTTGGGGACAATTTGGGGGCTATTTGGGGAAACCTTGGGAGCTATATGGGGACACTTTGGGGACAATTTGGGCACACTTTGCAGACACCTTGGGGACACTTTGGGGACACTTTGGGGACACCGGGGACGCACCTTGCAGGCCCTTGGTGGCATAGTGGACATCGATGGGGTGGCACCAGTAGGCCACGTCCCCCGCCTGGGGGTCGTCCACCTGCGTCTGCCCCTCGCGCAGCCCCTCCAGCAGCTTCCAGGCGCTGCCTGTCCACAGGGGGGGGGGGTGGCAGCGTCACTGTCACCCCCCCAACTCCGTGTCACCACCCCCGTCGTTGTCACCCTGTGTGTGTCCCCCCCCCCCCTTCCTCCTCACCGGCGTGCAGCCCCCACTTGCAAAAGAGGCGGCGCTGGGGGAAGCCGCTGGCCCCCACCAGCTGCCCGATGACGTGCAGCTCCGCCATGCCCTGCGGGGACACTGGGGGGGGGGACAGGGACACGGTGGGGGGGGGACACACACACACGGTGTCACTCCCCCCAGCAACCCCTCACCCCAGAGGGGGGTCCATGTCCCCCCAGGGGTTTCCGCACCCCCTCCAAGGTGCTCCCCCCTTGCGCTGCACACCCCAAGCCCATCGCAGCCCCCACCCTCTTGCCCCCCCAATTGCCCCCTGACCCCCCAATTGCCCCCTGACCCCCTAATTGCCCCCTGACCCCCAACTGCCCCCCGACCCCCCAATTGCCCCCTGACCCCCTAATTGCCCCCTGACCCCCAGTAGCCCCCTGACCCTCCAAATTGCCCCCTCGGCCCCCAAATTGCCCCCTCGGCCCCCCTTTTACACCCCCTTACCCCCTTCTCCCCCTCACTGACCCCCAATTGCCCCCTCAAGTCCCATAATTGCCCCCCAGCCCTCCCAATTGCCCCATCCCCAATAATTACCCCCCAGCCCCGCTCACTGCCCCCCAATTGCCCCCTCCAGCCCCCCAATTGCCCCCACCCCCAATAATTACCCCCATTGAGCCCCACCCCGAATAATTACCCCCTCCATCCCCTCCAGTTGCCCCCCTAGCTCCTCAAATTGCCCCCACCCCCAATAACTACCCCCAATTGCCCCCAGCCCCCCTCACTGCCCCCCAATTGCCCCCACCCCCAAAAACTACCCCTCCAATTGCCCCTCCCAGCCCCCAATTACCCCCACCCCCTCTAATTACCCCCCAATTACCCCCTCCCACCCCATTTGCCCCCTCCTTTTTACGCCCCCCCCCCCGTTCCCCTCACCGCTCCCCCCCCGCGCCCCCAACCCAACGGCCGGCGCCTCACGCCACAGGACGCGCATGCGCAAGCGCCCTCCCGCCCGTTGCTAGGGAAACGCCGGTACCCGCCACACCCGCTCCCATTGGTCGCCGCGCACCTAGCCCCGCCCAGGAGGGTCGAGCCCGCCGCAGCTGGCTGGCGGCCATCTTGGGAGGGACCTCCAGTGGGCGCCGCCATCTTGGCGCCGTCAGGCCCTGGGGGCCGCCATCTTGGGGCTCGTTGCCTCACGAAGTAACGGTGGAAGCGGCGCAGGATGAGGCCGAGCTCCGGGCGTCGGGGGCGAGGATTTGGGGCCCCCCCCCCCAGCCAAAATCGCCTCAGGCGCTCCCCCCACGTCCCCCGGGGCCGCCAGGTGACGCAGGTCACCGAGATGGTGTCCCACGGTGCCGGGGATCTGGCAGGAGCCGAAGCCCCAGGGAGCGCCGGTGCCACACCTCCACATACAGCTTGGGCCAGCCTGGGGGGGCGACAAAAGGGAGGGGGGGTTGGGGACACCCTGGGGACAATTTGGGGACACCCTGGGGACAATTTGGGGACACCCTGGGGACAATTTGGGGACACTCCGGGGACGCACCTTGCAGGCCCTTGGTGGCGTTGTGGACGTCGATGTTGTCACCCGTTGTCACCCTGTGCCCCCCCTCAGCGGCGTGCAGCCCCCACTTGCAGAAGAGGCAGCGTTGTGAGTATATATAATCCTCCGTACCTTAATTTCTTTATTTTCACCCCCTGCAGATGCAGCAGTGCCTTGTGGCCGCCCAGCGTGCCGCTGACACCATCTTCCAGTTCTACCGGGACTCTGCCCGCCGGAGATACTCCAAATCCTGACCCTTTTATAGCTTTTCTACCTTTTAGAATTATTTGTTTTATAAATATTACAAAATTCGGATTGAGTTGAGACCTCATTTGTAACAAATTGGTGACCCCGACGTGATCTTCTTGGACTTTGGATCTGTGACCGGTAAAGGGAGGCGCCCCACACAGTGGCCCTTGCCGATAGCGGTGCTAGAGTCCAACAAGATTTCGAAGTGCCCACCTGGTAAGGACTGGAGATGCCCAGTTCCCTCCCAGTGCCCCCCCAGTAAGGACCGGAGATGCCCAGTTCCCTCCCAGTGCCCCCCCAGTAAGGACTGGAGATGCCCAGCTCCCTCCCAGTGCCCCCCCAGTAAGGACTGGAGATGCCCAGCTCCTTCCCAGTGCCCCCCAGTAATGCTTGGAGACCCCTAATACCTTCCCAGTGCCACCCAGTGCTGCCTTCAGCCCCCCTAGTTCTGTTCCAGTGCCACCCAGTGTGGTGGTTTTACCGTGCTGGGCAGCTAAACCCCACAACCGCTCTCTCACTCCCCCTCTTTTTAGATGAGGAGGGGGAGAAGTAAAGCAAAGAACAACTCACGGGTTGAGATAAGGATAATTTAATTAAAGGGAAATAACTATAATAATTAAAGATTATTATGAACTAAACAATTTATCTAAAGGGAAATAAAAAGGGAAAGGGGAAAAGGGAGGGGGAAAGGGAAAATAAAAAAAAAGAAGGGAGGAAAACAAACAAATAAAATAAATGAAGGCTATGTGGAAGTGCAGAGGAAAGAAATTCCTCTCTACTTCCCCCAAATGAGCCATGATTGACCACGTCCTTGAAGCAGGGCCTCAACGCATGCAGCCGGTGTTCGGGAGGAGGACCGAGGGTTAGAGAAAGGCCCGATGCTGTGCCACTGCTGCTCAGCAGCAGACACAACCCTGGTGTGATAACACCGGTGTGATAACGCTGCTGTTGCAGCTCCAAGTGCAGAGTACGGCACTGTGTGGGCTGCTGCAGGGAAAGGTAACGTCCCAACCAGACCCAGTACAACCTCCACCCCTTATTCCATAACATTTGTGTCCCACTCAGATCCCCATACTTTAGCATACAAGCATTCTCCTCATTATTCCTTGTCCTTTAACAGGACAAGGATTTAACAGGGCAGGATTAATAGGCAGGTGTATCTTTTCATTCCATAGGTCTTTCTTGGAAAATGTTCCTAAGAACTGTTGATGATTAGGTCTTCATCTGCCAAAGTGACCGCTCAAGGCAGGCGGAGTTGGATGTCTGGACGCCAGCGCCAGCTTAGCTCAAGTCCTTGTTGCACCGCCCGGCTCCTTGCAAAGTTGACCTGTCGTTGATCCTACAGCATCTTCCTACAACATCTAACTTAGATTATAGATTAGTTTTCTCTCAATGTCAAATCTCCTTGAGGCACACACTTGATATCCCCATTCTTTTGCATGACCCACCAGGTATACCCTGGTCCTTGGGCGAAGACAATCCCACGAGTGGGTTTGCCTTTTCCCGAGGCAGGAGCAACCCACACTGCCTTCCCCATCCACCTTCCTATATGCACTACGGGAACTTTAGCTCCTTTCACGGTGTGTAGGGGTTTTGTTTCGGCAGGACCAGCACGGCTGTCAGACCCCCTATTGTTAACTAGCCAAGTGGCTTCTGGTAGATTTGTGTCCCATTGTTTCCACGTCCCAGCACCTAATGCTCGTGACAGAATCACAGAATTTCACAGAATTTCTAGGTTGGAAGAGACCTCAAGATCATCGAGTCCAACCTCTGACCTAACACTAACAGTCCCCACTAAACCATCCCGAGCACAGCTGTCCTAAATCCATCCCAATAAAGAAATTTTAACCGAGGGTGACAGAAAAGCCCCCTGCTTTTTCCCTTTCATATTCCTTGATGTCATTGCCAGTCCAATACTAATCACAATCATTTTTTTTTTTACATAGTCTTTAACAGTCCGTGGTGCCTCTCAACCTTCCCAGAGGCTTGCGGGTGATAAGGGATGTGGTACACCCACTCAACACCATGCCTCTTGGCCCAGGAGGCAACAAGATTGTTTCGGAAATGACTCCCATTGTCAGACTCAATTCTCTCTGGTGTACCATGACGCCACAATACTTGTCTTTCCAGGCCCAAGACAGTGTTTCGGGCCGTGGCAAGGTTTATGGGGTATGTTTCCAGCCACCCAGTAGTTGCTTCTAGCATGGTGAGGATGTACCGTTTGCCTTGGCGGGTTTTTGGGAGTGGTCTGATATAGTCAATTTGCCAGGCCTCACCATATTGAAACCCTGTCCACCTCCCCCTGTTCCAGGGAGATTTTACCTTCGTGGCTTTCTCGATTGCAGCACAGGTCTCACACTGATGGGTAACCTGTGTGATGGCCTCAATGGTCAGGTCCACCCCTCGATCACGAGCCCACCTGTAAGTGGCATCACTCCCCAGATGTCCTGATGTTTCATGGGCCCATCGAGCTACAAACAGCTCACCCTTACGTTCCCAGTCCAGGTCCACCTCAGCCACTTCGATTTTCGAAGCTCGATCCACTTCTTCGTTGTTCTGATGTTCTTCAGTAGCGCGACTCTTGGGCATCTGCATGACTGAATGGCTAATGCCTGAAGATGCCCAGCTCCCTCCCAGTGCCCCCAGTAGTGCCTGGAGACCCCTAATACCTTCCCAGTGCCCCCCAGTGCTGCCTTTAGCCCCCCCAGTTCTGTTCCAGTGCCACTCAGTAATGTCTGGAGATGCCCAGTTCCCTCCCAGTGCCCCCTAGTTCTGTCCTGAGTGCCCCCAGTTCTCTCCCAGTTCCCCCAGTATTGCTCAGAGTCCCCAAGCACCCTCCCAGTGACCCGCAGTAATGCCTAGAGACCCCTCTGCTCCCTCCCAGTGTCCCCCAGTTCTGCCCAGAGGTCACCAGTGTTATAAATGGCTCAGGATTCAAATTAGGATTAAATAACAAAATAGGATTTATTGAAAGAATATAAAGGAATAGAGGTAAGCAAACAGCGCTGGGTGCACCGGGAGTCTCCGCTCCACCAGGACGCACACCAGTACCCTCCCAGTAACCCCCAGTGCTGGCCCCCGTGCCCCAGTGTGCTCACAGTTCCACCCAGTGCTCCCCACAGTCCCCAGAGTACGCATCTAGTGCATCCCAGTACCCTCCCAGTGTCCCCAAGTGATGCCCAGAGCATACCAATTCCTTCCCAGTGCCTCCCAGCACTGCCTGGAGACCACCCAGTACCCTCCCAGTGCTCCCCTGAGCCACCAGTACCCACCTAGAAGTAGCTAGAGCCCCCCAGTACTCTCCCAGTGCCCCCCAGTACTGCACAGAGCCCCTCAATAACATCCCAGTGCCCCACATTGCTGTCTAGAGCCCCTCAGTGTTCTCCCAGTGCCCACCAGTAATGCCTACAGGAGGTCTCTGGGCATTACTGAAGGGCACTGGGAGAGTGCTGGGAACCTCTGAGCGACACTGGGGGGCGCTGGAAGAGAGCTGAAGATCCGCAGGCATTACTGGGGGGGGGGTGGGGGGGCACTGGGAGGGTGCTGGCGGGCTCTAAGCAACACTGGGACGCATTGGGAGGGAACTGGGGACACTCAGGACAGCACTGGGGTCACTGGGAGGGAATTGGGGGGGTCTCCAGGCATTACTGGGGCGCACAGGAACAGAATTGAGGGGGCTGAAGACAGCACTGGGGGGCACTGGGAGGGTGCTGGGGGGCTCTGAGCAATACTGGGGGGGCACAGGGAGAGTACTGAAGGTCCATAGGCATTACTGGGGGGCACTGGGAGGGTGCTGGGGACTCTAAGCAATATTGGGAGGCACTGGGTGGGTTAACCACTTGCAAGACACCTCTAGATACAGGCACAGCCAGGGATTTGGAAGCTTTTAGAGGGTTCCAGGGATTCGGAAGCTCTTTGAAGGTTCCAGGATGGGTCAGCTGAAAAGGGACCCATAACAGGAACTTGGAAGATTGGGTCTACTCCTGGAGATCTGAAGGTTAGGCTTGTTACAAATGAAGTCTGAACTCGATCTGAATTTAGTAATATTTATAAAAGGGGTAATATTTAAATATTTATAGAAATATTTACAAATAGTAATATTTACAAAAGGGTTTTGGGGACTGCTGCGGGGCTAGCAGCACCACAGCAGTCGAAATCGCCGTCTTGACGTTGCGTTATGCCTTGACGTCAGGATCAGGGTGGTTTGAACTGCCAGGGAACGGACCATGGGTTCCGGGTCGCTGTCTGAAGGCTGGAGGGCTGCGAAAGAAAGAAGAGCAGAGATGAAAACCCACTCCTTGCAGAGATCCCCAGGCATCCCCTGCAGACCATGCCAGCCCCACTCGACTCTTCCCCAGGCCAGGAGGAGCAGGAGGGACAAAGGAATCTGTTGAAAGCTGCTGCTCAGCAATGTCCCAAATGCACCCACCAGTCCTTCCCCACCCGCACACCACAGGTCAAGTGGGGCACCTTCACAAGCTGGTTCCCTCACCACCTGCCTCCATCCCCTGGGAGGATTCACACACTCCAGGAATCTCCTGGACTCTTTCCTCTCGCTATTGTGCTTCCCCATGAGAGCAAGGGCTAGCAATCATGACCCTGCTCCTAGCTGCTTGTAGGCTGTTTCATCTCCCTCTTCGTCCTGGTTGCGTGCTCTACAACAGGCTCCCACCTTCTGTCAGCCTTACTGCCCTTTCCCCTGACTCTTCCTCAGGGACACTCAACCCCTTCAGCGGCACTGCCCAGCTCCAGGCTGGGAGGCCATTCCCTGACACCACAGGCCACCCCGTCTCCTCTCCCTCGTTCCTATGCCTGCATTGCTCCTCCGCCCTCCTCAGCATTTCCCTGGAGCAGGGCAAGGCACGGGGGCCTCTGCCGCTGTCCCCCCAGCCCTAGCACACCCCCCACTGCCCTCACTCACCGCTGAGGATTTCATTCAGCTTCTCCTCGCTCTGGTCCTTGCAGTAGCGCGCAGCAAGACCTAGACACAGAGATCCCATCAGAGCCCCGCTCCCCAGCACGCTCCCAGCAGCGCAGCCCCTGGCCTGGCCAGCCAGGCTGTGCCCCCTGCTGCACCCTGGAGCAAGGGCCCAGTCGGGGGGCTCTGGGGGCAACAGGGCTGGGCCTCACTGCCAGGGCAGTGCCTGGGGCTGCCAAAGGCTGCCCCAAGAGGGACCCAGGGGCTGGGCTCACCAATGAATCTGACGGCCTCAAGTCGCAAAAGGGTCTGCGTGTCCTGCAGGTAGGGCTGGCTCTGCTGCAGGTATTCTTCTACTCTGCCTCTGTCCTGCTGCAGCTGGAGAGAGAGAGAACGCAAGGTCACGGGGCTTGCACAGCCTCTCCAGGGTCTCCTCCAGCATCCTGGGGGCAGGGAGGGCAGAGGGGCCTGCAGAAGAGCCCCCTGGGGCTCTGTGCTGGCAGGAAGGGAGCGAGGATGCGGCTGCAGGCAGCGGGCTCTGGCCGGGCACGTTTGCCCAGCTGGGGCAAACCAAGTTGGGTCCTTACCAAGCACTCCCCGATCCTCCACGTCTGTTCAGTCTGGGCCAAGCGCTTGAGCTCTTTGCGTTGCAGAAACTCTGCAGCCGTGGCGAGAGCTTCCCCAGAGGCCTGCGGAGCAGCAGAGGTTGGGAATTAGCACCACAGCCTTGGGAAGGAGACCCTCTGTCCCCTGCTCAGCTCTGAGATCTGTACCTTTGCTACACTCTCACTCTGGTCTTTCATACGAAAGTAGAGTGGGAGAAGGCTCCTGTGCACGCTCCTCTTCATTTCCTTCTTCCTTTGCCGCAGCACAGCCTCCGTCACGGCTTGGAAGAGGCAGATGGAGTGCTCCCGCACCTGGCTGGACTCCTGGCAGGGAGGAGGACAGGAGGAATTTCAGCATTAGCGTGGCTGCTGTGAAGGGAGCTCACAGAACTGTGAGATGCTTCAGCGCTGGATCCTTCCCAGAGGAGCTGCTCGGGGCAGCTGCAAGGCCTGGTGCCCGTGAAGGGCAACGCAATCGGTTGCCATCGCAGGCTGCCCGCCAGCCACCCCACTTTCGCCACCAGCAGCACCAGCCATGCCCAAGCAGAGCTCCCCAGCGCCTGGGCTGACGAGGAGACTGGGAAGGCCCTGCCTGAGTGCTGCCCACAGGGCCGGGCTGAAGGGCAGCCCTCGTTACAGGGGGCCCAGCTGCGGGCTCGGGCTCCCGCAGCACACTTACGTGGTCAAAGAGTGGCAGGAGCTTCTCAGCCAGCTGCAGAGCCGGGCCACTGGCCTTCCTCCTCTCCACATGAGCCATCATGTTTCTCAGCACACGCAGGGCCTTGAGCATGACGTCTGTGTTGGGGTCCTGCAGGGCCTCCGCGATGTCTGGCAGCACGACCTGAAGTTTTCTTGCCTGTAGGAAAGACACCATTTCCCTTCCGTGAGGCAGTGAGAGACCACCCTGGGCAAAGGGCTCTGGCTCCTGAGGACCAGCCTCCTGCCTTGCTTCCTGGCAGCGGGGAGGGACGGGAGGGCAGAAGAGCAAAGCCCCAGGCTGCCACCATGGCTTTGCTTGACGATGGCCCGCTCACCTTCTCAGGGCTCTCTGACACGGTGCAGAGCCCTTTCAGAACCATCAAGCGCATCGCTGGGCTTGAGTGCTTCAGGTAGCTCTGGAGGTGCACTGGGTTACCAAACTCCTCCTCAGAAATGTGATTCTGGGCCAGCATCTGCAAGAAAGAGCAGTGAGAGCCTGGCAGGGCCTGCAGGGCTCCCTGCAGCCTCTTCTTCTCCCACCTTTGGGCAGGGATGGGGCAGCGCCAGCTGGCACCAAAGAGGCACCAGGCGCGGGGAGCTACGGGGGCTTGCCGGCCCCAGGGACCATGCGTCCGTACGTCCTGCGGGAGCTGGCAGTTTGGGGGTAGATGGGCACAGGGCTGTGCCTGTGTGCCTGAAGGGGCACACGTAGCCCTGCTGGGAGCAAGGTTTCATCTGGGAACTCACAGCCAAGCGACGGATGCAGGTGTCTTCGGTGACTGCGGTGCACCACTTGCACAGTGGCAAGTCTTCAATCATGGCGTTTAAAACCTTCTCCAAGGTCCTCGGCATGGCCAGGATCACCTCCCACGTGCTCAGGTCAGTGCTGCAAGCCCAGAATACTCTGTCAGTGAGGCTGCCTCAGCCGCAGGGCCACAAACTGGGCCAGCCCCAGAGGAGCCAGGCTGTCCTGCAGCCCCTGTGACTTGGGGAGCACTGAGGGCCCAGCCTGGGCAAGCAGGAGGGGGCTGAGCTGGTGTTCCCTGGGGGCAGGGGGACTCTGGGCTGCCTTGGACAGCTGGGCTGCTGCAGCCCTGGCTGGCCCAGTGGGGCTGGGACACATTGGTGGGAAGGAGGGCTGTGCTCCCTGGGGATGTCCTGCTCTTTGCCATGGCTCTGGCAAGCAGAGAGTCTCCAGGTGCATCTCCCGACATGGAACAAGCCCTCAAGGATGTCAAGGCCAGGACCTGTCACATGGCGGAGAGAACTGCAGCAGGTTCTTGACTTCCTTGGACATCAAGTTGGTCAGCTTGAGAAGCAGGGAGTCCAGGTGCTGCCGCGCCGATGCCGTGTGGATGCTGCCCAGGTTTTTCCTGATGCACTCCATGATCTTTGGCACCTTGGGGGACAAAGTAGGAATGGTGTTGCCAGCAGACTGCAGCCATTTCCACAGCTGCCACTCAAACTTTGGCCCCTTCCATTGCTCTCTGCTGGCTTCAGGTGGCTTCTGGAGCCCAAGAGACCCCGATGTGCGAGGGAGGCAGGGAGGGAGGCAGGGAAGGAGAGAGGAACAACGCCTGGAAGAGCTCAAGGGCAGGGCCATGGCCACAGGCCACTTACATCTGTCAGCCAGTAGTCAGGGTCCTCCAAGGCTCCGTCCAGCACGATGCAGGCCCCCTCCTTGTCATGGATGCTGGAGTCTTGTAAAGCTTCAAGGGCTATGAGGATGATGTCCAGCCTCTCATCAGGGAAGAGGTATGCTCCAAACGCCTGTGGGAAGAAGGAGGAGCGAAGACATGCCTCACTGAGTGTCCCAAGGGTGCTGCTTAGCTGAGCAGCAAGGGCAGCTCCGGAGAGAAGGCCCTCGGGGGAAGGGGTGAGGATGGGGCATATGGGGCCAGAGTGCTGGCCCTGCAGGTAACCAGGGCTTGCTGGTGGCCAGGAGGGCTGGAGCTGCTGCCGGGACACAGGGGAGCAGCCTTCGCATAGCCCCAGCCTGGGGACAAGAGGAACCCTCTCACCAGGGCGAGTGAGGCCGTGCCAGCCCCACCGGTTCTGAACCCCTTTGCTCACACGAGATGCCTGCTGATGCTGCGGACAAGATCCCCGACAAGGCCAGAGCTCATTACCTTGGCCATTTCAGAGGGACGTGATGGTAGAGAAAATGGAAATTCTGGATCATTCAATATAATGCGTCGGCGCACATAATTTTTCATTTCCTTTGTCTGTAAGCATTCTAAACAGTGAGAAACAGCGAAGAGTCAGTAGGGAAGAGCATCTTTGCCAACAAGCTTGCCAAAAGGTGAAAAGCACTTTCACTAGGAATGGCTGAGGAGGGAGGCTCATGGCGAGGAGGGTGATGGGCAGGGATGTAAAGCACAAGGTGAGGAGTGCTGCGAGCAAGAGGGACCTCAGGGATGATGCAGAAGGAGGAGAAGCAATGTCGCCGGGTGCCGCGGGGGTAGCAGCGTGTCACAGACCCCCTTCTGCTCGGGGTCAGGATGTGCAGGAAGCCCCCTGACACCTGCCTTTAAGACGGCAGGGAGCAAACAGTCAGGGAGAATTCTGGAGGGCGTCACCATCCCTGGTGATGCACGGCTGGCTCTGCTGTTCACTCCTCGGGGAAGATGCGGTTTGGGAAGTGCTCATCGATTGATGGCTTAGACTGGGGGAGACCACAAAACAGCGTGGTAGGTGATCTGGGGAGGGTTGGGAAGGACAGCAGCAGAGAACTGCTCCTGGACGGCAGGTGAGCGTCCAGCTTCTGCGGAAAACGATAGCCAGAATGCTGCGGGAAGCTGCTGTGAGGAGCAGAGGAGGTCAGGGAACCTGGCAGAATTCCGTGGGCAGCCTCCACCAAGCACAAGAACAATCCTTCACAATACTCGGGGAGAACAGGCAGACAAACCAGCAGATGTCTGCGTGCAGACGGACGCTGCCCACCACACCTTCTTACCTCTTACTTTTTTGATGATTTTGTAGAAGGAAAAAAGAGCATCCAAGCTTGCGCATTTGGAGAAATCATTGCTATTGCTGAAAATTAAGAGGTGGCCCAGCAGCTGTCCCAGGATGGGGATGTAGAGCTCTCTGGAGTCATTGTATCCGCGCTTGTATTGTTCATAGTCATTTGGGTCCTGGGTGAGGAAGGGAGGAGAGACAAAGGGCTTAGTGGAGGCAGAGCCAGCCCCTGAGATAGCAGGGCCTGGGGAGGGAAGAGCAGGGGCAAAGGGGGAACGAAGACCCTCGCTTCACAGTGCTGAGGCACTCACGTGCATCCAGGTTTGCCTCGCAGGCACCCCTGAGTGGCAGGATGCTCTGGGATGCAGGAAAGGGTGGAGGGTTCCTTGTGCCTTACCTCGGTCACAAAATACCTGTCAATGAAATCAGCCAGCCTCTCAATCCTCCTCACAGCTCTCTTACGCACAGCTGGGTTTTTGGAGTGGGCAAAGTCCAGCAGCGCCTGCGAGGAGAGAAGTTGCTGGGTTGACAGTGGTCTGCAAATGTGACCTGAGAGGATTCGTTGGAAATTCTTTGCAAATGCCAAACCTCCAAGATACTCTGCAACTCTATGCTGACACTGGTGTTGGGACAGTTGCGTACGAAGGCCGCCAGCATGAGGTCCAAGGCATTCATAGTCTGCAGGGAGGACAGAAGATCATCAAATTATTTCTGTGGCCCTTCTCACCCCCAGGAGCTGGCTCTGAGCCCCTCTGGAGTTCAGGGGTGGCTTTGGGGCTAAAAAGCCGCTGCGTGCAGACCTCCTGCAGCACGGGATCATGCCCGGGAAGGGGAAGGGGTGAGGCTGGGAAAGCAAATCTGGGCCCCGGCCCTGCACTGGTCTCTGGTTGTGTCAGCACGGGGAAGCAAGGCAGCAGCTCAGCAGGACTGGGGGTGCCGGTACCTCACCCAGCACATACCTCAGTGTAGAGCGCTCTTTCTGTCCCTGGCACATCCGGCTCCGGAGGCAGAAAGAAGATGCTCTTGCAGCACACGTCCAGGAGACTCTCCTTTTTGTCATGCAGTGCTGTTGGTACGGTGTTGCTGAAGGAGAGAGAGAGAGGAGCCTGTTGGACGCAGTGCCTCGAGGCTTATGAAGGAGGACACGGACCTCCCTTGGCCAGGCATCCCTGGGAGGGATGGGCAGCCTCCCTGCCAGCTTCAGGGCCACCAGGACATTGCCCTGGGGCTGTGCTGGCCCAACCAGGGGCTGGGCACGTACCTGAGGACGGTGACAGTCTCCATGGCCTTCTGCCAGAATTCTGTGCGCAAGCTGTCCACGGGCTCCTTTTCCAGCAGCGCCTGCAGAGCACAAGCAGGATGAGACCTTGGAGCCGCCGGCACCCAGCAGCAGCAGAGCCAGCGCTGCCCCAGCCCTCGCCTCCCAGGGGGCTGGTGCCGGGGGGCCTGTCCCCTTCCCCAACCCGCTGCGCATCCTCTCACCATGATGTTCTCCACCAGCTTATGTTTGCAGCAGAAGCCATGCAAGTTCATCGGCACACCCTTCTCTGTGACAGTTAAGCACAGATCGCAGATTTTGCTGAGGAACAGCATCTTCTGCTCCTCGTCGTCCTGGCAGCCACAAAGACACCAACAGAGCATTAGGGGGACACCCACGGCCAGCAGGACCAAAGCCTTGAGGGGTCTGGGGCTGTGTGGGACCCCTGGAGGGCAGCGCCAGGAGCACAGCTGCGATGCAGGCGGCTGCCATTACCTTTTCTGTGCCTCTGACATACGCCCTGATGAATTCCACGGCCCAGTCTCTGCACAGTTTCCATGCCTTACCTGGAAAGGAGGAAAGCAAAGAGTGCTGCAGAGAGGGGCTGAATGCAGGGGTGAGGAGAGGAAGGGTCCCAGCCCCAGAAGGACGTGGGGAGGCCGCGGGGATGCCCAGAGGCTGCAGCAGCTCCGCTGGGAAGAGAGGCTGAGGGAGCTGGGCTTGTGGAGCCTGGAGAAGGCTGCGGGGGGACCTCGCTGCGGCCTCCCCGTGCCCAAAGGGGCCTCCAGGAAAGCTGGGGGGGAATCTTCATCATGGGCTGCAGCGACAGGACAAGGGGTGACGGCTTTAACCTCAAAGAGGGCAGGTTTCTTTTGGACAGGCAGGGATTCCTCTCCTTCACGCCCAGGGCAGTGAGGCCTTGGCGCAGGCTGCGGTGCCCCCTCCCTGGCACTGCCCACGGCCAGGCTGGGTGGGCTTTGGGCAGCCTGGGCTGGGGGGAAGCATCGTGATCGCTGAGGTCCCCCCCAGCCCAAAGCGTCCTGGGATTCTGTGGTGCTGCGGAGGAAGCTCGGCCCCGTCAGCCCAAGCGCCGCTTTCGCCGGGAAAGGAGTCCTGGAGTCAAGCTGAGATCTCGTTGTCCCCAACCCTCCCCACCGCATCCCTAAGACTCACTGGGATCCAGCAGCTGCAACTCGTCCTGGCTCTCCTCTGCCAGGCTGCTGCCCGCTGCCTGAGCAACGGCCTCGACTGGGCTGCTGCCCGCTGCCTGAGCAATGGCCTCTAGCGGGCAGCTGTCCTCTGCCGGCAAAATATCCTCTACCGGGCTGCTGTCCTCTGCCGGCAAAATGGCCTCGACTGGGGTTCTGTCCTCTGCCAGCAAGCTGTCCTCTGCTGGCTGGTTGCTGCCCCTAGAAGACCAGGTCTCCTGCCAGGCCAGCCTGGGCTGCCTGGGGGGCATGGCTCCCTCCCCATCAGATTCAGAAGAAGCCTCTGGAGTGGGAGAGCTCGCAAGGAGAAACCGGCGGCTCCTCTGGGCGGGCGGTTGCGGCATTGTGGGACTTGGACTGTGCTCAGGGTCTCCTTGAGGCTCCTGTGCTCCTGCCCTGTCCGTCACTGCCGTGCACCGACACTGAGGGTCCGAGCCACGGCTGTGCTGTTATAAGGCACCCTGGGGTGTCAGCAAGTGACGTCACAATGGGTGCCATTGTGACACGCGCCTGGGCTGGATGGGCCCCGCATGAGGGCAGGAAGGCTGTGCAGAGGGATCTGGACAGGCTGGATCAACGGGCCGCATCCAGCTGCGTGGCATTGAAGGCCAAATGCTGGGTTCCACACTTGGAATCATAGAATGGAATCTTAGAATCATAGAATATCCTGATTTGGAAGGGACCCTTAAGGATCATCAAGTCCAACTCTTGACACCACACAGGTCTACCCAAAAGTTCAGACCATGTGCCTAAGTGCACAGTCCAATCTCTTCTTAAATTCAGACAGGCTCGGTGCAGTGACCACTTCCCTGGGGAGCCTGTTCCAGTGTGCAACCACCCTCTCTGTGAAGAACCCCCTCCTGACGTCCAGCCTAAATTTCCCCTGCCTCAGCTTAACCCCGTTCCCGCGGGTCCTGTCACTGGTGTTAATGGAGAAAAGGCCTCCTGCCTCTCGACACCCCCTTACGAGGAAGTTGTAGACTGTGATGAGGTCTCCCCTCAGCCTCCTCTTCTCCAGGCTGAACAGGCCCAGTGACCTCAGCCGTTCCTCGTACGTCTTCCCCTCAAGGCCTTTCACCATCTTCGTAGCCCTATCCTGAATATCCTGAGTTGGAAGGCGGCAGACCTGAAGGGATGAAAGACATGGTCTCCTGGTGCCTCTTGAGCAAAGGCGTTTATTGCCATTTTTCTCTGCTACATATACTTTCCCCGTAACCACATGCGCTGTCCACATGCCCGAATCAGTCATACACTTGGTTAGAGACCCTCAGCCACGCGCCTCAAGCCAGCCAGCAACTGACCACTGCGCAAAGCTCATCTTTAATGCTGTAGCCAAGTTAATTTATCTCCACCTTGTTCACGTTTTTGTTACTATCGCTTATTAAAAAAGGGGGCTTTAGGGCTTTGGGGCGACTACTTAAAGGATCAGGGGCACAGGTTGTGTTTGCCTCTGTCCTTCCGATAGGGGGGATCAATGCTGACAAGCAGGCTCATCACATTAACACGTAGCTTCGGGACTGGTGCAACTGGTAGAACTTTGGGCTTGTTGATCATGGGAGGGTCTATGTTGTTATAAGTTACCCCCTTAACTAATTTTCAGAGAGCATTGCATTAATAATAGAAAGGAAGTTATTGAGTAAGCAACAGCAAGCAAAACAGCGCTGGGTGGCCGGGGAGTCTCGGCTCCGCCAACGGCGCGCACCTCACCCCCGCCAGGGTCCCTTTTTATATCTTGGTAATTCCGGGATTACGCAGCACATCCTGGGATATTCTGCGACTGCGCGCGCTGTTGCTAGGGGGTCGTCTCTGTCCCTCTGGTGGTCGTGAAGATGAAGGCCGTAGTCTTCCTCGGCGTTGTGGTTCAACTTCGTTTTTTTTTTTTTTTTTTATTTGGTCATGTTGGCCCAGCGTGAGACAGGAAGGCAGGATGTTGATACACTAGTTTAGCAACTTATCAGGAGATGGTTACGTGAGCTTTGCAGCAATCTCTTTGAACAAAAGAGGCAACTGAGATGCAGAAGGAGAGAAGGGGAGGGGGTTCTCTTTTTTTTTACATTAAGCAAAGGAATTTTCATAGCGTCTAGCCAAGCATTATACAGCTCCTTACTTCAGCAGGGAGCTTTTGCAACTCCTGCTCCTCAAACGGAACTCCTTGTTTTTATAATACAAAAGACAATGAACAAACATTTATTGTGTATTACATATGTGACACTGGCCTGCTACCACCAGATGAGATGCGCCTCCCTGTAGTGGGTTTACGTGGCAAGGTTTTGGTAGCACGGGGCCATAGGAGTGGCTTCTGTGAGAAGGATCTGGAAGCTGCCCCATGTTTGCTAAGGGCCCCTCTGCTGACCAGAGCTGAGCCAATAAGTCATGATGTTTTGCGCCTCTGTGAAAGCATATTTAAGACAGGGAAAAAAACGCTGCGCCACACAGCAGCTGGGAGAGTGAGAGGAGTGAGGAACAGCCTTGCAGGCGCCAAGGTCAGTGTAGAAGGAGGGGGAGAGGTGCTCCAGGCGCCGGAGCAGAAGTCCCCTGCGGCCTGTGGTGAGGAGCCTGGTGAAGCAGGATGTCTCCCGGCAGCCTCATGGAGCACCACGGTGGAGCAGGGTTCCACGCTGCAGCATGTGGAGGAGACCACGGTGGAGCAGGTAGACCTGCACCGATGGAGGCTGCGGCCTGTGGAAGACCGCTGCCGGAGCAGATTCCGGGCCACACGTGTAGCCCGTGGAGAGGAGCCCACGCAGGAGCAGGTGTCCTGGCAGGAGCTGCTGCCCGTGGGGGACCCAGGTTGGAGCAGTTTGCTCCTGAGGGATGGACCCCGTGCTACGGACCCATATCTGGAGCAGTTCTGGAAGAGCTGCTGCCTGTGGGAAGCCCACTCCGGATCAGTTCAGCAAGGACTGCATCCCGTGGGAGGGATCCCACAGCACAAGGGATGAGAGTGACCGAGAAGGAGCGGCGGCGAAGAAGCACTGTAGACTGACCATAACCCCCGTTCCTTCGTTCCCCTGCACTGCTCGGGGGGAGGAGGTGGAAGAGGGTAGATGGGGGAGAAGGTACTTTTGGCGAGCGGTCGTGGTGAAGCTCGGCTGCCCACCCAAGTAAAACCACCACACTCTCTCGGAGAGGGGTAAGGATTTTTGCTCAGGAGTTGGCAGGGCTGATAGATAGGGCTTTAAACTAGAGTCGAAGGAGGAAGGGGATAAAACCAGACACGCCGCTAATGAGCTGAGGGATGGTGCGCTAGAATCAGAGGGACGGTGTGCTAGTGAGGTCCTGCGGTCAGCTCCACAAGGCGCTGCGTGTAGGGAGGCACATTTGAAGTGCTTCTACACAAACGCAGGCACTATGAGGAATCAAATGGATGAGCTAGAAGTCTTGGCCCTGTCCCACAGCTACGACATCATCGGCATAAGCGAAACCTGGTGGGATGAGTCCTGTGGCTGGTGTGTGGTGGAATTTTCTCCCAACAGAGGCAAACAGCACCTCTGTAGCCCTGCCATGTCACACAACCTCGCTTCCAGCGGCCACACACTTTCTTTTTCCACTTAAGCTCTAGAAGAAGATCCCTGCTCAGCCAAGCTGGCCTCCTGCCCCGCCTGCTTGACTTCCGACATTTTGGAATCGCCTGCTCCTGTGCTCTTAGGAGGTCATGCTTAAAAAGATGGACCCCGATACCTTCCAAAACAGCTTCTCAGGGGATCTTCCTAACTAGTTCCCTGAGCAGCCTGAACTCTGCCCTCCCCGTGTCCAAAGTTCACAGAATTGGAGGGGTTGGAAGGGACCTCAAGAGACAATCAGGTCCAACCCCCCTGCCAAAAGCAGGTGTACTGGCAGTTTTCCTCCTATCGCCAAAGACTTTTAAACTCAACTGCTTCATGATTGCTATGGCCAAGATGGCCGCCCATCACCACTTCACCCACCGCACCCTCTGTGTTCACAAGTGTGAGATATGTTCATCTGATTCGTGTCAATATGGAACGAAGCTAGGGCCGCATGGTATGATGAATGTCACCTTCTGTCTTACATACCCTTGTATAACCACAAGTCTAAGAAAAACAGAATGGTTAATGTATATAGTTCTTGTACCTTGCAAAGGAATGTTTTAACAATTCATGTCAATAGAGAGCAGTTCTGTCTGTCTCTGGGTCCTGCACTGGCAATTTAATTCTTCCACAGATGTGGTTTCTTCCCTTTCCTCCCCGTGTCCCAGTCTCCCCCTCATTATAGTCAATTTATCAAAGCTTCAGAAATATTCCTCAAATCCATGAGCCTATTTGCTTTTGTTACTGATTCCGAACTCTTACTCCTAACAGTTGCAGCCTTCTTGCCTTCTTTGTGGTTGATTTAGCACTGCTATAGATGTGACTGGAGTGTCCCTGGGAATGGCCTGTGAGGAGTGTTTTAACAACTCGTGAAGTGTCAATAGAGAGCTATTTGTGTTTGTATGTTCTTTCTTTGAAGTCTCTGATGTCTGGGGGTTTCAGAACAACTGCTAACAACTAGTAACTGTTATGACTTCTGAATGGGACACTCTGCAAGCCCCTGATACCTGGCCAGGTGGCCAGGAGATTAAGGAGAAGAAAGAAGCTGAAGGACGGCTAGAAGACAAAACTTGCAGGGAACGAACGCTGTGTAAGCTTTTGACATGCTGCCAAGGAGTACAAAGGGGAAGGACAAGAAAAAAAACGGAGAGGAAGACTACGAGCCTTCAGCATGAAAGACCCCCAGAGACCCCCAGGGGGACCACCAGAGACTGATGCGCATGCTCCAGTAGGAGGGTTTGGATCCCGGAAGCTAATTATAATAACCCGTTTTTTTTTTTTAGAAGTAGTAATGTATATGTATCAGCCTAGGAGCATAAAAATCAGCTGCTTGATGTAACTGGTGTGCGTCCTGGTGGAGCAGAGACTCCCGGCGCACCCAGCGCTGTTTGCTTACCTCTATTCCTTTAATAAATTGTAAACTTTGATTATAATCCTATTTTGAAGACTGAGCCATTTATAACACAAGCAACAGGTCTAGGATGGCACCTTTCCTTGTTGTCTCCCTCAGTAGCTGTACCAAGGAGTTGTCATCAAGGTGTGTGAGGAATCTCCTGGACCTGCTTGTATCAGCTGTGTGGTCTTCCCAGGTAATGTCTGGCAAGTTGAAGTCCCCCATCAGGACAAGGGCAGTTGAGCTAAGAGAGGTCTCTCTTAGTTCCTTAGCGAATAATTCATTGGTATCGCAAACACCCACTGCAACATCCAAGTGATTGGTTTCTCCCTTAATCCTTACCCAGAAGCTCTCAGCCACGTCCTTGTGCCAGCCCCTTGCCTCGCCTGCCCTGCCTATCCTTCCTGAAGAGCCCATAACCGTCCATCACAGCACACCAAGTCTTGCTTGTTCTGGGACGGAGCTGAAGCTTCCAGCTCCTCCTGCTTATCCCTCCTGCTGGGTGCATCGGTGCAGAAACATTCCAAATGTGCTCCAGTGTACCCAGCGTGGCATGGAGCAGGCAGAAGGATCTGACTAGCACACAGTCCCTCCCATTTTGGTGTGCCACTTAGCAGATTCTGTCGGGACAGAACAATAATGGATGATGCTCAGAGGGCCTTACGGGGCAAGTGAGCTTTCTAGAAACATCTTTTACCCTGATCTCCTGGGAGGCAGCAGACTTCTCCATGGGTTGGGTCAGGTCGGCATATGCGGCCCTCTGTTCTGCTCAGAAGGGAGTCGCTTATGACAGTAACCCTTCTCTTTTTCTTGATGGAGGTGGTCGTGATACTGGGGAAGGCTGACTTGCCCTAGAAAACCCCTCCAACCTGGATGGACCTTCATGCACATCATTGTTTGTGTGTCCATTAGTTCCAGAGTCTGTTGTTTCAGGGCACCTGAAAGGAAGGTGAGGTAGGCAAGGAGGGGTTCGCCTGCTGCCCCGAGCAGATCTCAACTTCCATCCCTTCGTCACTGAGATCCACTCCTTCTGCCTGACGGACAGAGGGTAGGGGATGTGGAGGAATGGTTAAGTGAAGTAGGTCATGTGAATGTTGAGCAACTAGGAGGTCGCGAGCTAACAAAGTATCGAACGCAGCTCATATGAGTCTGAGAAAGTACCTAAAATCTGGGAGGTTTCAGGGAGGTTTCAGGGAGGTTTCAGGTACAAGGACATGATATTTGTTGGTATGCTGGGAAAGTACTAACTGTGTTATTTTGGTTGATGGGAGTGAGAAACTAGCTGATAAAATAGAGAAATGCACTAACCAATCATGAGCTTAGCTTTTGCAATATGTATGAGCTAATTATATTGAATTAGATAAAAGACGACTGAGCTATCCAATAAATCGAAGTTCACTGATCACTCATATTGAGCGTCTGTGTCTTCCTTCCGTCGACAACAAATGTCCTCGCAACAAATGGCGCCCGAACAGGGACAAATCTGAATGGGAACAGGGACCTTCTGAACAGGAACAGGAACTTCGCTGGAATTGTACCTGCGAGCCACGGTTGGACGGAATACAAGGACCGGTCCTGCAACGCAGCTCAGGAGGTGAAAAGGATTACAAATTGCTGAATCTCCGCACCCGAGGCCTGAAAGGTGAATGGAAAAGAAACCTGGAATCCCCACACCCGCAGCTCGGAAAGGGAGTCCTCGCACCCGGGATGAGCCTATAGAGGGTCCCGCCGGAAAGCGTCGCCGAGGTCTTTGCAAAGGCTGCAACGGTACCGACGTATATAAAGGTATGGAGAGACAAGCGGCGTATGATTTGCTCGAATGCTTTTTAGAAAAGCGGAGCACACAGCTTATAGACTGCAAAAAGGATTTACCAGGATTATTAGCATATGGGGTAGCTAAGGGTTGTTTTATCAATCCTGATACAGTTTTTGAACAAACAGAGTGGCGTAAATTTGGGGACAAATTGTTTGATGAAAATAAGGCTGCTAAAAAATTATTGAAGCCTTGGAGAGCAGTCACTAACGCCTTAGTTATACATCAGGCTGAGCAGAGAGTTGCTGCTACCACTACAGAGCGACTGGGATTGCCGGGAAGTGCTGGAGCTGGGGATTGCCCACTGCTGCCTTCAGTGAGAACGATAACGCTGCCTCAGGGGGCTACGGGGCAATGGGAGCCTCCCCCCCCTCAGTCACCGCCACGAGCAGCGCTGCACTCGGAGTTCCGCGGAATCGAACGGCAGCCGACCCTCACCGTGTGGCGAGTCGGCACAGAGCAGAGGGACGGACATCAGGATCCTGCAGCCTGTCTGACGTAACCATGGAAGCAGCGGCGGCTGTGCTGCTTCTCTCTGGCATTCTTTTTATAAGAGGTTTACCTTGCAATGAAAAAGGGATACTAACTGGAGTGTTAATAATTGTATGTGTTATTCTTAAATGTCCAGGTATTTTGTGTTGAAAGTATTTGTGTAAGGGTAAGGTTTTAAAACAAAGTGTTGCAAGTCACTTCAGGAGGAACACAATGAGAGGCAATACTTGTTTGTTTGCTTATCATTCTAAATTATATTCTTGTGGTATGATTGAGGTTGTGGTATGATTGAGAGTGAGATGTGCCAGAGGCCTCTGAGTGTACAATTGTGCTCTGGGTGTGCAAGTGTGCTCTGGGTGTACAATTGTGCTCTGAGTGTGCAAGTGTGCTCTGGGTGTGAGTGTGCTGTGTACTGTGTTAGTGAGAGCGCATTTATTGCCATAGTACAGGCTGAAATCATAGGAAATTAGTACTGGTCGAGCAAAATCATGTTTCACAAGTATGGAGTCATTGTGTGAAGTAGCCACTTGGAGAAACTTAAGGAAACAGGTACCCAGTGGATCACTGCAAAGTGGACTGAAGCAGCTTTAGAATCTGCACACGCCGAAGACAACCATGAAGAGGTTCCTGATAATTATTCTGACAACGACGTGGGTTGTGACACCTCGACAACTGTCAAGAACAGCCTTCGATCACCATCAAGTGATTAGGTTTAAGTGTGTTACTATTAAGTTGTGTTACTTACTATTAATTGTGTTACCATTAAGTGCTTACAGTAATTGTAGTGTTATTAGGGTTAAGTTGTATAGTTGTGTTATGTTATGTATCCCTTTAAAACATGCTTATTTGGGGTCCCAATAGGGGATCCAAAGGAACTGAGCGAAATGTTAGCACCATATTCTGCCAGTATTACTCCGCTTAATGGATCTTTTTCTGACTGTAGGAACTGCACACGCTTTGACTAACATTAATAAGCTTGCTTGTTGGGCTGTTAAACAATCAAATGTAACAACACAAGTTCTTTCTGAAATGTCGCAAGATATGGAGAGCATAAGACATGCTGTATTACAAAATAGGGCCGCTATTGATTTCTTATTATTAGCTCAAGGACATGGGTGTGAAGATGTAGAAGGAATGTGTTGCTTTAATCTCTCTGATCATGGGCAATCAATTCACAATCAATGAAAATGGTTAATGGATCATACACAAAAAATTACGATACAGAATAATTGGTTTGATGATTGGCTTAAATCTGTCTTTGGAAATGTAGGGGGATGGGTTTTTTACTTAATCAAAGAGGGACTTCGCCTTTTGCTTGTAATTGTATTGATTATAATTGCTGCACGGGTAGTCTTTAGCTGCTTATCTAGGAAACTAGAACAACTCACAGAGAAGGTGTTTATAGCCCAAAATAAAAACGGGGGAATTGTGGAGGAATGGTTAAGTGAAGTAGGTCATGTGAATGTTGAGCAACTAGGAGGTCGCGAGCTAACAAAGTATCGAACGCAGCTCATATGAGTCTGAGAAAGTACCTAAAATCTGGGAGGTTTCAGGGAGGTTTCAGGGAGGTTTCAGGTACAAGGACATGATATTTGTTGGTATGCTGGGAAAGTACTAACTGTGTTATTTTGGTGGGAAACTAGCTGATAAAATAGAGAAATGTACTAACCAATCATGAGCTTAGCTTTTGCAATATGTATGAGCTAATTATATTGAATTAGATAAAAGACGACTGAGCTATCCAATAAATCGAAGTTCACTGATCACTCATATTGAGCGTCTGTGTCTTCCTTCCGTCGACAACAAATGTCCTCGCAACAGGGGATCCTCCATTTCCTCTGCTGTGTCTGCCTGACGCATCTGTCCCAGGGCTGGCAGAGTACAGTTCAACCTTCTCCGACTCCCTGGTGCTCCTCAGCCTGCCCACCTCCTCCCGAAGCTCTGCCAGGAGGCTGAGCAGTTCTACCTGGGCGCACCTACCACAGGTGGACTCACAGGATGGGATGTCAGGAAGAATTTCTTCATGGAAAGGGTGGAACCGGCTGCCCAGGGCACTGCTGGAGTCCCCAGGCCTGGAGCTATTAAAGAAATGCGTGGACTTGGCGCTAAGCGCCGTGGTTTTGTGGTGGGCCTGGTAGTGTTAGCTGACGCTTGGCCTTGAGCTGAAGGCCCTTTTCCAAGCGCAAGGGTTCTGTGACTCTTTCATTGGTTGAGTAGGCGCCATGCAGTAGTCACCGGGCCCAGGGAAAAGACGTCCTTGGTGGCCTCCGAGTTAGCTCAGCGTCATGGCACCGAGTCACTTTGAAGGAGCTGCTGGAATAATGAGACAACAGCCTAGTTCTATTAAAATATATATTGCTCTTTTGAGGACTGCTGCGGGGCTAGCAGCACCACAGCGGTGGAAATCTCCGTCCTGGCGTTGCGTTATGCCTTGACGTCAGGATCATGGTGGTTTGAGCTGCCAGGGAACGGACCATGGGTTCCGGGTCGCTCTCTGAAGGCCGGAGGGCTGCGAAAGAAAGAAGAGCAGAGATGAAAACCCACTCCTTGCAGAGATCCCCAGGCATCCCCTGCAGACCATGCCAGCCCCACTCGACTCTTCCCCAGGCCAGGAGGAGCAGGAGGGACAAAGGAATCCGTTGAAAGCTGCTGCTCAGCAATGTCCCAAATGCACCCACCAGTCCTTCCCCACCTGCGCACCACAGGTCAAGTGGGGCACCTTCACAAGCTGGTTCCCTCACCACCTGCCTCCATCCCTTGGGAGGATTCACACACTCCAGGAATCTCCTGGACTCTTTCCTCTCGCTATTGTGCTTCCCCATGGGAGCAAGGGCTAGCAATCATGACCCTGCTCCTAGCTGCTTGTAGGCTGTTTCATCTGCCTCTTCGTCCTGGTTGCGTGCTCTACAACAGGCTCCCACCTTCTGTCAGCCTTACTGCCCTTTCCCCTGACTCTTCCTCAGGGACACTCAACCCCTTCAGCGGCACTGCCCAGCTCCAGGCTGGGAGGCCATTCCCTGACACCACAGGCCACCCCGTCTCCTCTCCCTCGTTCCTATGCCTGCATTGCTCCTCCGCCCTCCTCAGCATTTCCCTGGAGCAGGGCAAGGCACGGGGGCCTCTGCCGCTGTCCCCCCAGCCCTAGCACACCCCCCACTGCCCTCACTCACCGCTGAGGATTTCATTCAGCTTCTCCTCGCTCTGGTCCTTGCAGTAGCCCACAGCACAACCTAGACACAGAGATCCCATCAGAGCCTCGCTCCCCAGCACGCTCCCAGCAGCGCAGCCCCTGGCCTGGCCAGCCAGGCTGTGCCCCCTCCTGCACCCTGGAGCAAGGGCCCAGTCGGGGGGCTCTGGGGGCAACAGGGCTGTGCGTCACTGCCAGGGCAGTGCCTGGGGCTGCCAAAGGCTGCCCCAAGAGGGACCCAGGGGCTGGGCTCACCAATGAATCTGACGGCCTCAAGTCGCAAAAGGGTCTGCGTGTCCTGCAGGTAGGGCTGGCTCTGCTGCAGGTATTCTTCTACTCTGCCTCTGTCCTGCTGCAGCTGGAGAGAGAGAGAACGCAAGGTCACGGGGCTTGCACAGCCTCTCCAGGGTCTCCTCCAGCATCCTGGGGGCAGGGAGGGCAGAGGGGCCTGCAGAAGAGCCCCCTGGGGCTCTGTGCTGGCAGGAAGGGAGCGAGGATGCGGCTGCAGGCAGCGGGCTCTGGCCGGGCACGTTTGCCCAGCTGGGGCAAACCAAGTTGGGTCCTTACCAAGCACTCCCCGATCCTCCACGTCTGTTCAGTCTGGGCCAAGCGCTTGAGCTCTTTGCGCCGCAGAAACTCTGCAGCCACGGCGAGAGCTTCCCCAGAGGCCTGCGGAGCAGCAGAGGTTGGGAATTAGCACCACAGCCTTGGGAAGGAGACCCTCTGTCCCCTCCTCTTGGCAGAGCTGCGAGCCTTTCCCAGCGCGTTATGGGAGGCTGTGGTGAAGACAGCGTGCACTGGGTTCAGTGGCCAAGGCAAGGCCACGGGACGGCCACCATCGGAGGCAGCTCACGCTGCCGGCCAGAGATCCCCCAGAGCAACCCTGTGGCGTCCACACAGCCTTGCCCACGTAACTGCTCAGCTCTGAGATCTGTACCTTTGCTACGCTCTCGCTCTCGTCTCCCATGTGAACGTAGAGTGGGAGAAGGCTCCTGTGCACGCTCCTCTTCATTTCCTTCTTCCTTTGCCGCAGCACAGCCTCCGTCACGGCTTGGAAGAGGCAGATGGAGTGCTCCCGCACCTGGCTGGACTCCTGGCAGGGAGGAGGACAGGAGGAATTTCAGCATTAGCGTGGCTCATGTGAAGGGAGCTCACAGAACTGTGAGATGCTTCAGCGCTGGATCCTTCCCAGAGGAGCTGCTCGGGGCAGCTGCAAGGCCTGGTGCCTGTGAAGGGCAACGCAATCGGTTGCCATCGCAGGCTGCCCGCCAGCCACCCCACTTTCGCCACCAGCCGCACCAGCCATACCCAAGCAGAGCTCCCCAGCGCCTGGGCTGACGAGGAGACTGGGAAGGCCCTGCCTGAGTGCTGCCCGCAGGGTCGGGCTGAAAGGCAGCCCTCGTTACAGGGGGCCCAGCTGAGGGCTCGGGCTCCCGCAGCACACTTACGTGGTCAAAGAGTGGCAGGAGCTTCTCAGCCAGCTGCAGAGCCGGGCCACTGGCCTTCCTCCTCTCCACATGAGCCATCATGTTTCTCAGGACACGCAGGGCCTTGAGCATGACGTCTGTGTTGGTGTCCTGCAGGGCCTCCGCGATGTCTGGCAGCACGACCTGAAGTTTTCTTGCCTGTAGGAAAGACACCATTTCCCTTCCGTGAAGCAGTGAGAGACCACCCTGGGCAAAGGGCTCTGGTTCCTGAGCACCAGCCTCCTGCCCTGCTTCCTGGCAGCGGGGAGGGACGGGAGGGCAGAAGAGCAAAGCCCCAGGCTGCCACCATGGCTTTGCTTGACGATGGCCCGCTCACCTTCTCAGGGCTCTCTGACACGGTGCAGAGCCCTTTCAGAACCATAAAGCTCATCGCTGGGCTTGGGTGCTTCAGGTAGCTCTGGAGGTGCACTGGGTTACCAAACTCCTCCTCAGAAATGTGATTCTGGGCCAGCATCTGCAAGAAAGAGCAGTGAGAGCCTGGCAGGGCCTGCAGGGCTCCCTGCAGCCTCTTCTTCTCCCACCTTTGGGCAGGGATGGGGCAGCGCCAGCTGGCACCAAAGAGGCACCAGGCGCGGGGAGCTACGGGGGCTTGCCGGCCCCAGGGACCATGCGTCCGTACGTCCTGCGGGAGCTGGCAGTTTGGGGGTAGATGGGCACAGGGCTGTGCCTGTGTGCCTGAAGGGGCACACGTAGCCCTGCTGGGAGCAGGGTTTCATCTGGGAACTCACAGCCAAGCGACGGATGCAGGTGTCTTCGGTGACTTCGGTGCACCAGTTGCACAGTGGCAAGTCTTCAATCATGGCGTTTAAAACCTTCTCCAAGGTCCTCGGCATGGCCAGGATCACCTCCCACGTGCCCAGGTCAGTGCTGCAAGCCCAGAATACTCTGTCAGTGAGGCTGCCTCAGCCGCAGGGCCACAAACTGGGCCAGCCCCAGAGGAGCCAGGCTGTCCTGCAGCCCCTGTGACTTGGGGAGCACTGAGGGCCCAGCCTGGGCAAGCAGGAGGGGGCTGAGCTGGTGTTCCCTGGGGGCAGGGGGACTCTGGGCTGCCTTGGACAGCTGGGCTGCTGCAGCCCTGGCTGGCCCAGTGGGGCTGGAACACATTGGTGGGAAGGAGGGCTGTGCTCCTTGGGGATGTCCTGCTCTTTGCCATGGCTCTGGCAAGCAGAGAGAGAGTCTCCAGGTGCATCTCCCGACATGGAACAAGCCCTCAAGGATGTCAAGGCCAGGACCTGTCACATGGCGGAGAGAACTGCAGCAGGTTCTTGACTTCCTTGGACATCTTGTTGGTCAGCTTGAAAAGCAGGTGGTCCAGGCACTGCCGCGCCGATGCCGTGTGGATGCTGCCCAGGTTTTTCCTGATGCACTCCATGATCTTTGGCACCTTGGGGGACAAAGTGGGAATGGTGTTGCCAGCAGACTGCAGCCATTTCCACAGCTGCCACTCAAACTTTGGCCCCTTCCATTGCTCTCTGCTGGCTTCACGTGGCTTCTGGAGCCCAAGAGACCCCGATGTGCGAGGGAGGCAGGGAGGGAGGCAGGGAAGGAGAGAGGAACAACGCCTGGAAGAGCTCAAGGGCAGGGCCATGGCCACAGGCCACTTACATCTGTCAGCCAGTAGTCAGGGTCCTCCAAGGCTCCGTCCAGCACGATGCAGGCCCCCTCCTTGTCATGGATGCTGGAGTCTTGTAAAGCTTCAAGGGCTATGAGGATGATGTCCAGCCTCTCATCAGGGAAGAGGTATGCTCCAAACGCCTGTGGGAAGAAGGAGGAGCGAAGACATGCCTCACTGAGTGTCCCAAGGGTGCTGCTTAGCTGAGCAGCAAGGGCAGCTCCGGAGAGAGGGCCCCTGGGGGAAGGGGTGAGGATGGGGCATATGGGGCCAGAGTGCTGGCCCTGCAGGTAACCAGGGCTTGCTGGTGGCCAGGAGGGCTGGAGCTGCTGCCGGGACACAGGGGAGCAGCCTTCGCATAGCCCCAGCCTGGGGACAAGAGGAACCCTCTCACCAGGGCGAGTGAGGCCGTGCCAGCCCCACCGGTTCTGGACCCCTTTGCTCACACGAGATGCCTGCTGATGCTGCGGACAAGATCCCCAGCAAGGCCAGAGCTCATTACCTTGGCACCTTCAGAGGGACGTGATGGTAGAGAAAATGGAAATTCTGGATCATTCAATATAAGTCGGCGGCGCACATAATTTTTCATTTCCTTTGTCAGTGAGCTTTCTAAACAGTGGGAAACAGCGAAGAGTCAGTAGGGAAGAGCATCTCTGCCAACAAGCTTGCCAAAAGGTGAAAAGCACTTTCACTAGGAATGGCTGAGGAGGGAGGCTCATGGCGAGGAGGGTGATGGGCAGGGATGTGAAGCACAAGGTGAGGAGTGCTGGGAGCAAGAGGGACCTCAGGGATGATGCAGAAGGAGGAGAAGCAATGGCGCTGGGTGCCGCGGGGGTAGCAGCGTGTCACAGACCCCCTTCTGCTCGGGGTCAGGATGTGCAGGAAGCCCCCTGACACCTGCCTTTAAGACGGCAGGGAGCAAACAGTCAGGGAGAATTCTGGAGGGCGTCACCATCCCTGGTGATGCACGGCTGGCTCTGCTGTTCACTCCTCGGGGAAGATGCGGTTTGGGAAGTGCTCATCGATTGATGGCTTAGACTGGGGGAGACCACAAAACAGCGTGGTAGGTGATCTGGGGAGGGTTGGGAAGGACAGCAGCAGAGAACTGCTCCTGGACGGCAGGTGAGCGTCCAGCTTCTGCGGAAAACGATAGCCAGAATGCTGCGGGAAGCTGCTGTGAGGAGCAGAGGAGGTCAGGGAACCTGGCAGAATTCCGTGGGCAGCCTCCACCAAGCACAAGAACAATCCTTCACAATACTCGGGGAGAACAGGCAGACAAACCAGCAGATGTCTGCGTGCAGACGGACGCTGCCCACCACACCTTCTTACCTCTTACTTTTTTGACGATTTTGTGGAAGTAAAAAAGAGCATCCAAGGTTGCGCATTTGGAGAAATCATTGCTATTGCTGAAAATTAAGAGGTGGCCCAGCAGCTGTCCCAGGATGGGGATGTGGAGATCTCTGTAGTCATTGTGGCCGCGCTTGTATTGTTCATAGTCATTTGGGTCCTGGGTGAGGAAGGGAGGAGAGACAAAGGGCTTAGTGGAGGCAGAGCCAGCCCCTGAGATAGCAGGGCCTGGGGAGGGAAGAGCAGGGGCAAAGGGGGGATGAAGACCCTCGCTTCACAGTGCTGAGGCACTCACGTGCATCCAGGTTTGCCTCGCAGGCACCCCTGAGTGGCAGGATGCTCTGGGATGCAGGAAAGGGTGGAGGGTTCCTTGTGCCTTACCTTGGTCACAAAATACCTGTTGATGAAATTAGCCAGCCGCTCAATCCTCCTCACAGCTCTCTTACGCACAGCTGGGTTTTTGGAGTGGGCAAAGTCCAGCAGCGCCTGCGAGGAGAGAAGTTGCTGGGTTGACAGTGGTCTGCAAATGTGACCTGAGAGGATTCGTTGGAAATTCTTTGCAAATGCCAAACCTCGAAGATATTCTGCAACTCTATGCTGACACTGGTGTTGGGACAGTTGCGTACGAAGGCCGCCAGCATGAGGTCCAAGGCATTCATAGTCTGCAGGGAGGACAGAAGATCATCAAATTATTTCTGTGGCCCTTCTCACCCCCAGGAGCTGGCTCTGAGCCCCTCTGGAGTTCAGGGGTGGCTTTGGGGCTAAAAAGCCGCTGCGTGCAGACCTCCTGCAGCACGGGATCATGCCCGGGAAGGGGAAGGGGTGAGGCTGGGAAAGCAAATCTGGGCCCCGGCCCTGCACTGGTCTCTGGTTGTGTCAGCACAGGGAAGCAAGGCAGCAGCTCAGCAGGACTGGGGGTGCCGGTACCTCACCCAGCACATACCTCAGCGTAGAGCGCTCCTTTTGTCCCTGGCACATCCAGCTCAGGAGGCAGAAAGAAGATGCTCTTGCAGCACACGTTCAGGAGACTCTCCTTTTTGTCATGCAGTGCTGTTGGTACGGTGTTGCTGAAGGAGAGAGAGAGAGGAGCCTGTTGGACGCAGTGCCTCGAGGCTTATGAAGGAGGACACGGACCTCCCTTGGCCAGGCATCCCTGGGAGGGATGGGCAGCCTCCCTGCCAGCTTCAGGGCCACCAGGACATTGCCCTGGGGCTGTGCTGGCCCAACCAGGGGCTGGGCACGTACCTGAGGACGGTGACAGTCTCCATGGCCTTCTGCCGGAATTCGGTGCGCAAGCTGTCCACGGGCTCCTTTTCCAGCAGCACCTGCAGAGCACAAGCAGGATGAGACCTTGGAGCCGCCGGCACCCAGCAGCAGCAGAGCCAGCGCTGCCCCAGCCCTCGCCTCCCAGGGGGCTGGTGCCGGGGGGCCTGTCCCCTTCCCCAACCCGCTGCGCATCCTCTCACCATGATGTTCTCCACCAGCTTATGTTTGCAGCAGAAGCCATGCAAGTTCATCGGCACACCCTTCTCTGTGACAGTTAAGCACAGATCGCAGATTTTGCTGAGGAACAGCATCTTCTGCTCCTCGTCGTCCTGGCAGCCACAAAGACACCAACAGAGCATTAGGGGGACACCCACGGCCAGCAGGACCAAAGCCTTGAGGGGTCTGGGGCTGTGTGGGACCCCTGGAGGGCAGCGCCAGGAGCACAGCTGCGATGCAGGCGGCTGCCATTACCTTTTCTGTGCCTCTGACATACGCCCTGATGAATTCCACGGCCCAGTCTCTGCACAGTTTCCATGCCTTACCTGGAAAGGAGGAAAGCAAAGAGTGCTGCAGAGAGGGGCTGAATGCAGGGGTGAGGAGAGGAAGGGTCCCAGCCCCAGAAGGACGTGGGGAGGCCGCGGGGATGCCCAGAGGCTGCAGCAGCTCCGCTGGGAAGAGAGGCTGAGGGAGCTGGGCTTGTGGAGCCTGGAGAAGGCTGCGGGGGGACCTCGCTGCGGCCTCCCCGTGCCCAAAGGGGCCTCCAGGAAAGCTGGGGGGGAATCTTCATCATGGGCTGCAGCGACAGGACAAGGGGTGACGGCTTTAACCTCAAAGAGGGCAGGTTTCTTTTGGACAGGCAGGGATTCCTCTCCTTCACGCCCAGGGCAGTGAGGCCTTGGCGCAGGCTGCGGTGCCCCCTCCCTGGCACTGCCCACGGCCAGGCTGGGTGGGCTTTGGGCAGCCTGGGCTGGGGGGAAGCATCGTGATCGCTGAGGTCCCCCCCAGCCCAAAGCGTCCTGGGATTCTGTGGTGCTGCGGAGGAAGCTCGGCCCCGTCAGCCCAAGCGCCGCTTTCGCCGGGAAAGGAGTCCTGGAGTCAAGCTGAGATCTCGTTGTCCCCAACCCTCCCCACCGCATCCCTAAGACTCACTGGGATCCAGCAGCTGCAACTCGTCCTGGCTCTCCTCTGCCAGGCTGCTGCCCGCTGCCTGAGCAACGGCCTCGACTGGGCTGCTGCCCGCTGCCTGAGCAATGGCCTCTAGCGGGCAGCTGTCCTCTGCCGGCAAAATATCCCCTACCGGGCTGCTGTCCTGTGCCGGCAAAATGGCCTCGACTGGGGTTCTGTCCTCTGCCAGCAAGCTGTCCTTCGCTGGCTGGTTGCTGCCCCTAGAAGACCAGGTCTCCTGCCAGGCCAGCCTGGGCTGCCTGGGGGGCATGGCTCCCTCCCCATCAGATTCAGAAGAAGCCTCTGGAGTGGGAGAGCTCGCAAGGAGAAACCGGCGGCTCCTCTGGGCGGGCGGTTGCGGCATTGTGGGACTTGGACTGTGCTCAGGGTCTCCTTGAGGCTCCTGTGCTCCTGCCCTGTCCGTCACTGCCGTGCACCGACACTGAGGGTCCGAGCCACGGCTGTGCTGTTATAAGGCACCCTGGGGTGTCAGCAAGTGACGTCACAATGGGTGCCATTGTGACACGCGCCTGGGCTGGATGGGCCCCGCATGAGGGCAGGAAGGCTGTGCAGAGGGATCTGGACAGGCTGGATCAACGGGCCGCATCCAGCTGCGTGGCATTGAAGGCCAAATGCTGGGTTCCACACTTGGAATCATAGAATGGAATCATAGAATCATAGAATATCCTGAGTTGGAAGGGACCCTTAAGGATCATCAAGTCCAACTCTTGACACCACACAGGTCTACCCAAAAGTTCAGACCATGTGCCTAAGTGCACAGTCCAATCTCTTCTTAAATTCAGACAGGCTCGGTGCAGTGACCACTTCCCTGGGGAGCCTGTTCCAGTGTGCAACCACCCTCTCTGTGAAGAACCCCCTCCTGACGTCCAGCCTAAATTTCCCCTGCCTCAGCTTAACCCCGTTCCCGCGGGTCCTGTCACTGGTGTTAATGGAGAAAAGGCCTCCTGCCTCTCGACACCCCCTTACGAGGAAGTTGTAGACTGTGATGAGGTCTCCCCTCAGCCTCCTCTTCTCCAGGCTGAACAGGCCCAGTGACCTCAGCCGTTCCTCGTACGTCTTCCCCTCAAGGCCTTTCACCATCTTCGTAGCCCTATCCTGAATATCCTGAGTTGGAAGGGGGCAGACCTGAAGGGATGAAAGACATGGTCTCCTGATGCCTCTTGAGCAGAAGGCGTTTATTGCCATTTTTCTCTGCTACATATACTTTCCCCGTAACCACATGCGCTGTCCACGTGCCCGAATCAGTCATACACTTGGTTAGAGACCCTCAGCCACGCGCCTCAAGCCAGCCAGCAACTGACCACTGCGCAAAGCTCATCTTTAATGCTGTAGCCAAGTTAATTTACCCCCACCTTGTTCAAGATTTTGTTACTAAGGCTTATTTAAAAAGGGGGCTTTATGGCTTTGGGGCGACTACTTAAAGGATCAGGGGCACAGGTTGTGTTTGCCTCTGTCCTTCCGATAGAGGGGATCGATGCTGACAAGCAGACTCCACGTTAACACGTAGCTTCGGGACTGGTGCAACTGGTAGAACTTTGGGCTTGTTGATCATGGGAGGGTCTATGTGACACTGGCCTGCTACCACCAGATGAGATGCGCCTCCCTGTAGTGGGTTTACGTGGCAAGGTTTTGGTAGCACGGGGCCATAGGAGTGGCTTTTGTGAGAAGGATCTGGAAGCTGCCCCATGTTTGCTAAGGGCCCCTCTGCTGAGCAGAGCTGAGCCAATAAGTCATGATGTTTTGCACCTCTGTGAAAGCATATTTAAGTGAAAGCAAATTGGGAGCCACTGTGACACACGCCTGGGCTGGGTGGGCACCCATTGTGACCTCCCTTGGTGACATCCCAGGGCTCCGCCTTATAACAGCACAGCCGTGGCTCGGACCCTCAGTGTCGGTGCACGGCAGTGACGGACAGGGCAGGAGCACAGGAGCCTCAAGGAGACCCTGAGCACAGTCCAAGTCCCACAATGCCGCAACCGCCCGCCCAGAGGAGCCGCCGGTTTCTCCTTGCGAGCTCTCCCACTCCAGAGGCTTCTTCTGAATCTGATGGGGAGGGAGCCATGCCCCCCAGGCAGCCCAGGCTGGCCTGGCAGGAGACCTGGTCTTCTAGGGGCAGCAACCAGCCAGCAGAGGACAGCTTGCTGGCAGAGGACAGAAGCCCAGTCGAGGCCATTTTGCCGGCAGAGGACAGAAGCCCATTCGAGGCCATTTTGCCGGCAGAGGACAGCTGCCCGCTAGAGGCCATTGCTCAGGCAGCGGGCAGCAGCCCAGTCGAGGCCGTTGCTCAGGCAGCGGGCAGCAGCCTGGCAGAGGAGAGCCAGGACGAGTTGCAGCTGCTGGATCCCAGTGAGTCAGGGTCTTAGGGATGGGGTGGGGAGGGTTTGAGACACAGAGACCCCTGCTTGACTCCAGGACTCCTTTCCTGGGTAAAGTGGCGCTTGGGCTGACGGGGCCAAGCTTCCTCCGCAGCACCACAGAATCCCAGGACGCTTTGGGCTGGGGGGGACCTCAGCGATCACGATGCTTCCCCCCAGCCCAGGCTGCCCAAAGCCCACCCAGCCTGGCCGTGGGCAGTGCCAGGGAGGGGGCACCGCAGCCTGCGCCAAGGCCTCACTGCCCTGGGCGTGAAGGAGAGGAATCCCTGCCTGTCCAAAAGAAACCTGCCCTCTTTGAGGTTAAAGCCGTCACCCCTTGTCCTGTCGCTGCAGCCCATGATGAAGATTCCCCCCCAGCTTTCCTGGAGGCCCCTTTGGGCACGGGGAGGCCGCAGCGAGGTCCCCCCGCAGCCTTCTCCAGGCTCCACAAGCCCAGCTCCCTCAGCCTCTCTTCCCAGCGGAGCTGCTGCAGCCTCTGGGCATCCCCGCGGCCTCCCCACGTCCTTCTGGGGCTGGGACCCTTCCTCTCCTCACCCCTGCATTCAGCCCCTCTCTGCAGCACTCTTTGCTTTCCTCCTTTCCAGGTAAGGCATGGAAACTGTGCAGAGACTGGGCCGTGGAATTCATCAGGGCGTATGTCAGAGGCACAGAAAAGGTAATGGCAGCCGCCTGCATCGCAGCTGTGCTCCTGGCGCTGCCCTCCAGGGGTCCCACACAGCCCCAGACCCCTCAAGGCTTTGGTCCTGCTGGCCGTGGGTGTCCCCTAATGCTCTGTTGGTGTCTTTGTGGCTGCCAGGACGACGAGGAGCAGAAGATGCTGTTCCTCAGCAAAATCTGCGATCTGTGCTTAACTGTCACAGAGAAGGGTGTGCCGATGAACTTGCATGGCTTCTGCTGCAAACATAAGCTGGTGGAGAACATCATGGTGAGAGGATGCGCAGCGGGTTGGGGAAGGGGACAGGCCCCCCGGCACCAGCCCCCTGGGAGGCGAGGGCTGGGGCAGCGCTGGCTCTGCTGCTGCTGGGTGCCGGCGGCTCCAAGGTCTCATCCTGCTTGTGCTCTGCAGGCGCTGCTGGAAAAGGAGCCCGTGGACAGCTTGCGCACAGAATTCTGGCAGAAGGCCATGGAGACTGTCACCGTCCTCAGGTACGTGCCCAGCCCCTGGTTGGGCCAGCACAGCCCCAGGGCAATGTCCTGGTGGCCCTGAAGCTGGCAGGGAGGCTGCCCATCCCTCCCAGGGATGCCTGGCCAAGGGAGGTCCGTGTCCTCCTTCATAAGCCTCGAGGCACTGCGTCCAACAGGCTCCTCTCTCTCTCTCCTTCAGCAACACCGTACCAACAGCACTGCATGACAAAAGGAGAGTCTCCTGGACGTGTGCTGCAAGAGCATCTTCTTTCTGCCTCCGGAGCCGGATGTGCCAGGGACAGAAAGAGCGCTCTACACTGAGGTATGTGCTGGGTGAGGTACCGGCACCCCCAGTCCTGCTGAGCTGCTGCCTTGCTTCCCCGTGCTGACACAACCAGAGACCAGTGCAGGGCCGGGGCCCAGATTTGCTTTCCCAGCCTCACCCCTTCCCCTTCCCGGGCATGATCCCGTGCTGCAGGAGGTCTGCACGCAGCGGCTTTTTAGCCCCAAAGCCACCCCTGAACTCCAGAGGGGCTCAGAGCCAGCTCCTGGGGGTGAGAAGGGCCACAGAAATAATTTGATGATCTTCTGTCCTCCCTGCAGACTATGAATGCCTTGGACCTCATGCTGGCGGCCTTCGTACGCAACTGTCCCAACACCAGTGTCAGCATAGAGTTGCAGAGTATCTTGGAGGTTTGGCATTTGCAAAGAATTTCCAAAGAATCCTCTCAGGTCACATTTGCAGACCACTGTCAACCCAGCAACTTCTCTCCTCGCAGGCGCTGCTGGACTTTGCCCACTCCAAAAACCCAGCTGTGCGTGAGAGAGCTGTGACGAGGATTGAGAGGCTGGGTAATTTCATCGACAGGTATTTTGTGACCAAGGTAAGGCACAAGGAACCCTCCACCCTTTCCTGCATCCCAGAGCATCCTGCCACTCAGGGGTGCCTGCGAAGCAAACCTGGATGCACGTGAGTGCCTCAGCACTGTGAAGCGAGGGTCTTCGTCCCCCCTTTGCCCCTGCTCTTCCCTCCCCAGGCCCTGCTATCTCAGGGGCTGGCTCTGCCTCCACTAAGCCCTTTGTCTCTCCTCCCTTCCTCACCCAGGACCCAAATGACTATGAACAATACAAGCGCGGATACAATGACTCCAGAGAGCTCTACATCCCCATCCTGGGACAGCTGCTGGGCCACCTCTTAATTTTCAGCAATAGCAATGATTCCTTCGGACGCGCAACCTTGAATGCTCTTTTTTGCTTCTACAAAATCGTCACAGAAGGAAGAGGTAAGAAGGTGTGGTGGGCAGCGTCCGTCTGCACGCAGACATCTGCTGGTTTGTCTGCCTGTTCTCCCCGAGTATTGTGAAGGATTGTTCTTGTGCTTGGTGGAGGCTGCCCACGGAATTCTGCCAGGTTCCCTGACCTCCTCTGCTCCTCACAGCAGCTTCCCGCAGCATTCTGGCTATCGTTTTCCGCAGAAGCTGGACGCTCACCTGCCGTCCAGGAGCAGTTCTCTGCTGCTGTCCTTCCCAACCCTCCCCAGATCACCTACCACGCTGTTTTGTGGTCTCCCCCAGTCTAAGCCATCAATCGATGAGCACTTCCCAAACCGCATCTTCCCCGAGGAGTGAACAGCAGAGCCAGCCGTGCATCACCAGGGATGGTGACGCCCTCCAGAATTCTCCCTGACTGTTTGCTCCCTGCCGTCTTAAAGGCAGGTGTCAGGGGGCTTCCTGCACATCCTGACCCCGAGCAGAAGGGGGTCTGTGACACGCTGCTACCCCCGCGGCACCCGGCGACATTGCTTCTCCTCCTTCTGCATCATCCCTGAGGTCCCTCTTGCTCCCAGCACTCCTCACCTTGTGCTTTACATCCCTGCCCATCACCCTCCTCGCCATGGGTCTGAGCCTCCCTCCTCAGCCATTCCTAGTGAAAGTGCTTTTCACCTTTTGGCAAGCTTGTTGGCAAAGATGCTCTTCCCTACTGACTCTTCGCTGTTTCTCACTGTTTAGAATACTTACAGACAGATGAAATGGAAAATTATGAGCGCCGCCGCAATATATTGAAGGATACAAGATTTCCATTTTATATATCATCAACTCCCTGTGAAACTGCCAAGGTAATGAGCTCTGGCCTTGCTGGGGATCTTGTCCGCAGCATCAGCAGGCATCTGGTGTGAGCAAAGGGGTCCAGAACCGGTGGGGCTGGCACGGCCTCACTCGCCCTGGTGAGAGGGTTCCTCTTGTCCCCAGGCTGGGGCTATGCGAAGGCTGCTCCCCTGTGTCCCGGCAGCAGCTCCAGCCCTCCTGGCCACCAGCAAGCCCTGGTTACCTGCAGGGCCAGCACTCTGGCCCCATATGCCCCATCCTCACCCCTTCCCCCAAGGGCCTTCTCTCCGGAGCTGCCCTTGCTGCTCAGCTAAGCAGCACCCTTGGGACACTCAGTGAGGCATGTCTTCGCTCCTCCTTCTTCCCACAGGCGTTTGGAGGATACCTCTTCTCTGATGAGAGGCTGGACATCATCCTCATAGCCCTTGAAGCTTTACAAGACTCCAGCACCCATGACAAGGAGGGGGCCTGCAGAGTGCTGGAAGCAGTCTTGGAGGAAGCAGGCTACTGGATGACAGATGTAAGTGGCCTGTGGCCATGGCCCTGCCCTTGAGCTCTTCCAGGCGTTGTTCCTCTCTCCTTCCCTGCCTCCCTCCCTGCCTCCCTCGCACATCGGGGTCTCTTGGGCTCCAGAAGCCACCTGAAGCCAGCAGAGAGCAATGGAAGGGGCCAAAGTTTGAGTGGCAGCTGTGGAAATGGCTGCAGTCTGCTGGCAACACCATTCCTACTTTGTCCCCCAAGGTGCCAAAGATCATGGAGTGCATCAGGAAAAACCTGGGCAGCATCCACACGGCATCGGCGCGGCAGTACCTGGACTCCCTGCTTCTCAAGCTGACCAACAAGATGTCCAAGGAAGTCAAGAACCTGCTGCAGTTCTCTCCGCCATGTGACAGGTCCTGGCCTTGACATCCTTGAGGGCTTGTTCCATGTCGGGAGATGCACCTGGAGACTCTCTGCTTGCCAGAGCCATGGCAAAGAGCAGGACATCCCCAGGGAGCACAGCCCTCCTTCCCACCAATGTGTTCCAGCCCCACTGGGCCAGCCAGGGCTGCAGCAGCCCAGCTAACCAAGGCAGCCCAGAGTCACCCTGCCCCCAGGGAACACCAGCTCAGCCCCCTCCTGCTTGCCCAGGCTGGGCCCTCAGTGCTCCCCAAGTCACAGGGGCTGCAGGACAGCCTGGCTCCTCTGGGGCTGGCCCAGTTTGTGGCCCTGCGGCTGAGGCAGCCTCACTGACAGAGTATTCTGGGCTTGCAGCACTGACCTGGGCACGTGGGAGGTGATCCTGGCCATGCCGAGGACCTTGGAGAAGGTTTTAAACGCCATGATTGAAGACTTGCCACTGTGCAAGTGGTGCACCGAAGTCACCGAAGACACCTGCATCCGTCGCTTGGCTGTGAGTTCCCAGATGAAACCCTGCTCCCAGCAGGGCTACGTGTGCCCCTTCAGGCACACAGGCACAGCCCTGTGCCCATCTACCCCCAAACTGCCAGCTCCCGCAGGACGTACGGACGCATGGTCCCTGGGGCCGGCAAGCCCCCGTAGCTCCCCGTGCCTGGTGCCTCTTTGGTGCCAGCTGGCGCTGCCCCATCCCTGCCCAAAGGTGGGAGAAGAAGAGGCTGCAGGGAGCCCTGCAGGCCCTGCCAGGCTCTCACTGCTCTTTCTTGCAGATGCTGGCCCAGAATCACATTTCTGAGGAGGAGTTTGGTAACCCAGTGCACCTCCAGAGCTACCTGAAGCACTCAAGCCCAGCGATGCGCTTGATGGTTCTGAAAGGGCTCTGCACCGTGTCAGAGAGCCCTGAGAAGGTGAGCGGGCCATCGTCAAGCAAAGCCATGGTGGCAGCCTGGGGCTTTGCTCTTCTGCCCTCCCGTCCCTCCCCGCTGCCAGGAAGCAAGGCAGGAGGCTGGTCCTCAGGAGCCAGAGCCCTTTGCCCAGGGTGGTCTCTCACTGCCTCACGGAAGGGAAATGGTGTCTTTCCTACAGGCAAGAAAACTTCAGGTCGTGCTGCCAGACATCGCGGAGGCCCTGCAGGACCCCAACACAGACGTCATGCTCAAGGCCCTGCGTGTGCTGAGAAACATGATGGCTCATGTGGAGAGGAGGAAGGCCAGTGGCCCGGCTCTGCAGCTGGCTGAGAAGCTCCTGCCACTCTTTGACCACGTAAGTGTGCTGCGGGAGCCCGAGCCCGCAGCTGGGCCCCCTGTAACGAGGGCTGCCCTTCAGCCCGGCCCTGTGGGCAGCACTCAGGCAGGGCCTTCCCAGTCTCCTCGTCAGCCCAGGCGCTGGGGAGCTCTGCTTGGGCATGGCTGGTGCTGCTGGTGGCGAAAGTGGGGTGGCTGGCGGGCAGCCTGCGATGGCAACCGATTGCGTTGCCCTTCACGGGCACCAGGCCTTGCAGCTGCCCCGAGCAGCTCCTCTGGGAAGGATCCAGCGCTGAAGCATCTCACAGTTCTGTGAGCTCCCTTCACAGCAGCCACGCTAATGCTGAAATTCCTCCTGTCCTCCTCCCTGCCAGGAGTCCAGCCAGGTGCGGGAGCACTCCATCTGCCTCTTCCAAGCCGTGACGGAGGCTGTGCTGCGGCAAAGGAAGAAGGAAATGAAGAGGAGCGTGCACAGGAGCCTCCTCCCACTCTACTTTCGTATGAAAGACCAGAGTGAGAGTGTAGCAAAGGTACAGATCTCAGAGCTGAGCAGGGGACAGAGGGTCTCCTTCCCAAGGCTGTGGTGCTAATTCCCAACCTCTGCTGCTCCGCAGGCCTCTGGGGAAGCTCTCGCCACGGCTGCAGAGTTTCTGCAGCACAAAGAGCTCAAGCGCTTGGCCATGACAGAACAGACGTGGAGGATCGGGGAGTGCTTGGTAAGGACCCAACTTGGTTTGCCCCAGCTGGGCAAACGTGCCCGGCCAGAGCCCGCTGCCTGCAGCCGCATCCTCGCTCCCTTCCTGCCAGCACAGAGCCCCAGGGGGCTCTTCTGCAGGCCCCTCTGCCCTCCCTGCCCCCAGGATGCTGGAGGAGACCCTGGAGAGGCTGTGCAAGCCCCGTGACCTTGCGTTCTCTCTCTCTCCAGCTGCAGCAGGACAGAGGCAGAGTAGAAGAATACCTGCAGCAGAGCCAGCCCTACCTGCAGGACACTCAGACCAACTTGCGACTTGAGGCCGTCAGATTCATTGGTGAGCCCAGCCCCTGGGTCCCTCTTGGGGCAGCCTTTGGCAGCCCCAGGCACTGCCCTGGCAGTGAGGCCCAGCCCTGTTGCCCCCTGAGCCCCCCGACTGGGCCCTTGCTCCAGGGTGCAGGAGGGGGCACAGCCTGGCTGGCCAGGCCAGGGGCTGTGCTGCTGGGAGCGTGCTGGGGAGCGGGGCTCTGATGGGATCTCTGTGTCTAGGTCTTGCTGCGCGCTACTGCAAGGACCAGAGCGAGGAGAAGCTGAATGAAATCCTCAGCGGTGAGTGAGGGCAGTGGGGGGTGTGCTAGGGCTGGGGGGACAGCGGCAGAGGCCCCCGTGCCTTGCCCTGCTCCAGGGAAATGCTGAGGAGGGCGGAGGAGCAATGCAGGCATAGGAACGAGGGAGAGGAGACGGGGTGGCCTGTGGTGTCAGGGAATGGCCTCCCAGCCTGGAGCTGGGCAGTGCCGCTGAAGGGGTTGAGTGTCCCTGAGGAAGAGTCAGGGGAAAGGGCAGTAAGGCTGACAGAAGGTGGGAGCCTGTTGTAGAGCACGCAACCAGGACGAAGAGGCAGATGAAACAGCCTACAAGCAGCTAGGAGCAGGGTCATGATTGCTAGCCCTTGCTCCCATGGGGAAGCACAATAGCGAGAGGAAAGAGTCCAGGAGATTCCTGGAGTGTGTGAATCCTCCCAGGGGATGGAGGCAGGTGGTGAGGGAACCAGCTTGTGAAGGTGCCCCACTTGACCTGTGGTGTGCGGGTGGGGAAGGACTGGTGGGTGCATTTGGGACATTGCTGAGCAGCAGCTTTCAACAGATTCCTTTGTCCCTCCTGCTCCTCCTGGCCTGGGGAAGAGTCGAGTGGGGCTGGCATGGTCTGCAGGGGATGCCTGGGGATCTCTGCAAGGAGTGGGTTTTCATCTCTGCTCTTCTTTCTTTTGCAGCCCTCCAGCCTTCAGACAGCGACCCGGAACCCATGGTCCGTTCCCTGGCAGTTCAAACCACCCTGATCCTGACGTCAAGGCATAACGCAACGTCAGGACGGAGATTTCAACTGCTGTGGTGCTGCTAGCCCCGCAGCAGTCCTCAAAAGAGCAATATATATTTTAATAGAACTAGGCTGTTGTCTCATTATTCCAGCAGCTCCTTCAAAGTGACTCGGTGCCATGACGCTGAGCTAACTCGGAGGCCACCAAGGACGTCTTTTCCCTGGGCCCAGTGACTACTGCATGGCGCCTACTCAACCAATGAAAGAGTCACAGAACCCTTGCGCTTGGAAAAGGGCCTTCAGCTCAAGGCCAAGGGTCAGCTAACACTACCAGGCCCACCACAAAACCACGGCGCTTAGCGCCAAGTCCACGCATTTCTTTAATAGTTCCAGGCCTGGGGACTCCAGCAGAGCCCTGGGCAGCCAGTTACACCCTTTCCATGAAGAAATTCTTCCTGACATCCCATCCTGTGAGTCCACCTGTGGTAGGTGCGCCCAGGTAGAACTGCTCAGCCTCCTGGCAGAGCTTCGGGAGGAGGTGGGCAGGCTGAGGAGCACCAGGGAGTCGGAGAAGGTTGAACTGTACTCTGCCAGCCCTGGGACAGATGCGTCAGGCAGACACAGCAGAGGAAATGGAGGATCCCCTACCCTCTGTCCGTCAGGCAGAAGGAGTGGATCTCAGTGACGAAGGGATGGAAGTTGAGATCTGCTCGGGGCAGCAGGCGAACCCCTCCTTGCCTACCTCACCTTCCTTTCAGGTGCCCTGAAACAACAGACTCTGGAACTAATGGACACACAAACGATGATGTGCATGAAGGTCCATCCAGGTTGGAGGGGTTTTCTAGGGCAAGTCAGCCTTCCCCAGTATCACGACCACCTCCATCAAGAAAAAGAGAAGGGTTACTGTCATAAGCGACTCCCTTCTGAGCAGAACAGAGGGCTGCAATGTCAGGACGGCGATTTCGACTGCTGTGGTGCTGCTAGCCCCGCAGCAGTCCCCAAAACCCTTTTGTAAATATTACTATTTGTAAATATTTCTATAAATATTTAAATATTACCCCTTTTATAAATATTACTAAATTCAGATCGAGTTCAGACTTCATTTGTAACAAGCCTAACCTTCAGATCTCCAGGAGTAGACCCAATCTTCCAAGTTCCTGTTATGGGTCCCTTTTCAGCTGACCCATCCTGGAACCTTCAAAGAGCTTCCGAATCCCTGGAACCCTCTAAAAGCTTCCAAATCCCTGGCTGTGCCTGTATCTAGAGGTGTCTTGCAAGTGGTTAACCCACCCAGTGCCTCCCAATATTGCCCAGAGCCCCCCACCACCCTCCCAGGGCCCCCCAGTGTTGCCCAGAGCCCCCCACGCCGGTGAGGGGGGGGGCACAGGATGACAACGACGGGGGTGGTGACACGGGGGGGGGCGTGACAGTGACACTGCCAGCTTCCCCCGTGGACAGGCAGCGCCTGGAAGCTGCTGGAGGGGCTGCGCAAGGGGCAGACACAGTTGGACGACCCCCCAGGCAGGTGTTATGTATGGAGTGGTAATTCGTGTCGAGAAAATGGTTGGCATTGTTATAAATGAGGTCTCGACTCAGTCCGAATTTTGTAATATTTATAAAACAAATAATTCTAAAAGGTAGAAAAAATAAAAAAGGGTCAGGATTTGGAGTATCTCCGGCGGGCAGAGTCCCGGTAGAACTGGAAGATGGTGTCGGCGGCACGCTGGGCGGCCACAAGGCACTGCTGCATCTGCAGGGGGAGGAAATAAAGAAATTAAAGAGCAGTGGGGGGCTGGGGTAGGGGGGATTTTTCAACCCCCCAGCCCTAAAAAAGGGTCCCCGAGCCCCTCACCTCCTCCACGGAGCAGCTGCCTCTGGTGGTGGCCATCAGCACTTTCTTTTCCGTGCTGTCGATGGCAAAGGTGAGGACGGCGCGAGCCTCCTGGGGAGGAGAGGGGGGGGGTCAGCGGGGTTGGGGTGGGGGTCCCGGGGCTCAGGGGGGGCCCCCCCGGGGCTCACCTGCTCCTGCCGGGTTGTGGGGTCGAGGACGATGGCGCCCTGGGCGTCGAGGGCGCAGGTGACACCGCAGAAGAGGGCCGAGAGGGGCAGCCCTGCATCCAGCAGCCCCATGCAGGCGGCGTTCAGGCAGCAGGAGAGGAGCTGGGGGGGTTGTCAAGGAACAGGGGGAGAGGAAAAACCAACAGAAACACCCCAAAAAACTCAGCCCCCCCACCACCACCTGATCCCCAAGGATACGGAGCCGGCGTCGCTGAGCACCTGCAGCACGAGGGTGATGGCGGTGCGGGGGTGCAGAGCCCCCAGGACCACGGCCTCGCACGTCTGCCGGAGGAGCTGCTCCCGGCTGCGCTCACCGACGCCTGCGGGAGGGATGGGGGGGGGGGTTAAATGGGGCTGGGGGGGGGAGGCAAGAATCCCAGGAGCACCCAGAGCACCTTGTGCTGGATGAGACCCAGGTGGGGTTTGGGTATCTCCAAAGAACGAGACCCCAAAACCTCTCTGGGGAACCCATCCCCGAGCTCTGGCACCCGGAGGCTTCTGATCGCCTCTGGAGCCCTCCTCAGGCCCTCCCCCCGGTACCCCCACATCCCTCAGAAGCCCCCTGAGCACCCCCAGACCCCTCGGAGCACCCCCAGAACCCTCCTTGGGGCTCTCCCATGCACCCCCACATCCCTTGGGAGCCCTTTGACCACCCCTGAAGCCCTCCGAGTGCCCCCAGACCCCTCTGAACATTCCCAGAGCCCCCGAAGCCCTTCTCAGGGCTCCCCCATTACCCCCTGCCCCTCGGGAGCCCCCTGAGCACCCCCCCACCCCCCGGACCATCCCCAGAGCCCCCTAATCCCCCCCGTAGCCCTCCTCAGGGCTCCCCCTGTTACCCCCCTGTCCCCCAGAAGCCCCCTGGGCACCCCCAATTCCCTCTGAGCATCCCCAGAGGCCCCTGAACACCCCAGGAGCCCCCTAAGCCCCCCTGTAGCCCTCCTCAGGGCTCCCACCGTTATCCCCCGCCCCTCAGGATCCCCCTGAGCACCCCCAGACCCCTTCGAGCACCCCCGGAGCCCTCTGAGCACCGCTGGAGCCCCCGAAACCCCCATAGCCCCCCTCAGGGCTCCCCCGTTACCCCCCCGTTCCTCAGGAACCCTCTGAGTACTCCCAGACCCCTCCGAGCACCCCCAGACCCCCCCCCCCCTCGCCCCCTCCCCGCCCCTCAGAGCCCGGCCCCGCCCCCATCTCCCCCAGGCGGCCCCCACCTGGCAGCCCCACCTTGGGGCGCAGCAGCACCTCCAGCGTCGCCCTCTCGGGGCTCTCCTTTGAGCCCCGCACCTCCGCGGGGCCGTACAGCCCGGCCAGCACCGAGGTGTCACCTGCGGGAAGGGGGACACAGAGGGGACGGAGCTGCCACCGGGGCCCCAAAAAAAACCCCGGGGAACCCCTCCCCGGAGCCCCACGGACCCTGCACAAAGGCGGCGGAGCCGTCGGGCCGCGAGAGCAGCCCCTGCTCGCAGGAGAACGGCCGCAGGCAGCAGCCGGCCGCCGCCATGGCTGCGCCGCCGGGCTCCATGGCGACGCTTCCGCTTCCAGTTCCGGTTCCGGTTCCGGTTCCGGTTCCGGTTTCCCCCCGGGGACACGCCCCCTGCGTGGCCACGCCCCATCAGTGCCACCGCACGGCGTTAGAAAGAGGCCACGCCCCCTCAGCGGGTGGCCACGCCCCCTCAACAGGCGAGCATAGCCCGGGGTGGTGGCCACGCTTCCTCTGTGGTTCACCACGCCCCCTCAGTGGGTGGCCACGCCCCTCGTCGAGTGACCACGCCCCCTCAATAGATGAGCACTGCCCCGACTGCTGGCCCCGCCCTCTATCTGGCTGGCCACGCCTCCTTCATGGCTGGCCACGCCCCTCGGTGGTTCACCACGCCCCTTCGTGGGTGACCACGCCCCCTCCGTAGGCAAGCATAGCCCTGAGTGGTGACCACGCCCCCTCAGCGGGTAACCACGCCCCCTCCATAACGGCTACAACCCTGGTCGGTGGCCACGCCCCCTGCGTCCATGACCACGCCCCCTCAGCGAGTGACCACGCCCCCTCAGCAGGCTATCATAGCCCAGGGTGGTGGCCTCGCCCCTTGACGGGTGACCACGCCCCCTGATGGGTGACCACGCCCCCTCATCAGGTGACCACGCCCCCTCCTATAGCCGGCGGTCGTGGCCCCGCCTCCACGTGTGTAGCCACGCCCCTCCGCGCGTGGCCACGCCCCTTCCACAGCACAGTCTACCTCGCGTTGGCCACGCCCCCTCGGCGCCTGACCACGCCCTCTTGGCCAGGCCCCGCCCACCCCCAAGATGGCGGCGGCGCTGCGGGCGCTGCGGGCGCGGCTCCTGCGGGCGGCTCCGGGCGCGGGCCCCGGGCGCGGCCTCGGCACCGCCGTGAGTGGGGGGGGGGGGCGGGAGGTGGCCCCAAATCCTGTCCCGGTGTCCCCCCGGCCCCAGACGTTGTCCCCAGGTCCCCCATACCCCATACATTGTCCCCATGTCCCCCTGACCCTATATGTTGTCCCCCTGTCCCCATATGTTGTTCCCCTGACCCCATACGTTGTCCCCGTGTCCCCATATGGTGTCCCGGTGTCCCCCCGTCCCCATATGTTGCCCCCCTGTCCCGTGTCCCTACATCCCAACCCCGCGTCCCTGTGTCCCCAAACTCCAGCGTCCCATCCCTGTGTCCCCACGGCCCTATATCTGTCCCCAAATCCCACCTCACAGCCCTAAATCCGTCCCTGCATCCCCATATCTGTCCCCAGGGCCCTATATTCATCCCCACATCCCACCCCATGGCCCTATATCCATCCCCACGGCCCTAAATCTGTCCCCATGGCCCTATATCCATCCCCACATCCCAACCTGCAGCCCTGTATTCATCCCCACGGCCCCATATCCACCCTCATGGCCCCATATCCACCCTCATGGCCCTATATCCACCCCCATGGCCCCATATCCGTCCCCACAGCCCCGTATCCGTCCCCATATCCATCCCCACAACCCTATATCTTTCCCCCCCCCCCGGCCCCATAACCCCACGCCCTCCCCGACCATTGGCCACGCAGGGGGGTGTGACGGGGCGGGAGGCACCGGGGCCCTTCGGGGGGGGTTTGGGACATGGTTTTATGACAAGGGGGTGACACGGGGGTCCCGGCACCCCGCAGCGGGGTCCGCGGGCGCAGCAGGAGTTCCCGACCCCGGAGGAGAAGCCGCAGTTCCCCGGGGCCTCGGCCGAATTCGCCGAGCGCCTGGAGTTCATCCAGCCCAACGTCATCTCGGGCATCCCCGTCTACCGCGTGATGGATCGCCAGGGCCACATCCTAAACCCCCACGAGGACCCCCAGGTGAGCCCCCGACCCCAAAAAAGGTTCTCCCGGATCCGTAATGGGGGCAGCCCCAATGGGTGATGGGGTTGGAGGGGGCGCTGAGTGGGGTGGGGAATCCGGAATGTTTGGGGAAGCCTAAATTTTTGGGAAACCCTAAATATTTGGGGAACCCTAAATGTTTGGGGAACCCTAAATATTTGGGGGCACCCCAAACACATGGAGTATCCCAAATATATAGAGGCACCCTAAATTGTGGGGTACCCTAAACAGCAGGGGAACCCCAAACACATGGGGACACCCTAAACACATGGGGTACCCCAAATATGTAGGGGCACCCTAAATGTGTGGGGAACCATAAATGTGTGGGGGCACCCCAAAAACGTGGGGTATCCCAAATATATATAGGGGCACCCTAAATGTATGGGGGCACCCTAAATATTTGGGGCACCCCAAACACATGGGGATGGTGCTGGGGGGCCCTAAACACATGGGGTACCCCAAATATTTGGGGGCACCCCAAACCTGCAACGTTTACATATAGGACACCCCAAACGTGCAATGTTTGTGTGCATGACCCCAAAAATGCAAAGTTCAGGCACACAGCACCCCAAAAATGCCATGTTTGTGTATAGGACACCCCAAAAACGCCACGCCCAGGCACACAGCACCCCAAACATGCAACGTTTGGGTATAGGACACCCCAAAAATGCAGGATGTGACCCCAAAAACACAACATCTGGGCACACAGCACCCCAAATAAGCAGGATGTGACCCCAAACACCCGTGCCCATGCACCCAGCGCCCCCAAAACGCCACCTCATCCTTGCGACACCCCAAAAACGCCCCCCCCCGGCCCCCCCCAGCTGCCCAAGGAGCTGGTGCTGAAGCTCTACAAGACCATGACGCTGCTCAACACCATGGACCGCATCCTCTACGAGTCCCAGCGGCAGGTAAGGGGGGCAAAAAGGGGTGCTGGGGAGGGGGGAGACCCCAAAAGGACCCCCCCCACACCACTTTTTGCCCCCCCCCAGGGCCGCATCTCCTTCTACATGACCAACTACGGCGAGGAGGGGACGCACGTGGGCAGCGCGGCGGCGCTGGACGACACCGACCTGGTTTTCGGGCAGTACCGGGAGGCCGGTGAGCCCCAAAACAGGCGAAGGGGGGGTCCTTTGTGGGGTTAACCCCCCCCTAAATCACACCGTGCCCCCCCAAAAAGGCGTGCTGATGTACCGGGGCTACCCCTTGGACCTCTTCATGGCGCAGTGCTACGGCAACACCAGCGACCCCGGGAAGGGCCGCCAGATGCCCGTGCACTACGGCTGCCGCGAGCGCCACTTCGTCACCATCTCCTCCCCCCTGGCCACCCAAATTCCACAAGGTGACCCCCCCAGACCACCCCACGCCCCCCTAATTCCCTCCTCGGACCCCTTTAACCCCCTTATTTTCTTCTTTCCCCACCCCCCTTCCCCTGCAGCCGTGGGGGCCGCCTACGCCATCAAGCGCGCCGACGCCAACCGGGCGGTCATCTGCTATTTTGGGGAGGGGGCGGCCAGCGAGGGGGACGCCCACGCCGGCTTCAATTTCGCCGCCACCCTCGAGTGCCCCATCGTCTTCTTCTGCCGCAACAACGGCTACGCCATCTCCACCCCGACCTCCGAGCAGTACCGCGGCGACGGCATCGGTAAGACCGAGGGATGAAGATGAGACTCGGGGGGGGGGATTTGGGGGGGGGGATTTGGGGGCGCTGTGCCCACCCCGTGCCCGTCCCCGCAGCCGCTCGGGGTCCCGGTTACGGGCTGCTGTCGATCCGGGTGGATGGCAACGACGTTTTCGCCGTCTACAACGCCACCAAGGAGGCGCGGCGGCGCGCCGTGGCGGAGAACCAGCCCTTCCTCATCGAGGCCATGACCTACCGGTGAGCCGCGGCGAGTAAAAACACCGAAATCACCCCCAAAAAAGACCTTTTTTTTTTTTTTTTTTTTAATAATTTTTTCTCTCCACAAAGCATCGGGCACCACAGCACCAGCGACGACAGCTCTGCCTACCGCTCGGTGGACGAGGTGAATTACTGGGACAAGCAGGACCACCCCATCTCCCGCCTGCGCCACCACATGCTGAACCGCGGCTGGTGGGACGACGAGCAGGAAAAAGCCTGGAGAAAAAGCTCCCGGAGAAAGGTGAGCGAGCCGGGACGCCGGGGGGGGACATGGAGAGCCCCCCCCGGGTTGATTTTAAGCCCCTCGTGCAGGTGATGGAGGCGTTTGAGCAGGCGGAACGGAAGCCCAAGCCCAGCCCGCAGCAGCACCTCTTCTCCGACGTGTACCGCGAGATGCCCCCCCACCTGCGTAAGCAGAGGGCGGCCCTGGAGCGGCACCTGCAGCACTACGGGGAGCACTACCCCCTGGAGCACTTTGAGAAGTGACCCCCCCGCGGGCACACGGCTTTAGGACCCCCCCACGGCACCCCCAGGTTGAGAACGGGGCGCTGGAGGGGGCTCGGTGGGGGAATAAACGGGGCCGCGCGCCCGGCCTGGCTGCTCGGCGCGTGGTGGAGGAAGGGTTTGGGGGGGGTGTAACCGCCCGGGGGGGGTTAAAAAAACACTTTGGAGGTGGTAAAAACCTCCCTGGGGGGGGAATAAACCCCTTGGAGGGGGTAATAACCTCCCTGGGGGGGCAATAACCCCCTTGGAGGGGGCAATAGCCTCCCTGGGGGGGAAAAAAACCCTTTGGAGGGGGCAATAACCCCCTTAGAGGGGCCAAAAAACTCCCCGGGGGGGCAATAACCTTCACTGGGGGGGTTCTTAAACCCCTTCAGGGGGATTTAACCGCCTTTGTGAGTGGCTTAACACCATTTTGGGGTGGATTTCACCCCTTTTTGGGGAGGCCTGACCTCCCTGGTGGGCAAAAACCCCCTTGGGGGGTGGAAAAACCTCCCAGGGGAGGGAAATAACCTCCCTGGGGGGGGGGGATTTAACCCCCTTTGGGGGGGCTTAACCCCTTTAGGGGGTATTTAACACCCATTAGGGGGGGCAATAACCCCCCTTGAGAGGGATTTAACCCCTTTTTGGGGTGGCTTAACCCCCTTTGGGGGGGATTTTACTCCCTTTTTAGGAGATTTAACCTCCTGGGGGGGGGGCAATAATCTTGGGGGGGGGATTTAACCCCCTCTGTGGGTGGCTTAACCCCCTGTGGGGGCGATTTAACCCCCTTCTGGGGGGGATTTCACCCTCCTGGAGAGGAACTGGGGGCAATTAACTCCTCTTGGAGGGCAATTAAACACCCCGGGGGTTGAAATCAACCCCTGGGGGGGCAGAAATCAACCCCTGGGGGGGGCTAATTCACCCCCAACCCTACCTGGAGGGACGGGAGCAGCGCAGCCCACGGCACAAACCCCAAACCCTCGGCCGGGGCAGCGCCCGCGGTGCTTTTAATACCCCCGAGGGCCCCCAGCGTCACTGGGGGGGGGTCCACGCGCTCAGGGGGGGCTCCCCTCGCTCGGGGGGGGCCCCCCATCCATCTCCATCCCCAGCACCTGGCAGCGGGGCAGCATCTCCTCCAGCAGGATGCGAACCAGCCCCGGGCTGGGCACGGCCACGCCGCTCACGTCCAAACGCCGCAGATTCCTGGGGGGGGGAAAAGACACAAAAAGTGGGTGCCACGCTTCATGGGGGGGGGTAAATCTTTTTTTGGGGGGGTTAGGGGACTCACTGGAGGTGGTGCAGCGTGGCCAGGCCCCTCTCGGTGACACGGGGACAGCGTGCCACCGCCAGCTCCAACAAAGAGCCCTGGAAGACGTGCAGCCGCCCCAGCACCCAGTCGTCCACGTGGGGGCACCCACTGAGGTCCAGGTGCTGCAGCTCCCTCAATTGCACTGCGGGGGGGGGGGGACAAAAAACATCCAGGGAGGGTCCCCGAGGTGCTGGGGGGGTTGTAAATTAGAGGGGGGGGCTCACCGAGGTTGTCCAAGCCGTCGTAGGTGAGCTGGGAGCCGCTGAGGTCCACGGCCACCACGGGGACGTCGCGGAGCTGCAGCAGCTCGGGGCGCCAGCGGCCGCGGACCCAAAGGTCCCGGTCCTTAAATCTTTGCGGGGGGGGCACTGTCAGGGTGCGAGGGGGGGGCACAATGATAAAAAAGGGGGGTGGGAACGAAGCGAGGCTCACCTGACCCCCCCGCCGCACGATAAGGTGAAGGCGGCGGCCGCCAGGTTGTCCCCGTAGCGCTCCCGGGTCAGCCCGTAGTACCTGGGGGGGGCACCAGGGGGGTTTTGGGGGGATTTGGGGGGTAGCATAAAGGGGGGGGCACCCCCACACAGCCCCTCTGGTCACAGGTCATTGTGGGGGGGGACTTAGGCCTCTTTGTTTGCGCCCCCCCTGATTATGGGGGGTGAGGTGGGGACCCCCAACTTGTCCCCTCTGCACCCCGTAAAATGGGGGGGCACAAATCAAAACTTTTATTGCCCCCCCCAAATCCCCGGGGCAGATTCCACCCCCCTACCCTCACCCCATAACATGGGGGGGGGGGGCACAACTCAACCCTTTCCCCCCCCCCAAAAAAAAGCACAGAGGGACTCCCTTTACCCCCCCTTCCCGATCTAGGAGCCCCATTTCCACCCCTCCCTCCCCCAATTCCCCCCAGCCCCCTCCTCACCCCCCCATTGCCCCCCCACCCCCTTCTTGCCCCCCGGCCCCCACTCACTCGTTTTTCCTCCTCAGCCGCAGGCGCCGCAGCCGCTGGGCCCAGGCGGCCGTCACCTCCCCCCCCCAGCACCACTGCCCCAGGCGCTGCCGCGCCCCCCAGGCGGCGGCGCCTCGGCACCCCGAGGAGGGGGGGGGCACCGGCCCCCGGCCCCCCCCCCGGCCCCCCAACATCTGCGGGAGAGAGCGGCGGCGTCAGCAGCCCTGGCCACAAAGCCCTGGACCCCCGCTGAGCCCCCCCAGCCCCCAAATCTCCCCATTTTACCCCATTTCCCCCCTCCTGTCCCCCCCCAGCCCCCAAACCCCCCATTTTACCCCATTTTCCCCTCCCCTTGTCCCCCCAGCCCCCAAACCCCCCATTTTACCCCCATTTCCCCCCTTGTCCCCCCCAGCCCCCAAATCCCCCATTTTCCCTCATTTTACCCCATTTCTCCCCACCCTTGTCCCCCCCCAGTCCCCAAACCCCCCATTTTACCCCATTTCCCCCCTTGTCTCCCCTCCACCCCCAAACCCCCCATTTTACCCCGTTTTCCCCCCTTGTCACCCCCCAGCCCCCAAACCCCCCATTTTAACCCCCCAGCCCCCAAACCCCCCATTTTACCCCATTTTCCCCCCGTTTTAACCCCCCAGCCCCCAAACCCCCCATTTTAACCCATTTCCCCCTTGCCACCCCCCAGCCCCTAAACCCCCCATTTTACCCCATTAGGCCCCTGTAGCCCCCCGCCCCCTTTTTTTTACCCCCTACCCCCCCCGTTTGAAGAAGAGGCAGCCCCCAGCCACGCGGGGGAGGCGCGTCTCGTTTTAATTAAGCACGAGTTAATTAATTAATTAAGCACTAATTAACCGCCCCCCCGCCCCGGGCAGCACCTACCGCCCTCAGCGCCGCCATCTTGTCCGCGGCGGGGGCCCCGCGCACTGCGCATGCCCCGCCTTGCCCCGCCCACGCACCCTCATGGCCACGCCCACACCCCCGTTAGACACGCCCACCAAGCGGAGCGACTCTTGCGCGAAGCCACGCCCCCCTGTGTGTGGGGCCACGCCCCCTCCTCGCTAGGCCACGCCCCCTTGAGGGATCTTCCCCAGGGGAGGGGGAGGGAGTTGGGGGGGGGAGATTTGGGGGTCAGGGGGCAATTGGGGGGGTTGGGGAGGAAAGGGGTTATGGTGGGGGGTGGGGACACCCAGGGCTCCCTTGGGGGTGCAGGGGGTCCCCCTCCATGTGGGGGTCCTGGGGGGTTGGAGGAGGTTTTTGGGGGGGGTCCTGGGAGGTGTGGGGGGCTGGAGGGGTCTGGGGGGCCTGGGGGATGTGTGGGGGTGCTGGAGGGGGCTGGGGAGGGGTCCTGGGGAAGGTGGGGGGGGGGGGGAGTGCACAGCAAGGGGGTGGGCACACAGTGGGGGGGGACACACAACATGGGGGGTCTAGGGAGGACGGGGGAGACGGGACCCCTGGGTCCCGTTCCCCCCCTGGGCCCCCCCCAGCCCACTGCGGGGGTCCGGGGGGGTCAACCAGGCCGCCAGGTGAGCTGCGATGCGCTGCAATGGGAACACGGGGGGGGGGCATCAGTACTAGTCCCCCCCCATGTGTCCTGTGCCCCCTCCCATGTCTCCCCCCCCCGTCCCTGCTCACCTGGCGGGCGGCCATCAGTGCTGGGGGGTCCCCGGGCCGGGGGGGGGCCATGTCCGCACAGTGCGAGGCCCCCGCAATCAGCACCCCCCGGCGGCCCCCCCCAGCGCTCAGCACGTGCCAGGGGTCCAGGGCGCCTGCAGGGGGGGGTCAATGAGGGGGGGCACCCGGACAGGGCCACCGGGCACCGTGCAAGGTCATTGTGCAACGTGCAAGGTCATCGTGCAACGTGCAAGGCCACCGTGCACACTGCTGCCATGCACCGTGCAAGGTCACTGTGCTGCCGTGCACCGTGCACTATGCACGTGCAAGGCCACCGTGCCACCATGCAAGGTGCAAGGCCATGCACTGTGCTGCACCGTGCAGTGCTGTGCTACACCGTGCTGTGCAATGCCGTGCTGTGCCACGATGCACCAGGCTGCGCTGAGTTGTGCTGTGCAATGCCATGCTGCACCGTGCCATGCCATGCTGCACTTTGCAATGCCATGCAACATTGTGCTGCACCATGCAATGCCATGCAGTGTTGTGCTGCACCGTGCAATGCCATGCTGCACTGTGCCATGCCATGCATTGTCATGCTACACCGGGCCGTGCAATGCCATGTTGCACAGTGCAATGCCATGCAATTTTGTTCTGCACTGTGCAATGTTGTACTGCATTGTGCAATGCCATTCTGCACCGTGCAATGCCATGCAATGTTGTACCACACTCTGCAATGTTGTACTGCACCGTGCAATGCCATGCTGCACTGTGCCGTGCCATGCCATGCAATGTTGTGCTGCACCATGCAATGCTGTGCTGCACCATGCCATGCCATGTTGCACAATGCAATGCCATGCCATGCCGTGCTGCACCGTGCAATGCCATGCAATGTTGTGCTGCTCCATGCAATGCCATGCTGCACTGTGCCATGTCGTGCTGCACCATGCAATGCCATGCAATGTTGTACCACACTGTGCAATGCTATGGTGCGCCTTGCAATGTTGTACTGCCCTGTGCAATGCTGTGCTGCACTGTGCAATGCTGTGCTGTGCCATGCAATGCTGTGCTGCACCATGCAATGCCATGCAATGCCGTGCTGCTCCGTGCCATGCCGTGCCACGCCGTGCCGCACCATTGACGAAGAGGAGCCGCGGGGCCTGGATGCGTGCGGCCCCGTAGAAGCCGTTGGTGGCAGCAGCAGCCTCTCGCACCCGCGCTGGGGAGATGCCAAAGGCAGCAGCACAGAGGCTGAGCTGCGCCCGCAGCGTCTGGAAGCGGGAGAAGGGGCAAGCAGCATCCTCGCAGCTGGGGTCTGGGGGGACCAGGGGTCACTGGGGGGGTCCAGGAGCCCCCAACCCCCCTCCCCAGCCCTCCCCGTGCTCACAGAAGCCAAACTCGGTGCAGGTTTGGAAGAGCCAGGGCCGGCTGCCGCCTGCGCTCCCCGGGCCCCGCAGCTCCCGCAGCAGCGCCCGGCGGGAACTGGGGGTGCACGGCTGCCCCCCCCGGCGCAAAAAGGCCTGGGGGGGGGGTTAGGGCACCCCGATGGCACCGTGCTGAGCCGGGCAGCGGGGTGCAATGGGGTGCAGGGGGGTGTAAGGGGGTGCACGGGGTGCAATGGGGTGCAGCAGGGTGCAATGGGGTGCAGTGGGGTGCAAGGGGGTGCAAGGGGATATAAGGGGGTGCAGCAGGGTGCAATGGGGTGCATAGGGTGCAGTGGGGTGCAATGGGGTGCAGAGGGGTGTAAGGGGGTACAATGGGGTGTAATGGGGTGCAATGGGGTGGGGCTTGATTGGGTACAAGGGGTGCAGTGGGGCCCAAGGGGGTGCAATGGGATGCAATGGGATGGGGTGCAACTGGGTGCAAGGAGGTGCAATGGGGTGCCAGGGGGTGCAATGGGGTGCAATGGGATGGGGTGCAACTGGGTGCAAGGGGATGCAATGGGGTACAGTGGGGTGTAAGGGGGTATAATGGGGTGCAAGGGGATGCAGGGGGGCACAGTGGGGTGTAAGGGGGTGTCAGGGGGCTTAAGGGGGTGCAGTGGGGTGCAATGGGATGCAATGGGGTGCAATGGGACAGGGTGCAACGGGGTGCAAGGGGGTACAAGAGGGTGCAAGGGGGTACAAGGGGGTGCAAGGGGGCACAGTGGGGTGAAGCAGCCCACGAGGGGTGCAGCTGAGCGCACTAGGAAGGCGCCACGGGGCCCGGTGGGATATAGGGGATATGGGGGGGGGTCCTGCCCTCCCCACCTTGACGACGGCCCCCAGCCTGCGGTAGGGCGAGCCACGGCGGCCGTCGGTCATGGCACGGCACAGGGAGGCCACCGAGGCGGCGGGCAGGAGCCCGTTGTACTGCACCGTCCCCGCCACCACGTCGGCCACGTTCTCGGCCAGCAGCGCGCGGTCCCCGGGGTCCCGGGGGGGGTGGCAGCAGGACATGGCCCCCGTCACCTCCGCCAGCCGCCGGCCCCGCAGCCGCGCGTCCAGAGCCCCGAAGGCAGCGCTCACCGCCGCCAGGCACTGCGGGGGCACGGGGAAGGGGGGGGGTGTCCTGCCTGGGGACGGTGCTGTCCCCAAGTCCTGACCCCTAATTTTGTCCCCAAATCCTGTCCCCAAGCTCTGTCCCCTAATCTTGCCCCCAAATCCTGTCCCCAAGCTCTGTCCACAAGTCCTGACCCCTAATTTTGTCCCCAACCCTTGTCCCAAAGCCCTGTCCCCAAGTCCTGACCCCTAATATTGTCCCCAAACCCTGTCCCAAAGCCTTGTCCCCAAACCCTGTCCCCTAATCTTGTCCCCAAACCCTGTCCCCAAGCCCTGTCACCAGCCCTTGACCCCTAACCCTTGTTCCTCAACCCTGTCCCCAGTCCTTGTCCCCTAACCCTGTCCCCAAGCCCTGTCCCCAGCCCCTCCAGGACCCACCTCTGGGGACCCCCCCACATCAGGGCTGGAGAGGGCGACAGAGACCACCTGCAGGTGGGCAACAAAGGGTTAATGGGGTCAGGATTGGGGGATTTGGGGTCAGGATTGGGGGTTTGGGGGTCAGAACACATTGTAGGGTTGAAGTTTGGGGCAGGATTTGGGGTCTTTGGGGTCAGATTTGGGGGCTTGGGGTCAGGATTTGGGGTCTTTGGGGTCAGATTTGTGTTTTTGAGGTCAGATTGGTGTCTTTGGGGTCAGATTTGGGGGCTTGGGGTCAGGATTTGGAGTCTTTGGGGTCAGATTTGGTGTCTTTGGGGTCAGGACTGGGGTCTTTGGGGTCAGATTTGGATCTTTGGGGTCAGATTTGGGGCTTTGGGATCAGGATTTGGGGTCTCACACGATTGTATCCCGCGAAGTCAACCTGAGCCCGGACGGGCGCGGACGACGCCACAGCCGCCGACACCAGGTGGGGAAACTGAGGCAGGGGAAAGCGTTGGGGGGGTGGGGGGGTGACACACGGGGTGACCCGACCCCCCCGGCGGGGTGGGGGGCACCCACCTTGAGGCGTGCCCAGGCGGCGAGGGCGCCCGCGTAGGACCCCCCAAAAGCCACCCAGGTGTGGTTGGGGCTCAGCCCCCAGGCGCGGGTGACGTGGAGGTGGAAGGAGGCCAGGTCGGCCAGGCTGGGGGGGGGGGACAGAGGGGACACAGGGGGGGCAGAGAGGGGACAGAGAGGGGGCAGAAAGGGGACAGTGAGGGGACAATGAGGGGACAGCAAGGGGATGGAGAGGGGGCACCCAGGGGACACAAAGGGGACAGAGAGGGGACAATGAGGGGACACCAAAGGGACACACAAGGGACAGTGAAGGGACACCCAGGGGTCACCCAGGGGACATGAAGGGGACATGAAAGGGACACCCAGGTCACAGTGAGGGGACACCCAGGGGACACCCAAGATAACACCCAGGGGGCACCCAAGGGATACCCAAGGGACACCCAGGGGACAGCCAGATGACACCCAGGGGACACCCAGGGGACATGAAGGGGACACCCAGGGGTCATCCAGGGGACTTGAAGGGGTCACCAGGGGTCATCCAGGGGACACCCAAGGGACACCCAGGGGACTTGAAGGGGTCACCCAGGAGACATGAAGGGGACACCCAGGGGACACCCAGATGACACCCAGGGGACACTCAGGGGACACCCAGGGCACAGTGAGGGGACACCCAGGGGTCACCCAAAGGACACCCAGGGGTCACCCAGGGGACATTAAGGGGTGACCTAGGGGACACACCCAGGGGACACCCAGATGACACCCAGGGGGCACCCAAGGGTCACCCAGGGGACACCCAGGGTACTTGAAGGGGACTTGAAGGGGTCACCAAGATGACACCCAGGGGACATGAAGGGGACACCCAGGGCACAGTGAGGGGACACCCAGGGGACACCCAGGGGACACGGCCCCAGCCCCAGCCCCCCGCTCACGCCTGCTGGCTGGAGAGGAAGCGCAGCTCGGCCCCCCCCGGCCCCGCTGTCCCCCGGCTGTCCCCGTAGAAGCGGTGCTCCAGGGCCAGCAGCAGGGCCCCGTGCTGCCGGGCCAGCTCCACCACATGGCCTGGCACCCGCGGGACGGGGACGGGGACGGGGACGGGGACAGGGACATCCTCATCCCCATCCCCACCCCAATCCCACCCTAATCTGACCCCAAATCCCTTCCCATCCCACCTCCATAACCCCCAAATCCAATCCCACCCCAATCCCATCCCAATCCCATCCCCATCCCCACCCCAATCCCACCATAATCGGTCCCCAAATCCTTTCCTAAATCCCATCCCACTCCATCCCAATCCCAAATCCCATCCCATCCCCATCCCCACCCCAATCCCATCCCAATCCAATCCCATCCCATCCCAATGCCATCCCATCCCAACCCAATCCTAGTCCCATCCCATCCCATCCCCATCCCAATCCCAAATCCCAATCCCAAATCCCATGCCATCCCAATCCCAAATCCCATCCCCACCCTAATCCCAATTCCCATCCCAAATCCCATCCCATCCCCATCCTCATCCCCATCTCCATCCCAAATCCCATCCCCATCCAATCCCATCCCCAATTCCATCCCATCCCAAATCCCACCCCCACCCCAATCCCATCCCAATCCCAAATCCCATCCCAATCCCCATCTCCATCCCAATCCCAACCCCAATCCCAATCCCAATCCCAACCCCAACCCCATCCCAACCCCAATCCCATCCCATTTCATCCCAATCCCACCCCTTACCCCCCCGCAGCACCAGGGGGCTCAGGGCGCTCTCCCCCCCGACCACGAGGAACACGGGGCCAGCCGGGCGATCCCAAAACTCCTCATTGACCCAAAACCTCTGCGGGACATCGGGAGGGGGGGGATCTGGGGGGGGCACACGAGCCACGTGCCCCCCGACCCCCCCCCGGCCCCATATCCCTACCTGGGTGAGGACGCGGCCCTCCAGGGGGTCGAAGTGGTCGAGGGGCTGCTGCAGGGACCCCCACGGGGGTCCCCCCGGCCCCCCCCGGCCCCCGCAGCGCCCGCAGCGCCTGCGCCCGCAGCAGCTCCCGGTTGCGTCCTGGGGGAGAGGGGGCGGCCAGGGTCACCCCCCCCTGGGGTCCCCAAGACCCTCCTTGGGGTCCCAACACCCCCCAGGGGTCCCCAAGACCCTCAATGGGACCCCCCCCAACCCTTCTTGGGGTCCCAACACCCCCCCCGGGGTCCCCAAGACCCTAATTGGGGTCCCTACATGCTCCTGGGGGTCTCAGTGCCCTCCTTGGGGTCCCCAACACTCCCCAGGGGTCCCCAAGACCCTCAATGGGACCCTCCCCAACCCTTCTTGGGGTCCCAACATCCCCCCCCTGGGGTCCCCAAGACCCTCATTGGGGTCCCCACAAGCTCCCGGGGGTCTCCCCACCCTCATTGGGGTCCTACCCCCCTAAAGGGGCCCCCAGAGCCCTAACTGGGCCAGACTGGGGTCCCCCGACCCCCGTTGGGGTCCCACGGTGCAAATAGGGACCCCCAAAAACCCCGGACCCCCAACTCACCCGCCTGCGTCTGGGCCACCAGCAGCAGCCAGGGCATGGCGAGCCAGGGGGACAGCATACTGGGAGGCACTGGGAGGCACTGGGAGGCACTGGGCTCCGTTCCCTGCTTTTATGGGCTCCACGGGGGGGGGACGGGGACGCGGGGACAGTTTCGGTTTCCCTTGAGTGGGGGGGGGCAGGATGGGGGCTGGGGTGCAGGGGTGGTGCACGCGTGTGTGCAAGGGGCTGTGCAACCGTGAATGTGTGTGCAAGGGGCTGTGCACTCCTGCGTGTGTGTGCAAGGGGCTGTGCACACCTGTGCAAGTGTGCAAAGGGCTGTGCAACCTTGCATGTGTGTGCAAGAGGCTGTGCAACCTCGTAGGTGTGTGCAAAGGGCTGTGCAAGCTTGTGCATGTGTGCAAGAGGCTGTGCAACCTCGAATGTGCGTGCAAAGGGCTGTGCACCCCTGTGTGTGTGCAAGGGGCTGTGCAACCTTGCATGTGTGTGCAAGGGGCTGTGCACACCTGTGCATGTGTGCAAGGGGCTGTGCAAATTTGCATGTGTGTGCAAGGGGCTGTGCAACCTTGTAGGTGTGTGCAAGGGGCTGTGCATGCTTGTGCACGTGTGCAATGAGTTGTGTGACCTTGCATGTGAGTGCAACAGGCTGTGCATGCTTGTGCATGTGTGCAAGGGGCTGTGCAATCTTGCACATGAGTGCAATCAGCTGTGCACCCCTGTGCATGTGTGCAATGGGCCCTGCACCCCTGTGCACGTGTGCAAGGGGCTGTGTGACCTAGAATGTGTGTGCAAAGGGCTGTGCATGCCTTTGCACCTGTGCAAGGGGCTGTGCAACGTTGCATGTGCGTGCAAGGGGCTGTGCATGCTTGTGCATGTGTGCAATGGGCTCTGAACCCCTGTGCACGTGTGCAAGGAGTCGTGTGACCTTGCACGCGCGTGCAACAGCCTGTGCACCCCGTGCACGCGTGCAATGCACCGTGCAACCTCGCACGCGCGTGCAACGAGCAGCACACCCCCGGACACGCGTGCAAGGGGCTGTGCCCCCCCCGTGCACGCGTGCAAGGCGCCGTGCACCAGCGTGCAACCCCCTTGCACACTCCCCCCATGCCTTGCACACTCATCCGTGTGCCCCCCCCAGCCGCGTCCCCACGCCGCGTGGCGTCGGTGCCGGCCGGGACGTGCCCGTCCCCGTGTCCCCGTGTCCCCATCCCCTGGGGGTGGGGGCAGGGTCGTGCACCCCCCCCCGCAGCCCCCCTCCCCTTTCCTCATCCCCCTCCTTAGGGCCGTTAAACCGGGCTTAACCCTCTTCCCTGCCCCCCCCCCCGCGGCTAAACCCGGATTAGGCTCCATCTGCCCGGCTGGCGCCCGGAGAGGTCCTGGGTTAACCTTTGGGGGGGGGGGCAGGAATTATGTCCCCCCCCACATTCACACCCCCTGGGACCCCCAGCCCGCACCCCTCATTGCGTCAGGGGGGGCCTGAAGCACTGAGCGCCCCCCCCCAGTCTATGCATGGCCCCCATGAGTGTTGGGGAGCCCCCCCCCATTTAAATGCACGGACCCCAAAGTGCACAGCCCCCCCAAAATAAATAAATAAATAAATAAAATAAAATAGGATCCCAAAATGCAAAGGCCCTCAAAGTGCAAAGCCCCCCAGGGTGCAAAAAGCCCCCCCAGGGTGCAAAAAGCCCCCCAAAATGCAAAATCCCTCAAACTGCAAAGCCCCCCAGGGTGCCAAAAGCCCCCCCCCGAAATGCAAGGACCCCCCCCCAGGGTGCAAAAAGCCCCCCCAAATGCAAAGACCCTCAGGGTGCAAAGAGCCCCCCCGAAATGCAAAGACCCCCCCCCCCAGGGCACAAGGAGCCCCCCCATGGCTCAAGGAGCCCCCCAACCCAAGGGCACCCCCCGACCCCCCCGGCCTCCCGCAGCCCGGGCTCAGCGCCCGGCGGATTTGCGGAGCCATTTCGGGGCGGATTTAGGGGTTAAAGGGCAAAGCAGTTTTTTTTCCGTCCCCCCCCTTATTTTTTTCCATACCAGGCCTGCACGTGGCCGTTAATTACCGCTCCCTAATTAGCGCGGGGGAACCCCCAGGCCCAAAATCCCCCTAATTTGCCCCCAACAGGAGCCCCCCCCCCAGTTGCTAAAGGGATGGGGAACAAGGAGCAAGCACCTGCAGCCCCCCCTCATTAATGAGCCCCCCCCTCGTTAATGAGCGAGAGGCGGGGGGGGGGAGCGCCCCCTCCTTTTTTCTTTTTTTCCACTTTTTCCACTTTTTTTTAATTACGATTTCGTTTCATGAAGCCTTTCCTTTCCTCCTCAGCTCTGCGCAGCCCCGGCGGCTGGGGGGGGACACGGGTGCAGCTACGGGGGGGGGGGGGGGGGACATGGGGAGAAATGAGGGTGGGGGCGGCCGCCCAAAGGGTGGGGGCGCAGTGGGGGACGGGGGCATCCAGGGGGGCCAGGGGGGGCTCAGCGCCGTGCTGGGCAGCTGGGGCACGGCGGGGGGGCTCCGAGTTGTAAGGGTACTCCAGGTTGTAAGGGTACTCCGGGTTGTAAGGGGGCTCCTTGTTGCAAGGACATCCCGTGCTACGAGGATGCTCCGTGTCGTAAGGATGCTCCTTGTTGTAAGGATACTCCGTGTTGCAAGGGTGCTCCGAGTTGCAAGGATGTTCCGTGCTATGAGGATGCTCCGAGTTGTAAGGATGCTCCGTGTTGTAAGGATGCTCCGTGCTACAAGGATTCTCCGAGTTGCAAAAGTGCTCTGAGTTTCAGGGGTGCTCCTTGCTGCAAGGATGCTCCTTGTTGCAAGGATACTCCGTGTTGTAAGGATGCTCTGTGTTGCAAGGATGCTCCGTGTTGCAAGGATGCTTTGTGCTATGAGGATTCTCTGAATTGCAAAAGTGCTCTGAGTTTCAGGGATACTCCTTGCTACAAGGATGCTCTGAGTTGCAAGGATGCTTGCATGCTGCGGGGATACTCCATGTTGCAAGGATGCTCCTTGTTGTAAGGATACTCCATGTTGCAAGGTTTTTCGATACTCCTAGGATGCTCCGAGTTGCAAGGAGGCTCTGAGTTCCAAGCGGGCTCTGAGCTGCCAAGATACTCCAAGTAGCAGCGATGCTCCTTGTTGCAAGATTTGCTCCATGCTGCAGGGACAGCCCAGACTATGAGGACACCCCATGCTCCGAGGATGCTCCGAGTTGTAAGGATGCTCTGTGTTGCAAGGATGCTCCGAGTTGCAAGGATACTCCTTGTTGCAAGGATACTCCTTGCCATGGGGAGGGTCCCTAAAGGGCTACTCCGTGTAGGAATTCTCCGTGCCATGGGGCTGCTCCGTGCCACGGGGATGCTCTTGGCCTTCGGGGTGCTCGGTGCCATGGGGACACCCAAAACCCGGGGGACACCCAAAACCTGGGGGACACCCAAAACCCGGGGGACACCCAAAGTTTGGGGGACACCCAAAGTTTGGGGGATGCTCTCGGCCATGGGGATGGTCCATAACGGGATTTTTCGTGCAGGATTTCTCCGTGCCATGGGGTCACTCCGTGCCATGGGGACACCCTTGGCCACGGGGGCACCCAAAGGCTGGGGGACACCCAAAAAAAAGAGGACACCCAAAGGCTGGGGGACACCCAAAAAACAGAGGACACCCAAAAAACAGAAGACACACAAAAAAAAGATGACACCCAAAAGCCAGGGGCCACCCAAAAACCAGGCGCCACCCCGTGCCACGGCGCTGCTCCGTCCCCAGGGCTCTCCCCGTGCCGCACCCGTGCCCGGGGGCACCCTGGGGCCCCCCTTGGCGCCCCCGCGGCGGGGCCGGGCGCCCCCCCTCCTCCTCACAAGACCTGGAACTTCCAGGAGCTCTGCTCCTTGTAGTCCAGGCAGTCGGCGGCGTTGAAGTTGAGCTTCCAGGAGCCCGCCTGGTCCTTGTAGTCCAGGCAATCCACGGTGCCAAAACCCAGCCCGGCGGCGCCGTAACCTTGGCCGGCCAAACCGGCGGGCGAGGGGGCGAGGTGGGCGCCCACGGAGGGGGCCCCCAAGGGGCTCAGCGCCGCGCCGGGTGCCCCCAGCTGCGGGTGCATGGGCGAGAGGTAGGAGCTGCAGTCCAGGCCCCCGAAATAAGCGGCGGCGGAGCCGGGGTAGCTTTGCCCGTAGCCCCCCGCTTGGCCGTAGGAAGCGGGGAACGGCGCCGAGCGCGGCAACCCCGGCGCGGCCGCGGTGGCCAAGGGGTCCGGCACGGGCGAGATGGAAGCCGGGCTCCAGATGGAGACGGTGGCGCCGGCGGCGGAGCTGGGGGTGCCGGAGGGGCCGGTGGGTGGGGGGCTGTAGGGTCCGGCCCCCCCGGCGTCGGGGGGCGCCTCGCGGGGCGGCGAGCTCTTCTTCTTGGCGGGCCGAGCCTTGGCCTGGCCGCTGCTCTGCTGCTGCTGCTGCCGGCACTTGGCGCGGCGGTTCTTGAACCACACCTGGGGGGGGGGGTTTGGGGGGGGGTGGGGAGGGACGAGGTGAGGGTGGGGGGCACGGGGTTGTTCCCTTGCATGCCCCCCCCCTCGGCCGTGTGCATGGTATGGTGTGCGCGCCCTTGCACGGGTGCTGGGGGTCAGGTGGATCTGCGGTGCTCGTGCTGCACGGGGTGGGTGCAAGGAGCCTCTTTGTGCACACATAGATGCAAGCAGAACCCCTCGTGCACAGAAGGGTGTGCAGGACCCCTCTGTGCACACGTGGGTGCAAGCAGAATCCCTCCTTGTGCACACCCAGGAGCGTGCAGCACCCCTGTGTCCTTGTGCACACTTGGGTGCATGCAGGACCCGTCTTTGTGCACACCCAGCAGCGTGCAGGACCCTTCCTTGTGCACACCCAGGAGCGTGCAGCACCCCTCCCTCCTTGTGCACACTTGGGTGCATGAAGGACCCCTCTTTGTGCACACCCAGGAGCATGCAGGACCCCTCTTTGTGCACACTCGGGTGCATGCAGGGTCTCTGTGCACCCCCAGGAGCGTGCAGGACCCTTCTGTGTGCACACGTGGGTGCGTGCACAATCCCTCTTTGCGCACACGTGAGTGTGTGCATCACCCCTCCCTCCTTGTGCACACGTGGGTGCAAGCAGAACCCCTCTTTGTGCACACGTGGGTGCAAGCAGGACCCCTCTTTGCACACACACATCCATGCAGGACCCCTCCTCGTGCAAATGCAGCTGCAAGCAGGACCCCTCCTTGTGCACACGTGTGTGCAAGCAGAACCCTCCCTCGTGCACACCCAGGGGTGTGCAGGACCCCTTTTTTTGCACACCCAGGGGCGTGTGGACCCCTTCCCCGGGCTCACCTGCACGCGGGACTCGGGCAGGTTGATCTTGAGGGCCACCTCCTCGCGCATGAAGATGTCGGGGTAGCGCGTCTTGGCGAAGAGCGCCTCCAGGATGTCCAGCTGCGCCCGCGTGAAGGTGGTGCGCTCCCGGCGCTGCTTCCGCGGCGTGGCTGCAAATGGGGGGGGGGTCAGGGACACCCTGATGAGCCCCCCCATGTCCTCCCCCAAGCTGCTGCACACCCCCAGACCCTTCTCACCCAAGGGAAAACACAGGGCCAGGGAGGGGACCCCTCTGTGCAAGCCCCTACATGCAAGCACGCCATGCAAAACTGCATGCACCCCCTCACCCCGTGCAACTGCCTTGTGCAAAGCTCCTCGTGCAAAGCTGTGCAACCTCCCGTGCAACCCCTCTGTCCAACATGCCCATGCAAACCCCTCTGTGCAACACCCTGCGTGCAGCCTCCTTGCACAACCCCCCCTGTGCAACCCCTCTGTGCAAATCCCTGCATGCAACCCCCCCCATGCAACCTCTCAGTGCAAATCCCTGTGTGCAACCCCCTGTGCAATGCCCCCCAGTGCAAAACCCTGCGTGCAACCCCCCCGTGCAACTCCTCTGTGCAAAACCCTTTGTGCAACCCCTTCATGCAACCCCCCTGTGCAAAACCCCGCGTGCAACCCCCCGTGCAATACCCCTATGCAACCCCTCTGTGCAAAGCCCCGCGTGCAACCCTTTTGTGCAACCCCCCATGCAAAACCTTGCATGCAACCCCCCCGAGGAAGCCCCCGCTCACCAGGGTAGCCCACGGCGGAGTGCAGCAGGTCCATGCCCGGCCCGGCCAGGGTGAGCCCGTTGACGGCGTAGTGGGGCTGCTTGATGTAGGACATCATGCTCCGGGTGCTCCGGGTGCTCCGGGTGCTCCGGGGGGGCTCCCTCGCGCCGAGCCCGGGTGCTGCCGAGGCGAGCTGGGGCCAGCTGCTGGGGGGGGGGACACACGGGGTCACGCGTGGCACGGGGCAGGGTTGCAGGGCACGAGGCAAGGTAGCACGGCACGAGATTGCAGGGCACGGGGCAGGATTGCACGGTGCAGCACGGCATGGAGCAGGATTGCATGGCACGAGGTTGCACAGCACAGTGCAGAATTGCACAGTGCAACATGGCATGGTGCAAGGTAGCACGGCACGGGGCAGGATTGCAGGGCACAACATTGCATGGCAGGGTGCAGAATTGCATGGTGCAAGGTAGCACAGCACGGGGCAGGATTGCACGGCACAGGGTCAGAATTGCATGGTGCAAAATGGCACGGTGCAAGGTAGCATGGCACAAGATTGCAGGGCACGGGGCAGGATTGCACGGTGCAACATGGCATGGAGCAAGGTAGCACAGCAGGGTGCAAGGTAGCACGGCACAGGGCAGGATTGCATGGCACAAGGTTGCATGGCAGGGTGCAAAATGGCACGGTGCAAGGTCGCATGGCACGAGGTTGCACAGCACAGGGCAGAATTGCATGGTGCAACATGGCATGGAGCAAGGTAGCACGGCACAGGGCAGGATTGCAGGGCACGGTGCAGGATTGCATGGCAGGGTGCAGGATTGCATGGTGCAGCATTGCAGGGCACGGTGCAAGGTAGCACGGCACGAGATTGCACAGCACAGGGCAGGATTGCACGGTGCAGCACGACACAATGCAAGGTAGCATGGCACGATGCAGGATTGCACGGTGCAGCATGGCACGGGGCAGGATTGCACAGCCCAAAATTGCCCGGCATGGTGCAAAATTGCACGGTGCAGGGTTGCACGGTGCAGCACGGCACGGTGCAAGGTAGCACAGCACGGTGCACGATTGCACAGCCCCAAATTGCACGGCACGGTGCAAAATGGGTTGCATTGCACGGTGCAGGGTTGCATAGCACGGTGCTGCAGCAGGGGGACAGGGACCCTCGGGGGGGGGGGACAGGGATTTTTTTTTGGGGGGGGGGACAGGGACCCTTTGAGGGGGGGACAGGGATCTTCTCCCGGGGACAGCAGGGCCGCGCCACCTGCCTTGCACCGCTGCCCCCACCCCAAATTGCCCCCTCCCCAAATTGCCCCCTCCCCAAAGTCCCCCCACCGCGATGTGCCCCCCTCCCCAAGCAGCCCCCACCCCAAAGACACCCCAACCCCAAAGTCCTCCCCACCCTAAGGTCCCCCCACCCCAAATTGCCCCCACCCAAGGTCCCCCCACCTCATGTTACCCCCACCCCAAGGTCCCCCCACCCCAAATTGCCCCCCTACCCCAAATTGCCCCCACCCCAGGTACCCCCTACCCCAAATTACCCCTACCCCAGGTCCCCCCTGCCCCAAATTGCCCCCCAACCCCAAATTGCCCCCTCCCCAAGGTCCCCCCTGCCCCAAATTGCCCCCCCCCCCCCAAATTGCCCCCCACCCACCTGCAGCGGGGGCCCTGCTGGCGGCGGGGAAGGCGTCCCCGCGCTGGGGGAGCCTTAAATAGGGCCGACACCGCCCCCCCACCCCCCAACCCCCCCCCACCCCGCCACTAATCCCCGGGGGGTGACATTGCCCCCCCCCCCCCCCCCCAGCTAATCCCCCGCTGCCGGCAATTAACGCGGGGGCACCCTGCACGCCCCCCCATATAGGGTGGGGGTTTTGGGGTGTGCTCACCCCAAAATTAGTTAATTAGGGCTGGTTAATTAATTATCCTGGGGGGGGGGGAGTATTTTATCGGGTGGGGGGGGTTATAAGGAGCCCCCCCCCACGCTAATTACGCCCCGCTGACCGCTCGGTAGGGCTAACGAAGGGGCTGGCGGTTTTGGGGTCAATCCTGCGGGCTTTGGGAAAGGGGCCCCGGGGGGCCCATGGGGGCTGGGGGGGGACTTATAGGGAGGGGGACCCAAAATGTGCCCCCCCCCCCTCTGGGAGGGGTTAATCCCAGGGACAGCTGCGGTGTCTGAGCCGGGGACACGCGGGGACAGCCGGGACCCCCGGGGGGGGGCAGCGTTTGGGGGGGGTCCTGAGAGCAGCACGGGGGGGGGGGCGTTGTGGGATCCCCCCAGGGGCTTTGCTCGGCCCCAAGTCCCAGTACAACCCCCCCAGATCCCAGTACAACCCCCCCAGATACCAGTATAACCTCCCCAGATCCCAGTTCAACCCCCCCAATCCCAGTATGACCCCCCCAAACCCCAGTACAACCCCCCCAATCCCAGTATGACCCCCCCAAACCCCAGTGGAGCCCCCCCAAACTCCAGTAAACCCCCTAAAATCCCAGTACAACCCCCCCAAATCCCATTATACCCCCCCAAACCCCAGTATAACCCCCCAAAACCCCAGTACAACCCCCCAAACCCCAGTATAACCCACCCCAATCCCAGTACAACCCCCAAATCCCAGTATAACCCCCCAAACCCCAGTACAACCCCCCAATCCCACTATAACCCCCCAAACCCCATCGCAGCCCCCCAGCCCCCACTGTGCCCCCCCCAAGCCCACGCGGGCAGCAGGCCGGGGGGGGGGGGGGGGGGGGCTGATTAGTTTGTTTTTCAGACGCGCGGATTTGGGGCTGATTAACCCTAATCCTTCACCGGGGGGCACGGGCGGCGCAGATGGGGGCGGGGGCTGCCCTTGCCCCCCCCCCTCCCCCCGTCCCACCTGGGCACCCCAAAAATTGGGGGGGTTTTGGGGTCTCCGTGCTCAGCCCCAGGGCTGGATGAACCCCAGGGGGGGTTGGGATGGCGTGGGGGCCCCGAATTGATTAATTTTTTCGGGGGGGGGCTCCCCAAATTGGCTGAGGTGTCACCAAAAAGCCGGCGTCCCAAAACCCGCAGCTTTCACCCCAAATTTTGGGGGCTCCGACTCAGCGGGTGAAGCCCCCCAGACCCCCGGTGTCCAAACCCCCCCAGGTCCCCCCGGGCTATTTTGGAACCTTTAAGACTTGAATCCTGCCCCTGCAGAGGCCAAACCCCAAAACCGCCCGATTACACCCCAAAAATTCGGGGAGGGGGAACACAGGTCCCTTTGCCAGCACCTTGTAACCAAGTCACCTTCTTGGGGTCCTTGGGGGCACCCCAAAATTGGGGGGGCTGCGGGTGGGGGCAGCTGTGCCTGGGGGGGGGGTCAGGATCAATTATTTTTAGGAAAACCCCCAATTAAATCAATTTAGGCACAAATATTGATAAAAAACATGCATTTTTAACGATTTTTTTAAGGTTTTTGAAGTTTTTAAGCAGCGAACCCCAAAATTTCTGTTAAAGACGAGCCCCCCTCCAGGGTTTTTTTTAGGGGGGGGCAACGTCCCCAGGTGCCACCCGGCCCCATAATCCCGCTTAGGGTGACTAACGCGGGGCCACCGCTAAAATTAACGCCGGGGTGTCAGCAGCAATCACGTCAGCGCCCCCCCCCGGGGGGGTAAATCCGCCCCAAAACCCCCCCCCCTCGAAAAGGGAAAGGGACAAAAAAATAAAGAAATCGGCAAAAAGGGACCCAAAACTCCCCGTTTTTTGGGGTTTTGGCGAAGAAAAAAGGCTCGGTTAATATTTAGGGTTTTTTTATTCATTCCGTCAGCCCCGCGGGGGGGGGAGATGGGGACTCAGGTATGGGGGCGTGGGGGGGGGACGTGGGGGGGGATCGTGGCCCCCCCCGCGGGGCACGTACACGAAATCCCGGGGGTCCCCTCTCCACACCCACACCCCCCCCCGTGATTTTTTTTTTTCGTGTACAAAACCGTGTTCATAAAAAAAATAACCCACCCCCCCCCACCCAAAAAAAAAAAAAAAAAAAAATTACCTATTTTTTCGCAGCTCGGAAAGGAAAAAAAAAGTGTACAAAAAAAAAGGAAAACAACCCCAAAAAAAAACACCAAGTTTTTGTTTGTGTGTGTGTGTGTGGCTCGGGTTCTGCCTGCGGGAGAGCTCCGAGCGGGGATTTTTTTTTTTTCGCCATGGGGGGGGCAAAAAAAGCCCCAGAAGCCCCCTGGGACCCCCCCCCACCCTGAGGACCCCCCCCCGGGGGTGCTAAGCCCGCTCGCCGCGGATGCGCCGCGCCAGCTGGATGTCCTTGGGCATGATGGTGACCCTCTTGGCGTGGATGGCGCAGAGGTTGGTGTCCTCGAACAGCCCCACCAGGTACGCCTCGCTGGCCTCCTGCCGGGGGAAATAATTAAAAAAGGGGGGTTAATTAGGGTGGGGGGCAGCGGGAGGGGGTGATGAAGGGGGTTTGGGGGTCAGGGGGTGAAAAGGGGGTGGATGACGGGGGGTTGGGGAGGATATCGCCGCGATATCGCCCTGATATCACCACGATATCGCCCTGATATCACCCCGATATCGCAATATCACCCCGATATCGCAATATCACCCCGATATCGCCCCGATATCGCCCCGACATCCCTCCAATATCGCCCCAACATCACTCCAATACCACCCCCACACCGCCCTGATATTTTCACCCCGGTATCGCCCCAATATCGCCCCGATATCGCCCCACTATCGCCCCGCCCCTATCGCGACAGCGCCCACCTGCAGCGCGCCGATGGCGGCGCTCTGGAAGCGCAGGTCGGTCTTGAAGTCCTGCGCGATCTCGCGCACCAGGCGCTGGAAGGGCAGCTTGCGGATCAGCAGCTCCGTCGACTTCTGGTACCGCCGGATCTCCCGCAGCGCCACGGTGCCCGGCCTGCACGGCGAAACCGGAGCCACACCGGAGTCACACCGGATTCGCACCCCAGTCGCACCGGAGTCACGCCAGACTCACGACGGATTCACACTAGACTCCCATCGGATTCATATCCCAGCATTACCAGATTCACACCGGAGTCACGCCTGATTTGCACTGGAGTCAAACTGGATTCACACTGGATTCGCACCAGAATCACACCAGATTCCAACTGGAGTCACACCAGAGTCACACCAGAGTCACAATGGATTCACATCGGAGGTATACCAGATTCACACCAGAGTCACACCTGATTTGCACTGGAGTCAAACCAGATTCACACCAGAGTCACACTGGATTCATGCCAGACTCACACCAAAGTCACACCTGATTTGCACTGGAGTCACACGTTTGAATCGGAGTCACACCGGATTCATACTGGAGGTTATATGGGTTTATATAGGTTTATATGGGAAAACCGAAGTCACACCGGATCCACGCTGGATTCACACCAGATTCACACCAGAGTCATAACAGATTTGCACTGGATTCGCAACGGAGTCACACTGGATTCACACAAGACTCACACCAGAGGTTCTGTTTACACGGGAAAACTGGAGTCACACTGGATCCACACCGTATTCACACCAGATCTGCACTGGATTCACACCAGAGTTGCACCAGAGTAACACAGAGTTTCTGTTTACACGGGAAAACCGCAGTCACACTGGATTCACACCGGATTTCCACCGGAGTCACACAAGAGGCTGTTTACACCGGAAAACCGCAGTCACACCGGATCCAGACCGGATCACACCCACTGGAGGCCGCAGTGGGCTCCTGGGGGTGGGTTTTATGGTGTTTTTTGGTTGTTTTTGTGGTGTTTTGTGCGTTTTTTGGGCGTTACCTATAGCGGTGGGGCTTTTTGACGCCCCCCGTGGACGGGGCGCTCTTCCGGGCCGCCTTGGTGGCCAGCTGCTTGCGCGGCGCCTTGCCGCCCGTGGACTTGCGGGCCGTCTGCTTGGTGCGGGCCATGCCGGGAGCTCGCTAGGGGCTGCTGGGGACGAGAAGGCGCCGGTGGGCCTCGGGGAACGGCCCCGGGAGCGGCCCCGCCGCCGCCTGCGCCCCGCCGCCATGTCTACCCCGGCCTCCCCGTCAGCCCGGCACTACAACCCCCAGAAGCCCCCGCGCCGCGGCGCCGCGCCCCGATTGGCCGCGCGGAGCCACGTGCCTCCCACCCAGCCCTTTCCTGATTGGCCGCCGCCGCGAGGCCAATCGGTTCGCAAACCGCCCGCAGCGCGGCCGCGCCGCCCACTCCCCGCTCTGACGGACGCGCCTCGCAGCCAATCCCCTCGCGGCTCGCCGCGGGGCCCGGCGGCCAATCAGCTCGCCCGCCGCCCGCCGCCAATCAGCGGGCGGCCACACACGGAAGGCGGGACTTGGGGGCAGCGTCTCCTCAGGCGACCTCGGCGCCGAGCCGCCCCCCCCCGGCCGCCGCCGCCCCCCCCTCGCCGCCGCCACCGGGAACCGGGAACCGGCCCCGGCGCCGCTCCCCCGCCGCCTTTACCTACGTGCGTGGCTGGCGGCGGCCGCTGGAGCCGTTGGGAGTCCCGCGGCGGCGCTGGGGCTGCGCTCGCTCCCTTCCCGCCTTTCCCGCCAGCCCTGACAGAAAATGGCGGGCTCCCGGCGGGGCTCCTTACCCGGCATGCACCGCGCCGGGGGGGGGGGGGGACGGAGGAGGGGGGAGGGAGGTCGGCTGAGGTGATGGCGGCCCGGCGCCATCTTGTGACCCGCCGCGGGGCTGCCCCGGGGCAGCTCCGAGCCCTCCCCGAGCCTCTCCCCGGTGTCAAAACCGGCGTGAAACGGCCTCAGGGCTCGGTGGGAAGCCCGGGGCAGGGCCGCGGAGGGTTGACAGGGGTCGGTGGCCCTCCCAGGGGCTGCCCCCAGGCATGGCGCCGCCGCCTCTCTCCCCACCCAAGGGGATTGCGTGTGCTGTGAATGTGGCTCCCACACCCACCTCTCCCACGACACCATAAATTTTTTCCCAAACATGTCGAAACCGCACCGATTTTCGGTGCCCTGCGGCCAGCCACGTCACCCCCATGAGTCACCTCCGCAGCAGGAGGTGGGCAAAGGGAGCGCCGGGGCCCTCCGCCCCCTAAATCCACCCCAAAATCGCTCTTTTTCCACACACATTAACATTTTGTTTTTCCATACACCTTTTCCTAACACATTAACATTTAACAACATCAGTTCTGCTCCCCATCACTACCTCAGTGAGGGTTGGCACTGGGTACAACAAACCACAAGGGCTCACGTTGATGGTGGCTAACACAGAGCATCATTAATCCTTATTTTTAATTTCCCTGCCCCATTCTGCAGGGAGAAGCCCAGCACAAGAGCTGTCCAGCCTCCTGCTCCTCCACAGCTCCAAAAACTTCAAGCAAAATCATGGGAAAAAGCAGGAGGACGAGACATTAACACATAAATCTGCGCCTGCCTGCTCGCTGTTGTCACCAGAGGGCACGCGTCCACCACAGAGAAGCCCGAGTACAACTGCAACACAGAGAGATTGCCCAATTTTCTTGTTTTTGTTTTTGTTTTTGTTTTTTTAGGTGTAAATGCAGCCCTTTGAGTGGAGAAGATCCCGAAGCAGATCCCCGTTTCCAAAGCGGTGACAAATTCACAAATTTCCCCCCTGCTTCCAGGCTCCGCCGCGGTTCTGCTGCCTGGAGAGCCGCCAAACCCTGAGCCCAAACCCCAGCGACCGCAAAACCCAGCTCAAAGTTTCCACACTTTTTTTTTTTATTGAGAAACGTCCCCAAACGGCGGCACACTTACAGAAGGCAACCGAGGCGGCACGGCAGAAGCTCTCCGCCGAGCTGCTGTTGGGCAGAGAGGAAAAAAAAAAAAGTTAAATTCGTGTTATTTCAGGCAAGCCCTGAGAATTGCGTGTCTCATACCTCATTAAACCCAAGCCAGGAGCGCTGCCCAACAAATAAATCTTGAATGTTGAGCCTGATTTCCTTGTGTTTCAGCCCGGCAGAAGCTTTCTGTGCGATTTAGGGGTGCGTATGAAGGCGGAATCGCTCGCCCCAGCACGCTGCCAGTGAGAGCGACCGCCTCACAAAACCAGCGGGGAGGAAAAAAACCCAAACCCGAGGAATCCGAATAATAAAAAGAATAAAATTAAAGAAGCTGGGGTGCGAAGCTCGACGGCCGTCCGCCTCCCTCCGGCCGGCATCCTGCGCAAAGGGTCTGGAAACCGCCCGGTGTCCGCGGACGTTTCGGCGGCTCCCGTCATGGAGCGCTCGGCCGGCCCGAGCGAGGCAGACGCTCGTGGAGCTTTTTTTGGGGGGGACAAAGGGGTCAGTGGGGCTCCGGCATGGCCCCCCCATGCCGGCCCCGAGCCGAAATTACCTTCGTTAGGGCCGGTGGGGCGTCCGCCGGCGGTTATGGCAGGGAGGCCTTGATGGCGGCTACGATCTTCTGCAGCTTGGCATCGCTATCCACAAAGCCGTCGCCGTTCTGGGGGGGGGAAAGACATGTGGGAGGGTGTCCCGAGGGGAAATTTGGGGGTTTAGGGGGGGGCTGAGGGGAAACAATGGGTTTTGGGGGTGTCCTGAGGGGGAATGGTGGGGTTTGGGGGTGCCCGGAGAGAAACAATGGGTTTTGGGGGCTACCCAAGGGGAAATGGTGGGGTTTTGGGGGTTCCCTGAGGGGAAGCAATGGGGTTTGGGGGGGCCCAGAGGGAAACAATGGGGTTTGGAGTTGACCTGAGGGGGAACGGTGGGGTTTGGGGGTGCCCGGAGGGGAAACAACGGGGTTTGGGGGTTACCCAAGGGGGAACAAGAGGGTTTGGGGGTGACCCAAGGGGGAATGGTGGGTTTTGGGGGTGACCTGAGGGGAAATGGCAGGGTTTGGGGGTGCCCAGAGGGGAAATGGTGGGGTTTGGGGGTGCCCAGAGGGAAAACAATGGGTTTAAGGCCATCTGGATAGAAAACAGCGTGTTTTGGGGGCGCTTGGATAGAAAACAGCTCTTTTTCTATTTTTTTTAAGGGCGCAGGGAAGGAAAATGGGACATTTTATTTTTTATCAGCAGAAAATAATGAATTTAAGGTTGCCGGGAATGAAATTAGGACATTCTGGGGGGGGGGGGTCAAGCAGAAAACGACAAATTTAGGGTTGCCATTCAGCGCGTCGGAGCCCTCTCCTCCCCCCCCCAAAAAAAACCATTACATAAATCCCCTCAGGACGAAAAATAAACGAAGAAACCCCCCCAGAGCCCCCCATTGGAGCCCGGGGGGGGGTCTCGGTGTCCCCCCCCCCCAAAACCATCGTCGCCCCCGCACCTTCTTGGAGTGCACCAGGCGGCCGCCCACCGTCACCTCGAACCATCCCGTCACCTCCGGCGTCCCCTGGCCGCTCTGGGGGGGTGTGGGGGGGTCCTAAGAGGGTCTGGGGGGGGTCACTGGGTGCGTGGACCCCCCCCCAAAATTAAAAACCCCCCAACTCACCACGTCCAGCATGCCGGGGAAGCGCCCCTCCAGCTCCTTCCTCAGCCGCTCGTACTGCGAAGCCAAAGCGCGGCCGTCACCCCCCGCGGGCGGGTGTTGGTTTTTTTTTGGGGAAAAAAGGGGGAAATCGGCTCACCTTGGGTCTGTAGCCTCAGGCCCCGCTGCGAGGGAGAGAGGGGGGTGTTGGGGTGAGGCGGGGGGGGCTCAGCACCCCGTTGAGCCCCCCGCTTTGAAAGGGTCTTACCAGTAGAGCACGGAGACGCGCAGCGGCATGGCGGCGGGTGCAGTGGGTGCAGTGGATGCAGTGAACGCAGTGAACGCAGTGGATGCAGTGGATGCAGTGGATGCAGTGCTCGCAGTACTCGCAGCGGCCCCAGTAGCACCAGTGGCACCAGTAGGAGCCCTGGCACCGCTGCGGTGACGATGGTGACGGCAGCGGCTGCGCGCCGGGGCCCAGCACCGCCCTCCCCTGCGCTGCAGCTCCACGCTGTTGGGGTGAAAAACGGCGAAAACGGGCAAAACGGTTAATGGAAGGGGAGGGGGGGGGTGGGGTGCACAGACCCCTTCCGAGCACACCCTGAGGGAGGGGGTGCCGGGGGGGTTGTAGGCCGGGGGGGGGCGTTCACATAGTAACGACACACATTTGCATATTAATGAGGTTAATTTGCATATTAATGAGCTCCAAATCCATTATAATGAGCTTCGGTTGCAGCCCAATGAGCTGCACCCGCGGGGGGGTGGGAGTGGGGGGGGGGGGGTCTCCTCCCCGGCTGCTTCACACCAGTCCTCCCAGTACAACCCCCCAGTTCACCCAGTTTATGGCACCAGTGCACCCAGTTCACAGCACCAGCACAACCAGTTCACAGCACCAGTGCACCCAGTGCATTTCCCAGTATAGCAGTGCACCCAGTTCACAGCACCAGTGAACCCAGTGCATCTCCCAGTGCACCCAGTTCACAGCACCAGTACACCCAGTGCACCCAGTCTGCAGTACCCAGTGCACCCAGTACATTACACCAGTGCACCCAGTGCTCCCAGCTCTCAGCACCAGTGTTCCCAGTGTCCCCAGCTCACAGCACCAGTGCACCCCCAGTGCTCCCAGTGCTCCCAGCTCGCAGCACCAGTACTCTCAGTGCACCCAAGGCAACCCCAGTGCACCCAGTCTGCAGTACCAGTGCTCCCAGTGCTTCCAGCTTGCAGCACCAGTGCTCCCAGTGCTCCCAGTCTGCAACACCAGTGCTCCCAATGCTCCCGGTGCATTAAACCAGTGCTCCCAGTGCACCCAAGTCACCTCCCAGTGCACCCAGCTCGCAGCACCAGTGCTCCCAGTGCACCCAGTATATTACACCAGTTCTCCCAGTGCTCCCAGTGCACCCAGCTCCCAGCACCAGTGCTTCCAGTGCTCCCAGTACACCCAGCTTGCAGCACCAGTTCTCCCAGTGCTCCCAGTCTGCAGCACCAGTGCTCCCAGTTCGCATCACCAGTGCTCCCAGTGCACCCAGTGCATCACACCGGTGCACCCAATGCTCCCAGCTTCCAGCACCAGTGCTCCCAGTACACATCAACAGTGCTCCCAGTGCATCACACCGGCGCTCCCAGTGCTCCCAGCTCACCCCCCCAGTGCTCCCAGTGCTCCCAGCTGCCATCACCAACGCACCTCCCCCTTCCCTCCCTTCCCCCCCCCCCCGGTACCGGCGGCTCTGCGGGGCCGCGCTGGGCGCTCCCGGGCGGCGGCGGCGGCGGGGGGGGGGCCCGGTGGGGGTCGGGGGGGGAGGGAGGTTTTTTGATTTTTTTTGGGGGGGCCCAGCCCGGAGCCCCCGCTTCCAGCGCGATGGGCGAATGGACCATCCTGGAGCGGCTGCTGGAGGCGGCGGTGCAGCAGCACTCCACCATGATCGGCAGGTGAGAGACCCCCCCCGGATCGGGACCCCCCCGGATCGGGGGACACCCCCCGGATTAAAATCCCCCAGGCTGGGACAAGGACACCCCCAGACTGAGGCTCCTGCCCTAAAACCGGCCTCCTCCCCCCAAGGACTGGGACCCCCAAAGACTGGGACCACCCCCCTCGGATCGGGACCCCCACCCTGGAACTGGGACCCCCCCCCGGATCGGGACCCCAGGGCTGGGACAAGGACACCCCCCCAGATTGAGGCTCCTGCCCTAAAGCCGGCCCCCCTCCAAGGACTGGGACCCCCCCCGGATTGGGAGCCTCAACCTGGGACTGGGACCCCCCTTCAAGGATCTGGACCCCCCAAAGGTCTGGGACCACCACCCTGGAACTGGGACCCCCAAAGGGCTGGGACCCCCCAAAGGAATGGGACCCCCAAGGACTGGGACCCCCCTCTTTGAACAGGGAACCCCCCCCGGATCGGGACCCCCATCCCCTTTGGACTGCCCCCTCCCCACAAGGGCGCACAGGGTGACACGGGGACAGGGAGGGGGCAGCACCCAGGGGTGCTGAGGGGGCACATGGGGGGGGGGCAGGGCTGGGGGGGAGACTGGGGGCAGAGGGTGGGTACGAGGTGGGGGGAGGGCACACGGGTGGGGGTGGCACACATGTTCCCGTGGCACACACGTGTCCTGGTGGCACATGCATGTGTGGGTGGCACACACGTGTGTGTCCTGGTGGAACACGCATGTCCCAGTGGCACACACACATGCAGGTCACACACATGTGTCCTGGTAGCACACACATGTTCCAGTGGCACATACATGTCTGGGTGGCACATACATGTCCTGGCACACGTGTCTGGATGGGACACCCACATCCTAGTGGCACACACACGTGTCCCAGTGGCACATACATGTCCAGGTGGCGCACACACATGTTCCAGTGGCACATGCATGTCCTGGTGGCACACACATGTCCTAGTGGCACACGCATGTCACACACACACATCCCCATGGCACACATGTATCCTAGTGGCACACACATGTCCAGGTGGCACACACATGTCCGGGTAGCACACACATGTCCTGGTGGCACACACATGTCCGGGTAGCACACACATGTCCAGGTGGCACACACATGTTCCAGTGGCACATACATGTCTGGGTGGTGCATACATGTCCTAGTGGCACACACATGTCACACACACATCCCTGTGGCACACACGTGTATCCTAGTAGCACACATGTCCAGGTGGCACACACATGTCTGGGTGGCACACACATGTCCAGGTGGCACACATGTGTCCTGGTGGCACACATGTGTATCCTAGTAGCACACACATGTCCAGGCGGCACACACGTGTCCAGGCGGCACACACATGTCTGGATGGCACACACGTGTATCCTAGTAGCACACACATGTCCGGGTGGCACACACGTGTCTGGATGGCACACACGTGTATCCTAGTAGCACACACATGTCCAGGCGGCACACACATGTCCAGGTTGCACACACATGTCTGGATGGCACACACGTCTATCCTAGTAGCACATACATGTCCAGGTGGCACACACATGTCCAGGTGGCACATACATGTCCGGGTGGCACACACGTGTCCAGGTGGCACACACATGTCCGGGTGGCACACACATGTCCGGGTGGCACACACGTGTCTGGATGGCACACACGTGTATCCTAGTAGCACACACATGTCCAGGTGGCACACACATGTCCGGGTGGCACACACATGTCCCCGCGTGCCCCCCCCCCCTCTCCCCGTGCTCTCCCCCCCCCGGGCAGGATCCTGCTGACGGTGGTGGTGATCTTCCGCATCCTGATCGTGGCCATCGTGGGCGAGACGGTGTACGAGGACGAGCAGACCATGTTCACGTGCAACACGCTGCAGCCCGGCTGCAACCAGGCCTGCTACGACCAGGCCTTCCCCATCTCCCACATCCGCTACTGGGTCTTCCAAATCATCCTGGTCTGCACCCCCAGCCTCTGCTTCATCACCTACTCCGTGCACCAGGCCGCCAAGCAGCGCGAGCGCCGCTGCTCCTTCCTCCACCCGCTCCTCGACCGCGACCCCCGGGGGGCCGCGCGCCGCCCCCCGAAGCCCCCCGAGAAAGAGGAGGCCCCGCGGGGCTCCAAGGCGCGGCGGCAGGAGGGGATCTCGCGCTTCTACGTCATCCAGGTGGTGTTCCGCAACGCCCTGGAGATCGGTTTTTTGGCCGGGCAGTATTTTTTGTACGGTTTCCGCGTGCCGGCCATCTTCGAGTGCGGCCGCTACCCCTGCGTGAAGGAGGTGGAGTGCTACGTCTCGCGGCCCACCGAGAAGACCGTCTTCCTCGCCTTCATGTTCGCCGTCAGCGGGGTCTGCGTCCTGCTCAACCTGGCCGAGCTCAACCATTTGGGGTGGCGCAAGGTGCGGGCGGCCGTCAGGGGGGCCCGGGCGCGACGCAAATCCCTGGGGGAGCCCCGAAAAAAGGAGGCGGCGGCGGCGGCGGCGGCAACGGCGGATGCGCCCCCGGCCCCTCCGGTGCCAGCCCTGGGACGGACGCAGTCCAGCGAGTCGGCCTACGTCTGAGAGGGACCCCCCCTCCCAAAAAAAAAAAAGGATTTTGGGGGTGCTGCAAGGGCGGGCGGGATCCTGCTCCTTGCCCCCCAGCTGGATTTTGGGGGTTTTGGAGGCTTCCTCCTTGCCCAAACCCCAAAATTTTGGGGGTTCAGCAGCCTCTTCCTTCGCCCCCCACCAGGATTTGGGGGTTTCAACAGACTCCTCGTTGCCCCCCAGCAGGATTTTGGGGTTTTGGAGGCTTCCTCCTTGCCCAAACCCAAAAAGTTTGGGGATTCAGCAGCCTTCTTCCTTCACCCCCCACCAGGATTTGGGGGTTTCGACAGCCTCCTCCTTCCCCCCCCCCACAAATTTGGGGATGTCGGCGGCCTCTTCCTTCCCCCCCACCCAAGGATTTGGGGGTTTTGGAGGTCTCCTCCTTGCCCTCCCCCCAAATTTGGGGGTGTCAGCAGCCTCCTCCTTGCCCCCAACACAAGGATTTGGGGGTTTCGGCAGCCTCCTGCCGGCATGGTGCAAGCAGGGAGTGGGGGGGACCCACAACCTGCGCTCTTGGGGGGGTAAATTTAATTTTCTGGGGAGGAATTTTGGGGTTTGGGGGGGAATTTGGAGTCTGGAGTGGAGAATTTGTGGTCTGGGGGGCAAAATTTGGGGTTGGGGGCGGAAGGAGCTTTATTTATTTGGGGTTTTGGGGTGAAACTGGGGCTTTATTTATTGGGGGAGGGTGCAAATAAACGGGAGGCGGCTCCCAACGCCACGCTGTGCTCTCGGGGGCGACGCACGGTGCCCCCCCCGCGGCCCCCACCCCCACTTCTGCCCCCCAACCCCCCCCCAGCACTGGGATTTGCGTTCGTTAATCCGCTCGTTAATAACCCTAAAGAAGGGAAAGGGGCTGAGCCAGGCACCATCTGCCGGGCCCCCCTTCCCGGGGGGGCCACAAGCCCGGCTGCGGGGGCTGGACCCCCCCAGCCCCACAAGTCCCCCCCAGCCCCATAAATCGTCCCCCCAGTTCAAACCAGGAGGCGCTGCTGGTGCAAAGGGTTTTATTGGGCTGAGGAAGCGCAGCTACAACCTGCAATAAAGAGCAGAAGGTGAGGGGGGCCCTTAAGGCTGCCCCCCCCCCGTATAACACCCCCTGTCCCCCCCCCGGCGCCCCCACTCACGTCACTTCCCGGAAAGCTCTCTTCTCCACGTATTTCACGCGGTATTTCCTCTTGAACCTGGGGAAGAAAAAGGCTCAGAATTGGCCCCAAACCCACCCTAAAAGGCTGGGGGGCACCAGGACCCCCCCGTGGCTCCCCCCGGGACCCCCCCATCACTCACTTTGCCCTCTCCCTGGGCTCGATCAGGCTCCGCTTCTGCAGGCTCTTGAAGCGGTCGTGCACCACGCTGCCCTCGGGCTGCACCGGGGAGGGGGAAAACAACCAAAAAATGGGATTTTAGGGGGTGGGGGGCACGCTGGGAACCCCCCCAGCCCCCTCAAACCTTTTTTTTGGGGGGGGGGGTAAATCAGCACCCTCAGCGCCCAAGCCCTCGCCCCCACGGCGAGGCCCCGGGACCCCTGGAGACCTTCACATTCCCAGCGCGGGGGCTGCGAATCCTCGTAGTGCAAGGATGGGGCTCATCACCGGGCACTGCCGCCCCCCCCTTATTAATTTAGCGACCCCCCCAGGATTTTTTTCACCCCCTTTCTCTTTCTAAAACCCACCTTGAGCGTGCGCAGGGACTCTGCCAGCTCCTCACTCAACTGCACCTCCAGGCTGGGATCTTCATACCTATAAGGCGCAGATTCATAAACGTAACCCCCCAAAAATTAAAAATACCCCCCTAAAATTAAAAATACCCCCCCCACACGTTAAAAATACCCCCCCGGGGGACTCACTTGAGGCGTCCCAAGCGGCGTGGGCGGCCTTGGAGGGCTTTGAGCTTGGCCTCTCGTGCCTGGCGCCGCCGCAGCCGCTCGGCCTCCCAGCGCCGCAGCTGCCGGCGCAGCGCCCGCAGGCGGAACAGCTCCTGGCGGCCCCGGCACCGCGCCGCCTCCTGCCGCCGCCGCAGCGCCTGGGGGGGGCCAAAAAAATTTAAAAAAATTAAAAAAATTAAAAAAAAAAGGGGTTATGGGGTTACGACGCCCCCCCTCGGGGCGTGGGTGGGTCGCCGGGGAAACCCCGCAGGGAGATGGGGCGCTCCCAGGGTGCTGTGTCCCCCCCCCCCCAAATCACATAAGCCCACCCTGTGTCGCATGTCCCCCCCCCCCCAATATCCAGTGGCCCCCCCAGTGCCATGTGGCCCCCCCAGTGTCCTGTGTCCCCCCCCAGCATCCCATATCCCCCCCCAGTGTCCCATGCCCTCCCCAGTGCCCTATGACCCCCCCAGTGTCCTGTGGCGCCCCCATGTCCCATGGCCCCCCCCATGGCCCCCCATTATTCTGTGCCCCCCAGCATCCCATATCCCCCCAGTATCCCATGGCCCCCCCGCATGCCTGTGCCCCCCAGTGCCCTGTGCCCCCCATGTCCCCCCAATACCCAGTGTCCCCCCAACATCCCATATCCCCCCCAACATTCTGTGCTCCCCCCAAGTCCTGTGCCCCCCCAATATCCAGTGTCCCCCCATGTCCTGTGCCCCCCCAGCATCCCATGTCCCCCCAGTGTCCTGTGGCCCCCCCATTGTCCTGTGCCCCCCCCCCGTGCCCCCCCCATACCAGCGCTCTCGCTTCCTTCTCCCTCCTCCGCTGCCGCTCCGTTTTCTTCCCCGGCCTGGGGGGGGCCACGGCCGCTTTGGGGGGGTCCTGGGGGGCTGCCCCCCCCTCTTCTTCCTCCTCCTTTTTCTCCTCCTCCTCCTCCTCCTCGCCCCCCGACTCCTCCAGCAGCCCCTCGCACTGCTCCTGGAACACCGTCTCCTGGGGGGGGCGAGGAATTGTCAGGACCCCCCCAAAAAATTCCCCAGGGTGAGGAAATTTTATTGGGGGGGGGGTCTCACCGCGGTGGGGGCCTCGGTGGCGGGGGGGAGGCTGAGCTGCCGCTCCACCTTCTCCTCCTCCCTCTTCTTCCTCACCTCCACCTCGTGGGCTCGCAGCAGCAGCGCCTGGGGGTGGTTTTTTTTTCAGGGGGGGGTTATTTAGGACCCCCCCCACTCCATTTGAGCCCCCCCAAGTCCGTTTGAGCCCCCCCCTCAAACCTGGTGGTCCTCAAAGGTGGGGTTGTAGGAGCCCCCCGGGGCGATGACCTCCACGGCGGGGACCTCCGAGGGTTTCTTCTGCAGCCTGGGGGGGCGCTGGGGGGGGGAAAAAAAACACAATAAGGGGTCCTGCAGGGCTGTGCGCCCCCCCCGGGACCCCCCCCCATAATTTTGGGGGCTCACCTTCACCCTCTGCTTCTTGGTCTCCTGCAGGAACCAGCTGTCCTGCCCCGCCAGCGCCCGATCCAGGGGGTCTGCGGGGACAGCGCACCCCCAAATGTGACCCCCCCAAACCCCAAAAAACGCCGGGGGGGGGCCAAAAACCACAGGAAGGATTAGGAGAGACCCCAACTAAATGTTTTAATAAATTGGGGGGGGGGAAATCCCTGTATTGATTCATTTTTTGTGCTATGGGGGGGGGGAAATGGACCGAGGACAACACACCCTAAATTTGGCCCCCCCAAACCCCAAAAAACGCCGGGGGGGGGCCAAAAACCATGGGACGGATTAGGAGAGACCCCAATAAAATGTTTTAATAAACTGGGGGGGGGAAATCCCACCAATAAATCATTTTTTCTGCTTTGAGAGGGGCCAAACAAATCAAGGCCAACCCCATTTTTTAACCAAACCCTAAAGTTGATAGCGTTTGTACCTAAACCACCCAAAATAACCCCAAAAAAGCCGCCCCCCCCAGGTTTTAACACTCACTGTTTTCTGCCCAGATGTCGTAGAAGTCGCGGGAGGGGTCCAGGAGCCCTTTTTCCAGGGGTTTTTCCCTGGGGGGGGGCGCAGCCCGCAGCCGTGCCCGCAGCAGGCGCTCGGCGCGGGGCAGGACGCCGCGCTGCTCTAGCCGCTCCCAAAACTGCCTCCGCCGCCTCTCCTTGCCCCCGTTGGGGACCTGGTAGGCCAAAATACTGCGGGGGGGGCACAAACGTCAGCGGGGGGGGCTCCCCGAGGCTCCCCCCCCGGTTTTTGGGACCCCCCCACGCTCACTTTTTGGGCGCTGGCACCTTGGAGTCGGGGCGCAGGAGGAGGTCGATGTGCAGGGGCTTCTCCCGGCCCTTGTTCAGCTTCAGGTCTGAAAAGGGGGGGCAAAACGTCACCCCAAAATGCCGGGGGGGTGCCGGGGGGGCTTCTTGGGGTGCCGGGGGGCTTCTCGGGGTGCCCCCCCCTCAATAAATCCGTGCTTACCCTTCTCAGCGTTGCCCGTGTCCACGAAGAAGAGCCCCTCGTCCGGCTGCTCCGCGATGAGACCCCTGTGGGAACAGCCCCGGTCACCACCTGGGGGGGCCAGGACCCCCCCCAGACCCTCCTGACCCCCCCCAGACCCTCCTGACCCCCCCAGACCCCCCCCAAGCCACTGGAGCCCCCAAACCTCTCCCAATGCCCCCAAAGCCGCCCCCCAGGCCCCCCTCGAACCCTCAGGACCCCCAAGACCACTCAGAACCCGCCCAAGACCCCCAGGACTCCCTAGGCCCACTCCCCAACTCCCCAGGACCTCCCCCCAACCCCTCAAGACCCCCCAGCCCCCTCAGGACCCCCCCAGAATCCCCCAGCCCCCCCCCCCCCCGACCCCTCAACCCCTCTTAGGACCCTCCCAGCCCCCCAGCCCCCCCAGCCCCCTCCCTGACCCCTCAGGACCCCCCCAAGCCCCTCAGAACCCCCCCAGCCCCCTTACCCCCCTCCGTCCCCCTCAGGACCCCCAAGCCCCTCCCAAAGCCCCTCAGCCCCCACAGGACCCCCCCATAATTCCCCAGGGCCCCCCCCAGACCCCTCAGCCCCCCTCCAGCCCCTTCCCAGCCCCCTCAGGACCCCCCCAACCCCCACCGGCCCCCCCCGAACCCCCTGACGCGCTGCTGCAGGGCCACATCCTCCAGGAAGTCGCCGATCTCGCGGCCCAGCCGCGCCTCGGGGCCGGCCCAGCGCTTCCAGCCCTTTTTGCGGTTCCGGGAGCCGCGGGGCCGCCGCCGGCCGCTGCCGGGGTCCCGGGCCCCGGGGGTCAGCGGCAGGAACGAGGCGGCCGCCGCCATCTTGGAAGGGAAAAGGCCGCGCCGCGCGCCGCGCCGGAAGAGACGGAGGGGCGCTTCCGGCCGCCATGGTGGTGAGGGCGCGGGGAAGGCGGCGGGCGCCATCTTGGGGAGGTCAGGAGTCTTTTTGGGAGGGTAGGTGCCCTCTTGGGGAGGTCGGGAGTCGTTTTAGGACATTGAGCGCCATCTTGAGGGGGTCAAGAGTCATTTTGGGAGGACAGGCGCCGCTTTGGGGAGGTCGAGAGTCATTTTAGGACAGTGAGCGCCATCTTGGGGAGGTCGGGAGTCATGGGTTGGGCCTGAGCGCCATCTTGGGGAGGTCGGGAGTCATTTTAGGACAGTGAGCGCCATCTTGGGAAGGTCGAGAGTCATCTTGAGATGGCGGGCGCCATCTTGGGGAGGTCAAGAATCACTTGGTAGGGTAGACGCCATCTTGGGAGGGGGCAGGCGCCATCTTGGGAGGGGCAGGCGCCATCTTGGGGAGGTTTCGTGTGCCCCCCACCCCCAAATGCGCCCCCCGCCCCAGTTGTGCCCCCACACACACACACAAACGTGTGAAGCCCCCCCCCAGCCCCCTCCCGTGTTTTTTTTTGGGGCGCTGACACCCGCTGTGCACGCACCCACCGACACGGCCTACGCGTGTGCCCGCAGCCCTGGCCGTGCCCCCACCTGCCTGTGGAGCCCCCCACCCACGAGCCCCCCGCACCCCTATGTGCAAGCCCCTGACCCTCAACCACCTCGCACACCCACGTGCAAGCCCCCCACCCTCTATAACACCCTGGTGCAAGCCCCCAACCACCTCTCACACCCATGTGCAAGCCCCCCACCCCCTCTACCATACCTGAGCCCCCCACACCCATATGCAAGCCCCCCACCACCCCTATCACCCAGAAACACCCCCATACGCAACCCCCTGACCCCCAACCACCTCCCACCCCCTGTGCAAGCCCCCCACCCTCTATAACACCAAGACGTGCTCCCAGGTGTGAGCCCCCCACCCTGAACCACCTTGCACACCCCCGTGCAAGCCCCCCACCCCCTCTATCACCCAGAAACACCCCCATGTGTGAGCCCCCCACTCTCAAACACCTCTCACCCCCACCTGTAAGCCCCCCACCCTCTCTCCCATACCTAAGCCCCCCCACACCCACCTGTAAGCCCCCCACCCCCTCTATCACCCAGGAACACCCCCATATGCGACCCCCAACCACCTCTCCCACCCCACGCACAACCCCCCACCCTCTCCACCCCCCAACCCCCCACCCCACCCCAAAAACACACCCCCTAGGGCGCAAACCACCTCCTCCTCTCCCTTTTTTTTTTTTTTTTTTTTTATTACCCCCCAGGGCTACTCCGCCGAGCCCTTTTGGCGCCGCTTGGAGGGGGGCACAAGGGAACGGGGCAGGTCGGCCGGCAGCCCCCGGCCCTCCAGCTTGGCCCCGATCAAATGGCCGGCCAGGGCGAACTCCTCGGCGTCCAGCATCCCGTCGCGGTCCACGTCGCTCAGCTGCCAGATGCGGCCCAGCACGGAGCTGGGCAGTTTGCTGCTCACCATCCAGCCCCGCGCCTGCCTCCCGCTCAGCTTCCCCCCCAGCGGCGCCAGCCCGTAGAAGATCTCGTCGTACTTGGCCTTGTCCTTCGTCACCACCCACTCGTCGCCTTCCTCCCCGCCGGCCTCGTCTTCCTCCTCGCCCTCTACGAAAGGGCCGTGGCGGGTGCCTTCGAAAGCCCCCCCCTGCACCCCCAGCTCGGGCGCCTCCAGCTCCTCCTGGCGCAGCAGCGGCATCAGCGCGGCGATGTCGCGGGTCAGCAGCTCGTCCAGCGCCTCCAGCATCCGCGGCTTCAGCGAGGGGAAGCGGGCGAAGTCGTGCACCAGCAGCTGCTCCTGGGGAGGGCAGGGGGGTCACGTCCCTTCCATAACCCCCCCCCGTTAAATCCTTTTTGCCCCCATCCAGCACCCACCTGCATCCTGGCGCAGTCGGGGAAGTCGCCCGGGGGGATGTGGTGCTCCAGCTGGATGCGGGCGAAGATGACGGGGAGCTTGGCGATGAGCTGCTTCTTCTTGTTGTCCTTGCCGAAAACGGACGGCATCTCCTTCTTCAGGTGGCTGATGATGTGCGCGTGCACCTGCGGGGGGGGGCGCAGAGGTCGCGTCGGGGGGTTGGGGGGGCGCTGGGGGTCACTGGGGGGCTGCCGTGGGGCAGGGGGTGGCGTGGACGCGGTGTGGGGAGGACAGAGCAGGAGCAGAGGGAATGTGGGCATGGAGATGGCCTGAAGCCCCGGGACACTCAGGGGGGCAGCTGAGAAACCCAATCCCAATCCCAATCCCAGTCCCATTCCTAGTCCCGATCCCGATTCCAGTCCCTATCCCAATCCCAATCCCAATCCCAGTCCCATTCCCAGTCCTGATTCCAATCCCAATCCCAGTCACAATCCCCACCCCAATCCCAGTTCCAATCCCAGTCCTAGTCCCAATCCTAGTCTCAATCCCAGTCCTGATCCCATTCCCAGTCCCAATCCCAATTCCAGTTCTAGTCCCAGTTCTAGTCCCAGTCCCAATCCCAATACCCACCCCAATCCCAATCCTATTCCCATTCCTATTCCTATTCCCAGTCACAGTCCCAGCCCTAGTCCCAATACCCACCCCAATCCCATTCCCATTCCTATTCCCAGTTCCAGTCCCAGTCCCAATTCCATTCCTATTCCCAATCCCAGTCCCAATACCCACCCCAATCCCATTCCCATTCCTATTCCCAGCTCCAGTCCCAATCCCAGTCCCAATATCCACCCCAATCCCAGTCCCATTCCTATTTGAAGTCCCAGTCCTGATCCCAGTCCCAATTCCAACCCCACTCCCAACCCCAATCCCAGTCCCAATCCCACTCCCAGCCCCCAATCCCAGTCCCAGTCCCCATCCCAGTCCCGCTGCCGTCCCCATTCCCACCCCGCCCCATCCCGTCCCCGCTCAGCGCCGCTGGGCCCCGGCCGGATGCGGCGCACAAAGAGCCGCGGCCGCAGGTGGCCGGAAGAGATAAGGCAGAGCCGGGGGGGGGGGGGCAGAAAGGAGACGGCAAAAATCCCCCCCCACCCCCACCCCTGCACCCCCCCCCTCTCTGACATCCGCCTGCACCCCCGTGGCCCCCCCAAAACCCCTAAAACAGCCCCAAAATCCTGGGGGGCACCGCGGTGAGGGGGGGATGGCGGGGACGGGACGGGGACGGGGGGCGGCCGTGTTAATTATCCCAGGCTGTATTAATTATCCCAGGCCGTATTAATTAATTATCCCAGGCCGTATTAATTAATTATACCAGGCCGTGTTGATTATCCTGGGCTGTGTTGATTATCCTGGATCATGTTAATTATTCCGGGCCATGTTGATTAGCCCAGGCCATATTGATTATCCCAGGCCATGTTAATTGTCCCAGGACACGTTAATTATCCCAGGACATGTTGATTATCCCAGGCCGTTATAATTATCCCAGGTTGTGTTGATTATCCCAGGCCATATTAATTATCCTGGGCCATATTAATTATCCTGGGCCATATTGATTATCCCGGCCCATATTGATTATCCCGGGCCATACTGATTATCCTGGACCGTGTTGACTATCCTGGGCCACGTTAATTATCCTAGGCCACGTTGATTATCCCAGGCCACATTAATTATCCCAGACCACGTTAATTACCCCACAATTAGCCATCGGAAGGGCTCAGCCTCGCAGGAAACCCCTAAGGAAGCCCCCAGCTGCAGGACTCATCCAGCCCCCCCAGGAAGCCCCCTCCTCGCCCTACCGACGCTCACCCTAACGAGGCGCGCTCTCTTGACGAGGTCGTTGAGCTTCCTGAGGGCGGAATTTCGGGGCAGGTTCTGGATGTCCCGGAACAAGTCCTGCTCCTCCAGCTCGAAGAGCTGCCGGTTGTCGGCGATCAGCAGGGGCTCGGACCAGAAGGAGCCGATGAAGACGCGCAGCACCTCGGGGGTGTTGAACACCTTCCCCAGGGACCACATCAGCGCCCCGTAGACCCGCATCAGCTGCTGGGTCTCCACCATGTCGGCCTTGTTCAGGACCACCCGGATCTTGTCCTCGTTGCCCTTCAGGGCCCGGATGGCCTCGGAGAACTCGTCCGAGATCTCCAGCTTGTGGGCGTCGAAGAGGAGGATGATGAGGTCCACGCGCTCGGCGAACCACTGCAGCACGGCCGGGAAGTCGTAGCCTAAAAGTTTAGGGGGGTTTTAGGGGGTGATGTGGGAGGTTTGGGGTCCCCCCCCGGTGCTCACGGGGCTGGGGGTATCGGGAAATGGGGTGGTGGGGGGGTGGGTGATGCCCCCTCCTGCAAGGGGGGTGCAGGAGGGGAGTCCGGCCCCAATCCCTGACCCCAAGCCTAATCCTAAACCTATACCCGAATCCTAAATGTTTAAATTAAATCTTTAAGTTAAATTTTTAAATTACATTAAATCCTAAACCTTAATCCCAGCTCCAACGCTAAACCCCAAACCGAAATTCAGCCCCAACGCCAAAGCCTAACCCTAAATGCAACCCCAACCCTAAACCCTAAACCTAACCCTGACCCTAAATTTATCCCTGACCCTAAATCCTGACCCTAAACTCAACCCCAACCCTAAACCCTGAATTTAGCCCTGACTCTAAATTTATCCCTGACCCTAAACTCAACCCCAAATCTCAACCCCAATCCTAAACCCTAACCCCAACCCTAAACTCAACCCTAACCCTAAATGCAACCCCAAACCTAAATCCTAATCCTAGCCTGACCCTAAATTTAGCCCTGACCCTAAACTCAACCCCAAAGCCAACCCCTAACCCCAAACTTAACCCTGACCCTAAACCCTGACCCTAAATACGACCCCAACCCTAAACCCTAAACTTAACCCTAACCCTAAACTCAGCCCTGACCCCCCCCACGACATCCCACTTGGGGGGGCTCCTGCAATGGGGGGGGGGGTCCTGCAATGGGGGGGTCCTGCAATGGGGGGGTCCGGCTAACGGGGTTTTGCATGGCCACCCCCTTCCTTGCACCCCCATGAGACCCCCAGCCCCCCAGGCTCCCTCCTCGCCCCCGTGCAGCGTCCCCATGGGGCTCAGGGGTCACCGGATTGCCCCCCACCCCCCTTACCCCCCTTCGTGCCCCCCGTGCCCTTTACCAGCGCCCGGCCCCCGCTGCCCCCAGAACCCCCCAAGCTGCCAAATCCTGCAAAAATTCACCAAAAAGGCAACGCGGCGGGGCCTGGGAACGGGCTCGCGTCCCCCCCCCGATCCCAATCCCGACCCCGACCCCGTCCCAAACCCATTTTGAGCCCCCTCCCCACTTTGTGCCCCCCACAACTTTTTGCCCCCCCCCCCGTGCATTCCGCAGGGGGAGCGCCCGGGAGGGGCGGAATTTGGCTTTGGCCCCATCCAGCCCAACCCGGGCCCCCCCGGCCCCCCCCTCGGCCCCCATGGGACCAATTTCAGCCGGGGGTCCCCTCCGGCCAAGCCCCCCCCCATCAGCCCTTCCAGCGGGGCCGCTGCCAGGGCTCTTGGCAGGGGCCGAGGATTTCGGGGTGGGGAAGGAAGGGGGGCCGAGGGGGGACAAAGGAGGGGGCGTGGGGGGCACAGCCTCCACCATGGGGCAGAAGGGAAGCTGATGGCAGCCCCCTCAAAAAAAAAAAACCACCCCCTGCCACTTTCCAGAAGGGGGGCGCAGGTGCCCCCAACCCCATGGGCCCCCCCTCGGTGCTGTTTTTTTTGTTTTTTTTTTTTGGGGGGGCAGTCCCCCCCCCCCCCCCATCCTTGCGCCACCCCTGGGCGCTGCCGCCCTTGGCAGCGCTCGCTGGGCACCACCCTTGGCACCCGGGCGCCTTTCGCAACCCCCCGTGCCCCCCCCGAACTTTCTCCTCCTGCCCCCCTCTTTTTTTTTTTTTTTTCTGTGCCCCCCCGGCACCCCAATTAGCTCCCCCCACCCTTAGCACCTTGCTTAGCACCCCCAGCACCCCAATTTATCCCCCCCCCTTAGCACCCTGCTACATTTTGGTGCCCCCCGGCACCCCAACCCATTCACCCCCCCAATTAACGCCCCCCAATGAACGCCCCCCTTGGAGCCCTAATTAACCCCCCCATTAACACCCTGCAACCTCCCCCCAGCACCCTAATTAATCCCCCTAGCACCCTCATTACCCCCCTTAGCACCCTCCTACACCCCCCATGCACCCCAATTATCTTCACCCCCCTTAACACCCTAATTAAGCCCCCCATTAACACCCCAATTAATTACCCCCTTTCCCCCCCCATACCCTTTCCCCCCACCCCTTCACCCACCCCTCTATTTCCTACCCCCTCCCCACACTTTTTCTCCCCCCTATATTTCTCACCCTCCCAATATTTTTCCTGCCCCCCCCCCCGGGTATTTTTCACCCCCCCCTAATTTTTTGCCCCCCGTACCGCGGCAGACGCGCTGCTTGGCCCCCGAGAGGATGCCGGGGGTGTCGATGATGCTGATGCTCTCCAGCACCTGGTTGGGGAGGTGGGCGCACATAACCCGGGGGGGGGGGGGCACGATCATTTATTTATTTATTATTTTTTTTTGGGGGGGGCACCTTAATTCCTCCCCCCCCGCCGCGGCCCACGGCTCTGACGCCGTCTTTCCGCGGCGGCCCCCGGGGGGGGGGGGGCCTGGCGCTGGGACAGGAGCTGGGGCTGCATTCCTGAGGCCTCACTCATCCCCCCGTGCCCCCCCGGGTGTGAGAAAGTGGGGGTGGGAGGGGGTGCAGCAAAGTGGGGGGGGGCACCACGGGGACCCCCTCTTGCTGGAAGAGGGGTGTGGAACATCGCCCCCCCCCCCCCCAAACAAGCGCTGGGTGGTTTTGTGGCTTTGATTTTGCAAAGTTTGTGCCCCCCCCCAAGAAGAAAAATAAAAAATTAAAAAACTAAAAAATTAAAAAAATAAAAAATTAAAAAATTGGGGAAATAATGAGAAGTTTGGGAGCCCCCCCACAAGGAAAAAAGGGGAAAGGAGGGATTGGGGGGAATAAATTTTGGGGGGGGGGCTTTGAGGAGGAGCTCGGACGCGCGAGCGAGGTTGCAGTTGCGGGACGACATCGCCGCGGATCCTAGGGGGATTTTGGGGCAGATTTTGGGGGATTTTTTTTTTGGGGGGGGGTCTCCCCGCACTCACCGATTGAGGAAGGTGTTGCCGAAGGGGTTGAGGTTGCGGAAGGGTTTGTCGGGGTCGACGATGAGCGCGTTGCCCGGCGTCAGGCCCTCGGTGTCGCCGTGCATGATGGCCACGAAGGAGTCGGTGGTGGGCTCGGGGCCCACGCGGCTGCCGGGGACGTCGTGCTCCAGCAGGTAGCGGATGAAGGTGGTCTTGCCGGTGGAATATTGCCCAGCCACCAGCACCATGGGCTTGGTCTCGAAGTCGGCGTCCTCCAGGGGGGCCGAGTGGAAGTCGTGGAAGCGATAAAACTCCTCCACCGGCAGCAGTTTGGTGCGGTAGAGGCGCCGCAGCCCCTGGGTGACCGAGCGCAGCACCTCGGGGCTCCGCTTCTCCTGGCGCCGCAGCCAGCTGAACATCTTGGGGGGGGGGGTTATTTTTTGGGGGAGATTGGGTTTTTTTAGTTTTTGGGGGGTCGGGGGGTCGCGGGGTGGGCGCCGCGAGGGTGTTGGGTTGGGGTGAGAGGTGGCGGGGTGCAGGGAGGGAGAGGGGTGGGGGAAAAGGGGGGTTTGGGGGGTTAAAGGGGAGATTGGGGGGTTTGGGGGGTTTAGTGGGGGTTGGGGGGATTTGGGGAGAGTTTGGGGGGTTTGGGGAGGGTTGGGGGGTTGAGGGGGGTTTGGGGGGTTTTGGGGGAGGTTGAGGGGGTTTGGGGGGTTTGGAGGGGGTTGAGGGGGAGTTTGGGGGGTTTGGGGGGATTGGGGAGGGTTGGGGGGTTGAGGAGGAGTTTGGGGGGTTGGGGGAGGTTTGGGGGGGTTTGGGGTGTCCTAGGGGGAGGGTGGGGGGTGGAGAGGGCTGAAAATTGGGGGTGGGGGGAAAGCTCCCCAAAAATTGAAGCCGGGGGGAAGGAGTGGCCCCCTCCCCAAAATGTAAAGCCGGGGGGAAGGATCAGCCCCCTCCCCAAAAATCCACGCGGGGGGCCGCCCGCTCCCCTCCCCTCCCCTCAGCCCTCCCGGGGTCCCGCCGAGCGTCTGGGCCGCGGCCGGGAGGCGTCGGGGAGAAAAGTGCCGGTGGGGGGTGGGGGGGACACGAAGGGAGGGGGGGGGCCGGGCGAAGGCATCGCCATAAATTAGCGGGGCCGAGCTTGAGGCCGAGCCATAAAAACGGGGGAAAAAAAAATAAAAAAAAAATATGAAAAAAATAAACAGGCGGGGCCGGAGGGAGGGCGGCGTTCCCTTCCGCACAGCGCCGGACGCCTGTGGCCCCCCCGGGCCCCCCCCGGCGCTTCCCATGCTGGAAAATGGGAGCTGGGGGGGGAAACCCTAAAATTGGGGGGGCTTGGAAATAAGGGGGGCACCCCAAAAGGAAGAGGGATGGGATTTGGAGGGATTCACCCCAAAAAAGAGGGTCTGGAGTTAGGGGGATTCATTCACCCCCCCCCATAAAAAGAGGAGGATTTAGGGGGATTCACCCCAAAATGAGGGATGGGATTTCGGGGGGATTCACCCCAAAAGGAGGAGGGAAGGGATTTAAGGGGATTCACCCCAAAACACGGAGGGTGTGGAGTTAGGGGGATTCAGCCCAAAGATGGCCCAGATTTCGAAGGATTCAGCCCAAAAGGAGGATCGGGAGTTAGGGGGGATTCACCCCAAAAGGAGGAGAGTCCGGATTTAGAGGGATTCAACCCAAAATGAGGAGAATTCAGATTTAGAAGGATTCACCACAAAACACTGGGAGTCCAGATTTAGAGGGATTCACCCCAAAACGCGGAGAATCTGGAACTAGGAGAGATCCACCCCAGAACGCGGAGGGCCCCGAAAGCGGCGGAACTCACCCCAAAAGCGCGGCGGGAAGAAGCAGAGCGCGAGGCGGGCGCAGTTTTTAAAAAGAAGAGCGCTTTAATTTACACAGAAGTACTAAATGTACATAATTCTTTAAAAAACTCGGTATGCACAATAAATACAGTACAAAATTATTTTATAGTACTATATTTTCGTTGCCGACGGTGACCGCGGGCGCTGGGACCAGCGGGCGGGACGGGGGGGGCTCGGGGGGGGGGCGCCGGGGGCTTCTCCCCCCCTGCCGCTGGGCTTTGGGGCGTTTTGGGGCGTTTTACCTGGTTTTGGGGAATCACGGCGCAGGGGGGCCGGGCGGGACGGCGGCGACACCGGGGTGGAAGCGGTTCCCCCCCCCCCGGCCCCCCCGAGCGGCTTTTTGGTGGGAAATTGGGGAATTTGGGAGGTTTTGGGGTGGGAGCCGGCGCTGAACGGCCTTTTTGGTGAAAAAAAAGGGGGATTTGGGGTTCTTCGCCGGCTCGCGGGGGGGGGAAGGAAGAAGAAAAGGAGCTGCCAGTCCCCAGCCACGCTTCCTGCTCGGATTAAAAAAAAAAAAGAGAAAAAAAAGAAAAAAAAAAAAAAAGAGACACTAAACAAAACCCAACCGCGTTAATACACATTTTTTATATAGATGTAGATAAAAAAAAAAAAAAGGAAAACGCCGAATGTTGGCGCCCGGGGAGCGGCCTCCCTTCATTGCTCCCCAGGACCAGAAATCGAGAGAATTCCAAGAAAAATGCCCGAGGAGGAGCGGCCCGGCCCTCCCTGTGCGAAAACTGAAATAAAAAAAGGGGGAAAAAAGCGCCAAAAAAATTAAAAAAAAAAATCAAGAGGTGAGAGCGAGGCGCGGGCACGCGGTGACCCCCACGGCTGGAGACGCGTGCTGGAAGAAAAGCCGCAACCGTTTTGGGGAGATTCCTCCCTTTTTGGCGATGCCCCAGAGCGGGGACTTCTCCCCCCCCCCCCCCCCCGTGGGATTTGGGGGTGCACGGACGCTTTTAAGGCCTCTTTTGGGGACAAAACGAGAAGAAAAGGGAGCGGGGAGGGGGAGCGCGGGGCCTGAGCTCCCCCAGCTCCCAAGCTGGGCGGCGGCGGGGCGAAAACGGGCCGAATAAATAAAATCGCGGGGTTTTGGCTCAAAAAGCCCCCCCGCCACCAAAGGGCTGAGGCTTTTGGGGACGAGCTCCAGGCACCGAGGGGGGGGGGGGGAGCAGTTCCCAGGCCCGGGCCGTGGATTTATGGGTTATTTACGGGTTTTTTTCTCGGAAAGGAGACGAAAGAAGAGTTAAAAAATAAAAAATAATTAAAAAAAATAAAATAATAAAATAAATTCAAGGGGGGGGGGCGGCGCTCCAGGAGCTGGCGCGGCTCCAGCGGACGTGCAGGGCCGGCCCCGTCCCGCTGCCAGGAGCCCGGGGCACGCGAGGCTGCTTTTTGCCCCATTTTTTCCTTTTTTTCCCCAATTTTTTCATTTTTTCCCCATTTTTCCTTTTTTTTCCCCATTTTTCCTTTTTTTTCCCCCCAATTTTCCTTTTTTTTTTTTTCCCTTTTCCCGGTGAAATTGCCCCAAACGAGGCCCGGCCGCCCTTCTCCGGGCTGTGGGGGGGGGGGGCTCCTGCTTCCTGGGCCCCAAATTCACTCAATCTGACCCCAAAAACACTGGCTCCTGGCGCGGGGGGGGGGGGACGGAGCGAGTAAGGCATGGGGGGCACGCGGCGGCACCGGCTCGACCTCAGGCACGGCGAAAGGGGGGGGGCTCCGAGAGGGCAGAAACGGGAGCAGAAAGGGGAAAAAAAAGACAAAAAGCCACAAAAAAAAAAAAAATAGGATTTGGGGGGGGGTCGCCGAGGAGGAGACCCCGCTCAGAAATCGTGGGGGGGGGTGTCGGGGGCGTGCTGTGGACTTGCCTTCGGTGCGTAGTGTTTGCGGCTCCTTCCCGGGGCGCTGAGGGTCCAAAACCCCCCCGGGAATAATTTAGAGGAGGGGGGGGGGGGGGGCGCCCAAATTTCGCCTCTTTTTTTTTTTTTTGGGGGGGGGGCAGCGCCTGCAGAGTCCTCTTTGGCCTCCCGTTGGTTTGCCTCCGAGCCTGCTCCCCGGGGTGCTGAGATTGGGGGGGGGGGGATTTTTTGTTTTTTGGGGTGGGGGGAGAGAAAATAGACCGCCAGGTGGGGGGGGGGGGGGGTTGAGATTAGCCATTTGTTACAGAATCTAAATTACACAGCCAACAACACCTACGGGCCCCCCCCCAGTCCGCCCCCCGCGCTCGGCGGCCGGGCCCCTTCCTATCGATGCTGTGAAGGGGGGGGGGGCTCCAACGGGTGTTTTTTTTTTTTTTTGGGGGGGGGGGGGCTCCTCGTGGCGTCCTCGCTCGCTGTTATCTGTTCAACGTCCTGGCTCCAAGGCCGCCGTTGTGACTGGGGGCGAGGTAGGGGTCCGTGCGGCGGGCGGGCGAGGAGAAGGGCGAGGAAGAGGAGTTGTAGGAGGAGGAGGAAGGCGTCCGGCCGCCGGGCGGCCCCCCCGGCCCCGGCCCCGGCCCCCCCCCGGCCTGAGGTTGCTGCAGGTTGAGGATGCTGTCGATGGCGCTCTGCAGGTGCTCGGTGAGGGAGTCGTCCTGGGGGCTGTCGCTGGAGAAGCTGGCGTTGTCCACCTCCACCGACTCGGATTTCCTGCGCTTGGGGGGGGGCAGCGGCACCTCCCAGCCCAGCTCCGCGCCCCCCACCCCGGTGGCGGCGGTGGCGGCGGTGGCGGTGGCGGGGGGGGGCTCGTTTTTCAGCATCCCCCGGTAAAATTCCTCCTCCACCTCGGCCAGCTCCTTCAGGAGGCCGCTGGCGCTCGAGTCGTCGCCCTTCATTGGGGGGGGGGCGGCGGCGGCGCCGTCCTGCAGCGCGAGGAAGAGGAGCTTGGAGCCTTCCTCCGCCCGGCTCCTCTCCGCCACCGCCGGGGGGGCCTTGTGCGAGGCGATGACGCCCCCCCGCGAGCCGTCCTCCCGCTTGAGGGGGCCGCCGGGGGTCTTGTCGGCTTTGGGGGGGGGGGCGCCGCTTTTGGGGCAGGAGTCGGCCGGGGGGGGCTTCTCGGCCACGAAGGCGTCGACGTTCTCGCGGTAGGTCTTGCGGAGGGGCAGGCGGCAGGAGGGGGCGGCTTTCTTCTCCTGGGGGGGGGTGGGGGCACTGCAGCAGCAGCGCCGTGCTCCACCGTGCCGTTCATCTGCGAGGTGCTGGTGGTGCTGCTGGAGGCGGCGGTGCTGGGGGGGGGCTGCTCGGCGGTTTTGATCACCCTGCAGACCGGCGGGGGCGGCGGCGGCGGGGGCGGCGGGGGGCTGCTGGTGCACGGGGTCGAGGGCGGTGTTGTGCACCACCTTGCTGAGCCCGGCCTCCTGCTTGATCTTGAGCTTGAGGCCGATGCGGCTGCGCGCCTCGTAGGTCTTGATGGGGGGCTTGCTGCGCGAGGGCAGCGCGTCCTCGTCGCCGTCCAGCGCCGGGCCGGGGGGGTGGGGGGCGGCGGATTTGGCCCAAGTGACCGAGGGGGAGCCCCCGCCGTGCTTGATCACCAGTTTGGGGGGGTTGAGCGGCGGGGCCGGCTGCGCCGACGGAGCCTTGGGGTTGTCGGAGGCGAGCGCGGTGCCCGAGGAGGAGGAGGAGGAGGAGGAGGAAGAGGCCAGCGCTGCCGAGGACAGGCTCTGCGAGCGGGAGGAGGAGGAGGAGGAGGAGACGTACTCGTCTGCAAGGGAACAACGCGGGGTCAGGGGGGGGGACACACGGGAGACACCCGCAGGAGCCCCGGGGAGGAGGATCGGAGCCCTGAGGTGCTGCAGACACTCGTGGCACTGCATCCACCCGTGGCACTGCATCCACCCATGGTACTGCATCCACTCGTGGCACTGCATCCACTCGTGGCACTGCATCCACCTGTGGCACCGCAGCCACCCCCACGGCACCACATCCACCCATGGTACTGCATCCACTCGTGGCACTGCACCCACCCATGGCACTGCATCCACCCGTGGCACTGCATCCACTCGTGGCACTGCATCCACTCGTGGCACCGGAGTCACCACAGCACTGCATCCACCCATGGCACTGCAGCCATACCCATGGCACTACATCCACCTGTGGCACCGCAGCCACCCCCATGGCACCACATCCACCCATGGTACTGCATCCACTCGTGGCACTACATCCATCCACGGCACTGCATCCAACATCCACACCCGTGGCACTGCATCCACCCGTGGCACTGCATCCACCCATGGTACTGGATCCACCCGTGGCACTGCATCCACCCGTGGCACTGCATCCATACCCATGGCACTGCATCCACCCGTGGCACCAGAGCCACCCATAGCACTGCATCCACACCCACAGCACTGCTCCCAACATCCACACCCACGGCACTGCATCCACTTGTGGCACTGCACCCACCCGTGGCACCGCACCCACCCGTGGCACTGCAGCCACCCCTGGCACTGCACCCACCCATGGCACTGCATCCACCTGTGGCACTGCATCCACTTGTGGCACTGCACCCACCCGTGGCACCGCACCCACCCGTGGCACCGCTCCTGCCCCTCACAGCCGGCTGCGGCAGCGCCGTGCCCGGCCCCGGAGGGGGCAGGGAAGCAGCAGGAAGGAGGCAGGGGGTGAGGACGGGCGGGGAACGCGGAGCAGCAGCGCGTCCCCCACCTGGTTTCTCCTTGGCCAGCTGCTTGTCCAGCGCCAGCATGGTTTTCTCCTCCTGGATGAACATGCGGTCGATCATCACCATCTCCGCCGAGGGGCTGACCCTCTGCGAGGGGGAAAGGGGAGAGGGGGGAAAAAGGGAGAGGGGGGAGAAGGGGAGAGGGGGGAGGGGAAAAAGGGGAGAGGGAGAAAAAGGGGAGAGGGGGGAAATGGGGAGAGGGGGGAAATGGGGAGAGGGAGAAAAAGGGGAGAGGGGGGAGAAGGGGAGAGGGGAGAGGGGAAAAAGGGGAGAGGGATAAAAAGGGGAGAGGACTCGTCAGAGGACGGGGTTGGAGCCGGCCCTGCCGAGGACACGGCCCCATTCCCATGGGACAGGGGCTGAGGTGGGGGGGAGCTGCCTCAACGCCCCACCCCGCACAGCTCCCGGCCCCCAACCCCCTTGGGAAGGGTCGGGGGCAGCGCCAGGCCCTGCAGGACCACCTCCAACCCCCCCCCCGTGAGGTGTGCAGCCCCCCCCAGGCCTTACCCGGGACTCCTCCAGCAGCAGCAGGCGGTATTTGTTCAGCATGGCCTGCGTGCGCTTCAGCAGCTGGGCAGACACCACCTCGAACTCCTCGTCCACTGGGGGGGCAGAAAAAGAGGGGGGGGCTGTGAGGGGCTCTGGTTCTCAGCCGGGGGGCTCCTGGGGCTCGGGATCTTCAGAAAACACCCCGGGGAGCCCCCGGGTGTGGGGTCGCCCTGTCCCTGATGACCCTGAGGACCCTCGGGTGCTGTCCCTAATGACCCCGAGGACCTTTGGGTGCCATCCCTAATGACCCCGAGGACCTTCCTAATGACCCCGAGGACCCTCAGGTGCCGTCCCTAATGACCCCGAGGACCTTTGGGTGCTGTCCCTGATGACCCCGAGGACCTTTGGGTGCCGTCCCTGATGACCCCGAGGACCTTTGGGTGCCGTCCCTAATGACCCCGAGGACCTTCCTAATGACCCCGAGGACCTTTGGGTGCTGTCCCTGATGACCCCGAGGACCTTTGGGTGCTGCCCCGCGAATTCACGCTTTTCGGAGCGACGGCACCGCTGTCATTTCCTTTTTTTTGGCTCTAAAACCAGCCCACGTGCCCCTTTTTTTAAAATTTTTTTTGCATTTTTAAAGCAGATCTGGCCCCGCCGTGCCCCCCCGGTGATTTGGGGGTCGCGGCAGCCCCCCCGCAGCGCTCACCCTTCCTGTAGTCCTGCGGGGAGGGCAGCATCCCCTGGTAGACGTGGTAGGGCAGCAGGCGCTGCAGCGCGTCCTCGAAGGAGCGGAAGGAGGATTTGTAGTCGGGGTGCAGCACCGCGCCCTGCTGCTTGTGCAGCTGCTCCAGGAAACTGGGGGGAAAAAAGGGAAAAAAGGGAAAAAAAAAAAAAAAAAAAAAAAAAAAAAAAAAAAGGGGGAGAGGAGCCCCGAAATCACCACGCAGCCCCCGCCGCGGCGAGGAGCCGCCGAGGACTCCCGCGAGGAGCCTGTTTTTTTTTTTTTGGGGGGGTTGTTGGAAATTGGGAAATTCGCCCCCCAAAGCGGCCCCAGATGAGGGTTTGGGTTGAAAAATGATCAATTTGCTTAAATGGGAGGGGTTTTTTTGGCCCCGCCGTGCACTCACCAAGCCTCTTTGCTGGGCTGTAGTGTGGGGGGTTTCTTCAGGCTGCCGAGCTTGCTGTCATACTGGGGGGGGGGAAAAAAATATCAGAGGTGAGGGGGGCAGACGTAGGACTGCGGGGGGGGTCCTCTAATTGGGGGAATTCCTCCTCTTTTTGGGATTTAGGGACCCCGAGCGGGGTTGGGAGGAGTGGCGGCTGCCCTAGGAGGGCAGGGATGAGGTGAGGGGGGGTTGGAGCAAGAAATTAGGGGGGGTTTGGGCATGGAGACCCCCCCCCGGGTGGATGTAAGGATCCTTTGTGGGGTCCCCAAATGAATTCCAAGAGAATTTTTGGGATCCACGGCTCCCGTCCCAGCTCGGTGGGTGCCGGACCCCCCCCGGGAGCCCCCCCCTTGAGCCCTCACCAGGGTTGGGGTCTGCACGGGGCCGGAGGGCACGAGCTGCGGGAGCCCCTTCCCCACCACCTGGATCTGCAGGGGGCCTTTGGCCAGGTTCAGGCCCGACACCGAGCTGATCACTCCGGGCTTCGCCTGCAAAAAAGAGAGAAAAAAGAAAAAAAAAAAACAAAAAAAAATTAGTTTTGGGTCCCAAATCCCCCAAATCGCAGCTCCTCGACCTCCGATGTGTGGTGAGAAGCAGAGGAGCTTCCCCCCCCCCTCCCTGCTCAGGTGGAAATTCAGCGGTTTAAAAACCCATTTCTGCACAAAAATAGGTTTTGTTCTGCTTTGTGCCCCCCGAAATTTGTGTCAAAAAACAAAATTCCCCCCAAAAACAGCGCCTGGCCCTGCAGGGAACGAATCCCCCAAGGTTTTCTTGCTGGGGCAGTGTCCGGCTTGGCTCCGAAACGGGGCGAATTCCCAGCAAAACAGGTAAATGGTGAAAATACCTGAGATTTGTCTCACCTGGGCGGGCTGCTGGATGGCGAGGGGGGGTCCCGGCTTGCCCTGGGCCGCGGCCCCCTTCCCGGCGGGGATGGGCGTGGGGGCGCTGGGGAAGGGCTTGCTCTCGGCGGGCGCCGGGGCGGCGATACCTGGGGGGGGTGACATGGGGAGGTCACCCGCACGCACCCCCCCCCTCAAGGGTCCTGCCAGCACCGGGCTGAGCTTCATCCGTGGTGCTGGAAAACCCCAAAAGCCCCCAAAGCCCCCCAAAACCTCCCAAAGCTGCCCCAGAACCCCAAAAAGCCCCCCCAAAGCCCCCAAAAGACCCCCCAGAACCCCAAAAAGCCCCCCTAGAAACCCAAAAAGCCCCTCCAAAAAAACAAAAAGCCCCCCCAAAAAAACAAAAGCCCCCCCAAAAAAACAAAAGCCCCCCAAAACTCCAAAAAGCCCCCCCAAAGCCCCAAAAAGCCTCCCCAAAACCTCAAAAAGCCCCCGAGAACCCCAAAAAGCCCTCCCAAAAACCCCAACCCCTCCAAAACCCCAAAAAGTCCCCAGGGATGGCCCCAACCCAAATCATGCCAGGCTGGGGGGGGGGGTCAATGAGGTTGGGGGGGATAACGAGGTCTTGGGGGAGGGTAACAAGGTCTGGGGGGGTCAATGAGGTTGGGGGGTAACGAGGTCTGGGGGGGGGTCACCAACCTGTGGTGGGCGTCGGGCCGGTGGGGGGCGCGTGGCTGTGTGGGGGGGCGGGCGTGGTGGTCACGGCCCCCCCCTGGCTGCTGACCAGCACGGAGGAGGGCTGGCTGCTGAAGGGGCCGAGCGGGGGGGCGGGCTGGCTGGAGGGGGGCTGCTTGGCCTGCAGGATCAGCCCCTGCGGCACCTGGGGGGGGGCGAGAGGAGGGCTCAGGAGGTGCCCCCCACCCCAAAAAGGATTTGGGGGGGGGGGGTTGAGGGGGTCTGCTCGCGCCGCGCTGCTCCTGCTCCGCGCCACGGGGCCCCAAACCCCAAAAAAAACCCACGCTCGTTGCCCTTTCTGTCCCTTTTTGTCCCCATTTTTGCCCCCCCACCCCTTAATTAGGCGGGGGGGGCACTAATGAGGGCCTCGTGGCCCCGGTTTGCCCCCCCCCACCCTGGGCGGCCCCCCCCGCCCCATCCCGTGGGGGCGCAGGCCCCCGAGGGCGCCCCGAGCCCCGTGTGGGGGGGGGGGGGGGGTCTTAGGGTCCTAAAGCGAGGGGGGAGCCCCCCCGGCCTTGTTAGCTCTTAATTACCTGCGGGAACCTGTCCAGTAATTGCTTCTGCTGAGGAGCGGGGCTGGGGGCGGCCGGCAGGGGGGGGAAGGGGCCGGGCACCAGCTGAAAGCTCCGCTGAGGCTCCCCCAGGTGGAGCCCCGGGGGGGGGGTCGGGGGCTTGGCCCCCCCCCCCTGGGGGGGGAACTGCAGCTGGAAATGGGGGGAGTGGGAGTGGGGGCGTCCGGGGGCCGCAGCCGGGGGCTGCCCCTCGCAAGGGGGCTGGAAAGGGGCCGGAGGTTGGGACGGGGGCGCAGGGGGGCAGGGGGCGTGGGGGCGAGGGGGTTTTGGATGACGTAGAGCCCCCCCGCGAGGGGGGCCTGGGGGTGCAGGAGCGGGCGAGGGGCTCGGAGGGGGGCGGGGGTTGGGAGGGGGGGCGCGAGTGGGGGCGGGAGGGGGCGGGAGAGGGGTTGGGGCTGCGAGGGGGCGGGCGGCGTGCGGGGAGGGCATTTGGGGGGGGGGGGCAGCTGGGGGCGTCCCCCCCAGGGGGGAGCGAGGGAGGGGGACGGGGAGGCTCCAGGGAGCTTCTGCTGCCCCGCGGGAAGCTGCAACAGAGAAGGAAAAGCCAGAGGTTAGTGGCAGCCCCGCAAGCCCCCGGCCCCCCCCGGGGTCTCCCCGCAGCCCCCACCCCCGGGGGTCGCCCCCTGCCCCGCGCTGAGCCGAGGGGAGAGGGGTTGGGGGGTTGGGGGGGTTTGGGGGGGAAGGGGGGGAAGGGAGAGGCCCCACAGCCCCAAATTGCTGCCCCAGGGGGGTGTCAGGAGGATCAGGGCTTGGGGGGGGGTTTAGGAGGGGGGTGACAGCCCAAATAATTAATGGGGGGTTAATGGGTGGGTTGGTAATTAATAGGGATGGTAATGGGCTGGCCTCGTTAATTAATAGGGGTGTTAATGGGATGTCCCGTTAGTTAACGGGGGTGGTAATGGGATGGCCTGGTAACTAACGGGGGTGTTAACGGGACGCCCCCATTAATTAACAGGGATGTTAACGGGATGTCCCGTTAATTAATAGGGATGTTAACGGGATGTCCCATTAATTAACAGGGATGTTAACGGGATGTTCCAGTAACTGATGGGGATGGTAATGGGACAGCCCCATTAATTAACAGGGATGTTAATGGGATGGCCTGGGAACTAACAGGATGTTAACGGGATATCCTGTTAACTAATGGGGATGTCAACAGGATGGCCCCATTAATTAACAGGGATGTTAACGGGGTGTCCCATTAATTAACGGGGATGTTAACGGGATGTCCCAGTAACTAACGGGGACGTTAACGGGATGTCACAACAATTAACATGGATCTTAACGGGATGGTCCCATTAATTAACAGGGATGTTAACGGGATGTCCCATCAATTAACATGGATGTTAACGGGATGGCCCCACTAATTAACAGGGATGTTAACGGGACAGCCCAGTAACTAATGGGGATGTTAACGGGATGTCCTATTAATTAATAGGGATATTAACAGGACGGCCCCATTAATTAACAGGGATGTTAACGGGGTGTCCCGTTAATTAACAGGGACGTTAATGGGATGTCCCATTAATTAACGGGGACGGCCCTGGCCCACCCAGCCCAGCCCTCCTGGCAGCGGCCCCCAGGGGCTGTAGGGGAGGAAGAGGAAGAGGAGGAGGAAGAGGAGGAGGAAGCAGCCGGGGGGGTTAGTGGGGACGCGGGGGCAAAAGCAAGCTGGGGGGGGGGAGCGGGGCTGGGAGGGGGGACAGGGGGACAGGGGGACGGACGAGGGGACGCCCCCGGCCGAGAGCCACCCCCGGGGCTGGGGGGGGGCATTTGGGGAGGGGGGGACCGAGACGGAGCAAAACCGGGGGCACCCACGGGTGCGGCGGTGCCCGGGAGCGGTTTGGGGTGCCCTCAGGATGTGCTGGGGTAGGGTCTGGATGTGTAGCTGTGAGGGTCACCAAAATACCGAGATTTGTCACCAAAACGCCACCATTGTCACCGAAATGCTACCATTGTCACCAAAACGCCACGATTTGTCACCAAAACGCCACCATTTGTCACCGCAAACTGCTCTTTGTCACCAAAATGCCACGATTCGTCACCAAAACATCACCATTTGTCACCAAAATGCCACCATTGTCACCAAAACCCCAGGATTCGTCACCAAAACGCCAAGATTCATCACCAAAATGCCACTGTTGTCACCAAAACGCCAAGATTTGTCACCAAAACACCATCATCGTCACCAAAACCCCACGATTTGTCACCAAAATGCCACCATCGTCACCAAAACACCAAGATTTGTCACCAAAACGCCACCATTTGCCACCACTACACCCCAACTTGTCACCCAACCACGACTGTCACCAGCAGCCCGCGGTTCCTCGCCACCAACCCGCGCTTTGTCACCAATTAGCTGCCGTTCGTCACCTCCAGCCTGAGATTTTTCACCAAAAAAACGAGATTTGTCCCCAATCCACGGCTTGTCACCACCAATCCGTGCGGTATCACCGATAAACCGCAGCTTGTCACCAACAAACGGCAATTTGTCACCAAGGAACTGTTACTTTTCACCAAAAAGCCACAATTTGTCACCAACAAACCGCAATTTCTCACTGACAAGCCATGATTTGGCACCAACAAATCACCATTTTTCACCATTAAACTTATTTTTCACCAATAAACCATTATTTTTACCAACAAACTGCCATTTGGCACCAACTAACCATGGTTTGGCACCAACAAACCACGATCTGTCACCAAAAATGGTGATTTTTCACTAATAAATTCTTATTTTTTACCAACAAGCCATGATTTGGCACTGAGTAACCATGCTTTGGCACCAACAAACCATGATTTTTCACCAAGAAACTTATTTTTCACCAATAAACCATGATTTTTCACCAACCAACTGCCACTTGGCAACAACTAACCGTGACTTTTCACCAACAAACCACAACTTTTCACCAATATCCCACCATTTCCCACCAACAAACCACGATCTCTTACCAAAACCGGTGACTTTCCCCCAATAAATCGTTATTTTCCACCAAAACAAACCCTTATTTTCCACCAACTAACCGCCCCTTGGCACCCACCAACCACAATCACCCCGACAAGCGGGCAGCTCAGCCTTGGTGATGCCGGGACGCCGCGCGGTGCCACCGGGGCCTGAACCCAATCCCCGATCCCCGATAACCCACGGGGCTCAGCCCCGGCACCCATGGGGACCCCGAACCTGTCCCCGGGCACCCACGGGGACACCAAACCCATCCTGGGCACCCACAGGGACACCGAACCCGTCCCTGGCACCCATGGGGACACCAAACCCGTTCTGGGCACCCATGGGGACAAAAAACCCATCCCTATTACCCATGGGGACACCAAACCCGTCCCTGGCACCCACGAGGACACCGAACCTGTCCCCAGCACCCATGGGGACCTCAAACCCGTCCTGGGCACCCATGGGGCCACCGAACCTGTCCCTGGCACCCACGGGGACACCAAACCCATCCCTATTACCCATGGGGACACCAAACCCATCCCTATTACCCACGGGGACCCCGAACCTGTCCCCGGCACCCAACGGGGACCCCGAACCCGTCCCCGGCACCCAATGGGGACCCCGAACCCGTCCCCGTCCCCCACGAGGCATCCCCCCCGCGGTGCGGATCTACTCGCCTGCTGCAGGAACATCTGCATGGAGTCCTGGCTGATGACGGCGCCGGCGGCCGCCTGGCCCAGGATGATTTTTTCGGGGCTGGAAGAGGCCAAACCGGGGCTGGGCTGAGCCGGGGCGGGCGGCGGCGGCGGAGGCGGCGGGGCGGGCGGCGGGGGCTGCACGCTGAGCTGCAGCGGCGGCGGCGCGGCGGGCGGCTGCGGGGCCGCCTGGACGGTGAGGATGGGCGACTGCTCGGCGCCGGGGAGGAGGCCGGCGGCGGAGGCGGGTTGTGGCTGCACCAAACCGGGGCTCTGGCTGCTGGCGGCGGCGGCGGCGGAGGGGGGCTGGATGCTGACGGCGGGGCCCAGGTTGTCGGCGGCGTTGAGCATGGCCACCTGGCTGGGCAGCGTCACCCCCTGGATCACCGTGGGGCCCGGCTGGCCGATGGCACCGCCGGGCAGCGAGGCGGCCACCGCCGGCTGGCTCTGCGTGGTGAGGCCGCCGGCCAAGGAGACGGGCATCTGGAAGAGGGCCGGCTGCCCCACTTGGCCCGGCTGCAGCTGGATGGGGGCCGAGAGGATGTGAGCGGTGCCGTGGGCGTTCTGCGAGGTCAGCACCTGGCCCAGGTTGAGCTGCCCGGCCAGGTTCTGGTTGGTGAGGATCTGCGCCGGCAGCGCCTGGTTGGCGATCAGCTGCCCGCCCGGCCCCGGGCTGGTGATGATGTGAGCCTGGCCGCTGGCGTGCGAGGCGGCGAGGATTTGGCCGCCCATGTTGGCCGGCAGGGCCGAGAGCTGCTGCGGGAGCTGCACGGCGGAGGCGCCGGCCAGCTGCCCGGGGAGCAGGAACTGGTTCTGGCCCTGCAGCACCGCCTGCGGCACGTGCTGCGCCGGGATGACGATGCTGCTGCCCTGGTTGAGGAGCTGCACGCTCATGGGCTTGCTGAGCGCCGGCTGCTGCGGCGGGGGCTGCTTGAAGACGTTGGCCGGCAGCCCCTGGGGGAAGCCCGAGAGCACCACGTTCTGGCCGGCCTTGCCCGCCATGAAGGTGAGGTTCTGCTGCGCCTTCTGCTGCTGCAGGGCGGCCTCGTTGGGGATGGCGAGCGCGGCGTTGTTGGGGGCGAAGGGCTTGGGGGTGATCTGGTAGAGCTTCTGCTGCAGGACGCCGGCGGGTTTGGGCTGGATGGGGGTGGGCGTGCGGTGGATGATGACGTTCTGCGCCTGCACCAGGGGGCTGCTGAGGCTGGAGGTGACGGTGAGGGGCTGCGAGGCCGGGGCGCCGGCCACGCCGCCGAACACGGAGCCGCCGTTGAGCGTGGTGGTGGCCACGGCCGGCAGGTTCTTCTGCAGCACCAGCCCGGCGCCCTGCGGCGAGACCCCGGCCGAGGCCAGCGTCACCTGCTGCTGCTCGGGGGCCGGCTGGGCGATGTAGCTGCCCACGGGCATGGCGGCCACCGGCGAGGGCTGCACGGGCTTGGCGATCAGCTGCTGCGCCGGCTGGTTGATGGCCATCACCTGCTGGCCCACCACCTGGATGGGCGCGATGCCCAGCGCGCCGCCGGGGCTGCCGTTGGGCAAGCCCTGCAGGTTGGAGATGGGCTGGATGGTGACGTTGCCCAGCCCCACCTGCTGCAGGAAGGGCTGCACGCTGATGGCTTTGTTCACCACCTCGGCGCCCACCGGCTGCTGCACCAGCGCCTGGTGCGTGAGGACGGCGGGCTGCTGCAGCCCCAGCAGGTCGGCGCCGCCGGAGAAGATCTGCGGGGCGCCGTCGGAGGCGGCTTGCACCACGGGCTGCAGCGTGGGCAGCTGGAAGGAGCCCAGGTCCAGCTCGGCCTCGGCCTCCAGCGTCTGCTCCGTGATGTTGGCCTCCTGCAGGCTCTGCTGGAGGATGTCGCAGGGCTGCTCCGCGTTGGGCAGGGCGGCGGCGGCGGCGGCGGCGCCGCTGCCGGTCGGGGAGCCCAGGATGTCATCCTCCAGGAAATCGAGGTCCACGCTGGTGGCGGGCTGGCTCTGCTCGGCGTTCAGGTGGTTGCCGGAGGGCTCCTGGACGTGCAGCTGGGACGCGGGGGGAGAGAGGAGAAGGAGTTGGATTGGGGGGTGTGGGAGAAACGGGGGGGAGGTTTCCTGCTCTGCCTCGCGGCCCCGCCGGTGCTCGCAGCGCTCGTGGTGTGGGGATGGCAAAGCTCTGCACAAAGCATCGCCACGGGGAGCCCGGAGCTGCCCGGGACACCTCGAGGAATGAGCCTGGACCCGGTGTTAGGAGCCAGCGGGGTCAGGGCACGCTCCTCGCCCTCCCTAATTCCTCGGGGATAAACCCGAGGCTGCTGCCGGGGCTGGAGGGGGAAATTCTGCTCCCTAAAGGCTCTCAGCGAGAGCCCCGCGCCTCCCCTCGCGCCCAGCACCTCGCGCTGCCCCGCACCCGGGAGGGAGAAGCGCCTTTGGAAGAGGAGAATCCAAAATCCAGCAGAAAATTTAAATCTATGAACTAATTAAAGGCACGCAGAGCTAACCCTCAGCCCTCTGCTACGCTCAGCGGCGATAAATCAGCAGCGGCTTTGAGCAAAGTCCTCAGGAAAAAAATAAAGAGCAACGCGAACAGGAACGGAGGGGACAAAAAAAAAAAGGTTCTGTTAAATTTACGTGCAGGTGGAGGGGGAAAAAATGACCTTCGGGCCAAAAAAAATGGGTTCTTGGGGCAAAAAGAGAAGGGTTTTAGAGTTTCTGCCTCTCGTTTTCCTCTGCTATTCCAGTGGGATGTGAGGGGGAGGAAGAGGAGCGCTCCCTGCTCCACCCGGGGGGAGCGAAGCGGATGGTGAGGAGACATTTTTGCTCCAAAACGCCCGAATTTTCCCCAAATTCCCCCTGGAGGGCTGGGAGCGCCGCTGCTCCTTCCCTGCTCTCCTTCCTCCCGCGAGCATCGGGTTTGGCTCCCCCCGACCTGGTTGGGGGCGGGGGGGACCCCTTGGGGCTGCTTCTCTCCAGATCCGGGGAGCACTGCCTGCAAACGAGCCTCAAAACCAAAAAAAAAAAACCAAAAAGGGGGAAAAAAATCAAAAGGAAGGTTTCTAAGCTACCGCTCCCCACGTAGGAATGACCCAAATACATACCCCAGCACCTTCAAAAAAGGCACTGGCTGCATCTCCTGTGTTGTCCAGGAGATCATCACTGTCAATCTGTAATTAAAAAGATTTAATTTACTTTCTTTACACGGAGTATGAAAAAAAAATCATGAAAAAAAACAACAAAAAAAAAAGCCCAGTTCAGCGCTGACTGGGAACGGCGCGCGGGCAGCGGCGGGGCGAGCCTCCCTCCCAGCCTTCCCGGGAGAACACCCGTTTTTGCCTGAAATGGCCCCAAAATGCCGGGTCGAGCGGCGCCCGACCCCTTTCTGCCGAGGTCCCCGAAGCGCCGCCACCAGGGCTTGGGCAGAGCCCGACAGAAGCGAGGAAAAAGGGGAAAAAAGGGAAAAAAATAATAATAATAAAAAAAGAGTCGTGGAAGTGGAAGGGGTCTCAGCCCGGGGTTGTCTTTGACCGGCGCAAACGTTTTTTTTTTAGGCAAAATTTTTTTAGTTTTGCTTTTTCCCCGCGAGCGAGGCCCCCGCTCACCTTCTCGGATCCATGGAGGAAGTCGTTCAGGGCCTGGGGGTCGCTGTAAAACAGGAGGGGAAGAGTTTAGGGGGCAAAAACCTTCAGGGGACGGACCCCCAATCCCCACGGGGTAACGAGGGGCCGGGCAAAGCGCCCTGTGCAGCCCTAGGTGGATTTTTTTTTGGGGACAGAACACAATAAACCACCAAACTCCCCATTTCCAGCCGTTTGGGCACCCTCCCGAGCGCACCCAGGGGCTCTTTTTTTTTTGGGGTCTCTCAGAATCAATCTGAGGCCGGTGGAGGAAGAGCAGCGAAGCCGCTGGCGGCCCCCCCAAAATCCCACTCACCAAATGACATCAAGCAAGCACCGGCCGTCTTCATCATCCATGTCAACTGCAAAGAGAGGAGAGGAGAGGAACGTTATTGGGGTGGGGGCACCACGGGGAGCCTCTCCCCCCGGGGGGGGCACCTACCTAGGGGCGCTCGCCGCCGCTCATCCTGCCCGGGCCCGCCGCAAAATCCCCGCGCACGACCAGATCTGCTCAGGCGCTGGGGGTCCTCTGGGCTTCAGCCTCCCTGAACACAAATAATGGAGTTATTTTGGGGTGTTTTGGGGTGTTTTTGCAAGGGGCGGGGCGCCGGCTCCCCCCCGCCGCCTCCTGGCGCGAGCCCCAGCCGGAGAGAGCCAAGCAGGCCCAAAAAACCCATCCAGAAGGGACAAAAAAAGCCCTTTTTACAACCAAAATGGGGGAGCGGGGAGAGGGAGGTCGGCGGGTCCGTCCTACCCGACGCCAAGCGAGGTTTGGTGCATGTTTTGGGGGCGTTTGTACGTTTTTGGGGTGTTTCTTTGCATGTTTTGGGGCGTTTGTATGGTTTTGGGACATTTCTTTGCGTGTTTTTGGGGCGTTTGTACGGTTTTGGGATGTTTCTTTGCATGTTTTTTTGGTGTTTGTATGTTTCTTGGATGTGTCTTTGCATGTTTTTGAGGCATTTGTATGGTTTTTGGGGCGTTCGTATGGTTTTTGGATGTTTCTTTGCATGCTTTTGGGGCGTTTGTACGTTTTTTGGATGTTTCTTTGCATGCTTTTGGGGCGTTTGTACATTTTTTGGATGCTTCTTTGCATGTTTTGGGGGCGTTTGTATGTTTTTGGGGCATTTCTTGGCACATTTTTGGGCTATTTGGGTTCAGAAGGGGGAGCCAAGGGTCTCCTTCTGACAACCTCAGCCCCAGCCGCCCTCTTTGCCAAACCCCTTTTGAGGAGCAAGGATGGGAAACGCTCGTTTTGGGTTTATTTTTCTTTTTCCCCGTCGTGTTTTTGGTGTTATTTTGGTGTCCCCCCCCCGCCAAGATCTGCTCCGCAGCTGTGGGCTGGGCAGGGCTCAAATGAGGCCGCTAACGAGCTCCGAGCTAACGAGGAGGCGCGAGCCAGCTCAAAAAAGGGACGGGGAACGAGCGGGGAACCTGCTGGGGGGGGGGACCCCGCGGGGCTCCACGCAGCACCACGACCCTGCCCAAAATTTGGGGGCTCCCCACGACCGCCCCCCCGGCTGGGGGAAGGCAGCAGGAGAGGAATTCCCCAATTTTGTGCCTTGGGAATTGGATTTGACCCCAGGCGGGCTCGTTTCTGAGCAGCCGGATGGCCAAAAACCCTACAAAAACCAGTGGGGGCTTCACCGGGGTGCTGGGGGGCAAGAAAACGGTGCCAGGAGCCCACCGTGTCCCCCCCCCCGCGTCCCCTCCCCTCTTGCTGCCCATTTTGACGCACCGGGGTGTCAAAAACCATCATCAGGCCGAGCCCAGAGCATCCAAATCGGGGATTCTCCACCCAAAATCCCCCCTGGCGACGCCAAACCGAGCGGTTACGGGAACGCAGAGCTGGATGGGGACCCAGCACCGAGCCCGGGTTGCCCAAATCCCCTGACTTTGTCCTTAAAATCCGCCCCGCTCCTCCCGATGTCTCCCGACCCCCCGGGGGGGGTCGCCCACCCCCTGCCCGCTGCGGGAACGCGGAACCCCGGGGAGGACTTTACACCTTGGGGACGCCTCCGGACTTTACCCCCTGCACCGCCCGGCGAGGAGAGGTGGAAAAACCAACCCCGAGCGGGCACCTCGGCCCCACAGACCCCCAAAAATCCCCCCAAAATTCACTCCTGACCCCCCCCCTGCAGGCGTCACCGCTTTGGGACCACCAAACTTTAGGGTTTAGGGTGGAGCGAGCTGCAGGACCCCACCCGTCCTGCGCCCCACGGCGCCACCCGCTCCTTTTCCCACCCTTTCGGGTGCCATTTTTCTCTTTTTGAGGTTTTCTCCAGCAAAATTGACCCCGGAGCCACGGGACGGGGGCGGGGCCCTGCTGTGGGACCCCGGGGAAGCCCCCAGGTCCTGCCAGGAGCCCCCCCCTCACGCTGATAAATATTTGAGCCGTAAGGAGCCGCTGCGCGGGGTGCTGCTCTTCTTCTTCTTCTTCCTTTTTTTTTTTTTTGTTTTTTTTTTTTTTCCTTCTTCGCTCGCAGAAATTTAAAAAAGGAAACGGGGCAGATTCTGAACATACCGACGGCCAGCGGCTATTTTTAACGGCCGGCTCCCGAGCGCCGTGCCCGGGAGCTCCAGGAACCGGGCGCGAGCGGCGCTGCCCCCAGCAGCCCCCTTTGTGTCCCCCCCCCCCCCCCGAGGGTCAATCCCAAAATTTCGGAGGCCGGCGGCCACGAGCAGAGCCCGCGGGGGCCCTGCTCCGGTTTAGGCTCCCAGCGCCGCTCCGATTCAGGTTCCCAGCTCTGGTTTAGGCGCCCTGCTCTGATTCAGGTTCCTCGTGGTGATTCGGGTCCCCAAATCTGCTCCGATTTCGGTTCCCAGCTCCGCTTCGATTCAGGCTCCTGGTTCCACTCCGATTCAGGCTCCCAGCACCGATTTCGGTTCCCAGCTCTGCTTCGATTCAGGCTCCCCACTTCACTTTGATTCAGGCTCCCGGTTCCACTCCAGTTTCAGTTCCCAGCTCCACTCCGATCCAGGTCCCCAGTTCTGCTCCGATTTCGGCTCCCAGCACCAATTCAGGCTCCCCAGTCCACTCCAATCCAGTTCAGGCTCCCTGCTCCAGTTCAGGTCCCCAGCTCCACTCCAATTTAGGCTCCCCATTCCAATCCAGTTCAGGCTCCCCGCTCCGCTCCAGGTCCCCAGCTCCACTCCGATTCAGCCTCCCTGCTCCACTCCAATTCAGGTCCCCAGCTCTGCTCCAGTTCAGGCTCCCAGCACCAATTCACGTCCCCAGCTCCACCCCAATTCATCCTCCCCGCTTTGATCCAGTCTCCCCATTCCTCCCAGTCCCCAAGACTCCACCAAAAACCATCTCCATCCTCCCACCCCTCCCGACCAGCACCTCTCTGCGCCCCAGGACCCCCAACCCCGAGAAATTCGGGGTGCCCACGGCCCCCACGCCCCCCCCAGCCCCCCGATTCACCGGTGCCTGGTGGGAGGCAGGAGCCGGGCGCCCGCTGCTCGCTCCCCTTCCCTCCCTCCTTCCTCCTCCCAGCGCCGCCTTTTGCTCCAAATCATTTCCAGACTTCGCTCGGGAGCGGCACCGGGGGCCCTCGGCGGTGCCCGGGGAAAAAGCCAAACACCGGCGCCGGGCCTGACCCCGAAACCCGAGAATTTCGGCCAAATTTTCCCCTCAAAAATCAACCAGAGAGCTCCCACCACTCCCTTCCCTCTCTCCAAGCCCACCGCGGCCGCTGGCGGTGCTGCAAACGAGGCGATTTCGCCCCGATTTCACCCCGATTTCGCCCCGATTTTGGCAGGTTTCCCCGCGGTGGCGTGATAACCCCTCAGAGCCTGAAATTGGGCAGCCCCTTCCTGCCAAAACCCCCAAATTTGGCAGCCTGCTCCTACCAAAAACCCCAAATTTGGTGGCCTGAGCCCGGCAGCGCCGCGGCCACCGCGCCAACGACTCCCCAGCACCAAGCTGGGCTCCGCCAAGGCGCCGGGGAGAAAATTTTGGCCATGGGGGCCGAGGAAGAGGAGGGCTGCACCCATGGGGGGCTTGGGGAGGAAGGAGGGGGTCCCACCGGGTGTCCCCATGGCGCTGTCACCCTCCAGCATCGCCCGGCACCAAGCGGCCCCCGGTAGCAGTAGGAGGGGGCCACCCGCACCCCAAGGCACCCTGAGGTGCCCCAAAGCACCCCAAGGTACCCCCAGGGCACCCCAAAGTGCCCCCCAAGGCACCCCAAAGCATCTCGAAGTGCCCCAAGGTACCCCCAAAGCACCCTGAGGTGCCCCCAAGGCACCCCAAAACACCCCAAGGTGGCCCCAAGGCACCCCAAAGCGCCCCCTAAGGCACCCTGAGGTGCCCCAAGGCACCCCAAAGCACCTCAAGGTGCCCCGAGGCACCCCAAAGCACCCCCAAGGCACCCCAAGGTGCCCCAAGACACCCCCCAAGGCACCCCAAGGTGCCCCAAAGCACCCCAAGGCACCCCCCAAGGTGCCCCAAGGCACCCCCTAAGGCACCACAAAGCACCCTGAGGTGCCCCAAGGCACCCCCAAAGCACCCCAAGGTGCCCCAAGCCCAGTGGGGACCCCCTGAGCCCACCGGGCCCCTCGTGGGGTCAGCAGGGCACGGGGCTGGGGGTGCTGATGGCAACAAGGTGGGTGCTCAGTGTGGGGGGTGCACAACATGGGGGGGTGCACAGCACCCAGGGGGGCAACGTGGGGGCACAGAATGCCAGGGGGGTGCAGGATGTGGGGTACGACACCCAGGGGGGCACAATGTGGGGGGCGCAGGATGCCAAGGGGGGGCACAATGGCAGGGGGTGTAACCCCTGGGGGGGGCACCGTGAGGGGTGCACAGCACCTGGGGGGGCGCAATGGTAGGGGGTGTATGACATCGGGGGGGTGCATCACTTGGGGGGGGGCACAACATCATCGGGGGGGCAATGCCAGGGGGTGTAACACCGGGGGGGGCACATCAGGGGTGCAGAACACCGGGGGGGGGGCACATCATCATAGGGGACGTCACCGAGGGGGCCACAACATCATGGGGGTGCAATGGCAGGGGGTGTAACGTCGGGGGGGCAATGCCAGGGGTGTACAACATCGGGGGGGCAGACCACCATAAGGGACATCATGGGGGGGGGGGGGCACAGCGGCAGGGGGTGTAACACCGGGGGGGGGGGGCACATCAACAGTGAGGGGGCTCATCAACAGTGCGGGGGCAATACCAGGGGCGCACAACATCCGGGGGAACATCCCCGGGGGGGCCATCCCCGGGGGTCGCGGCCCCCCGGCCGTGCCGAGCGAACAAAAGGCGGGGGCGTCGGGGCGCGGAGGGGGGCGCAGGAGGAGGGGGGGGCGCAAACTCCACTTTATTCGGCCGCGGCTCCCCCGGGGCTCGTGGGGGGGGGTCCGGGAGAGCGGGGAGGGGGCGGGGAAAAGGGGCGGGGGGAGGGGGGAGAGAACCGGGAGGGGAGGAGGAGGAGAGGGGGGTGGGGGGGGGGCGAGAAAAGCGGCGGGGCTCGGGGGGGGCCCGGAGCGGGAACGGGGCCGGGGGGGGGGGTGAAGGAACGGGGGGGGGGGGCCGGGAGGGGAGGGGGTGGGGTGGGGGAGGGGGCGGGGGAGGGGGCCGGGATCGCTACATTGTAACAACTCACCGTGAGCTCTGAGCGGCGGCCGGCGCGGGGTCTCCCACACATCCCCGCACGGGCTCCGGAGCCAGGACCCCGGCAGGCACCGAGACGTAGCGGGCCAGCGCGCTGCCTGATCGCCGGGCGCGGCTGCGGGGAAGGGGCCGGGCCCTACGGGCGGCATCGCGGCGGCTGCGGGGCGGGGGGGGGGCGCGAGAGGAGCCCCCGCCGGCCCCCGCCCCGGGCTGCTGCCGGCATAGGGCCCCCCCCTCCCGGCTCACCCCCCCCTTTTCCCTATTCCACCCCCCCTTTCCCTCTTTTACCCCTCCCTCCCCTATTTTACCCCCTTTTCCCTATTTCACCCCCTCTCCCCGGTTTTACCCCCCCACCCGGTTTTACCCCCTCTCCCTCTCTATTTACCCCCTCCTCTCTCTGTTTTACCCCCTCCCCTCTCTGTTTTGCCCCCTCCCCTCTCACACCCTGCAGGAGCCCGCTCAGCCCCGCTCCCCTTCTCGGGGGTCCCCGGGGCTCCTCCGCCGCCCCCCGCACCCCCTCTCCCCGGTGTCCCGGCTCCCCCCTCTTAATTAACAATTAATTAGTGGCTGGGGACCGCGGCGCTGCGCCGCACGCCTGTTGTGACACCACAGCGCGGGGGGGGCGCGGGCCCCCCCGCATCGCTCGCTCCCGGTTCCCCTCCCCCCCCCCCACACCGGGCACCGCCGCCGCCGCCACCACCAGCGGGGAGCGGCAGCGCGGCGCAGGCACAGCGCGGGGCAGCCCCGGCCCGCCGCGGGGTCCTCGCCACCAGGCCCCGCCCCCGCGCCGGCTCCCGCGGGCCATTGGCGCGCCGCGGGGCGGGGCGGCGCGGGGCAGGGGGCGGGGCGCGCCGCCGTGTTTACAGCCCGCCATTGGCTGGGCGCGGCGGGGGGCGGGGACAGCGCCGAGAGGGGCGGGGCCGGGCGGGACGCCCAGGGGGCGGGGCCAAGGGGACCCCGCGGGGACGGGGAGCGCGGGACGAGGCCCCCGGGACCCCAGACCCACGGGGACCCTGCCCCGAGCCCCACCGGGACCTGGGACCCCCGGGACCCCGGCCCCAAGCCCCAGGGGACCCCAGCCCCAAAGGGAGCAGCGCCCACGGGACCCCAGACCCATGGGGACCGAGCCCCTTGGGGACCCGGGACCCCCAGGACCCCGGCCCCAAGCCCCAGGGGACCCCAACCCCATAGGGACCAGGGCTCATGGGGACCCCAGACCCACGGGGACCCTACCCCGAGCCCCATGGGGACCAGGGACCCCCCCAGGACCCTGTCCCTGAACTTCAGGAGACCCCAGACCCACAGGGGCTGAGCCCCATGGGAACCCAGGACCCTGGCCCCAAGCCCTATGGGGACCCAGGACCCTGGACCTGAGCCCCAGGGGACCCCAGACCCAAAGGGAGCAGGGCCCACAGGGACCCGGGGCCCCCAGGACCCTGACCCCAAGTCCCAGGGGACCCCAGACCCACAGGGACCCCACCCTGAGCCCCAGGGGACCCCAACCCCTTACTTTTGGCTGATTTTTCGCCCCCTTTCGGCTCATTTTTCACCCCATTTCTTCGGGATCCCCCCAGGGGGGTGCCTCAGGCATCGCTCGGGGGCTCGGCTCTCCCTGAGGGTGTCCTCCTGAAATTTGGGGCATAAAATAAAGAAATTGGGGGTGTGAGGGGGGGGGGAAGGAGCTGTGCCCACCTCGGAGGCATCGGTGCTTTGCTCTCAGGGCTCCGTGGGGGGTGTGAAGATGTCCTGCAAGGCATCGGCCCCATTTTAAGTGGAATAATCGACATTTCAATAAAATTTGATAGAAAACTGACCAAAACCAGGCCTGATGGCTTCACCCCTGGTCACCTCCCTGCCCCCCCACCCATTGCCTTAAACCTTCACCTCACGGGGGGGTTCCTCAGACCTTTACCTCAAAGGGGGGGCCCTTCTTTTAAAGTTTTACTTCACGGGGGACACCCTTCCTGAAGATTTTACCTCACGGGGGGGCCTTAACCCCCTTATTTCAAGGGCAGGGGGCCTTTTTTATGGCTTTACCTCATGGGGGGGCCTTAACCCTTTACCTCAAAGGGGGATCCCATAAATTTTTACCTCAAAGGGGGGCCCTTCTGTAATCCTTTACCTCAAGGGGGGGCCTTCAGCCCTTTACCTCAAAGAGGGGAGGTCATTTCTTAAACTTTTCCCTCATGAGGGAACCCTTAGCCCTTTACCTCAATGGGGGGGGCCCTTTTATAACTCTTTACCTCAAAGGGGGAGAGGATTTCTTAAACTTTTACCTCAGGGGAGGGTCCCTTAAGCTCTCACCTCAAAGGGGGGGGCCCTTCCTTGAACCTTTACCTCACAGGGCAGCCCTTACCCCTTTACCTCAAGGGGGGGCCCTCCCTTAACCCCTTATTTCAAACGGGAGGCCCTTTTTTATGGCTTTATCCCACCGGGGGGGCTCTTTTCTTAAAGTTTTACCTCACGTCGCCCCCCTCCTGAGGCACAGGGCGGCGGGAGGGTCGCCCTCCAGCCCCCTGCCCGTCTCCAAGATGGCGTCGCCGCCTTCTCCTCCCGCCTTTTCCCGCCGCAGCCCCGTCACGTGACGCTGCGCGCAGGCGCCCTGCGGGCCGGCGGCACGAGGCGCGGCGCTCCCCCCTCCGCCCCCTCCCACCCCGCGCATGCGCAGCGCCGCGGGCGGGAACGGGCAGGGGGCGCGCGGCGACGGGTGGGGGCGGGTGAGGGGGGGAGGGGAGGGGTTGGCCTCACGGGGAGACCCCAATTAACTAATTAGGGGCTGGGGGGGGCGAGGTTACCTCAGGGAGAGCCCCCCCGGTCCGAATTAGGGCTCTGGGAGGGGGGCACGCGGCGTTTTGTGGGGTTAGGAGTTACATTTACCTCAGGGAGAGCCCCAAAATCCCTTTTTATTGCCTCGGGAGGGGGGCAAACGGCGTTTTGTGGGGCTGGGAGAAGAATTTACCTCAGGAAAAGCCCCAAAGGTCTTAATTATATTCTTGGGAGGGGATACGTGGTGTTTTGTGGGGCTGGGAGAAGAATTTACCTCAGGAAAAGCCCCCTCAGTTGCTAATTGCATTCTTGGGAGGGGGCGTGTGGGGTTTTGTGGGGCTGGGGGCAAAGTTTACCTCAGGAAAAGCCCCCCCAGTTCCTAATTACATTCTTGGGAGGGGGCGTGTGGTGTTTTGTGGGGTCAGGAGCCACTTTTACCTCAGGGAGAGCCTCCAAATTCATATTTCTAGCCTTGGGAGTGGGGGATCGTGGCTTTTTGTGGGGCTGGGAGAAGAATTTACCTCAGAAAAAGCCCCCCCAGTTCCTAATTAGAACCCTGTTAGGGGTGAAATGGGGTATTTGTGGGGCTGGGAGCAGGTTTCCCTCATAAAAAGCCCCCCTAATTCCTACTCCCCATCCCCAAATCCCCCCCTAACCCCCAGCCCCATTTTCTCCGCCATGGGGGGGGTCCCAGTGTGTTTTTGGGGCCCTCCTCAGCGCCGTTTCTCTCCCTTCTCCTTCCCAGGTGGCGGCCATGGAGCGGTGCCGCTTCGTTGACGAGGGGGCTGCTAATTGGGAGCTGCCCCTGCCCGGCTTTCCCGAGGGCCCCGGGCTGGCCGGCGGCGATGCTCTCGGACCCGGTCCTGCAGATGGGACCTGCGCTGGCCTCAACGCCCCCCCCGACCCCCCAGCAGAGCCCGGGGGTGCTCTGGAGGCCGACCTGAGCGCGCTGGCCCTGTACCCGGCCGAGCCCCCGCGGCACGGTGAGTCTGCAGGCACCCACGCTGGCCCCCCCCAGGTGGTTTTGGGGTCATTTTCCTGGAAATAGTGCCCGTTCCCGCAGCCTGAGCAGCTCGGAGGTGCTGGTTTTACCTCCCAGGTGCTGCTTTTACCCATGAGAGGGCACTCACGCTGCAGAAGATCGTTATTACAACGCTTGCCTTCCGCAGGAATTTCGCTTCCATCCCATTTGCTTAAAATTACACCCTAAATAGGAATACGTGATGGTTTTTTTTATATATATTAAGAATCTTTGCAAGCTGCTCTCCAGCTGGCGGAGGGAAACTTGCAGGCATTAAGCTGACAGCTTCGCTAAACGCCTCGCAAACGTCTCCGTTAGCTGAGGGGTGGGACGTTCTGCCTAATTCCACCCCGAATTGCCTCTGAAATGGGTTCAGCAGAACGGGCTCGGCCGTTTGGTGATAATTAAACCGCTAACGGACCCAAAACCCCGCGCTTTCGGTGCCTGGGAGACAAACCGAAGGAAGCCCCGTGGCTGATAGTGCTCGGACGGGGAAAAATGAGATTTCTAACGACCCAGGGCTGCGTTTTCCTGAGCTCTGGGATTAATTTCTAGCATTTTCCCTCAGATTCTTGCTGCTCGGAGGGGATCCGGGGTTCTCCCCACCGTGTCCTCACCCGGCTTCTGCTCTCGCTGCCATCCAAAGCCCCGGGGCCGGATCCTGGTGGGGTTGTTGAGAAAAAAGGAGGGTTTTGATGGCAGGAATGAGGAGGGAGTGTAACCAAGGGGTCTTGCTCCTTCCTCCTCTCCAGATCTCGTGCTCCCCGTGGCAGAGGACGCACGGCGCCGGTGTGGCTGCGCTGGGACCTCACCTCCAGCCCACGGTGGCCATGGGGAGGCGTTGGGTGGCCAGCAGGGCCAGAGCTGCTGCCCCGGGTGCAGCCAGGAGCTCCAGCAGCACGACCGGTACGTGGACAGGGTGGCTTGGGGCAGTTCCCAAGGTGCCAGCAACAGATTTGGGCTCAGAGGGTGTCAATTTGGGCTTAAAGAGTGTTGATTTGGGCTCAGAGCGCCATGATTTGGGCTCAGAGCGCCATGATTTGGGCTCGGAGCACCACGATTTGGGCAATTTGTGCTGTTTGTGCCCCGAAATGTGAAGTGAACTTGTGCTGGGAACCCAGACGTGACACGCACCCTCCCTGCCCCCCCTCCAGAGCCCCCTGTGAGCCCCTTGCCCGCCCGGAGAGCGACCGCGACCGCCGCTCGCTGCGCCCCCACCGCGAGCTGCAGCACGGAGACCCCGGTGAGGCGCCGCCGGTGGCCACGTTCCTGCCCTGGGACATCGCCAGCAGCTTCGTGACCCCCGCGGAGGGGGCAGGAGCTTGGGGTGCCCCCGGAAGGAGCGAGCTGGGGGTGGCTGCGGGTGACAGCACGGAGCAGGAGCAGCAGCGCCAGCAGAGCGCCGCTCCCCACACCCCCTGCCCAGCACCCCCGGGCGAGAGCATCAAATCCGAGGCTCCTGATGCCAGCTCCCAGCCCGCCCAGCACCCTTGGGAGAGCCTCAGCCACCCGTGCCCGGCGCAGCCGAGCCCCCTGCAGCTCGCGGGCACCCCACGACGCCTCCTGCTCCCCTCTGGCAAGCGGCCGGCGGCCGAGCCGCTGCGCGCTGTGTTCCAGCAGCTGCCCCGGCTGCAGGAGGCTCCGGCAGCCTCCTGGCAGCTCCTCGACGTGCCGGGGGGGCCCGGTGGGCCCCGGCGCCTCCCCGGTGCCCGCAAGCAGCCGGCGGTGTCCCCCAGCCAGGTGGCCATGGCCTCCTTCTCCTCGCCCAGCCCCGCGCCGCCGGTGGAGAAGCGGCGCCTCACCATCTTCAACCGCATCCAGGTGGGTTCGGGGCGTGGCCCCCTGTTTCTGCGCTCGTTTTTGGGGCTTTTTGGTCCTCCTGGCGGGGCTGGGCTCGTCCACGAGTGCTCTGATGGTGTTGTTTTGGTGCTAAAAGCACAGAAATGATCGAACAAAGCTCGTTTCTCCGGCCGCAGGGTGGGAACATCTACAGGCTCGGCACGGCGCTGGAGGAAGGCGGCCGGGCGGTGGCATGGTGAGCAGCTTGTGCTCAAATTTTGGGGTTTAACACCAAAATTTGACGTTTTGAGGCCTCCTGGGGTGTTTCAACAGCTGGCCAGCCACAGCTCTACTCCCATAGGGCTGAGATTCGGGCGGCCTTTTCATCTGGCTCCCTTTAGGCTGCGCTGATTAATTAATTAACGAGGGGCGCGGGGTTCTGGGAAGCCAACTGCCCCAAAAAGCAGCCGCTGCGGGGCAGGGCAGGGCGCTGACGCTGCTGGGGGGGCACCGGCCCTGCTCTTATCCAGCAGGGAAACCCCAGGGGGTGGCAGCTGAAATCCCCAAACACAAACCCGTTCCTTCTGCCCCCTCCAGCAGCACAACGAGCGCTGTTCCCACCGACGGCGGCGGCTGTGAGAGCGTTTTCCTCTCCAAGACCTGCAGCCAGCTCTTCGGGGCCACCAAGGGCCTGGAGGGCCACGCGTGTGGCCGGGGGGAGCAGCAGCAGGTGACGAGTGAAGGGTGGGGGGGCTCCAAAACCTGCCCAAAGCACCCAGGGGTGGGAGCTGGGCTCCTGGAAGTGGCACTGGGCTCCCCAAAACTCTGCTGAGGGTGGGTTCCTGGCCCTAAATCCCTCTTTTTTTCAGAGGAGCTCGCTTGGCGTGGCGGGGACGGCGCAGACTGGGACCAGTGGCAGCCCCTCGGGGCCGGCGGCGCCTCCGCTGGTGATTCCCGTCTCCGTCCCTGTGTCAGCGGGGAGCCAGGTGGGTCCCGGGGCTCTCAACTTTTGGGGCTCCCCTAAAATCCCCCGATGGCCTTAAATAACACAATGAGGGGGCTGGGGGGCTCCGTGCCCCCCTTATGGACCTGACACACATTTGGGGTCAGGCCCCCAGCAGGGAGAGCGCAGCGTGGGAGCCGCCGGGAGGCTCGCAGCTGGCGAGGAAGAGGAGGAGGAGGAAGAGGCGGCCGCTGCCCCAGCCCCTGCTCATCCCCCCGCCGCCCCCCGAGGTGCCCCCTGGGCTGGGGGGGCCCTTCCAGAGCAACCTGCGCTCCCCGGTCCTGCTGGTGGACCACCTGCTGAGGGAACTGGTGCAGCGCTCGCCCTACACGCCGCCCCCCATGCTGAGCCCGGTGCGGGAAGGATCCGGCCTCTACTTCAGCGCCGTCTGCTCGCCCTCCGGCCACCCCCGGCAGCTGCTCAGCGCCGTGCTGGGTACCAAAACCCTGATTTGTTTTAATCAAGCAGAAAAATGTTTTTCTTTAATCTCTTGGAGGGCAAATCGTGAGGGAGGGGGGTCCCGGGGGACATCAACCCCTCACCCCGTGCGTTTCGTGTCTCTCAGACCGCATGGACAGGGACTTCGGGCTGTGCCTCGTGGCAGACAGCGCCAAAATCAGCATCGAGCCGTGAGTCGGGCCGCTTTGGGGGGGCAGCGGGGGGAGGAAGGGCTCGGTGAAGCTCCTCTTCCTCGCCCTGCAGCCACATCAATGTCGGGAGCCGCTTCCAGGCGGAGATCCCGGCCCTGCAGGAGCGGCCGCGGCCGGGCGGCGAGGAGCAGGCGGCGGCGCTGGTCTGGAAGCCCTGGGGGGACATCGCCACCAACCGCGAGACTCAGGAGCGAGGTTTCTCCAAATTTTTGCCTCTGAGGCCAAAAATTTCCCCGTTCCTACAGCTTTTTGCCCGCTCGGGTTCCTTTTTGGGGTTCCACGCGCGGGCGGCGCTCCCGGCAGCGGCACCGGGGCGCTGAGGCCGTCTGGTTCCTCCGTGTGGCACCTCGGTCTGAATCTGGTCTGAATCTGAATCTGAATCTGGCCTGAATCTGCTTTGAATCTGAATCTGCTCTGAATCTGAATCTGGCTTGAATCTGCTCTGAATCTGAATCTGCTCTGAATCTGAACCTGGCTTGAATCTGGCTTGAATCTGAATCTGCTCTGAATCTGAATTTGGTCTGAATCTGAACCTGGCTTGAATCTGCTTTGAATCTGAACTTGGTTTGAATCCGGCTTGAATCTGAATCTGGTCTGAATCTGAATCTGGCTTGAATCTGGTCTGAATCTGAATCTGGCCTGAATCTGCTTTGAATCTGAATCCGCTTTGATTGCCCTGGCAGTGACGGCTCTGCTCAACATGGCGTGCTCCAGCGCCATGCCCGGGGGAGGAACGAACCTGGAGCTGGCCCTGCACTGCCTGCACGAGGCGCGAGGCAGCGTCCTGGTGAGGGACCGGGGTGGCCAGGGGGGGGTCTCGGGCCCCCCAGGACCCTCCCGTGGCTCTGAGGGGGCGATGCTGGGGGCTGGGGGGTGGGAGGGAGCGGCGGGAGCACGGGGGCTTCCCCTGGGCTGGGTGTGGGGAGCCACAGGGCAGCCCCAAATGATGATTTGCCTCAATTTTGTGCCTCGGGGGGGGGGATCTGAAGGCTCCTTGTTCCCCCCCGCAGGAGGCCCTGGAGATGCTGCTCTTCGGGGGGCCCCAGAAGCCGGACTCCCACCCCCTGGCCAATTACCGCTACGCAGGTAAACGGAGCCGGCGCCCCCCCTGCTCCAAGGGGGTCGTTCCCAGGAGCTGCGGGGCCAGGAGCGAGTAGCAGACCCCGTGACGTCATTTGGGTGGCGATTTGGTGTAATTTGGGTGACGATTTGGTGTGTTTCGGGTGGAAATTCGGCTGCTAACGCCTCTTCTCCTGCTGCTCCTCGCCAGGTTCCGACAGCTGGACGCCCGCCGAGAGGCAGCAGTTCAAGAAGGCTTTCTGCCTGCACAGGAAGGATTTTTACCTCATCCAGAAAAAGGTAAAAACTCGAGTTTGGGGCAGCCCCGGGACGAGCCCGCGCTGCTCCCTCCTGGGCCAGGCGGCGTTGGAGGATCCCAAGGGGATGCTTCAGTCCTGGGGGGGCTTAAATTCGTTAGCAAAGGCAGGAAGCAGCAGGGCTCTGCTCCAGAACATTCCTTATCAGTTGGCAGCTCCCCAAAATAATCATCCCCATCATCCGTGGTGCCACGAGGTGTGGTTTGAACTCAAATTTGGGAGAAAAGCCTGAATTTGTGATTTGTGACCCCGGGGATCCCCCAGAGGGGAAGGAAGGTGCCGGGGGGACGTCGTGTGCTGCTGACGGGCTGCTTCTGCTTCTCTCCCGTTAGATTCAGACTAAAAACGTGTCCCAGTGCGTGGAGTATTACTACATCTGGAAAAAAAAACTCAAGTTTGACCACGGTCGAGCTCACCTCGTAGACAAAAAAGCCAGGAGAGACAAGGAGGAGGTGGAAGAGGCTGAAGAGAAGGTAGACGGGCTGGGGCTTGGCGCCAGGTTGCTGCTGCTCCTCTTTTGGGGTGAAAAAGGGCTTTTTGTGTGCTGGGGGCTGGAAAAGTGCCTGGTGCTGGGCTTCCAGCCCTGCCCCTCGCCTCCAGCGGCGTCGGTGTCGCTCCCTGTGCCCGAGTTTCCTCCCCATTCCCCCATTTTTTCAGCCCACTAACCTGCTTTTGTCCCTCCCTCTCATTTTGGGGCTATTCAGAGAGTTTTCAAGCCAATATTTTTAATTAACCCACCTTCCTGGAGGGAAGGTGAGGCTAATTAACGCCCTCGCGCCCGCAGCCCGCCGGCAGCCCGAGGAAGAGGCACCGCCTGCTGCCGAAGCCGAGGAGCTGTCGGAAGCCTCCCCCCGACGCCGGGGGTCCCGGCGAGCCCCCCCCGGCCTCCGAGCGCCCCAGCTTCCCCTGCAGGGAGTGCGAGAGGTGGGTGGGCGCCCCTCGGGCCCGCAGCCACCGAGGGGGAGCCGTGACCAGCTCCTTTTTCCTCCCCCACCCCCCTCCACGCAGGGTGTTCGACAAGATCAAAGGCCGCAACGCCCACATGAAGCGCCACCGCCCGCCCGCCGAGCCCCCGCTGAGGATCCCCTGGCCCCTGGAGCACCTCCAAGGCCGGGCCGGGCCCTGGGAGGCCGCGATTTCGGAGTAGCCGCCCGGAAGGGCTTTTGGGATGAAAAGCCACGGCTTCGGGGCCGCGCGACTTCGGTTGGAAAGAGCTGATTTGTTTTTTTTTTTTTCTCAGCGTTTCGCAGCGGTGGTTGGGGTTGGGATTGACTGAGGGACCTGCGAAGGCGTCCAACGCCCCCCCCGGCACCGAGCTGTGTGGATGCCTGCTAAATTAAGAGCGCCTGGCACCGATTTGGCATCGTGCATGGGGGGAGGAGCGCCGCGGGATTGCTCCTGTACCCGGGGCAGAAGCTCTGGGGCCGGGCGTGCTGGGCTCTGTGGTGCGGGGAGCTCAGGGTTCGGCTGTGGCAGTGGGAAACGGGTGGGACGCGGCGTTTAAAATGTGTTAAAATGTGTTTAATAACACGTTTGGCCCTAAAGCAGACCCGGAGCACCGCTCTCTGCGCCGCCGCGCCGCCTTCCTTCTGCTTAGCTCGTTAAAGAGGGTTCTGGAGAGCAGCTCTGCAGAATTTTGGGGCACCCTCAACAAACCCTGGAGGCACCTCGTGTCCACGCTGGCTTGGTGGCACCCCGAGCCAAACATGAGCGCTTCAGCCACCGCTGGGTGCCGAGCAGGCGCCGGCGTTCCTCCAAAATCCCCCTCCAAGGGCAGCAGCGGGGTTTTGGGACCTCTTTGGTGCGGATTTCACCGTTTTTGCTGATTCTCCTTCCCTCCCTGGCGCCGGAGCTGTCCTCAGCCGTCGTCGTGGCGCAGCAAGGACCGAGCGGAGCTCCCCAGCGCGGCACCTTCGCGCCTCCCCGAGCCCCTTCCTCGCCACGGTGAGGATGAGGAGGAGCCAGAGCCGTGCCCCAAGAGGTGCAGGCGGGAACGCGGCGAAACCCCCGGCGCCGAGAGCTCCGCTAGCGCGGGTCCCGCTGCCCGCTCCTCCCGGCCTCCAGCACGTGGAAGTTGTGGTGCAGGAAGAGGATTTGGTGCAGCTCCTCGGGCGGCAGCGCGGCCCGGCGGTGCCGCAGGGCGCTCTCCCCGGCGCCGAAGGCTTGGTTCGGCGGCACGGCGGTGGCGGGCACGGCCAGGTACCGGCGGCTGAGCCGCGCCACGGCGGGGAAGCGGTGCTCGTTGCTCCTCCACCAGTGCAGCGGGTCGGTGCTGCGCTTGCAGAGCGGCTCCACGATGTAATTCTCCAGCTGCTGGTGGATCTCGGGCATGCTCTCGGTCGGGTCCTTGCCCAGCAGGATGTCGTACACGCTGTGGGGCGGGGCGCCCTCCGGTTTGGACCCCGAGCCGGGCGCCCAGGAGTGGGCGCCGGGCGAGGGGGGCCGGTGGCCGAAGGCTTGCGACAGCATGGCCTTGACCCGGCGGTGCAGCTCGCTCCTCAGGCCCGGGCTCAGGAACCTCAGCTCCTTGAAACGCGGGTCCAAGAAGGACGCCACGACGGCCGGGCTCTCCAGCACCTTCTCCTCCTCCTCCAGCCCCCAGCGCCGCGTCAGCTCGGCGCGGATCCTGCCCACGGCCGCCGCCACGGCCGCGCCGGCCTCCTCCGCCTGCTGCCCGATGGCGGCGGCCGCGCCGTGGACGCAGGGCATGAGGGCGGAGGCGGAGGCGTTCTGCTCCTCGCGCAGGAAGGAGGCGGCGATCCTCAGGGTCCTCAGCACCGCCGCCAGGTCCTGCAGCAGCTTCCACTGGTGGTCGGCCAGGCCCCGCGGCGCCGCCGCGCCGCGCGGGTGCTCCTCCAGCACCGCCATCACCGCCCACCTCAGCTCCAGGAGGCTCTCGCACATCTCCGCGGTGCTCATCCAGCACGAGCCGGCGTCCAGCACCAGTTTGGACTGGGATTTGTTCAGCGCCTCCAGTTTGCCGCTCAGCCGGCCGCCCGCCTTGGCGTCCTGCTGGAAGAACCGCACGATGCCGCGGGCGCCGCTCAGCGCCTCCTGCACCGCCTCCACCTCCAGCCCGGCCTCCACGCAGCGCTGCAGGACGCGGGCGGCGCAGCAGAGCCCGGCCCAGCCGTTCGCCGCCGCCACCGGCCGTGCGCCGTCGTGCACCACGCAGAGCACGGCCTGGCTGCACAGCCCGAATTCAGCCAGCGCGGCGCGGAGCTGCTCCCCGAAATCCCCCTCGGGCTCGTCCTGGCGCGCTCGCCGCGTCTCCAGCAGGCACCGCGCGCGCCGCCACTCGCCGTCGATGAAGCTGGCGGAGACGCTGAGGTAGCCGTGGCCCAGCCGCGACGCCCACGGCTCCAGGCACAGCACCAGGCCCTGCGCCGTCTGCAGGTAGCGCTCCACCTGCCGCCTCGCCGCGCCGTAGCGGTGCCGCAGCATGCCGGCGAGCCGCGCCGGCGCCGGCAGGGCGAAGCCGGGCTCCAGGTAGCCCAGGAGGAGCCCGAAGCCTTTATCCCGCACCACCGAGAGCGGCTGCAGGTCGCGGAGGATCATCTCCAGCAGCAGCTCCAGGATCGCCTCGCTCCTGGCGTCGGGGCAGGGCGCGCTGTGCCGGGAGCCGCTCTCCGGCGGCGTCGGCCGCGGCCGCTTGGCCTCGCGGCCCTCGTGCTCGGCGCCGCGCTCGTCCTTGGGCGGCGCGTCGCGGATGCTGTGCTTCCTGGCCAGGTGCTCGCGCATGGTGGTGGTGCTGTTGTGGAAGGAGAGCTGCTTCTTGCACACCGTGCACTCCACGTAGGCGTCGCCCAGTTTGGTGTAGTAGTTCCACACCTTGGACTTGCGGCGGTCGACGCCGAGCGCGGCGCCCGTGCCCTCCGGCCCGGAGCCCTTCTCCCGGCGCCGCCGCGATGCCGCTGGGCACAGGGCGGCCGCCACGCTGAAGGCGCCGAAGGTTGTTGGGAGGTCCTCTGGGGGAAAACACAGGAAAAAGGGGTGAGAGGTCGTCTGGGGGTGGGCACAGAACAAAAAAAGTCAACGTTTCTGAGGACAAACGCTAAAAAACTCAACGTTTCTGAGGGCAAACGCTAAAAAACTCAACATTTCTAATGATAAATGGAAAAAAACGTTTCTGAGGACAAATGGAAAAAACGTTTCTAAGGACAAATGGAAAAAACGTTTCTAAGGACAAATGGAAAAAACTCAACGTTTCTGAGGACAAAGGGAAAAAACTCAACATTTCTTATGATAAATGGAAAAAACTCAACGTTTCTGAGGGCAAATGCTAAAAAAATCAACATTTCTAATGAGAAATGGAAAAAAAACCAACGTTTCTGAGGACAAATGGGAAAAACTCAACATTTTTGAGGACAAATGGAAAAAAACCTCAACATTTCTAAGGACAAATGGAAAAAACTCAACGTTTCTGAGGGCAAACGCTAAAAAACTCAACATTTCTAAGGACAAATGCAAAAAAAACAATGTTTTGCTGAAGACAAACACAAAAAATGTTCCTCTGAGGACAAATGCTAAAATTTCAACATTCCTCTGAGGACAAATGCAAACCAAAAGACTCAACACTTTTCTGAGGATAAGCACAAAAAAAAACCATCAACGTTTCTCCAAGGACAAACGCTAAAAACTCAACGTTTTTATGAGGATAAATGCAGAAAACTCAACGTTCCTCCAAGGACAAATGCTAAAAATTCAACGTTCCTCTGAGAACAAACGCAAACCAAAAAACTCAATGTTTTTCTGAGGACAAACGCTAAAAAACTCAAATGTTCTTCCAAGGACAAATGCAAACCAAAAAACTCACCATTTCTTTGAGGATAAATGCTAAAACCTCAACGTTCCTCCAAGGAAAAATGCTAAAAAACTCAACATTGCTCTGGGGACAAACGTGACACCCACATGAACCAAAACCCGATGTTTTTTTGAGGACAAACAAACCAAAACGCTCCACATTCCTCTGAGGACAAACAGCACCAATGTAAACTAAAAAACTCAACGTTCTTCTGAGGACAAACATGAGAAATTCAGCATTCCTCTGACAACAAATGCAACATGAACAAAAAACCAACATTCTGAGGACCAACACCACCCAAAAAACGTTATTCTGAGGACAAAACACACAAAAATTAAACATTTCTCTTAGGACAAACGCCACCAATGTAAAGCAAAAATTCAACATTCTTCTGAGGATCACCATGGACCCAAAAATTCAACATTTCTCTGAGAACAGACCCAAAACCTCACCATTTCTCCGAGGACAGATTTAAAAAAAAATGAATTTTCCTCTGAGGACCAACACAAACCAAAAAATTCAACTTTCCTCTGAGGACTGACCCCCCCCTGCCTCCCCCTCAGCCCCCCTCCAGCACCTGGGGTCCCTTTTTTGGGGGAAATGAGCCCAAAACGGGCACGTACCGGGCGCGGGCTGCGGGTAGGGCTGTGGGGCGAGGGGCAGGGGCTCGTCGGCCCCCTCCTCCTCCTTGGGCCGCGCCTCGGCCCCGTCCTCGGCCTTGGGGCGCCGCCGGCCGCTCGCCTCCGCCATCGCCTCCCGCCCTGAAATTGGGGGAGAAAGCGTTAAAAACAGTAAAAAAATGTTAAAAAACGTTAAAAATTTTAAAAATATTAAAATGTTAAAAAGCCAGCGTGGAGCCCTGGGGTCGTACCCGGACAGACGGAAGGCTTTGGCTCGTTAGCGTCTGGGTTCGTTAGCCGCTCGGTTAATTAGCCGCTCGGTTAATTAGCGGCTGGGTTCGTTAGCCGCTCGGCTCGTTAGCTGCTCCCAGGCAGCGCTTCCCGTTCACCTGGAAGTGCTGCGGGCAGGGCTCCTCTCAAAAGTTCCCGCTGGGAAGGGAGGAAGGAGGCAGCCCCCGCCTCCCAGGGAGCCTCGCGGCGGGTTTTTTGGGGTGAATTCGGGGGGATTTGGGAAAATTCGGGGGGTTTTGGGGGTGGGGGGTGCAGGGGGGTGCTCGGTTGCTGCATCGCCGGCTCCCAGCCCTGTGCTGCAGCTCCTGGAAGGGGTTGGGGGGGGGTGAGGTCAGGGGTGTGACGTCATCATGGTGGCCGTGACATCATCACGGTGCTCGTGATGTCATCACAGAAGCCGTGATGTCATCGCCGTGGTGGTGACGTCACCACGCTGTCAGCGCCTGGCTGAGCAGAGCAGCTCCGTGCCCCCCCTCGCCTCCCTGCCCCCCTTTTACTGCTTGGCCCCCACCTCCCCTTTCGGTCAAAATCCCCATTTTTTCTCATTTCCATTCATTTTCTAATTTTTTAAGGACAAAACGGCCAATTTTGGGTCTGCAGTGCCCATTTTTACGCAGAATCCTCCACCCCCACGTGGATACCACACCCCCTTCCCCTCCCTCACCCCCCCTTAACCCCCTCCCTTAATTACCCCCTTAATCCCCCTTTAATTACCCGCATTTCCCCTCCCCTCCCCTAGGGGGCGCCGCTCCCTTTCCCGCACCCGGAAGCGCCGCGGCCTCTCCCCTCCCCCTTTTCCCCTTCCACGTGACGCGGGCGGGCGGCGGCGGCGGGGGTCACGTGAAGAGGGGCCGCGTGGTCACGTGAAGGGGGCGGCGGGGGGGTCACGTGAGGGAGGAGGCCGCCATGGAGGCGGGCGGGAAGGAGCGGGAGGCGCTGCAGCTCCTGGCCGAGGCCGAGCGCAAGGTGCGGGGAGCCAGCTCCTTCCTCGGAGGCCTCTTCGGGTGAGCGGGGGGCGGGGGGCGTTTTGGGGGTGTGGGGGGGGGCTGGGGGGTGCTGGGGAGGAGATGGGGGGGGGTTGGGGAGGATTTGGGGGCCTGTGGGGGTGCTGGGGGGTTGAGGGGGGTTTGGGGGGGCTGGGGGGTTGAGGGGGGTTTTAGGGGCCTGGAGGGGATGTGGGGGGGGCTTGGGGGGGTTGGGGGGCGGAGAGGGAGATGGGGGGTTGGGGGGGGATTTGGGGGCCTTTGGGAGGGGTTTGGGGGGGCTGGGGGGTTGAGGGGGGTTTAGGGGTTTGGGGGGTTTGAGGGGGTTTGGGGGTGTGGGGGGTTGGGAGGGTGCTGTGGAGGGAGATGGGGGGATTTGGGGGCTTTTGGAGGGCCTGGGGGGGTTGAGGGGGGTTTGGGGGTGTGGGGGGATGCTGGGGGGCTGGGGGGGCTGAGGGGGGTTTAGGGGGATGTGGGGGGCTTTGGGGGGGTTGGGGGCATTTGGGGGCCTTTAGGGGTCTTTGGGGGGATGGGGGGGTTGGGGGGCTGGGGAGGGAGGTGGGGGGATTTGGGGGCCTTTGGGGGGGTTTGGGAGTGATGAGGTGGGTTGAGGGGTGGTTTAGGGGGTTGGTGGGGTGCTGGGGGGATTTGGGGGCCTTTAGGGGGGATGTAGGGGGTTGGGGGGGTTGAGGGGGATTTAGGGGGCCTGGAGGGGATGTGGGGGGGCTGAGAGGGGTTTAGGGACCTTTAAAGGGGGCTTTGGGGGGGGTTAGAGGGGAGTTGAGGAGCTTTGAGGGAGATCTAGGGGGTTTGGGGGGCCTGGGGGGCTCTGGGGGTGCAGGGGGTTGGAGGGGTTTTGGGGGCCTTTGGGAGGGGTGTGGGGGGCTGAGGGGAGGGTTTGGGGGGCTGGGGGTGAGGGGGCACTTGAAGGGACCTTGGGGTAATGTTGGGGGGGTCTGGGGGTGTTAAAGCCCCCCAACCCGTCCTGACCCTTCCTGACCCCCCCATAACTTTAATTTTGGTGACCAGGGGGATAGGACCCATTTCTCCCCTCCCCCTTTTTTTGGGGGGGGGTTTGGGCCTTAAACCCCCTGTGCCCCCTCTCTGACCCCTCTCAACCCCCTTTAACCCCCTGACCCCCCCATTTTTGCCCCCCACCCCCTTTTTTGCCCCCCCAGGGGCTCCTCGCGGCTGGAGGAGGCGTGCGAGCTCTACGCCCGCGCCGCCAACATGTTCAAGATGGCCAAAAACTGGAGCGGTGCGTCCCGGTTCGGGGGGGGGGGGGCTCGACGGGTCCGGGGGGGTCCCCCCGACCCCCCAAACCCCCCCAGCTAATTTTGGGGCCCCCAGCCGCCGGGAACGCTTTTTGCCAGGCCGCCCGGCTCCACCTGCAGCTGCAGAGCAAACACGACGCCGCCACCAGCCTGGTGGACGCCGGCAACGCCATCAAGAAGGCCGACCCCCAAGGTTTTTGGGGGGGGTTTGGGGGTTTTGGGGGTTTTGGGGGGGGGTTATGGGGTTTGGGGGGCTGGCGGGGTGTTTATGGGGCTTGGGGGGGCTTTGGGGGTGTTTATGGGGTTTAAAGGGGGTTTTTGGGGTCTGGGTGGGGGTTATGGGGTCTGAGGGGGGTTTTGGGGGAGTTTTGGGGGTCTGGGGGTGTTTATGGGGTTTGGGGGGCTGGGGGGTGTTTATGGGGCTTGGGGGGGGCTGGGGGAGTGTTTATGGGGCTTGGGGGGGCTTTGGGGGTGTTTATGGGGCTGGGGTGGGCTTTGGGGGTGTTTATGGGGCTTGGGGGGGGTTTTGGGGGGTCTGGGGGTGTTTATGGGGCTTGGGCGGGCTTTTGGGGGCGGGGGGATGTGTACGGGGTCTGGGGGTGTTTATGGGGTTTTGGGGGGTTTATGGGATTTTGGGGGGTTTATGGGGTTTTGGGGGATTTACGGGGTTTGGGGGGGACATGGTAAGGGGGTGATGGGGTTTTGGGGTGCTGGGGTTCGGCAGTGGGGGGGGCCTGGTTCTAGGTGTGATTTTGGGGGTGTCCCGATTTTGGGGTGTCCCAATTTTGGGGGTGCCCTGGTTTCCAGGCAGCTTGGTTTTGGGGGTGCCAGGATTTGGGGGTGCCCCAGTTTCAGGATCCCTTGGTTTTGGGGTGCCCCAGTTTTGGGGTGCCGTGATTCAGGGCACTGTGGTTTGGGGGTGACCTAGTTTTGGGGTGCCCCAATTTCACGGTGTCCCGGTTTTGGGGCGCCCCAGTTTTGGGGTGCTTTGAGCTCAGGGCCCCATGGTTTTGGGGTGCTGGGTTTTGGGGTGCCCCCATTTTGGGGGTGCCCCCGTTTTTGGGTCCCTTGGTTTTTGGGGTCCCATTATTTTAGGGTGCCTCCTTTTTTGGGTGCCAATATTTGGGGGTCACCCCATTTTTGGGGCACCCCCATTTTGGGGCACCCCCATTCCAGACCCCTTTTGGGGGGGGGGGGCTCTTCGTGTCCCTGTATTTTTGTGTCCCTTTTTGGGGGGGGGGGGGGGCGTCCATTTGGGCTCATTTTGCCTTCATTTGGGCCTTTTTGAAGCAGACACTGAAGGGAGGGGTTGGGGGGAGGCTGATGAAGATGAGGAGGGGGAGGAAGGCCGGGACCCCCCCAAATCCCCCCCAGCCCCCCCCTTTTTGTGCCCCCAGAGGCCATTAACTGCCTGATCCGGGCCATCGAGATCTACACGGACATGGTGAGTTTTGGGGGGGGAGGAGGAGGAGGGCGAGGCCGAAGGCTCCGTGCCCCCCCGGGGCTCTGTGCCCCCCCCGAGCCCTGTGCCCCCCCCCCAGGGCCGGTTCACCATCGCGGCCAAGCACCACGTGGCCATCGCCGAGATCTACGAGGCCGAGCTGGTTGACATCGAGAAGGTGGGGGGCCGGGGGGTCCTGGGGGTCTCTGAGGGTCCTGGGGGGTCTTGAGGTTTTGGGGGGTTCTGAGGTCCTGGGGGGGTCCTGGGGGGTCATTGAGCACTGGGGGGTCCTGGGAGGGGTCTTGAGGTCCTGGGGGGGCTGGAGGGGGCTGAGGGTCCTGGGGGGGGGTCTCTGAGGGTCCTGGGGGGTTCTGAGGTCCTGGGGGGGTCCTGAGGGTCCTGGGGGGTCCCTGAGCACTGGAGGGGGTCCTGGGAGGGGTCTTGAGGTCCTGGGGGGCTGGAGGGGGGCTGAGGGTCCTGGGGGGGTCCTGAGGTTCTGGGGGGGGGTCCTGAGGGTCCGGGGGGTTCCTGAACACTGGAGGGGGTCCTGGGGGGGGGTCTTGAGGTCCTGGGGGGGGCTGGGGGGGTCTCTGAGGTCCTGGGGGGGTCTTGAGGTCCTGGGGGGTCATTGAGCACTGGAGGGGGTCCTGGGAGGGATCTTGAGGTCCTGGGGGGGCTGGGGGGGGGGCTGAGGGTCCTGGGGGGGTCTTGAGGTCCTGGGGGGGTCCTGAGCAGCCCTGAGGGGGTCCTGGGGTCCTGGGGGGGTCTTGAGGTCCTTGGGGGGTCCTGAGGTCCGGGGGGGGTCCTAAGCACCCTGGGGGGGGGTCGTGAGCTCCCCGGGGGGGCCTTAAGTGCCCTGGGGGGGTCCTGAGTGCCTTGGGGGGGGGGGCTCCTGAGGTCCTGGGGGGGTCCCCAAACTCCCCGGGGGTCCCCAAGTGCCTCCCCCCAGTCCCCTCGGCAGCGGGCACGGCGCCCCAAATCGGGCCAAAAAATGACAAAAACGGGTTTTTTTTTCCTCTGCGGGGGGAGCCTCCCCCCCCCCCCATTCTGTGCCTCCTCTTGGCCGCGCTCCCCCCGTGCAGGTGGCAGCGCCCGGGGGGGGGGCGCGGGGGCGGCTCGGAGCGTGCCCGGAACAAAATTACTGATTTTTTCCTTTTTTTACATCATTTTTTTGACCCCGTGCCATTTTTGGGCGGAATTAACCCAATTTTGTGTCCCCCCCCCAGGCCATCGCCCACTACGAGCAGGCAGCCGACTACTACAAGGGGGAGGAGTCCAACAGGTAGGGCCCCAAAATCCCCCTTTTTGTCCTTAAAACGGTGCTTAGGGGCTTGCTGAGGGGGCCACCTACCGAGGCTCCAAAAACCCCCTTTTTCACCCCAAAAATGTGTTGGGGGGGTGTAGGGTTGGGGTGAGGAGGATGGAGGTGTTTGGGGTGAGTGAGGGGATGCTGAGCATTTTGGGCACCCCCTGCCCCTAAAAGGGACCTGCTGAGGGTGCTCACCCACTAAGGCTCCAAAAAACCCCTTTTTCACCCCAAAAATATGTCGGGGGGGTGTAGGGTTGGGGGAGCAGGATGGGGGTGTGGGGAGGCGTTTTGGGGGGAGCGGGAGGGTGCTGAGCACCCCCTGCCCCTAATAGGGGCCTGCTGAGGGTGCTCACCCACTAAGGCTCCAAAAACCCAATTTTTCACCCCAAAAACGTATCGGGGGGGCGAGCAGGACGGGGGGCACCGGGAGGGGCTGGGGGTGAGCACAGCGGTGCCGAGCTCCTCTCCCCCACCTCCTCCCGCAGCTGATTACACACCCACGCTCCCAAAAACCCCCTCTTTCACCCCAAAAAGGGGTTCGGGGGGGGGCTGCGAGCCCGCTGAGCCCCTTGCCCCCCCCCAGCTCGGCCAACAAATGCCTGCTGAAGGTGGCCACGTACGCGGCGCAGCTGGAGCAGTACCAGAAGGCGCTGGACATCTACGAGCAGGTCGGCTCCGGGGGGGTCCTAGGGCTTGGGGGGGTCCCAGAGCTTGGGGGTCCTGACCCCCGTGACCCCCCCCCAAAGGTGGGCACGAGCGCCATGGACAGCCCCCTGCTGAAGTACAGCGCCAAGGAGCACTTCTTCCGCGCCGCCCTCTGCCACTTCTGCGTCGACATGCTCAACGCCAAGGTGCCGGGGGCAAACGGGGCTGGGGGGGTCACACGGGGTTGGGGGGGGGCACGGTGCTGATTTGTGCCCCCCTCCCCGATTTGTGTCCCCCCCCCAGTTGGCAGTGCAGAAGTACGAGGAGATGTTCCCGGCGTTCTCGGATTCCCGGGAGTGCAAGCTGCTCAAGGTGGGGGGCAGGATGAGCCCCCCCAATAAATTTGGGGACCCCCCCATTCCATTTGGGACCCCCCCAATAAGTTTGGGTCCCCCCCATTCCATTTGAGCCCCTCCTCCCATCCCTTTGGGGCCACCCCCCATTCCATTTGGGGCTTCCCCATTCCATTTGCCCCCCCCCCCCCAAAAAAATTTTGCCCCCCCCCATCCACTTGGGAATCCCCATTCCATTTGGGGTCCCCCCAATCCATTTGGGGCCCCTTCCATCCATTTGCAGCCCCCCATTCCATTTAGGACCCCCCCCAATAAATTTTGGGCCCCCCCCATTCCATTTGGGGCCCCCCTCATCCATTTGGGACCCCCCCATTCCATTTTGCCCCCCCCCCCACAATAAATTTGGGGCCCCTCCCATCCATTTTTGCCCCCCTCTCCCCAAACCTGCCCTGGGGGGGGGGGGGCCACAAAGCAGCCAACCTCCCCGGGGGAGCGGGGGCGCACACAGACCCCATCCCCTCGGGGGGGACACCCTGTCACCCCCCCACCCAAATTCCCCATCTGATTTTTGTGTCCCCCCTGCAGAAGCTGCTGGACGCCCACGAGGAGCAGAACACCGACGCCTACACCGATGCCGTACGTGCACCCCTGGGGGCAACCCCCCGTGTGCCCCCCCACCCCAAAATACTCCCCCCATCACCAAAATACCCCCCCCCCCAAAAAAAAAAGACCCCCCAAACCCAGTTGTGCCCCCCTGCCTTGATTTCACCCCCTTCCTCCCTGTGTTTGGGGCTGGGGGCTGCTGGTCCTGACCCCCCTCCCCAAATATCCCCCCCCAACCCCAAATGTGCCCCCCAACCCAAAAATCCCCCCCCGAATTAAAAAGCCCCCCAAACCCAATTACTCCCCCCATCCCTCTTCCTTTCACCCCCTTCCTCCCCCTATTTAGTGCTGGGGGCTGCCCCTTCCACCCCCAGCCCCCTAAATCCACCCCCCAACCCCAAAACTGCCCCCCCACCCCAAAAATAATGTGCCCCCCCAGGTGAAGGAGTACGACTCCATCTCGCGGCTGGACCAGTGGCTGACCACCATGCTGCTGCGCATCAAGAAAACCATCCAGGGCGAGGAGGACGACCTGCGCTGACCCCCTCCGGGACCCCCGGGACCCCCCCGGGACCCCCGACCCCGCTTCGTCCCCCCCTGTAAAAATCCCACCCCCACCCCCTCCCCTTCCCCATATTTAACTGTATAAAGCGCCCGCAGCGGGCTGGGGGCTGAGCTGCCCCCCCAAATAATTCCCCCCCCCAATTATTTTCCCCCATCCCAATTATTTGCCCCCTAATTATTTACGCCCCCCCCCAAATTTTTTGCCCCTCCTCCCAATTATTTACCCCCTCCCCCAATTATTTGCCCTCTCCCTAATTATTTACCCCCTCCCTAATTATTTTACCCCCTTCCCAATTATTTTGCCCCCCCCTCGCTGCCGGGGGGGCTGTGGCCCCTTTGGGGGTGGGGGGTAAAAGCGGCCCCCCCGCTGTACTCGTGACCAATAAAGGATGCATGAGCCCAGCCCCCCCGTGTGTGTGTCCAAAAATGTGCCCCCCCCCCCAAAAAAAACTGCCCCCTGGGTCCTGGGGGGGTCGGGGGTCCCTGTGTGCCCTGTGCCCCCCCCCATTTTTTTTGGGGGGGGGTCCCTGTGCCCCCCAATATTTTTGGGGGCTCCCCCTGCCCTGTGCCCCCCATGTGCCCTTTTGCCCCCCCATTACCCCTTGGGGGACTCCCCTGCCCCCAAACCACGCCCCTTTCCCTAAGAACCACGCCCACGGCTCCACAAGCCACGCCCACTGCCCACTAAGCCACCCCCCATCCATCCACACCCCGCCCCCTTCCCACAGAACCAGGCCATTGCCTCGAAGCCACGCCCACTGCCCACAAAGCCACGCCCCTTGCCCACAAACACCACCCACTGCCTGGAAACCCCGCCCCCTCCTTCCTAACCCCGCCCCTTGGCCTTAAACCCCACCTACTACCCACGAACCGCGCCCCCTGCCCCCAAACCACGCCCCCTCCACCGAAACCACACCCCCTACTCACAAACCACGCCCTCTATGCACAAACCACGCCCCTTAGCCACAAACCACACCCCCCCCGCTCCTACAGCCGCGCGGCGGCCTCCCTCTGACGTCATCACCGCGCGCCGCACCCCTCGCAAGGCCCCCGGGGCGGGGGCTGCCCGCGGCGCCGCCTGCTCCCGGTTACCGGGAGGGCAAAACCGGAACCGGGGAGCGGCGGAACGGAAGCGGAAGCGGAAACGGGCGCGGGGGGGGGGCGATGTCGGGGCGCTGCCCGCTGGTGGAGGACAGCTTCAGCCGGCTGCCGTCGCAGAGCAACGTGTACGGGCTGGCGGCGCTGCCCGGGCCGGGGCCGGGCCCCGGGGGGCTCCTGGCGGCGGCGCTCAAAGGCCGCGTCCTCCACGTCCGCTACCAGCCCCTGCGCCGCCGCCTGCGGCCCGTGGCCACCGAGCTGCAGTTCACCTATATACCCGGTCAGGGGTGGGGGGGGCACCGGGGGGGTCAGGGGGGGGGTCAGGGGGGGTCAGGGGGGAACCGGGGGGAACCGGGAGGGCACCGGGAGGTCGTGGAGGGGTCGTAGAGGGGTTATGGGGGGGTAGCGGGAGGGCAACGAGGGGCCGGGGGGTCGTGGGGGGTCATTGGGGGTCATAGGGGGGTCATAGGGGGGTTATGGGGGGCACCGGGGGCGGGGGGCCACCGGGGGTCATAGGGGGTCAGGGGGAGGCACTGGGGGCACCTGGGGGTCATAGGGGGGCACCGGGGGGTCATGGGGTCGTGGGGGGCAGCGGGGGTAGCGGAGGGGCACTAGGGGGTCATGGGGGGGGCATAGGGGGCACCGGGGGTCGTGGGGGGTCATAAGGGGACACCGGAGGGGTCATAGGGGGTCATGGGGGGCACCGGGGGCGGGGGGCACCGGAAAGGCACTGGGAGGTCATTGGGGGTCATAGGGGGGTTATGGGGGGTCATGGGGGAGTGGGGGGCACCGGGAGGGTCGTGGGGTTACCGGGGGGTACCGGGAGGGCACCGGGGGGTCGTGGAGGCACTGGGGGGCACTGGGGGGTCAGGGAGGGGTTATGGGGGAGGGGGTCCCTGGGGGTGCTACTGGGGGCGTCCCGGTGCCCCCCCCGCTGAGGCCCCCGCAGTGGACGCCGAGATCGTGTCCATCGACTCCTTCGCCAAATCCCCCCAAGCGGGGGCTGGTGGTCGGCATCACCTTCATCAAGGTGGGGGCACCCCAAAAATGGGGGGGGCACCCCTATAACGGGGGGCAGCTTTAAACGGGGGGGTGCCCCAAAACAGGGGGCACCCTAAAATGGGGGGATGGTCTCAAACTGGGGGGCACCCCTGAAATGGGGGGGTCACCCTAAATTTAGGGGGGCGCCCCGAAATAGGGAGGGAACACTAAGAGGGGGGGGCACTCTGAGGTGGTGGGGGGCACCCTAAAACGGGGGGGCACTAAAATGGGGGAGACCCCAAAATGGGGGGGCACCCTAAAATGGGGGGCACTCTATAGAAGGGGGGACACCCCAAAAGCAGGGGGGGAGGTGACCCCAGAAGGGGTGGGGTGACCCCAGGAGGGGGGCTGACCCCAAAACGTGGCTGTGACCCCCCCCCCCGTGTCCCCCCCCCCAGGACTCCGGGGACAAGCCCAGCCCCTTCCTCAACATCTACTGCGACTACGAGCCCGGCTGCGAGTTCCACCTCGACTCCGTGGCGCGTGGGTGCCCCCCCGGACACCCCACGGACCCCCCCCCCCACCCCCCCGTGTCCCCCGACCCCCCCCCGGGGGTCCCGACCCCCTGACCCCCCTGTCCCCGCAGAGAGCTGCCTCAACCTGGAGCTGCGCTTCACCCCCCTCCAGCTCTGCCACGCTGAGTGCGTCGTGTGTGGGGCACCAGTGCTCCCAGTATCCCCCCAGTGCTCCCAGTATCCCCCCAGTGTCCCCCCAGTATCCCCCCAGTGTCCCCCAAGTGCCACCAGTATCATCTCGGTGTCTCCAGTATCACCCCAGTGTCCCCCCAGTGTCCCCCCAGTATCACCCCAGTGCTCCCAGTATCCCCAGTGTCCCCCCAGTATCACCTCAGTGTCCCCCAGCCTCCCCAGTGCCTCCCCGGTGTCCCCCCAGTATCCTCCCAGTGTCACCAGTGCCCCCCCAGAGTCCCGCCCAGTATCTCTCCAGTGCCACCCCAGTATCACCTCAGTGCCCCCCCAGTGCCACCAGTATCACCCCAGTGCCTCCCCAGTGCCCCCCCAGTGTCCCCAGTATCACCTCAGTGTTCACCCAGTATCTCCCCAGTGTCCCCAGTGCCCCCCCAGTGCCCCCAGCATTCCCAGTCTGTGTCCCAGTGCCCCCAGTCTGTGTCCCAGTGCCCCCAGTCTGTGCTCCCAGTCCCCCCAGTGCCCCCAGTATCCCCAGCCCTTGTGTCCCAGTGCCCCCAGTCTGTGCTCCCAGTGCTCCCAGTATTCCCAGCAGCGCTGTCCCGCAGGGTACTGGTCGGGGGGGGGCAGGACACCGTCTTCCTGCTGAGCGGCACCGACCCCGGCATCCACCTCTACCGGGAGGTCAGTGGGGGGGGGGGGGGTCAGGGGTCGTGGGAGGGGTCCGGGGGTCCCCACGAGCCGGGGGTCCCCACGAGCCGTGTCCCCCCCCCAGAACGAGGCCCTGCACCAGTTCGAGGAGCGCCCGGTGCAGGAGCTGTTCCCGGAGCTGCAGGAGGTGCCCAGCAAGTGAGGGGGCGCGGGGACCCTCACCCCCACTGCCCCCCGTGTCCCCACTGCCCCCCCAAGCCCCCCAATCCCCATTATCCCCCTCATATCCCCCCGTGTCCCACTGCCCCCCCAATGCCCCCTGTCCCCCCCAGGGCCCCCAAGCCCCCCAGTCCCCATTGCCCCCCAAGACCCCCAATGACCCCACTGCCCCCCAAGATGCCCCCAAGCCCCTCCCCTTGTCCCCCAAGCCCCCTCACGTCCCACTGCCCCCCCATGCCCCCAAGTGCCCCCCCACATCCCCCTCTCCCCCTACCCTTGCCCCCCGTATCCCCCCATGCCCCACAATACCCCCCACGCCCCCCATGCCCCCCACAAGCCCCCCAGCACCCCACAAGGCCCCCCCAATCCCCCCATACCCCTGTCCCCCCCATGTCCCCCTCTCCCCCTACCCTTGCCCCCTGCATCCCCCCAGCCCCCCCATGCCCCCAAGTCCCCCCCATATCCTACTTACCCCCCCATGCCCCCCAAGCCCCCTCCCATGTCCCTGTCCCCCCCACGACCCCCCATGCCCCCCATACCCCCAAATCCCCCCACACCCCCTTATCCCCCCACCTTCTCCCCCCATCCCCCCACACCCCCTTACCCCCTACCCCCCATGACCCCATTACCCCCCACATGCCCCCACCCCGACCCCCTGCCCCCCTGACCCCCTGACCCCCTCCTTGCCCCCCCCGTGCCCCCCCGCAGCGTTCTGTGGCTGGACGTCCTCAACCTCCCCGGCTCCTCGCGGCGCCTGACGGCTTTCGGCTGCCACAGCGGCGACGTGCGCGTGGCTCACGTGGACCAGGCCACCCGCAGTGAGCCCCCCCGCCCCGAGACCCCGGACCCCCGACCCCCCCATCACCCCTGGACCCCCCCAATTCACGTCCCCCCAGCCGTGCTGCAGAGCTGGAGCACCCAGCAGGACGGCCCCATCTCCAGGGTGCTCCTCTTCCCCCTGCCCCCCCCCGAGCCCTGCGGTGACCCCGGGGGGGTCCCCAACAGCGGGGGGGGGCACGAAGAAACCCCCCCTCCCCCCCACGCCCCCCCGGCCCCCTGCTACAGCCTGCTGGTGGCCAGCACCATCGAGGTGGCCGTGGTGTACCGGTGAGTGCATTTTTTGGGGGGGGGGGTGTTTTTTTTTTGGGGGGGGTGTCCCACGAGCCCCCCCCATTTTTATTTTGTGTGTCCCCCCCCCAGGGACGTGCTGGCGCAGGGGCTGGGGGAGCAGCTGGTGCTGGGGGGCAGCGGGGGCCACGACAGCGTCCTCTGTGCCGCCCTGGGGGGCACCGCGCTCGACGGGACCCCCGAGCTGCTGCTGGGGACATACGGGCAGGTGGGGGGAATTTGGGGGGTGGGGGTGGGGATTGGGGGTGAGGGGGGGTTAGGGGGTGTTGGGGGGAATTGGGGGTGTTGGGGGGAATTGGGGGGTAAAGGGGGGAATTGGGGGTGTTGGGGGGTAAAAGGGGGTCGAAGGGGGGCTGGGGGGTAAATGGGGGGACTGGGGGGTAAATGGGGGTAAAAGGGGGAATGGGGGTGTAGGGGGGAAATGGGGGGTAAGGGGGAAAATAGGGGGTAAGGGGGCTGGGGGGGAAATAGGGGGAATTAGGGGGCAAGGGTTGGGGATGAGCGTGGGGTTGGGATGGGGTGGGGATGGGGATTAGGATTGGGGTGGGGATTCGGGTGGGATTGGGATTGGGCTGGGTTGGGGATTAGGATTGGAATGGCGATGGGATGGGATTTGGGATGGGATTTGGGATGGGATGGGGATTAGGATGGGGTGGGGATGAGATGGGATTCGGGACGGGATTGTGATTGGGATTAGGATCAGATTGGGGATTGGGTTAGGGATTAGGATTGGGGTGTGGATGCGATTTGGGATGGGATTGGGATTAGGATCAGGATGGGGATTGGGTGGGGGATTAGAGCTGGGTTGGGGACAAGATGGGATTTGGGACGGGGTTGGGATGGGGATTAGGACCGGGATATGGATGAGATTCGGAATAGGATTGGGATTAGGATCAGGATGAGGATTGGGATGGGGATTGGGATCAGGGTTTGGATGGGACTGGGATTAGGATTGGGATTAGGATTAGCACAGAGATTACCCCCACACCACCACCACCCAGACCACGAAGCATCTCACCGCCACCTCCCCCAACCCCCTTTATCCCCCCTTTTCCCCCCTTTTCCCCCTTTTTCCCCCTTTTTCCCCCCCCACCCCATTATCCCCCCTTTTTCCCCCTTTTTCCCCCTTTTCCCCCTTTTCCCCCTTTTCCCCCCATTCCCCCCCAGGAGCTGCTGTGCTTCCAGCCCCGTGGCCGCGGTTTCTCCCTGCGCTGGCGCCGGGCGTTCCCCAGCGCGGTGCTGGCCGTGCGCTGCGGGGACCTGACGGGGGACGGGCTGAGCGAGGTGGCCGTGGGCTGCCTCCGGGGACTGCACGTCCTGCAGGTGACCCCCGGCCCCCCCTTCGCCCCCCGATCCCAAATTCCCCGTTTTTCACCCCGTTTTTGTGTCGTTCCCGCCCCGCAGCACAGCCTGGAGCCCACCGCCCGCTGCCTCCTGGAGAGGCTCCGCAGGGAGGTGGCGAGGAGGACGGAGAAAGGGGGGGGTGGGGGGACGTGACCCCCCGAGGTGTGGGACCCCCTGAGGTGTGGGACCCCCCCAGCGTGGGACCCCCAGGACGAGGAAGAGGACGGCGACGCCGGCAGAAGTGGACCCCCGTGAAAAAAGAGCCCCCAGACCCTGTTTGGACCCCCAGACCCTATTTGGACCCCCGACCCCATTTATGACCCCCGACCCCAATTGTCCCCCCCAATTTATAGCCCCCCCCTATTTATAACCCCCCAATAAAGCTTCTTATCAAAGCCTCCTGCCAATGAAGCACTCATTGATGCCCCCCTCAAAGCCCCCCCAAAACCCACCCCCCCATTAACCTCCCCGAGTGACCCCCAAAACGCCCCCCCCAAAATTCCCCCCACAAATCCCCCCATAACCCCCCCAAACCAAGGGGAAGGGGGGAGGAGAAGGAGCCCCCCCATTTTTTGGGGGTGGGGAGGGCACAAATAAAGGGGGGGGGTGAAGAGTCACCGGGGGGAGGCAATAAAGGGGGAGGGGGCAATGAGGTGGGGGACCTGATGGGGGGGCGCTGTCCGCGTTGCCGGTGCTGAACGGCGCCGATTTTTTTATTTTTTAATTATTTTTTTTTTGTTTTTTTTTTTTTTGGGGGGGGCAGCACCGGGCTGAGCTCCCCGCCCCCCCCCCCCCCATAATTTCCCCGCCCCCCCCAGCCGCCCTCCCACTCGCGGCAGCGCCATGGAGAAGTAACGGAGCGGGGACGCAGCGCAGGTGGGGGGTGCCGGGGGGGGGGGGGCACGGGGGGTCCGGGGGGGTCCGGGGGGTCCTGGGGGGTCACGGGGTAAAGGGGGGGGGTCTCGGGGGCGGGGGCGGAGTTCCCGTGGGTGGGAACAGGTGGCTGGGGGGCGCCCCCGTTTGGGGGGAACGGGAAAATTTGGGGAGGGGGGGAAAAAGGGGGGCTGGGGGGGCTGGGGGCACCGCGAGGGGATTTGGGGGGGGAGGAGGAGGAGTGTGGGGGGTGAAGAGCAAGGGGGGGTGATGGAGGGGGGGTTCCGCGCCCCCCCCCCCACGGTTTATTGCGGGGGGGCACCCGGCTCCCGCCAGCCTAAAATTGAGGGGGGGGTCCCCACCCCCCCCCACTGGATGCTTCTGGAAGGGGATGTGGGGGTGCCCCCCCCGTACCCCCCTCCATGTGCCCCCCACCCCTCCGTGTGTCCCCCCCCCGTGTGTCCCCCTCCCCATTTTTGTGCCCCCCACCCATGGGTGCCCCCCCCCGTGGGTGTCCGGCCCCGGCCGCTCCTGCAGCAGCAGCAGGTGCCCCCCTGCCCCCCCCCCGCCCCCCCCCCCCCGCTCTTCCTCCTCCTCCTCCTCCACGAGCCGGGGGCGATGCTCGGGGCCGGGGCAGCCCCCCCGGGATTTTGGGGCCCCCCCGGGGTTTGGGGGCACCCCCAGGGGTTCCCCGAGGAGCTGCCGGGACCAGACCTGGGCTGAGGGGACGGGGCTGGGGCTGGGGCTGGGGCTGGGATATAGGGACAGGGACAGGGACAGGTTATGGGGTCAGGGATGGAACCTGGGGTTGGGGACGGGATATAGGGTCAGGGCCAGGGATGGGATATGGGGTCAGGGATACAGGGACAGGATGTAGGGTCAGGGATAGGGATAGGAATGGGATATAGGGTCAGGGATGGGGCCAGGGATGGGATATGGGGACGGGGATATAGGGACAAGATGTAGGGATATAGGGTCAGGGGTGGGATCTGGGGATGGGAAGGGGATAAAGGGTTGGGGATGGGGTCAGGGACGGGATATGGGGACGGGGATGAGGACAAGGATGGGATACGGGGACAGGGATGGGGATGGGATATGGGACGGGATATGGGACAGGGAGAGGGACAAGGATAGGGATGGGGGCACGGGGATGGGATTTGGGGACAGGACACGGGACGGGGGGACGGGACACAGGGACAAGAGACGGGGATGGGAACGGGACATGGGATGGGACAGGGGGACAAGAAATGGGGTCGGGACACGGGACATGGGCTGGGACATGGGGACACGGGGACAGGGCCCCAGGACCTCCTCTCCCGGCGCTGCCGCCTCCCCCCCAGCCGCCCCCCCGGGTGCCTTAATTGCTGTTTCCCCCAGCCGCTGCTAATGAGGCCATTACATTAATTACAGCCCTGCGCCTGCTCACGGCGGAGGCGCCGGCCCCCAGCCAGCGGGGCCAGGGGATGGGGCCGGGGGCTTCCTGCCCCCACTGATGGGCCCGGGGCTTGGGGGGCTCCGGCACCCAGCGAGGGCGGGGGGCGGCTGGGGCTGTGCTATGGGGCAGTGCTGTGGGGCTGTGCTATGGGGTGCAGTGGGGCAGTGCCATGGGGTGGGATGAGGCTGTGGGGATGTGCTATGGGGCAGTGCTATGGGGTTGGGCAGTGCAGTGGGGCAGTGCAGTGGGGCTGCTCTATGGGGTGGGATGGGGCTGTGCTATGGGGCAGTGTTATGGGGTTGGGTTGGGCAGTGCAGTGGGGCTGTTCTATGGGGCACTACAATAGGGCAGTGCTATGGGGTAGCACAATGTGGCTGCGCTATGGGGCAGAGCTATAGGGCAGAGCTGTGGGGCAGCGCTATGGGGCAGAGCTATGGGGCAGAGCTATGGGGCAGCGCTATGGGGCAGAGCTATGGGGCAGCGCTATGGGGCAGCGATGCCTCTCCCTGCAGCTCCCCATGGGGATCCCATGGGGCAGAAGCAGCCGCGCCGTGGGGCGCATGGGGGTCTCCAAGGCCGGGGGGGTGGAAAGCAGCCCCGAGCCCCCCCCCCAGCCCGTTCGGGGTCCCCCCGTCCCCCTCCGTCTCCCTTTTTTTAGCCGTTCCCATCCTCCGTTGCCATGGGAACAAGGCGGTTGCCAGGGCGGGGCCTCGGCGCGCCCACGCACCCCACGCGCCCCCGGAGCCGTGGGCGGCCGCGGGGCCCTCGCTGCTCCCCGCGGCCCCGACCCCGCTGCTGGGCGTCACCCGCGGCCCCCGGTCCCCACGCGCTGACCCCAGCCCCACTGCATCGCCCCCAGCCCCATTGCATGACCCCAAACCCCACTGCATCGCCCCCAGCCCCACTGCATCACCCCAAACCCATTGCATGGTCCCAAACCCCACTGCATCGCCCTAAACCCCATTGCATCTCCCCCAGCCCCATTGCATGGTCCCCAGCCCCACTGCAACCTCTCCATCCCCATTACTTTGTCCCCGACCCTACTGCATTGCCCCCAGCCCCATTACATCTCCGTCCCCATTGCCTCCTCCCCCACCCCACCGCGCTGCCCCCTCCCCACCGTGCTGCCCCCAGAGGCCCCCGGTTACCCCCCAGCACCACACGGCCTCTGTGGGGCGGGACGGAGGCTGCTGCCTCCCCCCAGCCCCAACCCAGACCCAGACCCCAAACCTGATCCCCTTACCCTGACCCCAACCCCTACCCTGACCCTGATCCTGACCCCAACCCCAATCCTGACCCTGACCCTGACCCCTAATCCTGACCCCAACCCCTACCCAGACCCTGAACCTGACCCTGACCCTGATCCAGCCCCGACTCTGACCCTGACCCCGACCCCAACTCCAACGCTGACCCTGATCCTGACCCTGACCCTGACCCCATTCCACCCCCGACCCAAACCCTGACCCCGACCCCAACCCCTACCCTGACCCTGACCCCAACCCCGACCCCACTGCAACCCCAACCCTGACCCCAACCCAAACCCTAACCCTGACCCCAACCCCACCCCTGACCCTCACCCTTACCCTGACCCCAACCCCAACCCCAACCCAGACCCCGACCCCGACCCTGACCCCGACCCCGTGCCCCCGGCGCTGACCCCGCTGTCCCCGCAGGCCCCGGGATGGCGGCGCGGCGGGCGGCGCTGGTGGCGGCGCTGCTGCTGGCCGAGCCCTGCGCCCCCGAGCCGGCGGCCGAGGCCAACGGCACCGGCACGTGCCAGGGCTCGAACCGCTGCCAGCCCGGCGTCCTGCTGCCCGTCTGGCAGCCCGACAACCCCTCCTTCGGCGACAAGGCGGCGCGCGCCATCGTCTACTTCGTGGCCATGATGTACATGTTCCTGGGCGTCTCCATCATCGCCGACCGCTTCATGGCCTCCATCGAGGTGATCACCTCCAAGGAGAAGGAGATCACCATCACCAAGGCCAACGGGGAGACCAGCATCGGCACGGTGCGCATCTGGAACGAGACGGTCTCCAACCTCACCCTGATGGCGCTGGGCTCCTCGGCGCCCGAGATCCTGCTCTCGGTCATCGAGGTGTGCGGCCACAACTTCCAGGCGGGGGAGCTGGGCCCCGGCACCATCGTGGGCAGCGCCGCCTTCAACATGTTCGTGGTCATCGCCGTCTGCGTCTACGTCATCCCCAGCGGCGAGAGCCGCCGCATCAAGCACCTGCGGGTCTTCTTCGTCACCGCCTCCTGGAGCATCTTCGCCTACATCTGGCTCTACCTGATCCTGGCCGTCATCTCGCCCGGCGTGGTGCAGGTGTGGGAGGCCCTCCTCACCCTCGTCTTCTTCCCCGTCTGCGTGGTCTTCGCCTGGGCGGCCGACAAGCGCCTCCTCTTCTACAAGTACGTCTACAAGCGCTACCGCGCCGACCCGCGCAGCGGCATCATCATCGGCACCGAGGGCGAGCTGCCCAAGGGCATCGAGCTGGACGGCGGCTTCCCCCCCGCCGAGCGCCGCGAGGCCGAAGGCTCCGCCACCGCCACCGCCGCCCCCGTCGCCGCCGTCACCGCCGTCACCGCCTCGCCCGCGCTGCCCGCGCCCACGGCCGAGGAGAAGGAGCTGGACGAGAGCCGGCGCGAGGTGATCCAGATCCTGAAGGAGCTGAAGCAGAAGCACCCCGAGAAGGAGCTGGAGCAGCTGGTGGAGATGGCCAACTACTGCGCGCTGCTGCACCAGCAGAAGAGCCGCGCCTTCTACCGCATCCAGGCCACGCGCATGATGACCGGCGCCGGCAACGTCCTGAAGAAGCACGTGGCCGAGTTCTCCAAGCGCTCCTCGGCGCTGCTGGAGGTGCCGTCGGACGCCGAGGAGGAGGCGTGCAGCCGCATCTTCTTCGAGCCCTGCGCCTACCACTGCCTGGAGAACTGCGGCTCGGTGACGCTGTCGGTGGCGTGCCAGCAGGGCGCCGAGGCCAACCACACCTTCTACGTGGACTACAAGACGGAGGACGGCTCGGCCAAGGCGGGCTCCGACTACGAGTACAGCGAGGGGACGCTGATCTTCAAGCCGGGCGAGACGCAGAAGGAGCTGCAGATCGGCATCATCGACGACGACATCTTCGAGGAGGACGAGCACTTCTTCGTGCGCCTGCTCAACCTGCGCGTGGGCGACGCCGAGGGCATGTTCGAGGCCGACTCGGCCGAGCACCCCAAGGGCCGCCTGGTGACGCCGCTGGTGGCCACCGTCACCATCCTGGACGACGACCACGCCGGCATCTTCGCCTTCCAGGACCGCCTGCTGCACGTCAGCGAGTGCCAGGGCGCGCTGGAGGCCACGGTGCTGCGCGGCTCCGGCGCCCGCGGCACCGTGCTGCTGCCCTACCGCACCGTGGAGGGCACCGCCCGCGGCGGCGGCGTCGACTACGAGGACGCCTGCGGGGAGCTGGAGTTCCGCAACGACGAGACGGCGTGAGTGGGACCGCGGGGCTCGGGCAGGCCCCACGGGGGTGCCCCGTGCTTGTGCAGCCCTCGTGTGCCTGGCCTTGGCACGCCCAGACCCTGCTTGTGCGCCCTGTGCTTGTGCAGCCCTCGTGTGCCCGGCCTTTGCACGCCCGGACCCAGCTTGGGTGTCCCTTGTGAGCTCAGTCTTGGCACTCTCAGACCTTGTTTGGGCACCCCGTGCTGGTGCATCCCTCGTGTCTCAGCCTTGCACACCCAGACCCTGCTTGTGCACCCCTGGTGAGCTCAGCCTTTGCACACCCGGACCCTACTTGGGCACCCCGTGCTTGTGCACTCCTCGTGTGCTCGGTCTTTGCACGCCCAGACCCTGCTTGTGCGCCCTGTGCTTGTGCACCCCTCGTGTGCTCACCCTTTGCACACCCAGCCCCGTGCTCGTGCCCCCCCCGTGCGCTCAGCCCTTTGCACACTCAGCTTTGCTCGCGCGCCCTCTGCTTGTGTGCTCCGGGCAGGGGGAGGATGGGTGGATGGACGGACAGACGGACGGGTGGGGGGACACCCGGATGGACAGACGGACGGATGGGGGGGGGCAGGGGGCGGCCGGCCAAGTGCCCAGCCGGCCGTGCCGGGTGGCCGCGGGGGCGGCGGGGGAGACCCGGCTGGGCGGACAGATGGACGGACAGACGGAGGGACAGACGGACGGGGCGATGCTGGGGGTTGGGGGGCCGCCCCCGCCCCCCCTGACGGGGGCGGTGCCCCCCGTGTCCCCCCGGCACAGGAAAACGCTGCGGGTGAAGATCGTGGACGCCGAGGAGTACGAGAAGAGGGAGAACTTCTTCATCGAGCTGGGGCAGCCCCGCTGGCTGAAACGCGGCATCTCGGGTACGGGGGGCACGGGGGGGGCATTTGGGGGCATTTGGGGGCATTTGGGGACCTTTGGAGACATTTGGGAACCTTTGGGGACCTTTGGGGACATGGGGACGCACAGGGCAGCCTCTCACCACCGCCCTCTCCCCTCCGCAGCCCTCCTGCTGAGCCAAGGTAGGAGCCTTCCTCCTCCTCCTCCTCCTCCTCCTCTTCGCCCACCCTCAGGTCACCCAGAGCCGGGGTCCCCACCGAGCCCTGTGCCACCCGTCCCCTGTCCCCGCGTGTCCCCGTGTCCCAGTCCCGTGCCGTGCCCCACGCCGCAGCCCCACGCCCCACACCGTGTCCCGGTGCCACGTCCCTATCCCCACGTCCCCATCCCCAAGTCCCTGTCCCCATGTCCCTGTCCCCATGTCCCTGTCCCCACCCCGTGTCCCTGCCCCTGTCCCCTCACCCCGTCCCCATGCCGTGTCCCCACGCCGTGTCCCTGTCCCAATGCCACATCCCAGTGCCACATCCCCGTCCCCACACCGTGTCCCTGTCCCCACACCCTGTCCCCACACCATATCCCTGTCCCCATGCCATGTCCCCATGCCCCACACCCTGACCCCGTCCCCATACCCCGTCCCCACGTCCCCATGCCCCATTGCCATGTCCCTGTCCCCACGCCACATCCCCGTCCCCATGCCATGTCCCCATCCCCATGCCCTGTCCCTGTCCCCATCCCCTGTCCCCACACCCCATCCCTGACCCCACACCGTGTCCCCGTCCCCGTCCCCGTCCCCGCTTGGCGTCCCCGCAGCCGACGGTGACCGCAAGCTGTCAGCGGAGGAGGAGGAGGCGCGGCGCATCGCCGAGATGGGCAAACCCGTGCTGGGCGAGAACTGCCGCCTCGAGGTCGTCATCGAGGAGTCCTACGACTTCAAGGCACGGGGAGGGGGTTTGGGGGGTTTGGGGGGTCCGGGGGCGCTCGGGGTTGGGGTCTCACCCCCGTCCCCGCAGAACACGGTGGACAAACTGATCAAGAAAACCAACCTGGCCATGGTCATCGGCACGCACTCGTGGCGCGAGCAGTTCCTCGAGGCCATCACCGTCAGCGCAGGTCTGGGGTCATTGGGGGTCACCGGGGGTCACCAGGGGTCACCGGGGGGCACACGGGGTCACGGGGTCTGGGGGGGACATGGGGATGGGGACGGGGTGCCTGGCGCTGGGGGCACGGGGTGGGGTGTACAGGGGGGGATTGGGGTTGGTGGTGGGGTTTGGGGGCGCATGGTGATGGGGTTTTGGGGACGTGGTGCCAGGTTTTGGGGACGTGGTGATGGGTTTGGGACATGGTAACGGTTTTGGGGACATGGTGATGGGTTTTGGGGACATGGTAGCAGTTTGGGGAACACGGTGATGGGTTTTGGGGGTACACTGTGCCAGGTTTTGGGGACATGGTGAGAGGTTTTGGGGACACGGTGCTCGGTTTGGGTGCACAGCCCCGGGTTTTGGGGCTATGACACCAAATTTTGGGGACACAAGACCCAAAGTTTTGGGGATGCATGGCCCCAGGTTTTGGGGACAGGGTGCCAGGTTTTGGGGAGCACACGGTGCCAGATTTTGGGGACAGGGTGCCAAGTTTTGGGGTCAAACAGCCCTGAGTTTTGGGGACATGGCCCTGGATTTTGGGGACATAGCGCCAGGTTTTGGGGACAAACAGCCCCAGCTTTTGGGGCCACGGTGCCAGGTTTTGGGGCCACACGGCACCGTGTTTTTGGGGCCGTCCCCGCGGGGGCTGACGGCGCCTTCGTCGCCAGGCGAGGAGGAGGAGGAGGAGGACGGGCGGGAGGAGCGGCTGCCGTCGTGCTTCGACTACGTGATGCACTTCCTGACCGTCTTCTGGAAGGTTCTGTTCGCCTGCGTGCCCCCCACCGAGTACTGCAACGGCTGGGCCTGCTTCGGCGTCTCCATCCTCCTCATCGGCGTCCTCACCGCGCTCATCGGCGACCTGGCCGCGCACTTCGGCTGCACCGTGGGCCTCAAGGACTCCGTCAACGCCGTCGTCTTCGTGGCCCTCGGCACCTCCATCCCTGGTGCGGGGTTGGGGTTGGGATTGGGGTTGGGATTGGGATTGGGATTGGGATTGGGATGGGGTTGGGATTGGGGTTGGGATTGGGATGGGATTGGGATGGGGTTGGGATTGGGATTGGGGTTGGGGTGGGAGTGGGGTTGGGGTGGGGTGAGATTGGGGTTGGGATTGGGATGGGATTGGGATGGGATTTGGGTGGGATTGGGGTGGGATTGGGATGGGATGGGATTGGGAATGGGGTGGGATTGGGATGGGATGGGATTGGGAACAGGGACAAGGAGCAGGGGGAGAGGACACGGTTCTGGGGCACGCGTCCTCGTGTCCCCACGCCGTGTCCTTGAGCTGCTGTCCCCATGCCCCTGCTGTGCCCCTGTGCCCCCGTGTCCCACACCCCACATCCCCGTGTCCCATACCCCAAATCCCCATACCCTATATCCCAAATCCCCAATCCCCAATCCCCAATCCCCAATCCCCATATCCCATACCCCATACCCCAAATCCCCATACCCTATATCCCATACCCCATGTCCCCATATCCCCATGTCCCCCTGTCCCCATATTCATGTCCCCATATCCCACATCCCCAATCCCCATATCCCCATACCCCATACCCCACATCCCACATCCCACATCCCCATACCCCATACCCCAAATCCCATACCCCATACCCTATATCCCATATTCCCATACCCCAAAACCCCATATACCAAACCCCACATCCCCAATCCCCATATCCCAATCCCCAATCCCCATACCCCATATCCCCTATACCCCATACCCCCAATCCCCATACCCCAAATCCCATATCCCCTATACCCCACACCCCATACCCCAAATCCCCATATCCCATATCCCCATCTCCCCAATCCCCAATCCCCATACCCCAATCCCCTATACCCCATACCCCCAATCCCCATACCCCATATCCCCTATACCCCATACCCCATACCCCATACCCCATACCCCACACCCCATACCCCATACCCCTATACCCCACACCCCACACCCCGTACCCCGTTTCCCCCCGCAGACACGTTCGCCAGCAAGGTGGCCGCCCTGCAGGACCAGTGCGCCGACGCCTCCATCGGCAACGTCACCGGCTCCAACGCCGTCAACGTCTTCCTGGGCCTCGGCGTGGCCTGGTCGGTGGCGGCCATCTACTGGGCGGCGCAGGGCCGGGACTTCGAGGTGCAGACGGGCACGCTGGCCTTCTCCGTCACCCTCTTCACCATCTTCGCCTTCGTCTGCATCGGGGTCCTCCTCTACCGCCGCCGGGCGCCCATCGGGGGCGAGCTGGGGGGGCCGCGCGCCCCCAAGCTGCTGACGGCCGCGCTCTTCCTCGGCCTCTGGCTGCTCTACGTGCTCTTCGCCAGCCTCGAGGCCTACTGCCACATCCAGGGCTTCTAGGGGGGGTGACGGGGGTGTGTGGGGGCAATAGGGGGCTGAGGGGGTGATGGGGGGCAATGGGGTCAAGGGGGACACAATGGGGCCAATGGGGACGCAATGGGGTCAATGGGGGCTATGGGGTCAGTGGGGACACAATGGCCAGCCTCGAGGCCTACTGCCACATCCAGGGCTTCTAGGGGGAGTGGGGGTGTGGGGGCAATGGGGGGGCTGGGGGGGCAGTGGGGACGCAATGGGGTCAACAGGGCCAATGGGGACACAAAGGGGCCAATGGGGACGCAATGGGGGCAATGGGGACACAATGGGGGCAATGGGAATGCAATGGCCAGCCTTGAGGCCTACTGCCACATCCAGGGCTTCTAGGGGGTGGTGGGGGTGTGTGGGGGCAATAGGGGGGCTGAGGGGGTGATGGGGACACAATGGAGTCAATGGGGACACAATCGGGGCAATGGAGACACAATGGAGCCAACAGGGCCAATGGGGATGCAATGGGGCCAACAGGGACGCAACAGGGTCAATAGGGATGCAACGGGGGCAATGGGGATGCAACAGGGCCAACAGGGGCAATGGGGGGGCATTGGGGTCAATGGGGACACAACAGGGACGCAATGGGGTCAACGGGGACACAATGGGGCCAATAGGAACACAGTGGGGCCAATGGGGATGCAATGGGGTTAATGGGGGCAACGGGGGGGCTGTGGGGGCAATGGGGACACAACGGGGCCAATGGGGATGCAATGGGGACAATGGGGACACAATGGGGCCAACAGGGATGCAGTGGGGCCAATGGGGACGCAATGGGGGCGATGGGGACGCCAAGGGACACGCAGTGGTTGTGGGGGGAGGGATGGGGCCTCCCGGGGCCGTGTCCCAGTAGGGTCCCCAAGGTGGCCCCATAGGGTCCCCTCAAGGCCCTTCTGCCACCCCCGTGTCCCCATAGGATCCCCATAGCTCCCCATGTCCCTATAGGGTCCCCTTAGGGTCCCCTTGGGATCCCAATGTCCCCATAGGCCCCCCACGGCCCTGTTGGGTCCCCATGCCCCTATAGGGTCCGTATAGGGTCCCCATAAGGTCCCCGTACCCCCCGGGACCCCCCCCAGGTCCCCAAGCACCCTCGGGATCCCCTTGCCCCCCCCCCGGGGTCTTCTCAGGGAGCTGCGCCCCCAGGGTCCCCCCGTCCCCCCTGCCCCCCCGTTCCCATAGGGTCCCCACACCCCTATAGGGTCCCGACACCCCCCCCCCTCGTAGCGCGGGGTTCGTTGTTTTTTTTCTAAAATCCCCCTTTTTAACCCCGGTTTCGGAGCGGCTCGGCCCGCCGGGGGGCTGCGGGGCTGTCGTGGCGCTGGTCCCCCCCCGGCCCCCAAAAAAAACCCCCCCGGGAAGCCGCCGGCTCGCTGCGTGTCTTTGGGGTCGGGGCATATGGGGGGGCTATAGGGGGCTGGGGGACCCCATAGGGGTGTGGGGGGGCGTATGGGCCCCCTATGGGGTCTGGGGGGGGTCCGTGGAGGGGACTAGGGGACCCCATAAAGGTGTATGGGGGGGCTATGAGACCCCCATAGGGGTGTAGGGGACCCCATAGGGGTGTAGGAGACCCCCCATAGGGGTGTTTGGGGGTGTAGGGGACCCTATAGGGGTGTACAGGACCCCATAGGGGGTATATGGGGGGGCTACGGGACCCCATAGGGCTCTGGGGGGTGCATACAAGACCCCATAGGGGTGCTGGGGGGTGTATGGGATGCCTTATGGTGTATATGGGACCCTTATAGGGCTGTATGGGACCCCTATAAGGATGTTTAGGACCACTATAGGCTGTATGGGACCCCTATAGGTGTGTTTAGGACCCCTATAGGATGTATGGGGTCCTTATAAGGGTGTTTAGGGCCCCTATAAGGATGTTTAGGACCCTTATAAGGGTGTTTAGGGCCCCTATAGGCCGTTTAGGACCCCTATAGGCTGTATGGGACCCCTATAGGTGTGTTTAGGACACCTATAGGATGTTTAGGACCCCTATAGGACGCATGGGGTCCCTCTAAGGGTGTTTAGGACCCCTCTAAGGGTGTTTAGGACCCCTATAATGGTGTTTAAGGCCCCTATAGGCCGTTTAGGGCCCTACAGGCCATATAGGACCCCCCATAGGGTTCAGTGCAGGCCGGCCGTTGCCATGGCAACAGGGCGGGCTTAAAATGGCGGCGGGGGCGGGGTCAGCGTGACGACAGCACAGAGGGGCGGGGTCACCATGGCGACGGCGGCGGCCGTCAGGCGAGAGCTGACATTTGCGACAACGGGGGTGGGCGTGGCCTCGAGGCGTTACCATGGCATCGGGGGCGTGGTTAAGAAGCGGGGCGGCGTTGCCACGGCGACGAGGGCGCGGTTACGAGGCGAGGAGGGCGTTACCGTAGCAACGGGGGCGTGGCTACGAGGGCCGGGGCGGCGTTGCCATGGCAGCGGGCGCTGCCGCCAGGCGCCGCCGGGTGTCGCGCGCCGGTGCCGACTCACGGCGGGCGGCCATGGCGGCGGGCGGGCTGGTGCTGAACGGCGCCGAGGCGGGCGGGCTGCGGGCGGCCGCGGGGATGTACGAGCAGCTCAAGGGAGAGTGGGCACGGAAGAGCCCCAACCTCGGCAAGTGCGGGGAGGCGCTCGGCCGCCTCAAGGTGAGGGGCAGGGGGGGCCGGGGCCGCGGTTGGGGGCCCGGAGGGGGTTGGGGGGGCCCGGGCCTTGTTTTGGGGTCCCTGGGCCTTGGTTGGGGGGCCCCGGGGGGGACTGGGCCCTGTTTGGGGGTCCCTGGGTTGGATTTGGGGGTCCCCAGGGGTCCCTGGGCCAAGTTTTGGGGTCCTTGGGTCTTGTTTGGGGGGCCCTAGGGGGGTCTGGGCCGGGTTTGGGGGTCCCTGGGTTGTATTTGGGGTCCCTGGGGGTCTCTGAGCTTTACTTTGGGGTCCCCAGGGGTCTCTGGGCCAGGTTTTGGGGACTCTGGGGGGGTTTGGGCTGGGTTTGGGGGTCCCTGGGTTGTATTTGAGGGTCCCTGGAGGTCCTTGGGCCTTGTTTTGGGGTCCCCGGGGGTCCCTGGGCCAGGTTTTGGGGTCCCTGGGGGTCCCTGAGCTGTATTTGGGGGTCCCTGGGCCTTGTTTTGGGGTCTCTGAGAGGTATTTGGGGGTCTGTGGGTGTCCCTGTGCTGTGTTTGGGGGTCCTTGGGTCCATCCATGCCCCATTTTGGGGGTTCTGTTCCCCATTTTGGGGTCCCCCTGCCCCATTTTGGGGTCCCGGAGCCCATTTTGGGGTCCCCCTGCCCCATTTTGGGGTCCCCATGCCCCATTTTGGGGGTCCTGGTGCCCATTTTGGGGTCCCCTCCCCAGCTGGCGCTGCTGGAGCTGAATTTTCTGCCCACCGGGGGAGCGCGGCTCAGCCGGCAGCAGCTCGTGCTGGCCCGTAAGTGGGGCTGGGGGGGGATTTGGGGGGCTTGGGGGGCTTGGGGGGGGATTTGGGGGGATTTGGGGTCAGGGAGGGGGCTGGGGGGATTTGGGGTCAGGGAGGGGGTTTAGGGGGAATTGGGGGGATTTGGAGGGGTTTGGGGTCAGGGAGGGGGCCTGGGGGGATGTGGGGGGCTTTGGGGGCTTTGGGGAGGTTTTGGGGGTTTTGGGGTCAGGGAGGGGGCTGGGGGGATTTGGGGCTGGGGAGGGGGTCAGGGAGGGGGTTTGGGGGAGGATTTGGGGTCAGAGAGGGGGTTTGGGGGAATTTGGGGGGATTTGGTGTTGGGGAGGGGATTTTGGGTGGGATTTGGGATGGAGAAAGGGTTTGGGGGGGCATTTGGAGTCGGGGGGATTTGGGGGGATTTTGGGGGGATTTGGGCTCAGAGCTGGAATTTTGGATGGGATTTGGGGTCAGGGATGGGGTTTGGATGGGATTTTGGGTGCAATTAACATCCGGGGATCGATTGGGGCGTCTCTCGGGATATCCCCGTGCCCCCCGCCCCCAAAACCCCCGAAACCCCCCCAAAAATGCCCCCCCCGTGCCCCCCAGGGGACATCCTGGAGATCGGGGCGCAGTGGAGCATCCTGCAGCGCGACATCCCCTCCTTCGAGCGCTACATGGCCCAGCTCAAGTGCTACTACTTCGACTACAAGTGGGTGTGGGGGTCTAATTAACGGGGGGCCCTAATTAACGGGGGGGGTCCTCAAACCCCGGGGAGGGCACCCAGACCCCAGGGAGGGGGCCCAAGTAATGGGGGAGACCCCAAATAACGGGGTCTCCAAACCCTGGGGGGGTCCCCAAATAACAGGGGGGGGCTCTAATTAACGGGGGGGGGTGTCCACAATTAATGGGGGGGGTCCTCAGACCCCGGGGGGGGCACCCAGACCCCCGGGGAGGGCACCCAAACCCCGGGGAGGGGGCCCAAGTAAGAGGGGAGGCACCCAAATAATGAGGGAGACCCCAAATAACGGGGTCTCCAAACCCGGGGGGGGTCTCCCCAAACCCCAGGGGACCCCCCCCCAAATTACTGGTGCCCCCCCCCGCAGGAAGGAGCTCCCCAGGTCACCCCCCAGACCCCAGGAGGGTCCCCAAACCCCAGAAACCCCCCCAAAACCCCATCAGGTCCCCAATTAACGGGCTCCCCTGACCCCAGGGCGCCCCCCAAACCCCAAGGGACCCCCCCAAATTAACCCCGTGCCCCCCCACAGGGAGAAGCTCCCCAAATGAGCCTCCAAACCCCAGAAGTCCCCCCAAAACCCCATCAGGGCCCCAATTAATGGGGTCCCCAAACCCAGGGGGTGCTCCCCAGACCCCAGGGCCCCCCCCAAACCCCAAGGGACCCCCCCCAAAATACCGGTGCCCCCCCCTCGCAGGGAGAAGCTCCCCAGGTTGCCCCCAAACCCCTGGAATGTCCCCAATTAATGGGGTCCCCAAACCCAGGGGTGCTCCCCAGACCCCGGAGGGGTCCCCCAAACCCCAAGGGACCCCCCCCAAAATCCCCCCGTGCCCCCCCCCAGGGAGGAGCTCCCCGAATCCGCCTCCCGCCACCAGCTGCTGGGCCTCAACCTCCTCTTCCTCCTGTCCCAAAACCGCGTGGCCGAGTTCCACACCGAGCTGGAGCGCCTGCCCGCCAAGGAGATCCAGAGCAACGTCTACATCAAGCACCCCGTGTCCCTCGAGCAGGTGCTGGGGGGCCCCAAAAAAACCCCAAAACCCCCCAAAAAGCCTTCGTCACCCCCTCATCCTCCTCTTCTCCCCCCCAGTACCTGATGGAGGGCAGCTACAACAAGGTGTTCCTGGCCAAGGGCAACATCCCCGCCGAGAGCTACACCTTCTTCATCGACATCCTGCTGGACACCATCCGGTCAGAAACCCCACACGCACATTTGGGGTCGGCCCCCCCCGATTTGGGGTCGGCCCACCCCGATTTGGGGTCGGCCTCCCCCATTTGGGGGCTCCTTTCCGTCATTTGGGGGCTCTTTTCTGTCATTTTGGGGCTCCATCCTCTCATTTTGGGGCTCCTCTCCATCATTTAGGGTCTCCTATCCCATATTTAGGGTCTCCCCCCCAATTTGGGGTCAGCCTCCCCCATTTGGGGGCTCCTTTCCGTCATTTGGGGGCTCCATTCTCTCATTTTGGGGCTCCTTTCCATCATTTTGGGGCTCCTTTGTCGCCTTTGGGTCTCCTTTCCATCATTTAGGGTCATCTTCCCCATATTTAGGGTCTCCTACCCCATATTTAGGGTCACCCTCCCCCATTTGGGGGCTCCTTTCCATCATTTGGGGTCTCTTTCCCCCCTTTTTGGGTCTCCTTTTCATTATTTGGGTCTCTTTCATCTCCCTTTGGGTCCCCTTCCCCCTTTTTGCGTCTCCTTCCCCACATTTTGGGTCTCTTTTCCCCAATTTTAGGTCTCTTTTCCCCAGTCTTGGGTCTCTTTTCCCCAGTTTTGGGTCTGTTTTCCCCAATTTTGAGTCTCCTTCCCTCCCACCTCTCCCCTCCCCTTCGGTCCCGGGGACAAACCACCCAAGGACTCCCAAGTGACCCAAAATCCCCGTTTTTCCCCCCAAACCAGGGACGAGATCGCCGGCTGCATCGAGAAGGCGTACGAGCAGATCCTCTTCGCCGAGGCCGCCCGCGTGCTCTTCTTCTCCTCCCCCAAAAAAATGACCGAATACGCCAAAAAGGTACCAAAAACCCCCCAAAACACCCCAAAACCACCCCCAAAACCCCTAAACCCTTCCCAATACCCCCCAACCCCCCAAAAAACCCCCAAAGCACCCCAAAACCCCCTAAACCACCCCCAACCCCCCAAAACACCCCAACCCCCCCAAAAATCTCCAACCCCCCAAAACCCCCAGAACCACCCCAAAAGCCCCCAAAACCTCCAAAACCACTCAAAAACACCCCTAAAAAACCCAATACCCCCAAACCCCCCAGAACCCCTCTAAACGCCTCCAACCCCCCTAAAACCCCTCAAACCCCTGAAAACCCCTCAAAAAAACAAAACCCACCCAAAACACCCCTAAAAAGCACAAAAACCCCTAAACCCCCCAAAGCCCCCAAAACCACCCAAAAACAGCCCCCAAGAAAACAAAAACACCCCAAATCCCCCCAAACCACCACCCGAAATCCCACCCAAAAACCCCCATAACCCCCCCAAACCCCCCAAAAACACTCAAATTCCCCCAACCAACCCCACACATTACCCCCAAAACCACCCCAAACCCCCCCAAAGCCCCCCAAAACCCCTCCAAGCCACCCCAAACCTCCCAAAAACCGCGAAAATAAAACAAAAATCCCCCCAAACCCCCCAAAACCACCCCCAAAACCCCCAAATCCCCCTCAAACCTCCCCAAATCCCCCCAAATCCCCCCAAACCCCCCAAACCTCCCCAAATCCCCCCAAACCTTCCCCAAACCCCCCCCAAAATACCCCAAAACCCCAGAAACCGCCCCAAAACCGCCCCCCTCCACTAACACCCCCCCCTGTGTTGCAGCGGGGCTGGGTGCTGGGCCCCGGGGGCAGTTTTGGGTTCGGGGGGCGCCCCCACAAGGCGGAGGACGCCCCCATCCCCGCCCCCCAGCTGGCCGCACAGCTCCTGGAGTACGCCCGGCAGCTGGAGATGATCGTCTGAGGGGGGGGCGACCCCCCCAGGACCCCCCCCCGGCACCGTCCCCCCCGTTTTGGGGCTCCTCGGCATCGTTTTGGGGCTCCTCCCTGCCCTTTCTGGTCTCCCCCCCGTTTTGGGTCCTTTTCCTTCCGTTTTGGGTCCTTTTCCTCACATTTTGGGGCTCCTTCCTCTTATTTAGGGTCTCCCCCCCCCAGTTTGGGGTCGCTCCCCCCAATTTGGGGGCTCCTTTCTATCATTTTTTGGCTCCTTTCCATCATTTTGGGTCCCTTTCCTCACATTTTGGGGTCTCCTTTCCATCATTTTGGGTTTCTTTCCTCTTATTTGGGGTCCCCCCCCCAATTTGGGGTCCTCTTCCCCCATTTGGGGTCCCCTTCCCTTCATTTTGTGTCCCTTTCCTCACATTTTGGGTCTCTTTCCTCTCATTTAGGGCCCCCCCCCCCCAAATTTGGGGTCACCTTCCCCCAATTTGGGGTCTCCTCCCCCCCCTTTTTGGCTCTAATTCCCCCCCTTTTGGGTTTTCCCCCCCACTTAGCCCCCCTCCTTTGGGGTCTCCCCCTATTTGGGGTCTCCCCCCATTTAGGGTCTCCCCCTCCCCTCCCCCCCTTTTCTATTTAAATCCTCGCTATGGGGGGGCCGGGGGGGGGCTCACCCCCTGCCCCCCCCTTTTACCCCCCCCAAATAAACCCCTGAGCTTCTCGCAGCCTCGTCACTGACCCCATGGGGCCCCCCAGCCCCAAATTTTGGGGGTCCCCCCAATAATGACGACACCCCAATGGCTCCCCGGCTTTTAATGGGGTTGGGGGTATTTTTGGGGTGGGGGGCACAATAGGGGGGTATTTTTGGGGGTGGGGGGTCACAAGAGGGGGGTTTTGGGGTGGGGGGTCACAATAGGGGGGTATTTTGGGGTGGGGGGAACAGGGGGGTATTTTGGGGTGGGGGGGTCACAACAGGGGGTATTTTTTTGGGGGGGGGGTCTCAGGCGCCGTCTCCTCCCTCCTGCTCCCAGCCCCGCAGCACCTCGGGGGCGCCAGCGACCTGGCCAGCCTGGGGGGGCACAGAAAAGGGGGGGGTCAGGAGGGTGTGGGGGGCCACGACCCCCCCAGACCCCACAAAAACCCCCAAAACCCCCCTCACCAGGCCCTGACGTTCCTGGGCAGCCGGGGGCCGCGGTGTTTGCAGTGGCAGCGCCTGGGGCAGGGCCCCCCACCTCAAAAGGGGGCCAGCGGGAGGGGGGCGGCTCTGCCCCCTGCTCCCCTGAGCCCCCCAGGGGGCTGCTTTTGGGGGGGGCTTGGCCTTGGCTCCCCCCTCCTCGTTTGCTTTTGCCCCTGGGGGGGGCAGCGGGGGCGGGGGTGGAGGAGGGGCCCGGGGGGTCCCGGGGGGTCCCGAGGGGGTTGAGGGGGTGGGCGGTGTGGCCCCCCCAGCTGGGGCAGTGCCGGGCGGAAGCCGGGGGCTCGGGACCCTCGCCCCAAAGGGGAAGGTGACCAAGGGCCAGGGTGGGGGGTCCCGGGGGGGCTTGGGGGCTCCAGGGGGCGTTGGGGGGTCCCAGAGGGGGTTTTGGGGGTCCCAGGGGGGTGGGAGGGGGTCCCTGAGGGGGTTTTGGGGGTCCCTGGGGGTGAGAGGGGGTCACAAGGGGGGTTTGGGGGTCCCTGAGGGGGTTTTGGGGGTCCCTGGGGGCGCTGGGGGGTCCCAAGGGGGTGGGAGGGGGTCCCTGGGGGGATTGGGGGTCCCAGGGGGTGCTGGGGGTCCCAAGGGGGCTTTTGGGGGTCCCAGGGGAGGTTTGGGGGTCCCTGGGGGACGTGAGGGGGTCCTTGGGGGGAGCTGGGGGCTCACTGGGGGGATTTGGGGGTCCCTGTGGGGTGGGAGGGGGTCCCGGGGGGCCTGGGGGTCCTTGGGGGGCGTGAGGGGGTCCCAAGGGGGGTTTGGGGGTCCCTGGGGGGATTTGGGGGTCCCGGGGGGTGCGAGGGGGTCCCGGGGGGGTTTGGGGGTCCCAAGGGGGGCTTGGGGGTCCCTGGGGGCTGGGGGTCCCCGGGGGCCGGGTGGAGGCCATGCGGCGCCGGGCGGTGGCTATGGGGCGCTGGGCGATGCTTGGGGGGCGCTGGGGGGCCTCTGGGGGGGGCTGGGTGGCATCTATGGGGCGCTGGGTGGCATCTATGGGGCGCTGGGGAACACTTGTGGGGCACCGGCTGCCATCTGTGGGGTGCTGGACACCACTTGTGGGGCGCTGCGGGGCATCCATGGGGCGCTGGTCTCCGCTTGTGGGGCGCCGTGGGGTATCCGTGGGGCGACGGGTGTCATCTATGGGGCGCTGGTCACTTGTGGGGCGCTGGCTGGCATCTGTGGGGCGCTGGTCTCCACTTGTGGGGCGCCGTGGGGTGTCAGTGGGGTGCCGGCTGGCATCTGTGGGGCGCTGGACACCACTTGTGGGGCACTCGGCATCACTTGTGGGGCGCCGGGTGGCATCTATGGGGCGCTCGGCATCACTTGTGGGGCGCCGTGGGGTATCCGTGGGGCGCTGGTCTCCACTTGTGGGGCGCTGGCTGGCATCTGTGGGGCGCTGGGTGCCATCTATGGGGCACTGGTCTCCACTTGTGGGGCGCTGGATGTCACTTGTGGGGCGCCGGGTGCCATCTATGGGGCACTGCTCACTTGTGGGGCGCTGCTCTCCACTTGTGGGGCGCCGGGTGCCATCTATGGGGCACTGCTCACTTGTGGGGCGCCGTGGGGCATCCGTGGGGCGCTGGACATCACTTGTGGGGCGCCGGCTGTCATCTATGGGGCGCTGGGTACCACTTATGGGGCGCTGGGTGTCACTTGTGGGGTGCCGTGGGGGGTCGGTGGGGCCGTGCCCCCCCCCAGGGCCCCCCCCAGGGCCCGGCCCCGTCTGCCGCGGGGGGGGTTCCCGGGGGGCAGCCCCCGAGGGGGGGTCCGGCCGCCCCCCAGGTCCCCCCCAGGCTGTGGGGGGGGCTTCTGGGGGGGGGGCTGCTTTGGGGGCGGGGGGCGCCCCCGGGGGCTGCTTGGCCTTGGCCGCCTCCGGCTGCGAGTTGCCCATGGGGGGGGGGCTGCGGGGAGGGGGTCCCATTGTGGGGGGGTGGGAGCTGAGGCCCCCTGCCCCCTCATCACCCCCACCCCAAAATTGCCCCCCACCGCCCCTTTCCCCATCACCCCCACTCATTTCCCCCCCGCCGCCCCCAGCCCCCATTTCCCCCCACCGCCCCCCACCCCATGGCCCCCCATTTCCCCCTCCCACCCCCAAATCCCCCCAAATTTCCCCCAAATTCCCCCCCCCAAAATAATCCCCCCTACCACCAGCAGCCAGGAACGGCCCCAACGGCGTTACCGGGGGCGGGGGGGGCCAGAACACACCTTGGGGGGGGGGGGGCAGTGCCTTGGCCCCCCTCGGCCCCCCCATGGTGGTGGTGGGGTCGGGACCCCTTTATTTAGGGCCGGGGGGGCCGGGACCCCTTTATTTGGGGCTGGGGCGGGGGCTCGGCCCCCCTTTATTTTGGGGGGGTCGCGGAGGCTCAGGGCCCCCATGGCCCCCAGCGGGGGTGGGGGGGCGCAGCCGCCGGTTCTCCTCCAGCAGCCGGTCCCGCTCCTGGGGGGGACATTAAATTTGGGGGGGGGTGTTAAATTTGGGGGGGGGGGTTAGATTTTTGGGGGGGGGTGTAAAATTTGGGGGGGCGCTCACCTCCCGCAGCTGCGCCAGCTCCTCCAGCAGCGCCGGGGGCGCTGGTGCCCTGGGGGGGGCCGTGGGGTGGGGGGGTAATGGGGGGGCCCCCCGGCTCCGTTTGGGTCCAGGCGTCCCGGCGGGGCCCCCCCGCGATGAAGACCCCGTCCTCGTCCTCCTCTTCCTCGCTGGGGGGGCCGGGGGGCTGGGGGGACGAGGGGGGTTATTGGGGTGGGGGGATTTTAGGGTGGGGGGGCATTCGGAGGGTTATTGGGGTGGGGGGGTTGGGGGTCATTGGGGGGATTTTTGGGGGTGGGGGGTTATTGGGGGGGTGGGGGGATTTTGGGGGGTTATTGGGGTGGGGGGGTTATTAGGGGAGGGATTGGGGGTTATTAGTGGGGTGGGGGCATTTGGGGGGTTATTGTGGTGGGGGGGTTATTGGGGGTTTATGGGGGGGGTTCCTGGGGGGTTTTTGGGGCCCCCCCCGCACCAGCAGGCGGCTGCAGCCGGGCTCGCGGGCGTGGGAGAGGCGCAGCAAATCCTCCTCCGAGTGCAGCGAGTCCAGGGACAGCTGGGGGGGGGGACACTGGCACCACACAGCGACCCCACGACACCCCCACAACACCCCCATCACCCCACAACACCCCCATGACCCCAATAATGACCCCATATCCCCCCTCAATGACCCCAATGACCCCCTCCATGACCTCATAACCCCCCCGTGACTTTCCTGATGACCCCATGACCCCTCCAATGACCCCAATTACCCCTATAATGACCCCATAACCCCCATAACCCCCCAAATGACCCCATATCCACCCCATATCACCCCCAATGACCCCCCCATGCCCCCCTCACCGCCAGCAGGCTCAGCAGCTGGGGGTCGGCCCTGAAGGGGGGCGCGAGGCGCTGCAGGGCGCGCAGGTCTGACCCCATAACCCCCCTGAATGACCCCATAGCCCCCCCAATTACCCCTATAACGACCCCATATCCACCCCATAGCCCCCCCTCACCGCCAGCAGGCTCAGCAGCTGGGGGTCCGCTCTGAAGGGGGGCGCGAGGCGCTGCAGGGCGCGCAGGTCCCCTATCCATGACCCCCTCCATGACCCCATATCCACCCCATAACCCCCTCCAATGACCCCATATCCACCCCATATCACCCCCCATGACCCCAATAATGCCCCCCCTCACCGCCAGCAGGCTCAGCAGCTGGGGGTCCGCTCTGAAGGGGGGCGCGAGGCGCTGCAGGGCGCGCAGGTCACGGGCGTGCTGGTAGAGGCCGAGCAGTTTGGGGAGGTGCAGGCGGCCCCCGGGCAGGCGGCCGGGCAGGGCCGCGTCCAGCGCCGCCAGGTCCTTGAGGTGCACGGGCAGCAGCGGCAGGCGGAAGCCCCGGCACGCCGCGAACGCCCGGCGGTACGCCCCGAAATTGCCCCGCGACGACACCAGCTCCGCCATGGCGCTCAGGGCCTGGGGGGGGGGGTGCAATGGGTGTGCGCCCCTTGTGCCCCCCTTGTGCCCTTTGTGCCCTATATGTGCCCCTTGTGCCCCCCATGTGCCCTTTGTGCCCTATGTGTGCCCCATGTGCCCCCCTTGTGCCCCCCATATGCCCTATGTGTGCCCCTCATGTCCCTATATGTGCCCCTTGTGCCCCCCATGTGCCCTTTGTACCCTATGTGCCCCCCATGTGCCCCCCATGTGCCCCTTGTGCCCTATGTATGCCCTGCGTGCCCCTACATGTGCCCCTTGTGCCCTATGTGCCCCCCTTGTGCCCCCCATGTGCCCTATGTGTGCCCTGCATGTCCCTATATCTGCCCCTTGTGCCCCATGTGCCCCTTGTGCCCCCCATGTGCCCCCCATGTGCCCCCCATGTGGCCCCCTTGTGCCCTTTGTGCCCTATGTGTGCCCTGCGTGTCCCTATATGTGCCTCTTGTGCCCCTTGTGCCCCCCACGTGCCCCTTGTGCACTGTGTGTGTCCTGAGTGTGCCCCTTGTCCCCCTCATGCCCCTATGTGCCCCCCATGTGCCCCCCATGTGCCCCTTGTGCCCTATGTGTGCCCTGCATGTGTCCCTATATGTGCCCCATGTGCCCCTCGTGCCCTACGTGTGCCCCTCGTGCCCCCCTCGTGCCCCCAGTGCACACAGTGTGTGTGGTGTGCACAGCCCCAGCCCCCCGGGACCCCCCCAGGACCCCCCTTTTCCCCCTCAACCCCCCAAGACCCCCCAGGACCCCCTTAACCCCCTCAGAACCCCCCAAGACCCCCTAGGACCTCCCTTTTCCCCCCTTTACCCCCCAGGACCCCCCAGGACCCCCCCAGGACCCCCCCATGCCACCCAGAACCCCTCATGCCCCCAAAGACCCCCAGGATCCCCCTTAACCCCCCAGGACCCTCCCCAGGACCCCCTTAACCCCCCAGGACCCCCCAGGACCCTCTTTTTCCCCCTTTACTCCCCCTTTACACCCCCCAGAACCTCCCCCAGGACCCCCCAAGACCCCCCAGGACCCCCCGTGCCCCCCGCCCACCTTGGCCACCTCTGGGGGCAGCAGGGCGTGGGTGTCGCGGAGGCGCGAGATGGAGCTGTGGCAGAGCCCCCCACCACGGCCATCAGCGTGTTGAAGTTCTGCAGCTCCAGCAGCTTCTGGGGGGGAGGGGGGGGCTGGGTGAGACCCCCCGGCACCCCCACACCTCACTGCCCCCCAGTAACCCCCGTGTCCCAGTAACCCCCCAGTAACCCCCAGTGCCCCCCATTGCCCCCCATGCCCCCCTGACCCCCCATTGCCCCCCTGACCCCCCACTGCCCCCCCCATTCCTTCCATCACCCTCCAGCCCCCCATGCCCTATTACCCCCTTCTCCCCCTTGCCCCCCATTCCCCCTATTGCCCCCACTGCCCCCTATTACCCCCTTACCCCCCACAGCCCCCCCATCACCCCCCACACCCCCTGTGCCCCCCACCCCCCATTTCCCCCCATTCCCCCATCCCCCCAATGCCCCCCACTCCCCCCATCCCCCCCTCTTCCCCCCACTCCCCCATCACTCCCCCACCCCCATGCCCCCCAACCCCCCACCCCCCTTGCCCCCCCAACCTGCGTGGTCCGTGTGAGCTTGGCCAGGGCCTGTGCTCGCTGCGTGGGGCTGGGGGCGAGCACCAGGAGCTGCACCCAGTGGGAGACCCCATTGCACAGCGCCACCGCCCCCTCCAGCGCCGGGCTGCCCCGCGCCCCCCCCCGCTGCACGTAGCGCCGGCAGTCCTGGCACTGCGGGACACGGGACCCCCCCAAAGTCAGGGACCCCCCAGTAGAGCACCCAAAGGACCCCCCAGCACCCATCACAGCCCCCCAGCTCCCATCAGGGCACCCCATGGCACCCAAAGGCCCCCAGCACCCACTGGAACACCCCAAGGACCCCCCCACCACCCAAAGGCCCCCCAGCACCCATTGGAACACCCCAAGGACCCCCCCAGCACCCAAAGGCCCCCAGCACCCAGCACAGCACCCAAAGGACCCCCCCCCAGCACCCGTCAGGGCACCCCAAGGCCCCCAGCCCCCCCACGCTCCCACCAGCCCCCCCATTCCCCCCAGTGCCTTATGACCCCCGTGACCCCATGACCCCCGTGACCCCCCATGACCCCTCCAGCCTCCCATGCCCCCCAATGCCCCCCATGACCCCAAACACCCCCATACCCCCCACACCCCCCATTACCCCCCATAACCCCCATAACCCCCATCCCCCCTCCACCCCCACCCCCAGACCCCCCATACCCCCCACCCCCATAACACCCCCTTACCCCCCAACACCCCCCTTGCCCCCCCATCCCCCCCCATACCCCCTCCCTACCCCCTTTACCCCCCTTTACCCCCGTGACCCCCCGTGACCCCCCATGACCCCCGTGACCCCCCCGTGACCCCCCGCCCCCCCCGTGCCCCCCCCCCCCACCGAGAGGCGGCAGAAGGCGCGGTGCTCCAGGCAGCTGAGCTGCTGCGCCAACTGCGCCGCGTCCAGGCGGTCGAAGAGCAGCGACAGCTTGCGCTTGGGGCTGCCCCCGGGGGTCCCGGGGGGGCCGGGGGGGGCACAGCGGGGCCAGGCGGGCGGCGGCAGCAGCCTGCACGCGGGGGTCACACGCACGTGCACCGGGCACCCACGTGCACCATGCACCGTGCATGCACCTGCAGCTTGCAGATTGCTTGCACATGCATGCACCCTGCATGCACTGCTTGCACACCCATGCACCATGCATGCACATGCACCATGCACACGTTGCTTGCACCCTCGTGCACCATGCACACACATGCATTGTGCACACACTGCATGCATGCACATGCCCCATGCACACGTTGCTTGCATCCTCACACCCTCATGCACCATGCACACACACTGCTTGCATGCACATGCACCGTGCACACATTGCTTGCACACCCATTCTCTGTGCACGCACATGCCCCCCATGCATGCACATGCACCATGCACGTGTTGCTTGCATGTAAATGCACTGTGCACACACTGCTTGCATGCACACACCCCATGCACACGTTGCTTGCACTCTCATGCACCATTCACACATTCCTTGCACACGCATGCAGTGCTTGCACACACGTGCACAGCCCCCTGTACGCACACCTTGCACCCCCATGCCCCACGCACTCTTTCCTTGCACACACAGCCCCGTGCACGCCCCGTTGCACACTCCCCCCACCCTGCTTGCACACACACGTGCGCAGCCCCCCCGCCTTTTGCCACCACGCCCCCCCTCACCCCCCCAGCCTTGCACACGCGCGTGCCCGCCCTTACACGTGGCTGGTGTCCAGCAGCCGCGCGTGCCCCTCGCGCCCCTCGTGCAGCGCCGCTCGCCGCAGCTCCGCCGCCACCTCTGCCAGCGCCGGCTCCAGCAGGAAGGAGTCGGGGTGCTGCAGGGCCCAGTGCCTGGGGGCACGGGGGGGCACGGGGGGTCACATGGGGGTCAATGGGGGTCACCGGGGGGGTCACGGGGTCAGGGGGCACAAGGAGCAGAAGGGGGACCTGGGATGGGGACGCAAGGTGGGGGGCTCGGGGTGCCAAATGGGAGGCATGGGGGGACATGGACACACGGGGGGGGGGGACAGGAGAACCCGGGGGGGGGGCTCAGGACATCCTGGGGGGGCTCAGGATATCCGGGGGGGACACACAGGACATTTGGGGGGGGTCTCACCGCACAAAGTGGCAGATGCGCAGCGCCCGCTCCTCGCGCCCGTCCCGCAGCGCCTCCTGGTAGGTGGCTGCCAGTCAAGGACCCTCCTGCACACCCCAAAACCCCCAAACCACCCCAAATCCCCCCAAAACCCCCCAAGACCCCCAAGAGCCCCCCAGGACCCCCCCCAGGAAGGATATAGGGCCAGGAGGCGTCGCGCCAGCTCGGCCGAGGGCACGACCCAGCCGTGCGTGGTCAGCGTCAGGTCCACCGCGTACTCGCCGCCGTGCAGGCGCCCGTCAGGGTCTGGGGGTGAAGCCCCCCCCCCCCCACACACCAGGCACCGTCACCCCCCCCCCCGGCCCCGGGATGTGGGGGCAGCTCGGGGGGGGGGCGGGGATTTGGGGGTAGGGGGCGAGGGAGGGGTTGGAGGGGATGGGGAGGCCGCGGGGAGGGGTACCCGGGGGATTTGGGGTCTGGGGGATTTGGGGTCTGGGGGTTGGGGGATCCATGGGGATGGGGGACCCGGGAGCTGGGGCACCCAAGGGTGGCAGCACCCAGAGGAAGGGACACCCTGGGGAAGGGGCACCCAGGGGTCACAGCACCCAAGGGTCACAGCACCCAGGGGTCACAGCACCCAAGGGTGGCAGCACCCAAAGGATGGGACACTTAGGGGAAGGGACACCCAGGAGAAGGGACACCCAAGGGCTGCAGCACCCAAGGGTGGCAGCACCCAGGGGTCACAGCACCCAGGAGAAGGGACACCCAAGGGTGTCAGCACCCAAGGGTGGCAGCACCCACGGGATGGGACACCCAGGGGAAGGGGCACCCAAGGGAAGGGACACCCAGGGGTCACAGCACCCAAGGGCGGCAGCACCCAAGGGTGGCAGCACCCAAGGGTGGCGGGGGCCGTGCTCACCGAAGGCGTCGAGGCAGCGCTCCAGGAGCTGCTCCAGGCTGCAGGCCTGCGGCAGGTCCCCGAGCCCGGCGCTGGCCATGGCCTGGCTGATCTCCCGCGCCGTGGGGCACGTCATCCGCCGCCGGCACGGCCGCCGCGCCTTGGCCCCCCCGGGCTTCCTGCGGCACCGGGGGGGGGGGCTCAGCGCCACCGCGCCCCCCACCCGCACTGGCACCCAGTGTGCCGTGGGGCTGGCCCCATAGATTGCACAGCGCCATGGGGCTGGACCCATAGATTGCATGGTGTCATGGGGCTGGCCGCATACATTGTGCCATGGGGCTGGACCCACATGTTGCATGGTGCTGTGGGGCTGGACCCACATATTGAGCTATGGGGCTGGCCCCATAGATTGCACAATGCCATGGGGCTGGACCCACATATTGCACGGCACCATGGGCCTGGACCCATATATTGTGCCTTGGGGCTGGCCCCATAGATTGCACAACGCTATGGGGCTGGCCCCACATATTGTGCTGCACCATGGGGCTGGACCCACATATTGCTTGGAGCCATGGGACTGGCCCCATATATTGAGCCATGGGGCTGCCCCACACATTGAGGTGCCCCATGGGGCTGGCCCCACACATTTCAGGGCGCCGTGGGGCTGGCCCCCCACATTTTGCGGTGCCCCATGGCTGCACTTCCCCTCCCGGCACCGCTTGCCCAATGCTCTTCCGGGGGGGCGGGCGGCTGCCGTGGGGCCCCCCCCAAAAACGCCGCCGTGGGGCCGTCACCGGGACCCCCAACCCCCGGTGTGGGGCGCGGGGTCCCCCCCGCGGGGGCGGCTGCTGGCACTGGGCCCCAGTTTGGGGATGGAGCTGGGCCCCAGTTTGGGGGCAAGACTGGTCCCAGTTTAGGGGCGAGACTGGTCCCAGTTTGGGGGCTAAAGCGGCCGTACTGGGGGCACGGCCTGGTCCCAGTTCGGGAGCGGAACTGGTCCCAGTTTAGGGTGGGAGCGGGTCCCAGTTGGGGCCGAGGGCCACAACCCAGTGCCGCAAACTGGTCCCAGTTTGGGCGCCTAACTGGTCCCAGAGCGGAACGGGGACGGACGCTCCCAGCGTAAATGGGGGAGGGGGGGACCCCCCCTCTGCCCCCCACCCCCAGTAGCCCCCCGCCCCCCGGCACCCACCTCTTGCTGTCCCCGAGGTCCATGGCTCCGAGCCCCCCCCGCGCGCCCCCCGCCCGCTCCCAGTCCCCGGCAGGAACTGGGCGAAGGAGGAACTGGGCTGATGTCAGCCCCGGGGGGGGGCCACTGCGGGGGGGGGGGGGGGCCACGGGACCGGGGATCCCCCCATTGTGAACCCCCAAAATTCTTGGGGTCCCCCCATTGCCAGGACCCCCCCATTGCCAGGACCCCCCCAATTGCCCGGGGTCCCCCATTTCTGTGCCCCCCCATTTTTGTGCCCCCCCCCCGTTAATCAGGGGCTGCCCCCAAATCGTGGACCCCCCCAGTTGCCAGGGGTCCCCCCCATTTCCCTGTACCCCCCGTGCCCCCCCATTTGGGGAGGGGGCTGGGGGGGGTGTTGACAGCGATTGCCCCCCCGCCCTCATTAGCACCCGGTGCTTGGTTAGGGCCAGCCGGGGGGTGGGGGTGGGGTGTGTCTGGGTGCCCCCATTTGTCCCCTCCCCTCCCATTTTTGGCCGGGGGCCGTGCCTCAGTTTCCCCCCCCAGGGCTCAGCGGCACCGGGCGGCGGCGGCACCGGGAGAAGGCTCCGGGACCCCCGCCAGGGACCCCCGGGACCCCAGGACCCCCAGGGACCCCCAGCTCCGGTCCCCGCTCCCCGGAGCCCCCCACGTTACCGGGACCCCCTTTTATTGACGCCCCCAGACACCCGGGACCCCCGGGACCCCCCAGCCATGGCTGAAGCAGATGCAGAGGACGATGTCCAGTTCCTGCGCACGGTGAGTTACTGGGAGGGACTGGGAGGGACTGGGAGGGACTGGGGATACTGGGAGGGGGCTGGGGGGGGCTGGGGGTGCTGGGGGGGCGTGGGGGGGGGGGGGTCTGAGAGGCACTGGGATGGGACTGGGATGATACTGGGGCACTGGGATAGGACTGGGAGGGACTGGGATGGGACTGGGAGGGACTGGGATCATACTGGGAGGCACTGGGATGATACTGGGGGCACTGGGATAGGACTGGGAGGCACTGGGATCATACTGGGAGGCACTGGGATGATACTGGGGGCACTGGGAAGGCTTTGGGGGGGGGAACTGGGGCTGGGGGGCGCTGGGGGGGGCAATGTGGTGTTGGGGGGACTGGGCTGGGACTGGGGATACTGGGAGGCACTGGGACGGGACTGGGAGGCACTGGGATGGGACTGGGATGAAACTGGGAGCACTGGGAAGGACTGGGAGCCCCCGCCCCCCATTGCCGGCCCCCGGCCCCCACCTGTCGTGGCCCAAAAAGCACCGGGGGGGGGGGGGGGGGCAGCTGCTGGGGGGGCGAAACCAGAGCCGGGGGGGGGGCGGGGAGCCAAAAATACCCCCGGGGGGGGGGAGGGGCGGGGGGCGGCCCAGTTCGTCCCCGTGTCCCAAATCCTCCCGGTTTGGCCTCAAAATGGGCCTGGGGGGGGAGGGGGGTTATTAACAGCCCCCCCCCCCATGGGAGCAGCCTGGGTGGAAATGGGGGGGGGGGGGGGGTTTTGGGGGGGTGGGGCTGATTGACCCCCGGTGTCAGGTGCCCCCTCCCCCGCTGGGACCCGGGGTGACCCCGGCGGCATCCCAAAAATCCCCCCTCTGCCCCCCACGAGTGATGGGAGCAGGTGGCGGGGGGGCACAAGGGGGGGCACAAGGGGCTGGGGGGCAGCATTTTTGGGGGGTTTTCTCCCATTTTGGGGGGATTCTCCCATTTTTGGGGGGGCTTTTTTTTTTGAGGTCTCATTTTCGGGGTCTCCCCTTTTTTTGGGGGGGGGTCCCCTTTTTGGGGGGTCTCTCACTTTGGGGGTGTCCCCCCCTTTTTGGGGGGGGTCCCTCTCCTTTTGGGGTCCCTCCCTTTGGAGTCCTTCTTTCTGGGGGTGCCCCCCCTTTTTGGTGCCCCCCCCCATTTCGGTGCCCCCCCAGGAGGACGAGGTGGTGCTGCAGCCCATGAGCCCCCTGCCTCATGACCTCTGACCTCGTGTCCCCATTATTTTGGGGTTTCCCCATTATTTTGTGATGTCCCCATTATTTTGGGTTCCCCCCCATTTTTGGGGTGCCCCCCCCTAATTTTGGGGTGCCCCCCCCCAGGAGGACGAGGTGGTTCTGCAGACCACCAGCCCCCTGCCCCATGACCTCTGACCTCCTATCCCCATTATTTTGGGGTTTCCCCATTATTTTGGGTTCCCCCCCTAATTTTGGGGTGCCCCCCCCTAATTTTGGGGTGCCCCCCCCCAGGAGGACGAGGTGGTGCTGCAGACCACCAGCCCCCTGCCCCATGACCTCTGACCATGACCTCTGACCTCCTATCCCCATTTTTGTGATATCCCCATAATTTTGGGGTTTCCCCATAATTTTGGGGTGTCCCCATTTTTGGGGTGCCCCCCTCCTAATTTTGGGGTGCCCCCCCCCCAGGAGGACGAGGTGGTGCTGCAGCCCACGAGCCCCATGCCCCATGACCTCTCACCATGACCTCTGACCTCCTATCCCCATTTTTGTGATATCCCCATAATTTTGGGGTGTCCCCATTATTTTGGGTTCCCCCCCATTTTTGGTGACCCCCCCCCAATTTCGGTGCCCCCCAGGAGGACGAGGTGGTGCTGCAGCCCATGAGCCCCCTGCCCCATGACCTCTGACCTCGTGCCCCCATTATTTTGTGATGTCCCCATAATTTTGGGGTGTCCCCATTATTTTGGGTTCCCCCCCATTTTTGGGGTGCCCCCCCCAATTTCGGTGCCCCCCCAGGAGGACGAGGTGGTGCTGCAGCCCACCAGCCCCCTGCCCCATGACCTCTCACCTCCTATCCCCATTATTCTGTGATATCCCCATTATTTTTGGGTGTCCCCATTATTTTGGTGCCCCCCCCCTAATTTTGGGGTGCCCCCCCCAGGAGGACGAGGTGGTGCTGCAGCCCATGAGCCCCCTGCCCCATGACCTCTGACCTCGTGTCCCCATTATTCTGTGATATCCCCATTATTTTGGTGTTTCCCCATTATTTTGGGGTGTCCCCATAATTTTGGGTTCCCCCCCATTTTTGGGGTGCCCCCCCCTAATTTTGGGGTGTCCCCCCCCCCAGGAGGACGAGGTGGTTCTGCAGACCACCAGCTCTCTGCCCTCGGAGCAGCTCAAGCTGTGCCTGGCGGCCGAGGGCTTCGGCAACCGCCTCTGCTTCCTCGAGCCCACCTCCAACGCGCCGGTGGGGGGGGGGGGGCACCGGGACCCCCCCGGCATGGGGACCCCATGGGGGGCTGGGGGTGGGGACCCCACAATGGGGAGGGGGTGGGGGTCCTGGGGAGCCGCCTCTGCTTCCTGGAGAACACCTCTAATGGGGAGGGGGGCATTGGGGGGCTGGGGGCGTATTGGGGGGCTGGGGGGGGCTTGGGGGCTGGGGGGGCATGGGGACCCTATGGGGGGGTTTGGGGGGGGTGGGGACCCCATAAGGGCCATTGGGGTGTGGGGAGCCCTGGGGGGCGGGGGACTTGGGGACCCCCTGGGGGGTGTAGGGACCCCTGGGAGCATGGGGGGGGGCTGGGGACATGGGGACCCCCCCCCAGTTTGGGGACACCCCATAGATTGGGCACGGGGACACCCCCCCCCAACCAGGGGATGGGCCCCAAATATCACCTGGTGGTGGGGGGGGGTCTGTCTGTACCCCAAAACGTGGGGACCCCAAATCCCAAATATCACAGGATGGGGGGGGGGCAAATATTACCTGGGGGGGGGTCCACGGGGCCCCCCCAAAACGTGGGGACCCCAAAGTCACCAGAAGGGGGCGCCCAACACCCCCCAATAGGGGGTCCCCGGGTGACCCCTGGTGACCCCGTGACCCCGGGTGACCCCAATGACCCCGGGTGACCCCGTGTGCCCCCCGGTGACCCCGGTGACCCCGTGTGACCCCGGTGACCCCGTGCCCCCCCCAGAACGTGCCCCCCGACCTGGCCGTCTGCTGCTTCGTGCTGGAGCAGTCGCTGTCGGTGCGGGCGCTGCAGGAGATGCTGGCCAACAGCGCCGAGACGGGCGCCGAGGTGGGTGGGGGGCACCCATGGGTGGGGGGGTCCTGGGAGGGTCCTGGGGGGTCCTGGGGGGTCCTGGGGGGTTCTGGGGGTCCCTGCCCCCGTGACGCCTCTCTTTTCTCTCCCCCCCTTGCCCACCCCAGGGGGTCGATCTGGACAAGTGGGTAGGTGGCACCGTGGTGCTGTGACCCCCCCTTTCTGCCCCCCCCCCGGTGTCCTTCGGCCTCCTCCTCCTCCTCCTCCTCCGCATGGATCCCGGGGGGCCCCCTGCGCCCCCCATCCTAAAAAATCCCCCTCCCCCCAAAATGATCCGATCCTGGAACCCTGAGCCCCCCCCGTGTGGATCCCGGATGCAGCCCCCCCCTCACAGGGAGCCTTGCACGAGGGGTGTGCAAAGCAGGCGTGCAAGGCACGAGGGGGGTTGCACGAGGAGCGTGCGATGCACCAAGGTGTCTTGCACGAGGGGCGTGCAACGCGCAGGGTGTTGCACAAGAGGTTTGGGTGTGCAAAACACTGGGGGTGTTGCACGAGGGGCGTGCAAACCACAGGGGGTGTTGCACAAGGGTGTGCAACACACGAGGGGTGTGCAATGCACAAGAGGTGTGCAATGCACGAGGGATGTGCAATGCACAGGGCACCTTGCACAAGGGGTGTGCAATGCATGAGGGGGTGTTGCACAAGAGAAGTGGGTGTGCAATGCACAAGAGGTGTGCATTGCACAAGGGGCGTGCATTGCACAGGAGATGATGCACAAAAGGTGTGGGTGTGCAATGCACAATGGGTGTGCAATGCACAGGGGCCTTGCACGAGGGGTGTGCAACACACGAGGGGCGTGCAATGCACAAGAGGTGCAGGTGTGCAATGCACAATGGGCGTGCAATGCACAAGAGGTGTGCAATGCACAGGGGGTGTTGCACAAGAGGTGCAGGTGTGCAATGCACAATGGGTGTGCAATGCACGGGGGCCTTGCACAAGAGGCGTGCAATGCACAAGGGCCGTGCAATGCACAGAGCGCCTTGCACGAGGGCCGTGCGTTGCACGAGGGCCGTGCCGCTGACCGTGTGCCCCCCCCCCCAACCCCGTGTCCCCCTCCCCAAAGTCCTCGCAGGGTGGGGGGCACCGGACGCTGCTGTACGGCCACGCCATCCTGCTGAGGCACTCACACAGCGGCATGGTGAGGGGGGGCTGTGGGGTGGGGGGCTTTATGGGGTCGGGGGGGGGCTTTATGGGGCCGGGGGGTCCCTATGGGGCAGGAGGGGGCTCTATGGGGTAAGAGGGAGGGGCTTATGGGGGTAAGGGGGGCTCTGTGGGGCTTGGGGGGGCTCTATGGGGTAAGGGGAGGGCACCTATGGGCTTGGGGGGTCTTTATGGGGTAAAAGGGGGCATATGGGGTAAGGGGGGGCTCTATGGGTCTGTGGGGGGGCTATGGGGTCTGGTAGGGGGCTTTCTGGGGCCAGGGGGGTCCCTATGGTCCCTATGGGGTCAGGGGGTCCCTATGAGATCTGGGGTTCCCTATGGGGTCAGGGGGGTCCCTATGGGATTTGGGGCTCCCTATGGGGCTGGGGGTGTCCCTATGGGGCTGGGGGTGTCCCTATGGGGTTGGGGGGGTCCCTATGGGATTTGGGACTCCCTATGGGGTCGGGGGGTCCCTATGGGGCCGGGCCGCCCCCTGACCCCGACCCCCCCAGTACCTGAGCTGCCTGACCACGTCGCGCTCCGTCACCGACAAGCTGGCCTTCGACGTGGGGCTGCAGGAGGACGCCGCGGGTACGGGGCCGGGGGGCTTTGGGGGGGTTAAGGGGGTCCTGGGGGGGGTTAAGGGGGTCTCAGGGGGCTTTGGGGGCTCCTTGTTGGGGGGTTAAAGGCTTATTTTGGGGGGTTGAGGGCTCTATGGGCTTGGTTAAAGGGGTTTTAGGGGGGTGTTAAGGGGGTCTCTATGGGGTTTGGGGGCCCCCAGGGCCTATATGGGGGCTGTGGGGGTCCCTATATTGGAGTTTTGGGGGGTCTCTATGGGGTCTGGCTGCCCCCAGGCCCTATACATGGTTTTGGGGTCTCTATATGGGATTTGGCTGCCCCCAGGCCCTTTATGGGGATCTTGAGGTCCCTGTATGGGGTTTTGGGGTCCCCATATGGGGGTTTTGGGGTCCCTGTGTGTGGTTTTGGGGTCCCTGTGTGGTTTTGGGGTCCCCATATGGGGGTCTCAGGGTCCCTATATTTGAGTTTTGGTGTCCCTATATGGGTTTTGGGGTCCCCATATGGGGGTTTTGGGGTCCCCATATGGGGGTTTTGGGGCCCTGTCTGGGGTTTCGGGGTCCCTGTGGGGTCCGGCTGCCCCCAGGCCCCATATGGGGGTCTCGGGGTCCCTGTGTGGGTTTTGGGGCCCCGTGTTCCCGGCTCCACCCCCCCGTGCCAGGCGAGGCGTGCTGGTGGACCATGCACCCCGCGTCCAAGCAGCGCTCGGAGGGCGAGAAGGTTCGGGTGGGCGACGACCTCATCCTGGTCAGCGTCTCCTCCGAGCGCTACCTGGTGCGTGGGCAAGGCGTGCAACGGGCGTGCGAGGGCTGGGGGTGTGCAAGGGCTGGGGGGGTGCAAGGGGCATGCAAGGGGCGTGCAAGGGGCGTGCAAGGGGTGTGCAAAGGGCGTGCAAGGGCTGGGGGGGTGCAGGGGGTGTGCAAGGGCTGGGGGGGTGCAAGGGGCGTGCAAGGGGCGTGCAGGGGCTGCAGGGGTGGAAGGGGCATGCAAGGGGCATGTGAGGGGCGTGCAAGGGGCATGCAAGGTGTGCAAGGGGTGTGCAGGGGCTGGGGGGGTGCAAGGAGCGTGCAAGGGGGTGTGCAAGGGGTGTGCAAGGGGTGTACAACGGGCGTGCAAGGGCTGGGAGTGTGCAGGGGGCGTGTGAGGGGTGTGCAAGGGTTGGGGGCATGGTGAAAGGGGGGCGTGCAAGAGCTGTGAGGGGGGAGGGTCTCCCTGGGGGGTCCCTGGGGGTCCCCAGGGGGTCTCCCTGTGAATGGGGGGGTCCTTGGGGGGTCTTCTCTGTGGGGGGGGGTCCTGGGGGGGGTCTCCCTGGGTGTGTGGGGTCCCTGGGGAGGGGTCTTCTTGGGGGGGGTCCCTAGGGGTTTCCCCCTGGGGGGGGTCTCCTTGTGGGGGGGGGTCTCCCTGTGATTTGGGGGTCCCTGGGGATTCCCCTTTTGGGGGGGGTCTCCCTGTGATTTGTGGGTCCCTGGGGGGGTCCCTGGGGATTCCCCTGGGGGGGTCTCCCCACTGACCCCCCCCCTTTTTGCCCCCCCCCCCCAGCACCTCTCGACGGCCAGCGGGGAGCTGCAGGCGGACGCCTCCTTCATGCAGACGCTGTGGAACATGAACCCCATCTGCTCGGGCTCCGAGGAAGGTGGGCGCGGGCCCAGCACCCTTGGGTGCCCCCCTGGGGTGGCTGTGGCCCCCCCCAGCACCCCAAAATCTCTCCGTGTCCCCCCCCCAGGCTACGTGACGGGCGGCCACGTCCTGCGCCTCTTCCACGGCCACATGGACGAGTGCCTCAGCCCCTCGGCGCCGGAGCCGGGCGGAGAGCTCAGGTTTTTTTTTTTGGGGGGGGGTGGAAACCGAATTTTTTTTTTTGGGGGGGTTGAGGGGGTCCCCTGGGACCTCCCCCCTCACCCTCACCCCCCCCCGGCCTGTGGTTGTCCCTGCAGCAGCGTGGTTAATTACGAGGGGGGGGCCGTCTGCACCCACGCCCGCTCCCTGTGGCGCCTGGAGCCGCTGCGCATCAGGTGGGGGGGGGTCGTGGCCCCCCTGTGTGTCCCCAACTCCCCCCAGTGTCCCCCCCGTGTCCCCCTGTCCCTGGGCTGTGTGCCCCATGTCCCTATTGTCCCCGTTGTCCCCGTGTCCCATCCCTGTCCCCCCATGACCCCTAATGACCCCTGATGACCCCCCCAATGTCCCCATGACCCCCCATGACCCCAATGTCCCCCCGTGACCCCAATGTCCCCCCCAGCTGGTGCAGCAGCCACCTGCGCTGGGGCCAGCCCTTCTGTCCCCATGTGTCCCCCCCATACACCCCCAGTGTCCCCACGACCCCAGCGACCCCCCATGACCCCCATGTCCCCAGTGTCCCTGTGTCCCCCTGTGACCAAAACGACCCCGTATGTCCCCCCATGACCCCAATGACCCCTGATGTCCCCATGTCCCCATGACCCCAATGACCCCTATGACCCCAATGTCCCCCCATGACCCAAACGACCCCCCATGACCCCAATGACCCCCCATGACCCCCATGACCCCAGTGACCCCCCATGACCCCAGTGACCCCCATGACCCCAATGTCCCCCCAGCTGGTGCGGCAGCCACCTGCGCTGGGGGCAGCCCTTCTGTCCCCATGTGTCCCCAACACCCCTCATGACCCCTGATGTCCCCATGTCCCCATACACCCCCAGTGTCCCCATGACCCCAATGACCCCTGATGTCCCCATGTCCCCATGACCCCACTGACCCCCCCATGACCCCCCCAGCTGGAGCAGCAGCCACCTGCGCTGGGGGCAGCCGTTCCATCCCCATGACCCCAATGTCCCTGTTTCCCCCCATGACCCCTGATGTCCCCATGACCCCAATGACCCCCCCATGACCCCCCCAGCTGGAGCGGCAGCCACCTGCGCTGGGGGCAGCCGTTTCATCCCCATGACCCCAATGACCCCAATGACCCCAATGACCCCTGATGTCCCCATGACCCCAATGACCCCCCATGACCCCCATGACCCCACTGACCCCCCCGTGCTCCCCCAGCTGGAGCGGCAGCCACCTGCGCTGGGGGCAGCCATTCCGTCCCCATGACCCCAATGTCCCCATGACCCCAATGACCCCAATGTCCCTGTGTCCCCCCATGACCCCAATGTCCCCAATGTCCCTGTGTCCCCCCATTATCCCTGATGTCCCCATGACCCCCATGACCCCCATGACCCCAATGTCCCCCCCAGCTGGAGCGGCAGCCACCTGCGCTGGGGGCAGCCGTTCCGGGTGCGTCACGTCACCACCGGGCGCTACCTGGCGCTGACGGAGGAGCGCGGCCTGGCCATGGTGGAGGCGGCCGCCGCCAGCACCCGCGCCTCCGCCTTCTGCTTCCGGGCATCCAAGGTGTGCAGGGGGGGGTCCCGTCCCTGGGGGGTCCCGTCCTGGGGGTCCCATCCCCAGGGGTCTCATCCCCAGCGGGTCCTGTCCTGAGGGCCCCATCCCAAGGGGTCCTGTCCCCAGGGGTCTCATCCCTTGGGGGTCCCGTCCTCGGGGGTCCCATCCCAGGGGGATCCTGTCCTGGGGGTCCCGTCCTGGTGGTCTCATCCCTAGGGAATCTCATCCTCGGGGATCTCGTCCTGGGCATCTCATCCTGGGGGTCTTGTCCCAGGGGATCTCGTCCTGGGGGGGCCCATCCCAGAAGATCTCATCCCCAGGGGTCCCATCCTGGGGGTCTCGTCCCAGGGCATCTCATCCTGGGGGTCCTGTCCCCAGGGGTCCCATCCTGGGGGTCTCATCCCTTGGGGGTCCTGTCCTGGGGGTCCTGTCCCCGGGGGTCTCGTCCCCGGGGGATCCTGTCCACATGGGTCCCAGTGGCATCCCTGGCCCTATATGGCCCTGTCCCCTAACCCACAGGCCCCATGGGGTCCCTGTCCCTATATAACCCCCCCCAATGCATCCCATGGGGGTCCCTGTCCCTATACCCCCCCTCCCCACTCATCCCATTGGGGTCCCCCCTCCCCACGCTGCTCCCCATTGGGGTCCCCTCCATTGGGGTCCCCTCCATTGGGGTCCCCCCACCCCCTCACCCTGACGCCCCCCTTGCAGGAGAAGCTGGAGGCGGGGGCCAAGCGGGACGTGGAGGGGATGGGCCCCCGAGATCAAGTACGGGGAGTCGCTGTGCTTCGTGCAGCACGCCGCCTCGGGGCTCTGGCTCACCTACGCCGCTGCCGACACCAAGGCGATGCGGCTCGGGCTGCTCAAGAGGAAGGTGGGGGCCGGGGGGGGATTTGGGGGTCCCTGGGGGGCTTTGGGGGGATTTGAGGGGGATTTGAGGGGGTCAAGGGGGGATTTTGGGGGTCCCTGGGGGGATCTGGGGGCTTTAGGGGGATTTGGGGTGTCTCTGGGGGGCTTTGTGGGGATTTTGGGGGTCCTTGGGGAGCTTTGGGGGGATTTGGGGGTCCCTGGGGGCTTTGGGGGGCTTTGGGGGTCACTGTGGGGATTTGGGGGAGATTTGGGGGGCTTTGGGGGGATTTGGGGGGATTTGGGGGGATTTGGGGTGTCCTTGGGGGCTTTAGGGGGATTTGGGGGTCCCTGGGGGGATTTGGGGGGATTTGGAGGGTCCCTGGGGCGATTTGGGGGGTCTTTGGGGGTGTCACTGGGGGGGGTCTGGGTGGGATTTGGGGCACCCCTGGGGTCACTTTGGGGGCGTCATTGGGGCAGATTCGGGGCATCCATCGCTGGGGGTCTCTGGGCTGTCTCTGGGGGTGTCGTGGGGAGGCTGCCGGGGGTCTCGGGGGTCCCGCTGACCCCCCCTGCCCCCCCCAGGCCATCCTGCACCAGGAGGGGCACATGGACGATGCCCTGACCCTGTCCCGCTCCCAGCGCCAGGAGTCGCAGGCGGCCAGGATGATCTACAGCACCGCCGGGCTCTACGGGGTCTTCATACGGTGGGGGGACAAGGGGGTATGGGGGGTATGGGGTCGGGGGGGGCGAGATTTGGGGAAAAAAGGGCGAGATTTGGGGAAAAAAGGGCGAGATTTGGGGAAAAAAGGGTGAGATTTGGGGAAAAAAGGGCGAGATTTGGGGAAAAAGGGGGGATTTGGGGTCAGGAGGGGTGAGATCTGGGGGAAGAGGGGGGGGATTTGGGTAAAAAAGGGAGAGATTTGGGGAAAAAAGGGAGAGATTTGGGGAAAAAAGGGTGAGATTTGGGGAAAGGAGGGTGAGATTTGGGGAAAAAAGGGTGAGATTTGGGGGATAAGGGGAGGATTTGGGGAGAAAAGGGTAAAATTTTGGGACAGAAGGGATGAGATTTGGGGACAGAAGGTGCAAGATTTAGGGTCAGGAGGGATGAAATTTGGGGTCAGAAAGGGGCTGCGGGATTTGGGGTCAGGAGGGACAAGATTTGGGGTGAGAAGGCACAAATCTCGGTGTCGGAGACCCTCTGCTCTTTTTTTTCCCGTGTCTGACCCCCCCGTGTGTGTCCCCCCCCCAGGGGCCTGGACAGCCTGAGCGGGAAGGGCCGGGGGGGCTCCGGGGGGGCGCTGCCGATCGGGGCAGTGATCCTGAGCCTGCGGGACCTCATCGGGTACTTCCAGCACCCCCCGGCCGAGCTGCGGCACGAGGAGCGCCAGGGCCGCCTGCGAGCCCTGCGCAGCCGCCAGAACCTCTTCCAGGAGGAGGTGGGGGGCCGGGGGGGCTTTTTGGGGTCTTTGGGAGGGTTTGGGGGGCTTCTGGGGGTTCCTGGGGGTCCCGGGGGGGCTTTGGGGGTCCCTGGTGGGTCCCTGGGGGGTCCCTGGGGGGCTTTTTGGGGTCCCTGGGGGGCTTTGGGGTCCCTGGGGGGCTTTGGGGTCTTCTGGGGGTTCCTGGGGGTCCCTGGGGGGCTTTTGGGGTCCCTGGGGGGCTTTGGGGGTCCCTGGGGGCTTTGGGGGTCCCTGGGGGTCCCTGGGGGGCTTTTGAGGGGTTTCTGGGGGTCTCAGGGGGCTTTTTGGGGTCCCTGGCGGGCTTTAGGGGGCTTTATGGGGTCCCTGGAGTGGTTTTGGGGGTCTCTGGGTGGCTTTTGAGGGGCTTCTGGGTGGCTTTGGGGGGCTTTGGGGAGCTTCTGGGGGTCCCTGGGGGGCTTTTGAGGGGCTTTGGGGGGCTTTTGGGGTCCCTGCGGGCCCTTATAGGGCTGGGAGGGGCACTTACAGGGTTGGGGGGATGTGGGGATGCTTATAGGGCCGGGGGCTGTATATAGGGCTGGGGGGTGCTTATAGGGCCGGGGGGATGCGGGGTTATAGGGGATGCTCCTGGGGGCTGTAATGGGGCCGGGGGGGCTCTTATAGGGCCGGGGGGGCTCTAATGGGTCCGGGGGGGCTGTAATGGGTCCGGGGGGGCTGTAATGGGTCCGGCGGCTCCCCAGGGCATGATCCGCCTGGTGCTGACGTGCATCGACCGCCTGAGCGAGTACAGCACGGCCGCGCACTTCGCCGAGCTGGCCGGGGACGAGGCCGCGGCCTCCTGGAAGGAGATCGTCAACCTGCTCTATGAGCTGCTGGGTGCGGGGGCGTGGGGGGGTCGGGGGGGCGTGGGGGGGTCATGGGGGGGGGTCATAGGGGGGTATGGGGGTCGTGGGGGGGATATAGGGGAGTTGAGGGGGTCATGGGGGGGTCATAGGGGGGTATGGGGGTCGTGGGGGGTTGGGGGCGTGGGGGGGGTCGTGGGGGGGTCGTGGGGGGGTCATAGGGGGGGTTGGGGGTCGTGGGGGGGTTGGGGGGGTCATAGGGGGGTATGGGGGGGTCATGGGGGGGTCATAGGGGGTACAGGGGGTCATGGGGGGGTTGGGGGGGTCGTGGGGGTCGTGGGGGGTCATAGGGGGTCGTGGGAGGGATATAGGGGGGTTAGGGGGTCGTGGGGAGGTCATAGGGGGTAATGGGGGTCATGGGGGGAAGGGGGGCTGTGGGGGGCTGGAGGGGGGTAATGGGGGGTATGGGGGGGTTGGGGGTTGGGGGTCGTGTGGGGGTCATGGGGGGTCCTGGGGGGTGTGCTTGGGGTATGGGGGGGTCGTGGGGGGTACCTAGGAGGGGTGGGAGGGGCATGGGGGGTATTGGGGGCATGAAAGGGGTATGGGGTGAAATGGGGTCAGAGTGGGGTTCCCTGGGGGGGCTCTGACCCCCCGTGCCCCCCCCCAGCCTCGCTGATCCGGGGGAACCGCTCCAACTGCGCCCTGTTCTCCACCAACCTGGACTGGCTGGTCAGCAAGCTGGACCGCCTCGAGGCCTCCTCGGGTGCGTGGGACCCCCAAAAAGGGGCCGGGACCCCCCCCAAAAGGGGCTGGGGACCCCCCTATGGGGCCAGGACCCCACTATGGGGCCAAGACTCCCCTATGGGGCTGGGGACCCTCCCACGGGGAACAGGACCTCCCTATGGGGCCGGGGACCCCCTATGGGGCTGGGGACCCTCCCATGGGGACCAGGACCCCCCAAAGGGGCTGGGGACCCCCCTATGGGGTTGGGGCCCCCCCCGTGGTGCTGAGCCCCCCCCCGTCCCCGCAGGCATCCTGGAGGTGCTGTACTGCGTGCTGATCGAGAGCCCCGAGGTGCTGAACATCATCCAGGAGAACCACATCAAGTCCATCATCTCCCTGCTCGACAAGCACGGCCGCAACCACAAGGTCGGGAGGGCACACGCGTGTGCAAGGCTGTGCGTGTGCAAGGCCGTGAGTGTGCAAGGCTGTGCGTGTGCAAGGCCAGGAGTGTGCAAAGCCAGGCGTGTGCACGGAGATCACACGTGCATGCAAGGTCATGCTCATGCGAGGTCACATACACGAGTGTGCAAGGTCACACATGGGTGTGCAAGGTCACACGTGGGTGTGCAAGCTCACAGATGCATGTGTGTGGAGGCCATGTGTACAGGCCAGGTCACACTCGTGCAAGGTCACACGACTGTGCAAGCTCACACGTGATTGTGCAAGCTCACACATGGTTGTGCAAGGTCACACGTGCGTGTGCAAGGAGGCCACATGTACAAGTCAGGTCACACTTGTGCAAGGCCACCCATGATTGTGCAAGGTCACACATGATTGTGCAAGCTCACGCGTGACTGTGCGTGCTCAGCCGTGACTGTGCGTGCTCACACGCGTGTGCCCCCCCCAGGTGCTGGACGTGCTGTGCTCGCTGTGCGTGTGCAACGCGGTGGCCGTGCGCTCCAACCAGAACCTCATCACCGAGAACCTGCTGCCCCGGCGCGACCTGCTGCTGCAGACGGGGCTGGTCAACTACGTCACCAGGTGGGGGCCGGGGGGGCCTGGGGGTCCTGGGAGGGTCCTGGGGGGATTGGGGGGGTCCTGGGGGGATTGGGAGGGTCCTGGGGAGGTCCTAGGGGGCTTGGGGGGGTCCTGGGGGGCTTCTTGGGGGTCCTGGGGGGTCCTGGGGGGTCCTGGGGGGCTTGGGGGGGTCCTGGGGGGCTTCTTGGGGGTCCTGAGGGGGTCCTGGGGGGCTTGGGGAGGTTTGGGAGGGGTTCTTGGGGGTCTTAGGGGGTTTGGAGGGTCCTGGGTGGGGCTTGGGGGGTTCTTGGGGGTCCTGGGGGTCTTGGGGGGTTACGGGGGTCTTGGGGAGCTGGGGGGGGTCTTGGTGGTCCTGGGGGGGGGTTGGAGGGTCTCGGGGTACTCCTGGGGGGTCTTGGAGTCCTCCTGGGGGGTCTCGGGGCTCCTCCTGGGGGTCTCGGGGCTCCTTCTGGGGGGTCTCGGGGTGCTCCTGGTGGTCTCGGGGTGCTCCTGGGGGTCTCAGGATGCTCCCTGGGGTCTTGGGGTGCTCCTGGGGTCTCGGGGTGCTCCTGGTGGTCTCAGGGTGCTCCTGGGGTTTTGGGGTGCTCCTGGGGGTCTCGGGGTGCTCCTGGGGTTTTGGGGTGCTCCCGGGGTCTCGGGGTGCTCCTGGTGGTCTCGGGGCGCCCCCTCACCCCGTGCCCGTCCCCGCAGCGTGCGCCCCAACATCTTCCTGGGCACGCACGCGGGCTCGACGCAGTTCCCGCGCTGGTATTTCGAGGTGCTGGTGGAGGAGGCGCTGCCGTTCGCCACGGCCCAGGCCACCCACCTGCGCGTGGGCTGGGCCATGGCGGGGGGCTACAGCCCCTACCCGGGGGGCGGCGAGGGCTGGGGGGGCAACGGCGCCGGCGACGACCTCTACTCCTTCGCCTTCGACGGCCTCCACCTCTGGGCAGGTACCCGGCCTCCTCCTCCTCTTCCTCATCTTCCTCCTCTTCCTCCTCCTCCTCCTCTTCCTCCTCCTCCATCCTCATCTTCATCCTCCTCCTCCATCCTCATCTTCATCCTCCTCCTCCTCCCTCAGCCTCCATCCTCCTCCTCCTCCTCCATCCTCCCTCTTTCTCCATCTTCATCCTCTGTCCTCCGTCCTCCTTCCTCTTCCTCCTCCTCCTCGTCCTCCTCCTCCATCCTCTGTCCTTCTCCTTCATCCTCTTCCTCCACCCTCCATCCTCCTCGTCCTTCATCCTCCTCCTCCATCCTTCATCTTCCTCGTCCTCCTCCTTCATCCTCTGTCCTCCTTGTCTTTATTGTCCTCCTCCTTCATCCTCCACCCTCTTCATCTTCATCCTCCGTTCTCCTCTGTCCTCCTCGTCCTTTGTCCTCCTCCTTCATCCTTTGACCTCCATCCTCCTCCTCCTCCATCCTCCCTCCTCATCTTCCTCCTCCTCCTCCTCCTCCACCCTTTGTCCTCCTTTGTCCTCCATTCTCCATCCTCCTCATCCTTCATCCTCCATCATCTTCCTCCATCCTCCTCCTCCATCCTCCTCCTCCTTTGTCCCCCACCCTCTTCATCCTCCATCCTCCTCCTCCTCCATCCTCCGCCCTCCTCCTCCTTCCTCCCCCACCCTCCTCATCCTCCCCCGATTATTTTTTTCCCCTCCTAGGGGGGGTGGCGCGCGCGGTGGCGTCCCCCCAGCAGCACTTGCTGTCGGGGGGGGACGTGGTGAGCTGCTGCCTGGACCTGGGGGTGCCCAGCATCTCCTTCCGCCTCAACGGCTGCCCCGTGCAGGGCATGTTCGAGAACTTCAACCTCGACGCCCTCTTCTTCCCCGTCGTCAGCTTCTCGGCCGGTGTCAAGTGAGGGGCCGGGGGGGATATGGGGGGGTGGTGTGGGGCTGGGGGTTCTGGGGGGGTGGTGTGGGGGTGCTGTGGGGCTGGGGATGCTTTGTAAGGGATGCTGTGGGGCTGGGGATGGTGTATAGGGCATGCTGTGGGGGTGATATGGGGCTGGGGATGCTGCATGGGGGTGATATGGGACTGCTATGGGGCTGGGGATGATGCATAGGGGCTGCTATGGGGCTGAGGATGCTGTGTGGGGGTGATGTGGGGCTGGGGATGGTGCCTGGAGGCTGCAATGGGGCAGCTATGGGGCTGGGGATGCTTTATAGGGGATGTTATGGGGCTGAGGATGCTGCATGGGGGTGCTATGGGGCTGGGGATGGTTTATAAGGGACACTATGGGGCTGGGGATGCTGTATAGGGGATGCTATGGGGCAGATGTGGGGCTGGGGATGCTTTATAAGGGCTGCTATGGGGCTAGGGAGGCTGCTATGGGGCTGCTGTGGGGCTGGGGGTGTCACACTGGGGCTATTTAATCCTGGGGGGGGGGAGGGGGGATTCCCATGGGACCACCCAGTTTGCACCCACCCCCTTTGCACCTTGGTGGGGGGGGGCTTTGGGGCAAACACCCCCAGGGCGAGGGGGGGTCACCCCAGGGGGGGATCCCACAGTGGGGTCACGACCCCCGCCCCATATCCCTTCTCCCCCCTTGCCCCCAGGCTGCGGTTCCTGCTGGGGGGTCGCCACGGGGCCTTCCAGTTCCTGCCCCCCCCCGGGTACTCGCCCTGCGCCGAGGCGCTGCTGCCCCGCGAGCGGCTGCGCCTGGAGCCCATCAAGGCCTACGGGGGGCAGGGGCCCGGCGCCCGCTGCCTCCTGGGGCCCACCCAGGCCCTGCCCCACACCGCCTTCACCCCCTGCCCCGTGGACACCATGCAGGTTTGGGGGGGGGGTGGTGGGGGGGTGTGGGGGGTGGTGGGGGGTGTGGGGGGTGTAGAGGGGGTTGGGGGGCGATGGGGGGTGGTGGGGAGGGAGGGGGAAATGGGGAGGGGGACTGGGGGGCTTGGGGGGGGGGCTGGGGGGCTGGGGGGTTGGGGAGGGTGTTGGGGGGCTTGGGGATAAGATTTGGGGGCTGGGGGGCTTGGGGATAAGGTTTGGGGTCTGGGGGGCTTGGGGACGCTCAGGGGATGGGGTTGGGTGTGGGGAGGTTTGGGGTCGGGGGCTCGGGGTCACTTGGGGTCACTTGGGGTCACTTGGGGGTGGGATCTGGGTGCTCCGGGGGGCTTTGGGCACCATTGCACGGAGAGGCTTTGGGGTGCTCAGCCGGGGCAGGAGAGGGGAGGGGGCTTTGTCATTGCCCCCCCCATACCCGAGGGTGTTTTTGGGGTCCCTATGACCGTTGCCCCCCCCCCCAGATCGTGCTGCCCCCCCACCTGGAGCGCATCCGCGAGAAGCTGGCCGAGAACATCCACGAGCTCTGGGCCCTCACCCGCATCGAGCAGGGCTGGACCTACGGCCCCGTGAGCGCCCCCCCACAAAAAAACAACACCCTAAACACCCCCCCAACCCTTTTTAACCCCCCCCCGGTGTCCCCCCCCCAGGTCCGTGACGACAACCAGCGCCTGCACCCCTGCCTGCTCGACTTCCACAGCCTCCCCGAGCCCGAGCGCAACTACAACCTGCAGATGTCCGGGGAGACCCTCAAGTGAGGGGGGGTCCTAGGGGCTGGGGGGGGGCAGGGATTATATTTTGGGGTCCCCCCCCGCTGATATTTGGGTTTATCCCCCCCCCAGGACGCTGCTGGCGCTGGGCTGCCACGTGGGCATGGCGGACGAGAAGGCGGAGGAGAACCTGAGGAAGATCAAACTGCCCAAGACGTAGGGGCTCTGGGGGGGGTCCCCAAATTGGGGGGGGCCCAATGGGGTCTTTAATTAGGGGGGGGACCCATTTGGGGAATGGGTTTGGGAGGGGTCCTTGTTGGGGTCTCCAAATTGGGGGGGTCCCCATTTGGGTTCCCATTTTGGGGGGTCTTTGGTGGGGTCTCGTTTTGGGGGGGTCCCCATTCGGGGTCTCCTTTTGGGGTATCCCCATTTGGGTTCCCTATTTGGGGTGTCCTCATTTGGGGTCTCATTTTGTGGGGTCCCCATTTGGGGTCTCATTTTGGGGGTCCCCATTTGGGGTCCCCAACTGGGAGGGGGTCCAATTTGGGTTCCCATTTCAGAGGGGTTCCCTGGCAGGATCTCCAACTGGGAGGGGGTCCCATTTGGGGTCCCATTTTGGGGTGTCCTTGGCGGGGTCTAATTTTTGGGGGTATCCCCATTTGGGTGTCCCGTCCGTGCCCCCCCCCCCCCAAAGGTACGTGATGTCCAACGGGTACAAGCCGGCGCCCCTGGACCTGGCGCACGTGCGGCTGACGCCGGCGCAGCTGACGCTGGTCGATCGCCTGGCCGAGAACGCGCACAACGTGTGGGCGCGCGACCGCGTGCAGCAGGGCTGGACCTACAGCATCGTGCAGGTGGGGGCCCCACAAAGCCCCCCAAAACCCCCCCCGAGCCCCCCGACCCGCAGCCGTGTCCCCCCGGTGACCCCACGGTGACCCCACGGTGTCCCCACGGTGACCCCGTGCCCCCGGTGTCCGCCGCCGTCTCCCCGTGCGCACGGCAGCGGTGGCCCCGATTGCCCCGGCATCGCTGTGCCCGTGGTGGTGTTCCCAGTGTTCCCAGTGTTCCCAGTGTCCCCATGTCCCAGGGTCCCCATGGTGCTGTCCCCATTGTCCCCCTGTCCCTTTCCCTGTGGAAGCGGTGTCCCCAGTGTCCCCATGCTCACCGCATCCCTGGCTCTGTGGTGGTGATGTCCCCGTACCCGCAGCAGGAGTGTCCCCATGTCCCCGTGTCCCCATACCCATAGCAGCGATGTCCCCACACCCCCGTGTCCCCAGTACCTCCAGCAGTGGTGTCCCCATGTCCTCGTGTCCCCATACTCACAGCAGCAGTGTCCCCACTGTCCCCATGTCCCCATACCCCATGTCCTAGTGTCCCTATACCTCTAGTAGCAGTGTCCCCACATCCCTATGTCCCCATGCCCCGTGTCCCCACTGTCCCCATGTCCCCACACCCCACACCCCGTGTCCCCATGCCCTGTGCCCCGTGTCCCCGTGTCCCCACACCCCCCGCCCCGTGCCCCCCGCCGCAGGACATCAAGAACAAGCGCAACCCGCGGCTGGTGCCCTACAACCTGCTGGACGAGCGCACCAAGAAGACCAACAGGGACAGCCTCTGCGAGGCCGTGCGCACCCTCATCGGCTACGGGTACAACATCGAGCCCCCCGACCAGGAGAGCCGTGAGCACTGGGAGCACTGGGAGGGACTGGGAGGGGCTGGGGGCCCGAGAGCCTTCGGGAGCCCCCCCCCACCCCCCCGGGGGGATGCTGACGCCCCTCTGCCCCCAGCCGCCCAGGGGGTGCCGCGGGGGCGCCCCGACAAGATGCGCATCTTCCGTGCCGAGCGCAGCTACGCGGTGCGCAGCGGGAAGTGGTACTTCGAGTTCGAGGCCGTCACCACCGGCGAGATGCGGGTGGGCTGGGCCCGGCCCCACGTGCGCCCCGACATCGAGCTGGGCGCTGACGAGATGGCCTACGTCTTCAACGGGCACCGAGTGAGACACCCCCTCTGACCCCTATCGCACCCTATCGCGCCTTGTCGCCCTCTATCGCATCCTATTGCTCTCTTATCGCCCCTTATTGCACCCCTATCGCCTCCTATCTCCCATTAGTGCTCCTCCAGCGCCCTCTATCGTCCACTATCGCATCCTATTGCTCCTCTACCGCCCCCTATCGCACTCCTATTGTCTCCTATTGACCATTATGGCTCCTCTATCGCCCCCTATCGCCCTTTAATCCTCCCCTATCGCCCCTTATTCCTACTCTATGGCCCTCTATTGCCCCTTATTGCTCCTCTATTGCCCCATATCACCCCTTACTGCTCCCCTCTCGCCCCCTCTCGCCTACAGGCGCAGCGCTGGCACGTGGGCAGCGAGCCGTTCGGGCGGACGTGGCAGGCGGGCGACGTGGTGGGCTGCATGATCGACCTGGCCGAGAGCCACATCACCTTCACGCTCAACGGCGAGGTGCTCATCAGCGACGCCGGCTCCGAGGTGGCCTTCAAGGACTTCGAAGTGGGCGAGGGTGAGCACCGCGTGATAACGGCCCCCCCACGCCTCCACCCTCATGTCATGATCCCCATATATCGCGGCCTCCCCCAATATATCGTAATCTCCCCCCCATATGTTGCGATGCCCCCTGTATATCACGACCTCCCCCCAAATATCATGACTTCCCTCCCATATATCATGACTCCCTACCCATATATCACGACCTCCCCAGCCATATATCGCGACGTCCCCTGTATATCACGACTCCTTACCCATATATCGCTACCTCCCCAGCCATATATCGCGACGTCCCCTGTATATCACGACTCCTTACCCATATATCGCGACGCTCCCTGTATATCGCGACTCCCCACACGTATATCGCGACGCCCCCTGTATATCGCGACGCCCCCTGTCTGTCGCGACGCCCCCCTCATGTCACGACGCCCCCAGGCTTCGTGCCGGTGTGCAGCCTGGGCCTGGAGCAGGTGGGGCGGCTGAACCTGGGCCAGGACGTGGGCAGCCTGCGCTTCTTCACCATCTGCGGGCTGCAGGAGGGCTTCGAGCCCTTCGCCATCAACACCAAGCGCCCGCTCACCCTCTGGTTCAGCAAGAGCCTCCCCCAGTTCGCCCCCGTGCCCCCCGACCACCCCCAGCTCGAGGTCAGCGCCCCCCCCCCGGGGTCAGGGAGGGGTCGTGGGGGGGTGGGGTGTGGGGCCAGGGCACCCCGATACCTGCGGGGGGATGGGGGGGGTCCCTAATGGGGTCCCCAATGGCTGGGGTGTCCTTAGGTGGGGGGTGCATGTCCCTATGGGGTCCCCAACACCTCTGGGACCCTTTGGGGGGCCCAACCCCCCCAGCTCCCCACGGGGGGGGTGCCACCTGTCCCCATGGCCCCCCCCCCACCCCGTGCCCATGCCGTGACCCCCTGTCCCCGTTTGGGGGGGGGGGTCCCACAGGTGACGCGGATGGACGGGACGGTGGACGCCCCCCCCTGCCTGCGGCTGTCCCGCCGTGCCCCCGGCCCCCGCCGCCCCCCCGAGCTGCTGTTCCTGCGCCTCAGCCTCCCGGTGCAATTCCACCCCCGCTTCCGCTGCCCCCGGCACCACCCCCTGCCCCAAGCCCCCCGAGCCCCCCGACGACGCCGGCCTCGAGCCCCTCTCCGAATTCGAGCGCCTCCGACGCTCGGCCAGCGCCCGACCCCCCGAGGGCGAAGGCGAGGGCGAGAAGCCCCCCGGGGGGGGTCCCCCAAACACCCCGGCGCCCCCCCGCGAACAGCCCCGGGGGGAGAACGAGAAGGACGCGGCCACCGAGAAGGGCAAGACCCGCAGGGGGTGAGTTTATGGGGGGGGGGCCCCCATGGGTGCCCCCTTGGGGGTCCTGGGGGGCGGCGGGGTGCCCCAATACCCCCCCCCCCGGGGTCTGTGTGTGTCCCCCCCCCAGGTTTCTGTTCAAGGCCAGGAAGACGCCGTTCGCGCCCCCCCCGGCCGTGCCCACCGTCCCCCGCCTGGAGGAGGACGTGGTCCCCGACGAGCGCGACGACCCCGAGGTCATCATGAACACCACCACGGTACGGGGGCGGGCAACCCCCCCACCCCAAAAATCCCCCATGGACCCCCCATGGCCCCCAACCCTCCCTTCTGCCCCTTCTCCCCCCAAATCCCGTGTCTCCGTGGTCCCCATCCCTGTGCCACCACGTCCCATCCCCGTGTCCCCATCTTGTTCCCATCTCCCCATGGTCCCCATCCCTTCGTCCCTGTCCCCATGGTCCCCACCCCACCCCTTTAATCCCTGTCCCCATCCCTTCATCCATCCCTGTCCCCAAGGTCCCCATGGTCCCCATCCCTTCATCCCCATCCCTTCCTCCTTGTCCCCATGGTCCCTGTCCCCATAATCCCAGTGGTCCCCAACCCTGTCCCCATGGTCCCCATCCCATCCCTTTGTCCCCATCCCTTCGTCCCCATCCCCATGGTCCCAGTGGTCCCCATCCCTCCAACCCTTTCCCCATGGTCCCCATCCCATCCCTGTGTCCCCATCCCTTTGTCCCCATCCCTTTGTCCCCATCCCTTCCTCCCCGTCTCCATCCCTTTGTCCCCACAATCCCCAACCCTTCCCCATCCCCATCCCTTTGTCCCCGTCCCTTCATCCCTGTCCCCATGGTCCCCATCCCATCCCATTGTCCCCATCCCTTCGTCCCCATCCCATTGTCCCCGTCCCTTCCTCCCCATCCCTTTTCCCCCCGGGGGTGCCCCCACCCCGCAGCCCCCCCGCAGCCCCCCCGTGTCCCCGCAGTACTACTACTCGGTGCGGATCTTCGCGGGGCAGGAGCCCTCGAGCGTCTGGGTGGGGTGGGTGACCCCCGCCTACCACCAGCACGACGCCGCCTTCGAGCTCTCGCGCGTGCGCACCGTCACCGTCACCATGGGCGATGACAAGGGCAACGTGCACGACAGGTGGGGGCTGGGGGGCTGGGGGGCTGGGGGGCACCGGGGGCATCGGGGGCTTGGGGGGATGGGGACAGCAGGGGGCTGGGGGTGTTGGGGGGATACAGGGGGCTGGGGACATGGGGACGCTGGGGAGATGGGGACGTTGGGGGGACACCAGGGGCTGGGGGGCATCGGGGGCTCAGGGATATGGGGACAGCAGGGGGCTGGGGATGTTGGGGGGACACCAGGGGGTTTGGGGACATTGAGGGGGACACCAGGGGGATGGAGGATATGGGGGGACATCGGGGGCTGGGGACAGGGGTATATTGGGAGGCTGGAGATGTGGGGAGCACCCCCTATTCTCCCCCCCCCAAACACCCAAACTCCCCCCCAAATGCCCCCATTTTCCCCAAACTCCCCCAAACACCCTAATTCCTCACCCTAACACCCCCAATCCCCCCAAAGTCCCCCCAGCCCCCCCCAACACCCTCTGTTCCCCTCCAACACCCCCAATTCCCCCCAATCCCCCTCCAACTCCCCAAATTCCCCCCAAATCCCCCAATTTCCCCCAACTCCCCCAAATCCCCCCAAATCCCCCTAACTCCCCCAATCCCCCCAGCATCAAGCGCAGCAACTGCTACATGGTGTGGGGGGGGGAGTTCGCCAGCAGCACCCCCCAGGCGCGCGTCAGCCACAGCGACCTGGTGATCGGCTGCCTGCTCGACCTGGCCACCGGGCTCATGACCTTCACGGCCAACGGCAAGGAGATCAACACCTTCTTCCAGGTGGGACCCCCCCCCAAAATAAAAACACCCCCTGGGGGGGCTCTGGGCAGTGCCCCCCACCCCGCTGACCCCCCCCTTTTTCTGCAGGTGGAACCCAACACCAAGCTGTTCCCCGCCGTCTTCGCCCTCCCCACCAGCCAGCACGTCGTCCAGTTTGAACTGGGAAAGCTCAAGGTGCCCCCCCCTGGGACCCCCAGTATGGGGTGGGGTCCTTGGAGGGGGGGGGAGGTGGTTCTGGGGTCTTTTGGGGTGGTAATGGGGGGGTGGTGGAAGAGGGGGTGAGAGGAGGGTCTGCAGGGGGTTTGGGGGGGTCTGGGGGTATCAGTGGGGGTCTGTGGGGTATTGGGGGGTCTGTGGGGTGTCAGTGGGGGTCTATGGGGCATCAGTGGGGGTCTGTAGGGTATTAGGGGGTCTTTGGGGTGTCAGGAGGATCTGGGGGGTGTTTGCAGGGGTCTGTAGGGTATTGGGGGGTCTGCAGGGTATCTTTGGGGGTCTGTGGGGTATCGGCAGGGGTCTACGCACTCAGCCCCGGCTCCCTGGTGCCCCCCACCCGGCTGATTGCCCCCCTCTGCCCCCCCCCCCCCCCGCAGAACATCATGCCCATCTCGGCCGCGATGTTCAGCAGCGAGCGGCGCAACGCGGAGCCGCAGTGCCCCCCCCGGCTGGCCATCCAGCTGCTGACCCCCGTCACCTGGAGCCGCATGCCCAACGAGGCGCTGGCCGTGCACACCGCGCGCGTCAGCGAGCGCCACGGCTGGGCCGTGCAGTGCTCCGAGCCCCTCGTCATGATGGCCCTGCACATCCCCGAGGAGAACAGGTCGGGGACGCGCCCCCCGGCCCCAAAATCCGCCCCCCAAGGGGGAGGTGGGGGTCCCGTCCTCGTAGAGTCTGACCCTGGGTGTTCCATCCTAATGCGCCCCTATCCGTGGGGTCCCCGAGTGTCCCACCCCAAGGTGTCCTTATCTATGGGGTCCCCAAATGTCCTGTCTGCTGGTGTCCCTGTCCTTAGGACCCCAAGTGTCCTATCTCTGGGGTCCCCAAGTGTCCCACCCCAAGGTGTCCTTATCTATGGGGTCCCTAGGTGTCCCACCCCAATGTACCCCATCCCTGGGGACCCCAGGTGACCCTGTCCTTGGGACCCGAGGTGTCCCATCCCTAGGGTCCCCAAGCATCCAACCCCAACGCACCCCATTTCTGGGGTCCCCAAGTGTCCCATCCCAGTGTGCCCCTATCCATGGGGTCCCAAGGTGTCCTGTCCCCAGGTGTCCCACCCCAAGGTGCCCTTATCCATGGGATCCCCACGCATCACACCCTATCCCTGTGGTCCCCAAACGCCACCTTCCTCACCGTGCCCCCCTCTCCCTCCCCGCCCCCTACCCCCCAAAAGGTGCATCGACATCATGGAGCTGTCGGAGCGCCTGGACCTGCTGCGCTTCCAGTGGCACACGCTGAAGCTCTACTGCGCCGTCTGCGCCCTGGGCAACAACCGCGTGGCGCACGCGCTCTGCAGCCACGTGGACCAGGCGCAGCTCCTCTTCGCCATCGAGAGCCCCGAGCTGCCGGGGCCGCTGCGGGCCGGCTACTACGACCTGCTGCTGGCCATGCACCTCGACGCCGCGCAGCGCGCCCGCGCCTCCATGAGCGCCGAGTTCATCATCCCCATGACCGAGGCCACCAAGAGCATCACGCTCTTCCCCCCCGGCAGCCGCACGCCCGGCCCCCCCGGCGTGGGTCCCAGCGCCTGCCTGCGCCCCCAGCCCCATTTCGCCGAGCCCTGCTTCGTGCTGGCGGCGGGCGGCGGGCGGGCGCCGCTCAGCCCCGGGGTGCCGCTGGGCGCCTTGGGTGCCCGGGCCATCCGCATGCTGGCCGAGGCGGTGGCCGGGGGGGGTCCCCACGCCCGGGACCCCGTGGGGGGCAGCGTGGAGTTCCAGCTGGTGCCGGTGCTGAAGCTGGTGTCGGCGCTGCTGGCCGTGGGCGCGCTGGGGGACGCCGACGTGCGCCGCGTCCTGCGCATGATCGAGCCCCGCGTCTTCGGGGAGCCCCGCAGGGAAACGGCGGCCGGCGAGGAGGAGGAGGAGGAGGAGGAAAAGAAGGACGAGGAAGACGAGGAGGAGGCGAGGAAGAAGGCGATTGAGGCCGGAGAGCTGGAGGAGGAGGAGGAGGAGGAGGATGAGGGGCCGGAGGAAGGGCTGCTGCAGATGAAGCTGCCCGAATCGGTCAAGCTGCAGGTGAGGGGGACCCTACCCAAGGGGGAGGGGGGGTCCTTGGGGTGCTGTGCCCCCCCCTACTGACGCTGCGTCCGCAGATGTGCAACCTGCTGCAGTACTTCTGCGACCGGGAGCTGCAGCACCGCGTGGAAGCCATCGTGGCCTTCTCGGAGCGCCACGTGGAGCGGCTGCAGCGCGACCAGCGCCGCCGCTACGGGCAGCTGATGCGGGCGCTCACCATGTCGGCCGCAGAGACCGCGCGGCGCACGCGAGAGTTCCGATCGCCCCCCCAGGAGCAGGTGACCCCCCCCCCCCCCGGCCCGGGGATACCCACGGGAAATGGGGACGGGGATGGGGACACCCACGGGGACGTGGATGGGGAATGGGGATGGGGCCGTGCACGAGGACGTGCCCAGGGCCGTGGTGGGAGTCGGGGATGTGCCCCAGGGGACCTCAGGACCCTCTGACCCCCCCCTATGTCCCCCCCCCAGATCAACATGCTGCTGCAGTACAAGGCGGGGGCGGACGAGGAGGAGTGCCCCGTGCCCGAGGACATCCGCGACGAGCTGCTGGACTTCCACAACGACCTCCTGGCGCACTGCGGTCAGCCCCCGGTCCCCCACCCCTCTGACCCCTCCCTGTGCCCCCCCCCCGACCCCCTGACCCCTCCCCGTGCCCCCCCAGGCATCGAGCTGGAGGGCGAGGAGGAGGAGGAGGAGGAGGAGACGTCGCTGCGCCACCGGCTGCTGGGGCTGGTGCAGAAGGTGGTGGGGCTGCGCAAGAAGGCGCCCGAGGAGGAGGCGCCCCCCGAGGAGCCCCCGGTGCCCAGTAAGGGGGGGGGGGGGGACGGGGCTGGGAGGGCTGGGATTGTGTGTGCTGGCCCCAGAGCCCAGCAGGGATGTCCCTAGGGTATGGTGGAGCTGTCCCCGAGGTGCCAATGGGGCTGTCCCCAAGGTGCTACCCAAGTTGGACACAAAATGCCATCGGAGGTGTCCCCAGGGTGCCAACCGAGGTGTCCCCGAAGTGCCAACGGGGGTGGCCACAAAATGCCATCAGAGCTGTCCCCAGGGTGCCAACAGGGCCACTTCAAAGCCATGGCCAAGCTGTCCCCAACGTGCCAAGGGGACTGTCCCCAAGGCCCCAATGGAGCTGTCCCCAAAATGCCATTGGAGCTGTCCCCACGGCACCGGCAGGCTCGGGCTGTGCCAAACCATCCCCGAGGCACCGGAGCCATCGGCCAGCGGGGGCTGAGGTCCCTCTGTCCGTCCATGGGGGCTGAGGTCTGTCCATCTGTCCGTCCGTCCCCCCGCAGGCACGCTGCAGGAGCTGATCTCGCAGACGATGGTGCACTGGGCGCAGGAGTCGTTCATCCAGAGCCCCGAGCTGGTGCGGGCCATGTTCAGCCTCCTGCACCGCCAGTACGACGGACTGGGCGAACTGGTGCGCGCGCTGCCCAAGGCCTACACCATCAGCGCCCACTCGGTCGCCGACACCACCGAGCTGCTCGAGTGCCTGGGCCAGATCCGCTCCCTGCTCATCGTGCAGATGGGCCCCGAGGAGGAGAACCTGATGATACAGAGCATCGGGTGCGCCCCGGCCCCCAGGGGCACCCCAGGGTCCTTTGGGCACCCCCACAGCCCCTTATGGGCACCCCAGGGTCCTTTGGGCACCCCACAGACCCTTATGAGCACCCCACGGCCCCTCATGGGTGGCCTTTGGGGCACCCCATGATCCCATATGGGCACCCCAGGGTCCTTTGGACACCCCATGGCCCCCCATGGGTGGTCTTTGGGGCACCCCACGGCCCCTTATGGGCACCCCATGGCCCCTTGTGGGCACCCCACAGTCCCTTATGGGTGGCCCCTTGGGCACCCCATGGTCCCATATGGGCACCCCAGGGTCATTTTGGGCACCCCCATGACCCCTTGTAGGCACCCCACAGCCCCTCATGGGTGGCCTTTGGGACACCCCACGGCCCCTTATGGGCACCCCAGGGTCCTTTGGGTACCCCCACAGCCCCTCCACAACCCCTCCAGCACCTCGTACCCCCCGCATCCCCCCCCGTTGGGTACCCCCCAGGTACCCCCCACTCCCCGATCACCTCCAGGCCCCCGGGGGCTGTGTCCCGGTGCCCCCCCCAGCTCCGTGACCCCCCCACGTGTGTCCCCCCCCCCCAGGAACATCATGAACAACAAGGTGTTCTACCAGCACCCCAACCTGATGCGGGCGCTGGGCATGCACGAGACGGTCATGCAGGTGATGGTCAGCGTGCTGGGCGGCGGCGAGTCCAAGGTGAGCCCCAGAACCCCCAGAACCCACCCCCCGAGCCCCCCTGGACCCCCCCAGACCCCTTTTTCACGCCTGTCCCCCCCCCCCCCAGGAGATCCGCTTCCCCAAGATGGTGACCAACTGCTGCCGCTTCCTCTGCTACTTCTGCCGCATCAGCCGCCAGAACCAGCGCTCCATGTTCGACCACCTGGGCTACCTGCTGGAGAACAGCAGCATCGGCCTGGGTGAGCGCCCCCGCGCCCCCCCGAGCCCCCAAACCTCACCGCAAGCCCCCTCCTGCCCCCCGTGCCCTCCCCTCCCCGGGCTCTTTGCGCCCCTCTAATCCCACCCAGCTCCCCAGGGTGCCCCCAGTCTTCATCTGGTGTTCCCCATCCCCAGCTCAATGCCCTGGGGGGGGGCACCAAAAAAAAAAAAATAATCCTTTTTGCCCCCCCAAAATCTCTGCACCCCCACCCGGCACCCTCGGCCCCCACCCTGGCACCATGGGGGTCCCCGCGCCCCATCCTTGGCACCCTGGGGTGCCCCAATCCCAGCCTGGCCCCCAACCCGGGTCCCCCCACTCACCCTGACCCCCCGGTGATGTTGTGCCCCCCCCTCCCCAGGCATGAGGGGCTCGACCCCCCTGGACGTGGCGGCCGCCTCCGTCATCGACAACAACGAGCTGGCGCTGGCACTGAAGGAGCAGGACCTGGAGAAGGTGCTGGGGGGGCTCGAGGAGGGGGTCTTGGGGAAGGGGGGGGCCTCGGCCGTGACCCCCCCCCCCCGTGGCACCCCGCAGGTGGTGACGTACCTGGCGAGCTGCGGGCTGCAGAGCTGCCCCATGCTGCTGTCCAAGGGGTACCCCGACATCGGCTGGAACCCCTGCGGCGGCGAGCGCTACCTCGACTTCCTGCGCTTCGCCGTCTTCGTCAACGGTCAGCCCCAAAAATCCCCACGCCCCAAAAAGCCCCCACACCCACAAAAAAGTCCCCAAGCCCCCCAAAAAGTCCCTGTGCCCCCCAAAAGCCTGCGCACCTCCAAAAGTCCCCACGTCTCCAAAAAAGTCACCACGCCCCCACAAGTCCCCGCACCCCAAAAACGTCCCCGTGCCCCCAGAAAAGTCCCTGCACCTCCAAAAATGTCCCTGCACACCCCAAAAAGCCTCCATGCCCCCCAAAAGTCCCCGTGCCCCCAAAAAAGTCCCCGCACCCCCAAAAAGTCCTCGTGCCCCAATGGCGCTGTCTCCAAGTCCCCGTGCCCCCCGGGTCCCCCCTTTCCACCCCTGCACCAGGGGCTCCGGGCAACCCCAGCTCCCTCCCCTGAGCCCCAAAAAGCCTCAGCACCCCCTCCCCGCCCTGGGGGGGTCCCTGACGCCCCCGGTGCCCGCAGGCGAGAGCGTGGAGGAGAACGCCAACGTGGTGGTGCGCCTGCTCATCCGGCGCCCCGAGTGCTTCGGGCCGGCGCTGCGGGGCGAGGGCGGCAGCGGGCTGCTGGCTGCCATCGAGGACGCCATCAAGATCTCCGAGGACCCGGCCCGCGACGGCCCCACCGTCAAGAAGGACCGGCGGCGAGAGCTGTGCGTGGGGCGGGGGGGGCACTGGGACCAGTACTGGGACTGGGACTGGGATGGGGATGGAGATGGGGACGGGGACCCTGCGCGTGGGTGCGCCCTGAGGTTGTTGGGGGCGCACGAATGTCCCCGTGCTGGGTGCCCCCATGTCCTGGGGAGTGCTGGGGGGTGCTGGGGGGGTGCTGGGGGTCTCCTGACCCCTTTTCCTGTCCCCACCCCACAGGTTTGGGGCCGAGGAGCCGCACGAGGAGAACCGGGTGCACCTGGGCAACGCCATCATGTCCTTCTACGCCGCCCTCATCGACCTGCTGGGCCGCTGCGCCCCCGAGATGCACGTAGGGACCGGGGCTACGGGGGGGACTAGGGGTGTCCCCGGGGGTGTCCCCGTCCCCAAAAGACCCCCCACGCGTCCCCCTCGCTCTCCTCCTGCAGCTGATCCAGGCGGGCAAGGGCGAGGCGCTGCGCATCCGCGCCATCCTGCGCTCCCTGGTGCCGCTGGACGACCTGGTGGGCATCATCAGCCTCCCGCTGCAGATCCCCACCTTCGGCAAAGGTGGGCACCGGGGGGGGGCAAGGAGCAGGGCGGGGGGGCGATGTGGGTGCTACCCCCGCACCCATGGGTGCTGTGTGGGCCCCCCCCCGTAGATGGGAACCTGGTGGAGCCGCGGATGTCGGCCAGCTTCGTGCCGGACCACAAGGCGCCCATGGTGCTGTTCCTGGACCGCGTCTACGGCATCGAGACGCAGGAGTTCCTGCTGCGCCTGCTCGAGGTCGGCTTCCTGCCCGACATGCGCGCGGCCGCCTCGCTCGACACGGTGAGTTGGGGGGCGCGGGGTCCCCCCAAATCTGCCCCCGCCCCGCTGAGGGGTTTTGGGGGTCCCCCGGTGCCGCGGGGAGGGGCGGGGTGCCCCCAAGCTGCTCCTGTCCTACGGGATGGGGATGGGGTCCTCGAAGCTTTCCTTGTGTTGGGGGGCAGGGGTGGGGTCCCCTTGTTCTATGGGGTCATGTGGGGGCCCCCGAACCTTCCCTCTCGTTCCATGGGATGGGTTTGGGGTCCCCCTTGTCCTTATGGGGTGGGGATGGGGTCCTCAAACCTTTCCTTGTCCTATGGGATGGGGATGGGGTCCCCGCATCCTCATGGGATGGATTTGGGGTCCCCCTTGTCCTATGGGATGGGGATGGGGTCCCCTCACCCTAGAGGCCGGGAACAGCCCCCCCAAACCTTCCCTTCCCCCTCAACCCACATCAGCCCACTCCCCACAACCCCCACCCCCCGGCACCCCCCTGCACCCCATCCAACGACCCCATTACCCCCTATAACCCCCCATAACCCCCCATAACCCCCCATAACCCCCATAACCCCCATTACCCCCAATCTCCCCCCAGGCCGCCTTCAGCACGACGGAGATGGCGCTGGCGCTGAACCGCTACCTGTGCGTGGCGGTGCTGCCGCTCATCACCAAGTGCGCGCCGCTGTTCGCGGGCACCGAGCACCGCGCCATCATGGTGGACTCCATGCTGCACACCATCTACCGCCTGTCCCGCGGCCGCTCCCTCACCAAGGCGCAGCGGGACGGCATCGAGGAGTGCCTGATGGCGCTGTGCCGGTGGGCACCCCCCCGAAACTCACCCCGTGTGTCCCCCTTACGTCCCCCAGCCCCCCAACCCAGCCCCGTGTCCGTCTGTCCGCAGGTACATCCGTCCGTCCATGCTGCAGCACCTCCTGCGCCGCCTCGTCTTCGACGTGCCCATCCTCAACGAGTTCGCCAAGATGCCCCTCAAGGTGGGCCCTGCAGGGTTTTGCCCCCCCCCTCCTTTTTCCTCGGGGACCTCACGTGTCCCACTTGACCCCATGTCCTCCCCTGACCCTGACCCTGTGTCCCCAAATGACCCCATGTCCCTAAATGACCCCGTGTGTCCCCCTTGACCCCATGTCTTCCCCTCCTGACCCCATGTCCCCAAATGACCCCATGTCCCCCTGCTGACCCCATGTCCCCCTGCTGACCCCACGTCCCCAAATGACCCTGTGTCCCCTCCTTGACCCCATGTCCTCCCCTGCCCCCATGTCCCCAAATGACCCCATGTCCTCCCCTGACCCTGTGTCCCCAAATGACCCCATGTCCCCCGCTATCCCCATGTCCCCAAATGACCCCATGTCCCCCTGCTGACCCCATGTGTCCCCAAATGACCCCATGTCCCCACATGACCCCATGTGTCCCCAAATGACCCCTGCCCCCCGTGCCCCCCCAGCTGCTGACCAACCACTACGAGCGCTGCTGGAAGTATTACTGCCTGCCCAGCGGCTGGCCCAACTACGGGGTGAGCTCGGAGGAGGAGCTGCACCTCACCCGCAAGCTCTTCTGGGGCATCTTCGAGTCCCTGGCGCACAAGGTGGGGGTCGCGGGGGTGGGAGAATGGGGAGGGGGTCAGGGGGTGGGGACACGGGGTTGGAGAGGGATTTGGGGTCATGGGGATGGAAAAATGGGGTTTGAGGGATTTGGGGTCGTGGGTTGGGGGAAATGGGGTTGGGGAGGGATTTGGGGTCATGGGGATGGAAAAATGGGGTTTGAGGGATATGGGGTCGTGGGGATGGGGAAGTGAGGATGGGGAGGGGGAAATGGGGGTCAAGAGGGATTTGGGGACACCAGGGAGGGGGATGTGGGGGTCAAGGGGGATGTAGGGTTGGAAAAATGGGGGTCAAGAGGGATTTGGGGTGGTGGGGATGGGGACATGGGGGTGGGAAATGGGGTTGGAGAGGGATGGGGACAGGGAAATGGGGCTGAGCATGGGGCCACAGGGACAAGGCGCAGAACCCTACGGGGCTGGGGCCGTGCGTGGGGGTCCGTGGGGATCCGGGGACCCCGCTGGGGGCTGGAGAGGCGCCGGGTCCCATCCCTGTCCCCCCCCCATCCCCGTGCCCCCCCAGCGCTTCGACGCGGAGCTGTACAAGCTGGCCATGCCGTGCCTCTGCGCCATCGCGGGCGCGCTGCCCCCCGACTACGTGGACGCCAGCTACTCCTCCAAGACCGAGAAAAAGGCCTCGGTGGACGCCGAGGGCAACTTCGACCCCAAACCCGTCGAGACCCTCAAGTAGGGACCCCCCCGGACCCCCCTGGACCCCCCCAGACCCTCCCCAAAGCCTCCCCCCTTTGCCCCACCGCGGCTCCGTCCCCGCTGCGCCCTGGGGCTGCCGGGGGGGTTATTGTAGGGCCTGGCCCCTCGCCCTATATCCCTGTGCCCCCCCCACCCTATATCCGTGTCCCCCCACCCTAAATCTCTGCCCCCCCCTTTTAGTGTCATCATCCCCGAGAAGCTGGACGGCTTCATCAACAAGTACGCCGAGTACACGCACGAGAAGTGGGCATTCGACAAGGTGGGGACCCCCCCCCCATGTGCCGGGACCCCCCCCCCATGGCCGGGACCCCCACGATGTCCCAGCCTGTGTCCTGTGTCCCCCCCCCCCCCAGATCCAGAACAATTGGACCTACGGGGAGACGGTGGACGAGGAGGCCAAGACGCACCCCATGCTGCGCCCCTACAAGACCTTCTCCGAGAAGGTGCCGTGGCCCCGTACCCCCCATCCCACCCCATGCCCCCCCCCACACCCCATATCGCCCCCCATGACCCCCCACCCCATGTGCCCCCCCAGGACAAGGACATTCCCACCAGCCCATCGGGGAGTCCCTGAGGGCGACGCTGCCCTGGCTGTGCCCCCCTCTATGTGTCCCCACGTGCCCCCCATGTCCCCCTCCCCCATTAACACCCCCCCCAATGTGCCCCCCCCGGTGCCCCCCCAGGACAAGGAGATTTACCGCTGGCCCATCAAGGAGTCGCTGAAGGCGATGCTGGCCTGGGAGTGGCTGCTGGAGAAGGCGCGCGAGGGCGAGGAGGAGCGGGCAGAGCGCAAGAAGCCGCGCAGGATCTCGCAGTCAGCCCAGGTGGGGGCTCCGGGACCCCCCCCCCCCAAAACCCCTCCGACCCCCCACGCTGAGGTTTCCTCCTGTTCCCCCCCAGGCCACCTACGACCCCAGCCATGGGTACAGCCCCCAGCCCGTCGACCTCTCGGGGTGACGCTGTCGCGGGAGCTGCAGGTGAGGGGTGACAAAGAGACCCCCCCGACCCCCGTGTCCCCCCCGTGTCCCCCACGTCCCCAAATGACCCCCTGTCCCCACATGACCCCATGTACCTCCTGACCCTGTGTCCTCCCGATGCTGTGTCCCCAAATGACCCCATGTCCCCACATTACCCCACGTGTCCCCAAATGACCCCATGTCCACCTGTGACCCCGTGTCCCCACATGACCCTGTGCAACCCCTGACCCCGTGTCCCCAAATGACCCCATGTCCCTCCCCTGACCCTGTGACCCCTCCTGACCCCATGCACCCCCTAACCCCATGTCCCCCTCTGACCCCTCCTGACCCCATGTGTCCCCAAATGACCCCGTGTGTCCCCCTTGACCCCGTGTCCTCCCCTGACCCCGTGTCCCCAAATGACCCCATGTCCCCCTGCTGACCCCATACACCCCCTGACCCCATACACCCCCGACCCCGTGCCCCCCACCGACCCTTTTCCCCCCCAGGCCATGGCGGAGCAGCTGGCCGAGAACTACCACAACACCTGGGGCCGCAAGAAGAAGCAGGAGCTGGAGGCCAAGGGTGAGCACCCCCCCCGACCCCCCCGGGGCACAGCACCCATGGGTGCTGCCCCCCCAAAAGCCAACCCCCCAATTCCAACTCCCCACAACCCCCCCCCTCCATGGGTCCGACCTCCCGGGTATCTCCCCCCGGTGCGTCGCCGGGTGCCCCCCCCCACCCATGGGTGCCCCCCACCCATGGGTGCAGACCCGGGGGGGGGGGTCCCAGGGGGGCTCGCACCCCCTGCTCGTGCCCTACGACACGCTGACGGCCAAGGAGAAGGCGCGGGACCGCGAGAAGGCGCAGGAGCTGCTCAAGTTCCTGCAGCTCAACGGCTACGCTGTCACCCGGTGGGTGCCGGGGGGGGTCCTGGGGGGCTGGGGGGTCCTGAGGGGCTGGGGGGCACGGGAGGGGGTCCTGGGGGCTGGGGGGATTCAAGGAGGGGATGCAGAGGGATTGGGGGGTGAGGTGGGGGTTTGGGGAGGGTTTGGGGGTTTTGGGGGGGTTTTGGGGGGTTTTGGGGTTTATGGGGGGTGGGTTTTTTTGGGGGGGTCGGGGGCTGAGACGTGCCCCCACGGCGCAGGGGGCTGAAGGACATGGAGCTGGACACGTCGTCCATCGAGAAGCGCTTCGCCTACGGCTTCCTGCAGCAGCTGCTGAAGTGGATGGACATCTCGCAGGAGTTCATCGCCCACCTGGGTACGGGACCCCCCGAGACCCCCCACCCCATCGAGAACCCCCCCCAAAACTCCCTCCACCCCCTCTTGGTGCTCCCCTTCTCATGGGACCCCCAAATGTCCCCCCCATTGCCCCTTTGTGCCCGTGTCCCCCCATCTCCCTGCCCCCCATGTCCCCAGTGTCCCCCCATGTCCCCAGTGCCCCCCCCAGCCCCTGACCGTCCCATTTCCCCCCCCCAGAGGCGGTGGTGAGCAGCGGGCGGGTGGAGAAGTCCCCCCACGAGCAGGAGATCAAGTTCTTCGCCAAGGTCAGGGGGACCCCAAAATTGGGGACCCTTTTGGGGTGCTTGGGGGCCCTTTTAGGGTGTTTGGGGTCTGTTATGGGGGTGTTTGGGGTCCCTTATGGGTGCTTGGGGTCCCTTATGGGGCTCTTGGGGTCCCTTTTGGGGTGTTTGGGGTCCTTTTGGGGTGTTTGGGGTCCTTTATGGGGCTCTTGGGGTCCCTTTTGGGGCACATCCCACCTGCTGGGGGTCCCCCAGGACATTTTGGTGCCCCTGAGGGGTCCTTGGGGTGTCTTGGGGGGGCTCCGCAGCTATTTGGGGTCCCTTATGGGGTGCTTTTGGGGACGATATTTGGGGTCCCTCATCGCTGTTGGCCACGGGGGATTTTTGGGGTGCCGGCAGAGGGAGGGGGCGTCTCCTGGGGGGGGGTGCGGCCGCCCCCTGAGCCCCCTGCCCCCGTGCCCCCCCCAGAACCAGCTGCCCCTCCTCAACCAGTACTTCCACAACCACTGCCTCTACTTCCTCTCCACCCCCGCCAAGGTGCTGGGCAGCGGGGGCCACGCGTCCAACAAGGAGAAGGAGATGATCACCAGGTGGGGGGCGGGGGGGGCACGGGGTGCCGGGACCCACCCCCCCAGGGCTTGGTGGGGTATTTGGGGTGCCTCGTCCCACCCCAACGCCCCTCGTCCTGGCTGGGGAGGTTGGGGTCCCCCCTATTGCTTGGGGTCTCCCCCCATAAACTGGGGTCCCCCCATAAATTGGGGTCCTCTTTACAGGTTGGGGTCCCCCCCTATAAGTTGGAGCCCCCCCCACATTTTGGGGTCCTCCCCTTATAGCTTGGGGTCCCCTTTACACCTTGGGGTCCCCCCCAAAATTTTGGGGTCCTCCTTACAGATTGGGGAGGGTCGGAATCCCCCCCTAGGGCCTACATCCTAGGGCCACCTGGGGACCCCCCCCAGGTTTGGGGGTGCGCGGGGACACCCCCAAGGTGGGGGGATTTGGGGGACCCCCCCCTAACGCTCCTCCTTCAGCCTCTTCTGCAAGCTGGCCGCGCTCGTCCGCCACCGCATCTCCCTCTTCGGTAAGGGAAGCTGTGGGGCAGCTGTGGGGCAGCTGTGGGGCAGCTATGGGGCAGCAGTGGGGCAGCAGTGGGGCAGCAGTGGGGCGCCCCAGTGCCCCTCACCCCCTCCCCGTCCCCCAGGCACGGACGCCCCGGCGGTGGTGAACTGCCTGCACATCCTCGCCCGCTCGCTGGACGCCAGGTGGGACGGGGACCCAGTGCCTCCCAGTAACCTCCCAGTCCCTCCCAGTCCCTCCCAGTCCTTCCCAGTAACCCCCCAGTAACCTCCCAGTGCCCTCCCAGTCCCTTCCAGCACCTCCCAGTGCCCTCCCAGTGCCCTCCCAGCACCTCCCAGTCCCCCCCAGTGCCCCCCAGTCCCACCCAGTAACCCCCAGTCCCCTCCAGTCCCCCCCAGTGCCCTCCCAGTGCCCACCCAGTCCCCTCCCAGCACCTCCCAGTCCCCCCAGTGCCTCCCAGTAACCCCCAGTGCCCTCCCAGTGCCCCCTCAGTCCCCTCCCAGTCCCCCCAGTCCCTCCCCGCACCTCCCAGTCCCCCCCAGTTCCCCCAGTACCCCCAGTAACCCCCAGTCCCCCCCAGTCCCCCCAGTGCCCCCCAGTCCCCCCAGTGCCCCCCAGTCCCTCCCAGTGCCCCCCAGTGCCCCCCAGTGCCCCCCAGTCCCCCCAGTAACCCCCCAGTCCCACCCAGTCCCCCCTTCCCCAGGACGGTGATGAAGTCTGGCCCCGAGATCGTCAAGGCGGGGCTGCGCTCCTTCTTCGAGAGCGCGTCGGAGGACATCGAGAAGACGGTGGAGAACCTGCGGCTGGGGAAGGTGACGCAGAGCCGCACGCAGGTGAAGGGGGTGGCGCAGAACATCAGCTACACCACGCTGGCCCTGCTGCCCGTCCTCACCTCCCTCTTCGAGCACCTGGCCCAGCACCAGTTCGGGGACGACGTCATCCGTGAGTGGGGGGGGTTATTTTGGGGAGGGGGTCATGCTAGGGGGTTGGGGACAAGGGGGTGTAGAGGAGGAGTTGGGGGTAAGGGGGGAGGTTGGGATGGGGGGAGGTCTTTGGGGCAGGGGGACTCAGTGGGGACAAGGGGGCACGCTGGGGACAGAGGGAGCACTTTGGGGACAGGGGGAGCACTTTGGAGACGAGGGGGCACACTGGAGGTGGGGGGAGCATTTTGGGGACAAGGGGAGCACTTTGGGGACAAGGGGGCACACTGGGGACAGGGGGAGCATTTTGGGGACAGGCGGAGCACTTTGGGGATGGGGGGACACATCAGGGACACTGGGAGCAAGAGGTGCTTTTGGGGACGAGGGGGCGCGTTGGGGATGGGACAATGGGGGGGGGTCAGGGGCCACCAGGTTGGGGACCCCCCCCAAATGTCCCCTCCCCGCAGTGGACGACGTGCAGGTGTCCTGCTACCGCATCCTCTGCAGCATCTACTCGCTGGGCACCACCAGGAACCCCTATGTGGAGAGGTGAGGGGGGGGCCCAGCTTTGGGGGGGGCGTAGGGTGCCCCTGGTGGCTTTGGGGTGGTCTTTGGGGTGCCCATGGTGGCCATGGGGTGCCTGTGGGGGCTTTGGGGTGGCTTTGAGTTGCCCATGGTGGTCTTTGGGGTGCCCACAGTGGTCCTTGGGTTGCCCTTGTTGGCTTTGGGGTTGCCTGTGTTGGTCTTTGGATTGCCCGAGGCAGCTTTGGGGTGCAGGTGGTGGCTTTGGGGTGCTGCTGTTGACTTTGTGGTGCCGGGGGGGGGGTTTGGGGTGCCGGGGGGTCTTCGTGGTGCCCGTGTGTGAGCGTCCCGGTGCCCGCAGGCAGCGCCCGGCGCTGGGGGAGTGCCTGGCCCGCCTGGCCGCTGCCATGCCCGTGGCCTTCCTGGAGCCGCAGCTCAACGAGTTCAACCCCTGCTCCGTCTACAGCACCAAGTCCCCCCGCGAGCGGGCCAGTGAGTGGGGCAGGGCCCCCCCCAAAAAAAAACCCACCCCCTCCCGGGTCACCCCCGAGACCCCTCTGCTCGCCCCCGGGTTTGGGGACCCCCCAGCTCCGCAAGCTTTGGGGCTCCCCCAACACCCCCATTTGCCCCCCACACCCCCAATCCCCTTGTGTTGGGTCTCCCCAATGCCTCCATTTGCCCCCCTATCCCCAATATCACCCCAGTATCACCCCCCTATCACCCCCATAACAGGGCCCCCAACCCCATGACCCCCAATGCCATGACCCCCAACACCCCCATTTGCCCCCCTATCCCCCATATCACCCCCATATCACCCTAATATTGGAGCCCCCATCTCCAATCCCCCAACCCCATGACCCCCAATGCCCCCATTTGCCCCCTATCCCCCATATCACCCCCATATCACCCCCAAATCACCCTAATATTGGAGCCCCCATCTCCAATCCCCCAACCCCATGACCCCCCAACCCCATGACCCCTAACCCAATGACCCCCAACCCCATGACCCCCAATGCCATGACCCCCAACACCCCCATTTGCCCCCTATCCCCAATATCACCCCATATCACCCCAATATCAGAGCCCCCATCTCCAATCCCCCAACCCCACGCCCCCGACACACCCCCACCCCCTCTCACCCCATGACCCCCCTCACCCCATGACCCCCCCACCCCGTACCCCGCAGTCCTGGGCCTGCCGGGCCGCGTGGAGGAGATGTGCCCGGACATCCCGGACCTGGAGCGGCTGATGCGGGACATCGGGGGGCTGGCGGAGTCGGGGGCGCGCTACACGGAGATGCCGCACGTCATCGAGGTGACGCTGCCCATGCTCTGCAACTACCTGCCCCGCTGGTGGGAGCGCGGCCCCGACACCCGGCCCCGCGGCCCCTGGGCCACCGCCGTCACCGCCCAGCACCTCAACGCCCTCCTGGGCAACATCCTGCGCATCGTGGTCAACAACCTGGGCATCGACGAGGCCTCCTGGATGAAGCGCCTGGCGGGTGGGCTGGGGGGCTGGGGGGCTTGGGGGTTGGGGGTGTGGGAGGGGTGTGGGGGGGTGTGGGGGGTGTGGGGGATGGGGTGGTGGTGGGGAGGGGGGATCAGGGGTCCTGCGGGGGTGATGGTGGGCATGGGGGGGTCCTGCGTGGTCCTAAGAGGGTGCTGGTGGGCTTGGGTGGTCCTAGAGGTGGTGCTGGTGGTACTGGGCAGGTCCTAGGGGTGGTACTGGTGGTCCTAGAGGTGGTACTGGTGGTCCTAAGAGGGTCCTGGTGGACTTGGGTGGTCCTAGAGGTGCTGGTGGTGGTCCTAAGAGGGTGCTGGTGGCCCCAAGAGGATGGTGGTGACCCCAAAAGGGTCCTGATGACCCCAAGAGCACCCTAGTGACTCCAGGTGGCCCCAAGAGGGTCCTGGTGACCCCAAGATGGTCCTGGTGACCCTAAGAGGATGGTGGTGACCCCAAGATGGTGGTGACCCCAAGAGGGTCCTGGTGACCCCAAGAGGATGGTGGTGACCCTAAGAGGGTCATGGTGACCGCAGGAGGCTCCTGGGACTCTACCGTTGCCCCCGGGCGGTCCCAAAAGCGGGCACCCCATCCCCATCCCCATCCCAATCCCAAACCCCATCCCCATCCCCATCCCCATCCCCATCCCATCCCCATCCCCATCCCCATCCCCATCCCCATCCCCATCCCAATCCCAAACCCCATCCCAAACCCCAAATCCCAATCCCAAACCCCAATCCCCACTCCCGCCCCGCAGTGTTCGCCCAGCCCATCGTCAGCAAGGCGAAGCCGGAGCTGCTGCGCTCGCACTTCATCCCCACCATGGAGAAGCTGAAGAAGCGCGCGGGGAAGGTGGTGGCCGAGGAGGAGCAGCTGCGCATGGAGGCCAAGGCCGAGGCCGAGGACTCGGAGCTGCTGATCCGCGACGAGTTCTCCGTGCTCTGCCGCGACCTCTACGCCCTCTACCCCCTGCTCATCCGCTACGTGGACAACAGCCGGTGCGCGAGGGGGGGGGTTTTTGGGGCTGGGGGGTGGGCTTTTGGAGATGGGAGGCGGATTTTTGGGGCTGGGGGGTGTTATTTTAGGGCTGGGGGTGGTTTTAGGGGCTGGGGGTGATTTTTTGGGGCTGGGGGTGGTTTTTGGGGGCTGGGAGGGTGTTTCTTTGGGGCTGGGGGTGTTCTTCTGGGGCTGGGGCTGGGTTTTGGGGGCTTGGGGGTGGGTTTTTAGGGGTAGGGGGTGTTTTTATGGGGCTGGGCAGTGTTTTCTGGGGCTGGGGGTGGTTTTCTGGGGCTGGGGGTGTTTTGGGGGGATAGGGGTGGGGTTTTGGAGCTGGGGGTGGGTTTTTTGGGTCTGGGGGGTGTTTTTTTGGTGATAGGGGTGGTTTCTTGGCGCTCGGGGGTGATTTTTTGGGTCTAGGGGTGATTTTTTGGGGATGGGGGATGTTTTTTGGGGGCTGGGGGGTGTTTTTTGGGGGTTGGGGGTGTTTTTTTGGGGGGTTGTTTTTTTTGGGGGGGTCCTCATGGGGATGTCGCCGTCCCCTGACGTGGCCGCGGTGCCCCCCCCAGGGCCAAGTGGCTGACGGAGCCCAACTCGGACGCGGAGGAGCTGTTCCGGATGGTCGGGGAGGTTTTCATCTACTGGTCCAAGTCCCACGTGAGCTGGGGGCACTGGGGGCACTGGGACATTATGGGGGCACTGGGACACGAGGATATGGGGACACTGGGACGTTATGGGGGCATTATGGGGACACTGGGGACACTGGGACATTATGGGGGCATTATGGGGGCATTATGGGGACACTGGGGACACTGGGACATATTATGGGGGCATTATGGGGACACGGGGACATGGGGGGGGCTCAGCCTCGTTTCCCCCCCCCCAGAACTTCAAGCGGGAGGAGCAGAACTTCGTGGTGCAGAACGAGATCAACAACATGTCCTTCCTGACGGCCGACAGCAAGAGCAAGATGGCCAAGGTGGGGGCGTCCCTGCCAGGGCCCCCCCGAGACCCCAAATCCCCCCCGTCCTGCCCCACAGGGCTCTGCATCCCTCCCGACCCACCCGGTGTCCCCAGACCCACCCAGTGCCCCCAGACCCAGCCATCTCCATCCGTCCCAACCCAACCTGGTGTCCCCAAACCTCCCCAGACCCACCCGGTGTCCCCAAACCCAGGTATCTGCATCCCTCCCGACCCTACCCAGTGTCCCCAAACTCACCCAGTACGCCCAGACCCACCCAGTACCCCCAGACCCAGCCATCTCCATCCCTCCAGACCCCACCCGGTGTCCCCAAACCTCCCCAAATCCACCCGGTGTCCCCAGACCCCCCCGGTGTCCCCAAACCCAGTTATCTCCATCCCTCCCGACCCCACCCAGTGCCCCCAGACCCTCCCAGTATATCCCCAAACCCACCCAGTATCCCCAGACCCACCCAGTGCCCCCAACCCCACCCATCCCCCTCCCTCCCAATCCCCCCAGCACCCCCAAACCTCCCCCACCCCCACTCGCTGCCCCCCAACCCTCCCCTTCCTCACGGGTCCCCACCCCTCCTCTTCCTCCCAGCGCCCCAGCCCCCCACGGCACCCCCCAACCAAGGGTCCCCGTCCCGTCCCGACCCCCCCGTGCCCCCCCGGGCCGTGGTGGCGGGGGCTAACGCTGTCTCTTCTCTCCTGCCCTTGGCTGCGGGCGCTGGCACCTAGTCCGGAGACGGCCAGGTTAGCGGGGCCGCGCCGGGCGGGGGGGGGCCGCCGCGGATGGGACCCCCAGGAACCCCCCCCGGGTCCTGCTCCATGGACCCCTGGGGCTGCTGGAGCTGTGGCACGGGGGTCCCGATGTCCCTACGGCTCACGGGTCTTGACGCTGGTGCCCCCCATCTTTATGGCACGGGGTCTCTCCCCCCTTGGTGTCCCCGTTGCTGTGGTCCTGTGGTGAGGGGCTCCTGGCCTTGATAATGGGGTCCCCATGGCCTTGGTGATGATCCCATGGCCTTGTTGGGGTCCTCATGGCCTCAATAATGATCCTATGGACTTGATAATGGGGTCCCCATGGCCTTGACAATGATCCCATGACCTCAATAATGGGATTCCCGTGGCCTTGATGATGACCCCATGGCCCTGTGAGCTCCCCATGGCCTTGATGGGGTCCCCATGGCCTTGACAATGACCCCATGGCCTCAAAAAAGGTGTTCTCATGGCCTCAATGATGACCCCATGACCTTGATGGGGTCCCCATGGCCTCGATCATGACCCCATGGCCTCAATAATGGGATTCCCATGGCCTTGACCATGACCCAATGGCCTTGATGAGCTCCCCATAACCTTGATGGGGTCCCCATGCCCTTGACCATGACCCCATGGCCTTGACAATGACCCCATGACCTTGATGGGGTCCCCATGCCCTTGACCATGACCCCATGGCCTTGACAATGACCCCATGACCTTGATGGGGTCCCCATGCCCTTGACCATGACCCCATGGCCTCAATAATGACCCCATGACCTTGATGGGGTCCTCATGGCCTTGACCATGACCCAATGGCCTCGATGAGCTCCCCGTGGCCTCGACGACGCCCCCACCCCACGGCCGTGCTCGGCGGCTCTGACGCCCCCGTCCCCGTGCCCAGGGGGGCGGCTCGGAGCAGGAGCGGACGAAGAAGAAGCGCCGGGGCGACCGCTACTCCATCCACACCTCGCTCATCGTGGCCACCCTGAAGAAGATGCTGCCCATCGGCCTCAACATGTGCTCGCCCACCGACCAGGAGCTCATCGCCCTGGCCAAGGGCCGCTACGCGCTGGTGGGTGGCCGTGGGGGGGGGTCCGCGGGGTGCGGGGGGCACCCCCCGGGGAGGGACACGCGGCCCCTGAGGTGTCCCCGTGTCCCTGTCCCCCCCCCCAATGCAGAAGGACACGGACGAGGAGGTGCGCGAGTTCCTCAACAACAACCTGCACCTGCAGGGCAAGGTGAGGGGGGGCCCCCGTGGTGCCCCCACCGTGTCCCCTTTGTGTCCCCTTTGTGTCCCCATCGTGTCCCCTTCATGTCCCCTTCATGTTCCTATTATCTCCCCATGGTCCCCATGTCCCCATAGTCCACCTCCATGTCCCCATGGCCACCTCCATGCCCCCATAGCCCCCATGTCCCCATGGTCCCAATGTCCCCATGGTCCTAATGTCCCCATGGACCTCTCCATGTCCCCATGGCCACCTCCATGTCCCCATGGTCCCCTCCATGTCCCTATGGCCACCTCCATGACCCCATGATCCCAATGTCCCCATGGACCCCTCCACGTCCCCATAGTCCCCTCCATGTCCCCATGGTCCCCATGTCCCTACGGCAATCTCCATGCCCCCATGTCCCTCCATGCCATGTCCCCATAGCCCCCTCCATGACCCCATAGCCCCCACCTCCCCATGGTCCTCTCCATGCCCCCATGGTCCCCATGTCCCCAGGGCCACCTCCATGTCCCCACGGTCCCAATGTCCTTATGGCCACCCCCATGTCCCCAAGTCCCCATGGTCCCCATGTCCCTATGGCCACCTCCATGCCCCCATGTCCCCATGGTCCCCATGTCCCCATGCCCCCGCATGTCCCCGTCGCCCCCTCCACGTCCCCACGGCGCCCTCACCCACTCACGCCCCCCCCCCCCACCGTGTCCCCGTGTCCCCAGTGCGAGAACTCGTCGTCCATGCGGTGGCAGATGGCCCTGTACCGCGAGATGGCCGGCAAGGCCGAGGACTCCGACAGCCCCGAGAAGATCGTGCGCAGGGTGCAGGAGGTGTCGGCCGTGCTCTACCACCTCGAGCAGGTCGGGGGGGTCCCGGGGGGCTGGGGAGGGGTCCCCGAGGTGCTCCTGGGGGTCCCCAAGGGGCTCCTGGGGGTCCCTGAGGGGATCCTGGGGGTGCTCAGGGTGCTGCTGGGGTGCCCTGGGGGTCCCTGGGGATGCTCTGGGGTGCTCTGGGGGCTGTGGGGTGCTTCTGGGGGTCCTCAGGGTGCTCCTGGGGGTCTCCAAATGTCCCTGGGGATCCCTGGGGTGCTCTGGGGAGCAATGGGGATGCTCTGGGGGTCTCTGGGGAGCTCTGGGGTGCTCCTGGGGGTGCTGCTGGGGGTCCTCAGGGTGCTCCTGGGGGTCTCCAGATGTCCCTGGGGGTGTCTGGGGAGCTCTGGGGGTCCCTGGGGGTCTCTGGGGTGCTCTGGGGGTGCTGCTGGGGGTCCTCAGGGTGCTCCTGGGGGGTCTCCAGATGTCCCTGGGGGTCTCTGGAGAGCTCTGGGGGTCTCTGGGGAGCTCTGGGGGTCTCTGGGGGTCCCTGGGGAGCTCTGGGGGTCCCGGGGGTCCGGGGGTCAGCCCTGTGACGCCCCCCACCCGCAGACGGAGCACCCCTACAAGTCCAAGAAGGCCGTGTGGCACAAGCTGCTCTCCAAGCAGCGCCGGCGCGCCGTGGTGGCCTGCTTCCGCATGACGCCGCTCTACAACCTGCCCAGGTGGGACTGGGGGCGACTGGGGGCAACTGGGAGCAACTGGGAGCCTGCTGGGGGCAGCTGGGAACCTGCTGGGGGCAACTGGGGAGCCTCTAGGAACCACTGAGGGCAACTGGGAACTCCCTGAGAGGCTTTTGGGGTGACTGGGATCCTCTTGGGAGCAACTGGGGAGGCACTGGGGGCAACTGGGAGACCGTTGGGGCCAACTGGGAGCTACTGGGGGTAACTGGGAGCCCCTTGGGGGTAACGGGGCAAGTCCTACAGCCTTCCAGAGGCAACTGGGGATAACCGGGAAGCTACTGGGGCTAACTGGGGAGCCTCCAGAGGCAACCGGGCACCTACTGGGGGTAACTGGGAGTAACTGGGAGCAACTGGTCCCCGCAGGCACCGCGCCTGCAACATGTTCCTGGAGGCCTACAAGCTGTCGTGGCTGGTGACCGAGGAGCACCCCTTCGAGGACCGCATGATCGACGACCTCTCGGTGGGCACAGGGGGGTCGGGGGGGGGGTCACCGGCTCGGGACCCCCCCCCACTGACCCCAACCCCCCCCCGGTGTCCCTGGGGTAGAAATCGGGGGAGGAAGAGGAGGAGGAGGAGGAGGAGAAGGACGCGAAGCCGGACCCCCTGCACCAGCTCATCCTGCACTTCAGCCGCACGGCGCTGACGGAGAAGAGGTTGGGGGGGGGTCCCCAATTTGGGGGGGGTCCTCTAATTTGGGGAGGGGTCCCCAAATTTGGGGTGGTGCAGCCCCTAAGCCCCCCCCATCTCCCCTGCGCCCCCCATAGCAAGTTGGAGAAGGATCACTTGTACATGGCGTACGCTGGCATCATGGCCAAGGTGGGTCCGTTAATTAATTAATTAACTAATTAATTAATTAATTTGGGGGGGTGTCAGGGGTTAACCCCCCACCCCCGCGACCCTTTCCAGAGCTGCCACATCGATGAAGGGGGTGAGGAAGAGGAGAAGAAGGAGGACGAGAAGGAAGAGGAGGAAGCTGAGGATTCGTTCGAGGTGGGTTGGGGGCGACCCCCCCAGGACAACTCCCCCAGGTCCTGCAGCCCCCTGACCCCCCCACCCAAAATAACCCCCCCAGGAGAAGGAGATGGAGAAGCAGAAGCTGCTGTACCAGCAAGCCCGGCTGCACACGCGCGGCGCCGCCGAGATGGTGCTGCAGATGATCAGCGCCTGCAAAGGTGGGGGGACCCCAAAATGGGGGGCTGGGGGCACCCCAAAATGGGGGGAGGGTCCTGGGGGGTCCCAAAAATGGGGGGAGGGTCCTGGGGGGTCCCGAAATGGGAGGGGGTCCTGGGGTGCCACAAAAATAGGGGAGGGGTCCTGGGAACCCCGATATCTGGGGGGATTTTGGGGGCACCCCAAAATGTGGGGAGGGTCCTGGGGGGACCCCAAAATGGGGAAGGGGTCCTGAAAATGTGTGGGGGATCCTGGGGTGCCCCAAAAATGGGGGTTCCTGGGGTGCCCCAATAACTGGGGGTGGTCCTGGGGGCACCCTGAAAATGAGGTGGGGTCCTTGGGGTGCCCCAAAACTGGGGAGGTCCTGAGGTGTCCAGAAAGTGGGAGGGGTCCTGGGGAGCCCCCAAAATGTGTGTGGGGGTCCTAGGGTGCCCCAAAACTGGGGGGGGAACCCTGGGCACCCTGAAACTTGGGGGGGGGCTGGGGGCACCCCAAAAATGTGGGGGGGCTCCTGGGGTGCCCCAAAACTTGGGGGACGTCCTGGGGTGCGCTGATAGGAGGGCCTTGGGGCACCCTAATATGTGGGGGGGTCCTGGGACACCCCAATATTTTGGGGGGTCCCGGGGCTCCCCAACACTTCGGGGGGTCCCGGGGCACCCCAATATTTTTGGGGGGCCCCGGGGGGGGTCGCTGAGCGCCCGCTGGTGCCCGCAGGGGAGCGGGGGGAGATGGTGTCCTCCACCCTCAAGCTCGGCATCTCCATCCTCAACGGGGGCAACGCCGACGTGCAGCAGGTCGGGGGGCTTGGGGGGGGTCAGGGGGCTGGGGGGGGCTGGGGGTGTCCGTGTGTCCGTCCGGGTGCCCACGTGTCCCTGTTTCCCCCCCACCCCCAGAAAATGCTGGACTACCTGAAGGAGAAGCGCGAGGTCGGCTTCTTCCAGAGCGTCCAGGCGCTGATGCAGACCTGCAGGTGAGGGGGGGGGCAGGATGGGACCCCCCCCCAATCACTGGGACCCCCCCCAATCACTGGGACCCCCCCCCAATCATCAAGACCCCTTCCAACTATTGGGACTCCCCCCAAACATTATGAGCTCCCCTAAACATCATGGACCCCCCCCCAACCATTGGGACCCCCCCACAACCATTGGGACCCCTCCATGGCCATTGGGACCCCCCCCAACCACTGGGACCCCCCCCAAACACCATAGACCCCCCCATCAGGACCCCCATAGGTTCCCCATTGCCCCCCCCCACCACCCACGAACCCGTTTTGGGGGGGTCAGACACAGCCTGGGGTGGTGCAAGGGGGGTTCTGGGAGGGGGGGGGCTCTTGGTGACCCCCCCCCAATTTGTGTCCCCCCCCCCCAAAGCGTCCTGGACCTGAACGCGTTCGAGCGACAGAACAAGGCGGAGGGGCTGGGCATGGTGACGGAGGAGGGGACGAGTGAGTGGGGGGGCCCTGCCCCAGGGACCCCCGGGGAGCGGGATTTTGGGGAGGGGGGGGCTGCCATCGGGGGGAGGGTCCCCGTTCTGCTCCCCCGTCCCACCCCCCCAGACCTTGCTATTAATTGTGGCTCTCATCCTCTAATGCGCCCCCGAACCTAAATGACCCCCCCGAACCCAAATAACCCCCTCCAAAAAATCCTAATCCCCCCAAAATGCAAATAACCCACTCCAAAATCCCCAATACTCCCCCAAACCCTAATACCCCCAAACCCCGTTACCCCCCAATCCCAATACCCCCCAAACCCTAATATTACCCACAAAACCCAATACCCCCCAGACCCTAATTACACCCCAAACCCTAATACCCCCCCAAACCCTAATACCACCCAAACCCTAATATACCCCCCAAACCCCAATGCCCCCCAAACCCTAATACTCCCCAAACCCTAACACCCCCAGACCCTAATTCCCCCCCCCCAAATCCTAATACCCCCCCCCAGCCCTAATTCCCTCTGGGTCCCGGTAGCCCTTACAGGGTGTCCCGCCTGCCCCCGACCCTAATCCCCCCCCCAGCCCCCCGGACCCCCCCCGCTCACCTCCTCTCTCCCCTTCTCTCCCCGTCCCGGCTCCCGGCGGCAGTCATCAGCCGTGAGAACGGTAAATACCCGACCCCATAGGGGCTGTAGGGCCGGGGGGGTTATAGGGTCTATAGGGCCTGGGGGGGCTGTATTGGGGTCTGCAGGGCCTGGGGGGCTTATAATGGGGTCTGTAGGGCCGGGGGTTGTAGGGTCTGTAGGACTGCAGGGGGGGTTGTATTGGGGTCTGGAGGACCTGGGGTTGTAGGGTCTGTAGGGCCAGGGGCTTATAATGGGGTCTGTAGGGCCGGGGGTTGTAGGGTCTTTAGGGTTGGGGGGGCTGTTTTGGGGTCTGTAGGGCCGGGGGGGCTGTATCGGGGTCTGTAGGGCTGCGGGAGCTGTTGCAGGGTCCGTAGGGCTGTGAGGTGTTGTTGCGGGGTCTATAGGGCCGTGGGGCTGATCGCAGAGCCTGTAGGGCTGCGGGGTGTTATTGTAGGGTCTCCAGGCCGCAGGGTGTTGTTATGGGGTCTGTAACAACAGGGGGGCTCCTGTAGGGCCGGGGGGCTGCGGGATGTCCGTGTAGGGTCAGCAGGGCCCCGGGCTGCTGTCATAGGGTCTGTAGGGCCAGGGGTGTCCCTGTAGGGCCGGGGGGGCTCTGGTGTCCCCGCAGCATGCCTGACCCCGCTTGACCCCGACCCCCAGCCCCGCTGGCTGCCCCCTCCCCACGCTAACCCCACTGCCACCCTGGTGTGTCCCCGAGTCACCCTGGGGTGTCCCCGTGTCACCCTTGGGTGTCCTTGTGTCACCCCAGGGTGTCCCCATGTCACTTTGGGGTGTCCCCATGTCCCTCTGGGGCGTCCCCACATCACCCTTGGGTGTCCCTGTGTCATTGTGGGGTGTCCCCATGTCACCCCAGGGTGTCCCCATGTCACTGTGGGGTGTCCCTGTGTCACCCCGGGATGCCACCCTGCCACCCGCTGCATGGGGGCCGCCGCCACCCCCCGTGTCCCCGCGCCCCCCACCCTGGGGTGCCCCCGCGGCGCCCCCTGACCCCGTCCCCGCGCCCCCAGGGGAGAAGGTGATGGCAGACGACGAGTTCACGCAGGACCTCTTCCGCCTGCTGCAGCTGCTCTGCGAGGGGCACAACAACGGTACGGGGGGGACGGGGGGACACGGGGGACACGGGGGGACAGGGGGCGACGTGGGGGGGCCGCTCTGACCCCGCTGCCCCCCCCCAGACTTCCAGAACTACCTGCGCACGCAGACGGGCAACACCACCACCATCAACATCATCATCTGCACCGTGGACTACCTGCTGCGCCTGCAGGTGCCCGGCCCCAAATGGCCCCAAATGGCCCCAAATGGCCCCAAAAATCCCCAAATGGCCCCAAATATCCCCAGCTGGCCCCAAATGTCCCCAGATGTCCCCAACCTTGTGCTCCAGTCCCCAATCTCGTGCCCCATGTCCCTGTGCCACCAACCATGACCCCAACCTTGTGCTGCTGGGGGTCCCCATCCCCATGTCCCTGTCCCGATGTCCCCGTCCCCGTGTCCCCGTCCCCGTGTCCCCGTCCCCATGTCCCCATCCCCGTGTCCCCGTCCCCGTGTCCCCGTCCCCGTGTCCCCGTCCCCATGTCCCCGTCCCCGTCCCGCTGACGGCCCCGCTGGCAGCAGGAGTCCATCAGCGACTTCTACTGGTACTACTCGGGGAAGGACGTCATCGACGAGCAGGGGAAGAGGAATTTCTCCAAGGCCATGGCCGTGGCCAAGCAGGTCTTCAACAGCCTCACCGAGTACATCCAGGTGAGACCTGGCCCCGTGGCCCCGTGGCCCCATGTCCCTGGGGTTCCCGTGTCCTTGGGGTCCCCAGGTCCCTGCATCTGCCTGGGCGTCCCCAGGGGTCCTGGTGTCCAAGGGGTCCCGACGTTCCTGAGGGTCCCCAAGGCCCCCAGTGTCCCGGGGATCCTGATGGCCCTGAATGTCCCTGGGGGTCCCCAAGGTCCTGGTGTGCAAGGGGGCCCCGGGTGTCCCCAAGTGCCCCCAATGTCCCCAGGTGACCCCAAGGGATTCCAATGTCCTCAGGTGTCCCCCAGTGACCCCAATGTCCCCAAGTGACCCCAAGTGCCCCCAATGTCCCCAAGTGACCCCAAGGGATCCCAATATCCCTGGGTGCCCCCAAGTGCCCCCAGGTATCCCCAAGTGCCCCCGATGTCCCCAAATGCCCCCAAGTGCCCCAACACCCCCTGCTCCCAGGGACCCCAATGCCCCCAACCACCCCCAGTTCCCCCATGCCCTGGCGAGCCCCAAATGTGCCACCATCCCGGGGGGTCCCCGGGGTCCCCTGGCCCTCGCTGCCAGCCCCCCCTGCCCCCCCCAGGGTCCGTGCACGGGGAACCAGCAGAGCCTGGCCCACAGCCGCCTGTGGGACGCCGTCGTCGGCTTCCTCCACGTCTTCGCCCACATGATGAAGAAGCTGGCGCAGGTGGGCACTGGGAGGCCACTGGGAGCACTGGGACGAGCCCCCCCGCCCCGTACTAACCCTCTGGCCCCGAGGAGGGTGCCCCCTGTTCTCCCCCTCCCCACACCATCACCCCGCTTCCCAAGGGACCCCCCCAATTTGGGGGTCCGCTCCTGACCGACCTTTCCGCCCCCACTGCTGCCAGATGGGGCCGGCGCCAGGACAACGAAACGGCGTAAGCACCCCCGCACCCCCCCTCAGCTCTGCATGGCCTCACTAACCCCCCCAGCATGGCACGACCCCCATACCCCCCTTGCCCCCCACCTTCCCACCCCCTCATTTTCCCTGCGCACTGCAAGGATCGGTCCCGGAGCTGGTAAGGGGGAGGTGGGGGGGGGCAGGGCTGTGCTGGGGGGGGACACACAATGCTTTGGGGGTCACGCTCTGTGCCCCCCCCCCAGGATTCCAGCCAAATCGGGCTGCTGAAGGAGCTGCTGGACCTGCAGAAGGACATGGTGGTGATGCTGCTGTCCCTGCTGGAAGGTGGGGGGGGTCCCTGCATCCTTGGGGGGGGGTCCCTGCTCCCCAGGGGGGTTCCTGGGGGTCCCTGCTCCCTGAGGGGGGCCCTGGGGGTCTTCTGCTGGGATCTGGTGGGGGTCCCTGGGGGTCTTCTACTGAGACCTGGTGGGGGGTCCCTGGGGGTCCCTGCTGCATGGGGTGGGGGGTCCCTGGGGGTTCCCACTCCTGAGGGTCTACTGGGACCTGGTGGGGGGGTCCCTGGGAGTCCCCATACCCCAGGGGGAGATCCTGGGGGTCTCTGCTCCCTGGGGTGTTCCCTGGGGGTCCCCTGGGGGTCTTCTACTGGGACCTGATGGGGGGTCCCTGGGGTTCCCCCCTCCTGAGAGTCTCCTGGGACCTGGTGGAGGGTCCCCGGAGGCTCTCCGGGACCTGATGGCGGGTCCCCCTTCGTGCCCCCCACCCCGTAATGAATAAATCCCCCCCCCCCTAATAAATAACCCCCCCATTGCCCCGCAGGGAACGTGGTGAACGGCACGATCGCGCGGCAGATGGTGGACATGCTGGTGGAGTCGTCCAGCAACGTCACCATGATCCTCAAGTTCTTCGACATGTTCCTGAAGCTGCGCGACATCGTGGCCTCCGACGCCTTCCGCGACTACGTCTCGGACCCGCGCGGCCTCATCTCCAAGAAGGATTTCCAGAAGGCCATGGACAGCCAGAAGCAGTACGAGCCGGCCGAGGTGCAGTTCCTGCTGTCCTGCTCCGAGGCGGACGAGAACGAGATGATCGACGTCGAGGCGTTCGCCGGCCGCTTCCAGGAGCCGGCGCGCGACATCGGCTTCAACGTGGCCGTGCTGCTCACCAACCTGGCCGAGCACGTCCCCCACGACCAGCGGCTCCGCACCTTCCTGGAGCAGGCGGCCAGCATCCTGGAGTATTTCCGCCCCTTCCTGGGCCGCATCGAGATCATGGGCGCGGCGCGGCGCATCGAGCGCCTCTACTTCGAGATCAGCGCCGCCAACAAGGCGCAGTGGGAGATGCCGCAGGTCAAGGAGTCCAAGCGCCAGTTCATCTTCGACGTGGTCAACGAGGGCGGCGAGGCCGAGAAGATGGAGCTCTTCGTCAGCTTCTGCGAGGACACCATCTTCGAGATGCAGATCGCCTCGCGCCTCTCCGAGGAGGAGCCGGCGCGCGACGGCGAGGAGGGCGAGGAGCAGGAGGACGAGGACGAGCCCCCCCCGGCCGCCGGCGCCGCCGCCGCCCCGCCACCCTCTGAGCCCTCCTCGGCTTTCGGGGAGCTGCTGGCGGGGGCCGGGGGGCTGCGGCGCCTGCTGGGGACCCCCCACTCGTGGCGGCGGCGGCTGCGGCGGCTGCGCAAGAAGCCCGGGCGCGAGCTGGCGTGGGCGGCGGGGGCGGCGGCGGGCCGGGCGGTGCTGGGGGGGCGGCTGGGGGGCTGGGGGGTGCTGGGGGCCGTGGGGCGCTGGGCTTGGGTCTCCCGCTGCGGGGGGGGGCTGGGGGGAGGCGCCCAGAAGCTGGCGCTGGCCGAGCTGCTGGCCAGCATGCCCGACCCCACGCAGGACGCCGTGGGGGGCGGCGAGGCCGGGGGGGTGGGCGCAGGGGGGGAGGGCGGCGGCGAGGAGGAAGCCCCCGCCCGCCCAGCTCCTGCCGCAGCCCCCCGAGGAAGAGGAGGAGGAGGAAGAGGCGGCGGTGGCGGCGGTGGCCGTGGTGCCGGCGGCTTTCGGGGGGCGCAAGGAGGTCGGGCACTACCGGCTGGCCGCCCCCGACGCCCCCGGGGGGCTGGGGGACATCGGGGAGCCCCCCTCCGCCGAGCCCCCCACCCCCGAGGGCACCCCCATCCTCAGGAGGAAGATCAGGGTAGGCCGCTGGGGGGGCTGTGGGGAGGGGGCTGGGGTCTATGGGGGGTCTGGGGTCCCTATGGGGGTGCTGGGGTCCCTATGGGGGTGTTTGAGTGTCCTATGGGGGGTTCTGGGGTCCTTATGGGGGGTCTGGGGGTCCTATGGGAGGTCTGGGGTCTCTATGGAGGGTGCTGGGCTCCCTATGGGGGGTCTGGGGGTCCTATTGGGGGGTCTGTTGTCCCTATGGGAGGGTCTGGGGTCCCTATGGGGGACAGAATCCATGAGGTCCCTCCAATGGGGGGGTCCCAATGGGGTGTGGGGGGGGTGGGACCCCTGAATTCCCTCCCAGCAGTGAGGGGGGGGGGGTCTTTGAGGTGGGGGGGGGTCTGCTGAGCCCCTCTCGTGCTGCAGGAGGATGGGGAGGAGGTGGTGGAGGAAGAGCCCCAGATGGAGGCGGAGGCAGCGGCCGAGACCGAGAAGGCCGAGTGAGTGTGGGGGTCCTGGGGGGGGCAGCACTGCTTGGGGGGGGTCTCCATGACCCCATAGGGAGGTGGGCTACAGGGCAGGGTCCTGGCTGTGACCCCCCCCCCTTGATGTCCCGTTTTCTCCCCAGCACTGAGAATGGGGAGAAGGCTGCGGCCGAGGGGGCCGAGGGGGGGCCAGAGGCTGCGCCCCCCCCCGAGAGGCGACGGAAATCGGTCCCCCGGGAGCGCAAGGAGCCCCCGGCTGAGGGGGGGCTGGAGTTCTGGGCAGAGCTGGAGGTGCAGAGGGTCAAGTTCCTGGTAAGGCTGGGGGAAAGGGGGGGGTGGACGGGCCCCCGGAGCTGGGGGGGTGTGGGGGGGTCCTCACCGTGCTCCCCCCCTCGCTGTGCACAGAACTACTTGTCGCGGAATTTCTACAACCTGCGCTTCCTGGCGCTCTTCCTCGCCTTCGCCATCAACTTCATCCTCCTCTTCTACAAGGTCGGGGCTCCGGGGGGGCGAGGATGGGAAGGGGGGCTCAGAGGGCTGGGGGCACAGGGGGCAGGGGGCAGGGGTTGGGGGTAAGATGGGTTGGGGAAGAACAGGGAGTTGGGGGAGGACAGGGGGCTCGGGGAGGGGACAGGGGGCTGTGGGGGGGACACAGAGGGTTGGGGGGCCACAGGGGGCTGGGAGGGCCACAGGGGGTCGGGGGGCAGGAGTTAGGGGGAGGACAGGAGGTTGGGGAGGAGGACAGGAGGCTGGGGGGGACAGGGGTCTTATGGGGGGGACACAGGGGGCTCAGGGGGGACACAGGGGGCTCGGGGGGCAAGGATTCAGAGGGGGGGCCTACAAAGGACCCCTGTGACCCGGGGTCCCCCTGTCAGGTGTCAGAGCACCCCCCGGGCGCCGAGGAGGAGCCCGAGGAAGGCTCGGGGCTGGCGGTGGAGGCGGAGGCCGGGGAGGCGGCGGGGGAGGAGGGCAGCGTGGTGTACTACTTCCTGGAGGAGAGCACCGGCTACATGCAGCCCGCGCTGCAGGGGCTGGCGCTGGCGCACACGCTGGTGGCCTTCCTCTGCATCATCGGCTACAACTGCCTCAAGGTCCGCCTGGCACGCCCCCCCGGACACGCCCAGATAGGCCACGCCCCCCTCCGGACACGCCCTCTTTGGACACGCCCATGTGTTCCACCCCCTGCCCCTGGTGCTGCTACCTGGGGCTATGGCCTGCCCCAAGCCACGCCCCCTGGTGCTGTAGTCACGCCCCTTGACATAGTGGCCACGCCCACAAAGTGGCCTCGCCCTCTCCCCTTGGCCACGCCCTCTGGGTTGTAGCCACGCCCCCCCAACCAGGCTCTGTGCCTCCCCCGCCCCTGCTGACCCCAATGACCCCATGTCCTCAGTGACCCCATGACCCCAATGACCCCATCCTCAACGACCCCAGACCCATATCCCCATTGACCCCCATGACCCCAATGACCCCATTGACCCCATGACTCCACGCCCCCATTGACCCCATCCCCACTGCCCCCAATGACCCCATTGACCCCATGACTCCACGCCCCCATTGACCCCATCCCCATTCCCCCCCTGACCCCATTGACCCCCCTGACCCCGCTGTCCCCCAGATCCCGCTGGTGATCTTCAAGCGGGAGAAGGAGGTGGCGCGGCGCCTCGAGTTCTCGGGGCTCTACATCACCGAGCAGCCCCCGGACGACGACGTCAAGGGCCAGTGGGACCGGCTGGTGCTCAACGCCCAGTACGGGGGGGTCCGGGGGGTGGGGGGGGCATTTTTTTGGGGAGGGGGCCCACACACCGCGGGGACCCCCCCTCACCCCTATGTTCCCCCCCTCCAGGTCTTTCCCTAGCAATTACTGGGACAAATTCGTCACGTGGAAGGTGAGGAGGGAGCATGGGGGGGGGTGAGGGGGTGGTGACCCCCCAGCACCCACACCGGTGCCCCCCGCCCCCCCCACCCATAGGTGCTGGAGAAGTACGGGGACATCTACGGGCGCGAGCGCATCGCCGAGCTGCTGGGCATGGAGCTGGCGAGCCTGGAGATCGGGGCGCAGGGCGAGAGGAAGCCCCCCCCCGACAGCTCCCTGCTCACCTGGTGGGTGCCGGGGGGGCCGTTTGGGGACCCCCCCCAATATCCGGGGGTGCCCCCAGCCTTATTTTTGCCCCTGCGCCCCCCCTTCCAGGATCACCTCCATCGACATCCGCTACCAGATCTGGAAATTCGGCGTCATCTTCACCGACAACGTGAGTCGGGGCGGGAAAGGGGGGGGTCATTTTTAATTTTTGGGGGGGGTGACGGCGTTTTTTGGTGCCCCCCCCGGCGCAGTCCTTCCTCTACCTGACGTGGTACATGGCCATGTCCCTGCTGGGCCACTACAACAACTTCTTCTTCGCCTCGCACCTCCTGGACATCGCCATGGGGGTGAAGACGCTGCGCACCATCCTGTCCTCCGTCACCCACAACGGCAAGCAGGTGGGTGGGGGGGCGTCCGGGGGGGGGTCTTTTTTTTTTTTGGGGGGTGGTGCTGATGTTTTGTGCCCCCCCCCAGCTGGCGATGACGGTGGGGCTGCTGGCCGTGGTGGTGTACCTGTACACCGTGGTGGCCTTCAACTTCTTCCGCAAGTTCTACAACAAGAGCGAGGACGAGGACGAGCCCGACATGAAGTGCGACGACATGATGACGGTACGGGGGGGGGGGGGGGGCGGGGGGGGGGGGGGGGGGGGGGGGGGGGGGGGCGGGGGGCTGGGGGGGTGGGGGGACATGGGGGGACATGGGGGCTGTGGTGGTGCTGGGAGGGGAGCTGGGTGGTTCTAGGGGGGCTGGGGGGGTCCTGAGGGTCCCTGGGGGTGAGTGGGGGTCTCTGGAAGGGTTTTGGGGGGTCCTGGGGGGTCTTTGGGGTCGTGGGGGTCTGGAGTTAAACTGGGGGGTCCTCAGGGTCCCTGGGATGGTTTTGGGGGGGTTGGGGGGTCTCCGGGGGTGTGGGGGGTCTGGAATTAAATTGGGGGTTCTGGGGGTTCCATGGGATGGATTTGGGGGGCGTCTCTGGGGTTTTGGGGGGGTCTGGGGGTACCTGGGGGTTCCTGGGGGTCTCCATGTGTGTGTGGGATCCTGGGTGTCCCTGGGATGCTGTGGGGGGGGTCTCTCGGCTGACACCCCCCCCTTTTTTTGTGTGCCCCCCCCCCAGTGCTACCTGTTCCACATGTACGTGGGGGTCCGGGCCGGGGGGGGCATCGGGGACGAGATCGAGGACCCGGCGGGGGACGACTACGAGCTGTACCGCGTCGTCTTCGACATCACCTTCTTCTTCTTCGTCATCGTCATCCTCCTCGCCATCATCCAGGGTAACGAGGGGAGGGGGAGGCTTTATTTTTTGGGGGGGGGTCACTGGGGGGGGGTCCGAACCCTTTTTGCCCCCCCCAGGTCTGATCATCGACGCCTTCGGGGAGCTGCGGGATCAGCAGGAGCAGGTGAAGGAGGACATGGAGGTGAGTGGGGGGGGCAATATTTGGGGTTTGGGGAGGGGTAGGAAATTGGGGACCCCCCCCCGAATTTATTTTGCCCCCCCCCCAGACGAAATGCTTCATCTGCGGCATCGGCAGCGACTACTTCGACACCACGCCACACGGCTTCGAGACCCACACGCTGGAGGAGCACAACCTGGCCAACTACATGTGAGCAGGGGGGGGGGGGCCCGTGGGGGGGGCACCTCAACACCCCCCCGACCCCCCCCGCTGACCCCCACCCCAAAAAATCATCCCCCTCCCCCCCCAAAGGTTCTTCCTGATGTACCTGATCAACAAGGACGAGACGGAGCACACGGGGCAGGTGGGACCCCCCCAAAATAAAAAGGGGGGTTAATTTGTTTTTGGGGGGCACAATGTGGGGGCTTTGGGGGGGTTAATGTGCCCCCCCCGGCCCCCCCAGGAGTCCTACGTGTGGAAGATGTACCAGGAGCGCTGCTGGGACTTCTTCCCCGCCGGCGACTGCTTCCGCAAGCAGTACGAGGACCAGCTGGGCTGACCCCCCCGCGAGACCCCCCCCCAAAATGCCCCCCCCCAGCTCCTGCCCCCCCCCCAGCGCCTCTTCTCCTGGGGGCTCCGCTCGTCAATAAAACCCTGCAGACCCCTCCCCTGTTTTGTGCCTCCCCAGCAAAGAAACAGCAATTTTTATTTATTTTTTTTTGGGGGGGCTCCTTCATTTTTATTATTTTCAGCAAAAAAAGTGGGGGGGGGATTTTTTTTTATCCGGGGGTCACGCCTGGACGTAGAGGTTGCTGTAAGCGCCTTCCTCGTCGGTGGGGCGAGTCTCCAGGACCAGGGTGCTGGGGGGGGATAAATGGGGTGGGGGGCAGGTGAGGGGGGCACACCCTGCTGCCCCCCCAAAATAATAACCCCCCCACGAACCTCTCAGAGCTGAGCAGGCGGAAAGTCCAGCGCTCGTCCCGGAGCTCCTCGATCAGCTGGGGGGAGATTTAAAATTGGGGGGAAAAAAGGGAAGGGGGGTCAGGGGGTGCCCCGGAAAAAAAACAATTGGGGTGCCGGGGGGGGTCCTCACCTGGGCCGAGCCCACCTGCCGCACCTGCACCCCGTGCCGCCAGAAGGCTTGGAGGCAGCCACGGACCAAGGCTGGGGGGAGGGGGTAATTTTGGGGTGGGGGCTCTGACATGGGCCCCCAACCCTAAAATCCCCCCCAATTCAGGCCCCCCGGCACCCACCCACGGCCTCCACGGCCACATCGAAGGCGGTGTCGGGGCGGCGGGGGCTCCCTGCAGGGTGATGATCTTGACGCTGCCTGGGGGGGGGGGACACAAAATTTTGGGGTGGGGGGGTCCCGGGGGTCCCGGGGGGGACACAGACGGATGGGGGGGTCACGGACTCACGGTCCAGCAGCACCAGCACCGTCTCGCTGTCCAACTGTGTCACCTGCACGGCACCGGGGCACGAGGGCTCTGGGGGGGGGCACAAGGGGGGGGCACCCCAAAATTAATCCCTAATGGGGGGGGGGGGCAGGGACCCCCCCCCAGCACCGGTGGGGAACCCAAAAAGCTGGTGTTGCACTCTGAGGGGGGAACCCCCCCCCAAAGTGCTTGGGACGCCCCCAAATTGGGGACCCCAAATGCGCAGAATTCTCCCCAAATCCTCAGGGGCCTCTAAAAACTCAGGACCCCCCTCAAATCCTTAGGACCCCCCCAAACCCTGAGGAGCCCCCCAAATCCTCAGGATCCCCCCCCAAATCCTCAGGGTCCCCAAAATCCTCAGGGACCCCACAGACCCTCAGGACCCCCCCAAAGTCCTCAGGACCCCCGAAATTCCCAGGATTCCCGAAATTCCCCCAAATTCCTCCAAATTCCCCTAAACACCTAGGATCCCTCAAACCCCCAGTACTTCCCCAAATCCCCCCAAACCCCCCAATTCCCCCAATTCCCCCAAACCCCCCAAATCCCCCAAACCCCAGTATTTCCCTAAATCCCCCAAATTCCCCAAACCCCCAAATCCCCCAAACCCCCAGTATTTCCCCCAACCCCCAACCCCCAGACCCCTGGGGACCCCCGACCCCGGGGACCCCCCCAGACCCCTAGGACCCCCCAGGCCCCCCCGGCCCCCTCACCGCTGTCGGGGGCCCGAACCAGGAGCTGAGGGAGTTGAGGTCGATGGTCCGGAGCCGCACGGGGCGGGCGGGGCAGGGCCCGGGGCGGCCCCGATGCAGACCCGCGGCAGGGCCCCCGGGGGGCAGCAGCAGCGCGAACACGCGGAGGGGCACGGCAGCGGGAAGGAGAAGTGCTGGGGGCATGGGGGGTCATGGGGGGGTTATGGGGGGGTTATGGGGGTTATGGGGGGGTTATGGGGGGATGGGGGGTTATGGGGGATTATAAGGGGGTTATGGGGGGGTTATGGGGGTTATGGGGGGGGTGGGGGGGAGATGGGGGGTAATGGGAGAGTATGGGGAGGTCATGGGGGGATATGGGGGGGTTATGGGGGGTGGGGGGTTATAAGGGGGTTATGGGGGGTATGGGGGGTTATGGGGGGGTTATGGGGGTGGGGGGGTATGGGGGGATGGGGGGTTATAAGGGGGTTATGGGGGGGATGGGGAGGGTATGGGGGGTAATGGGGGGATATGGGGGGGTTATGGGGGTTATGGGGGGTTAGGGGGTGTTATGGGGGTTATGGGGTGTGGGGGCATTATGGGGGCCCCCATAACGCCCCCATGGGGCAATGGCAGCGTGCCACGGGGGGACACAACGATACGGGGGGCACAGAGACACGGGGTGGTGAAAATGACACGGGGGGCACAGTGACACCGGGGGGGCACAGTGACACGGGGGGTCACAGTGACACGGGGGGTCACAGTGACACGGGGGGCACAGTGACACGGGGGGCACAGTGACACGGGGGGGCCATCGGTACCTTAACGAGGAGGAATTTCTGCATGGGCTCGTACCACTGCAGCAGCACCACGCCGGCGTCCAGCGCCCCGCACAGGTAGTGGCAGCCCGTCTGCGCGTTCCTGCCTGCGGGGGGGGGGACACACCCCGTCAGCACCCCCCCGACCCCTTTTTGTGCCCCCCCCCCAAAAAAAAAATAATAAAAGTCTCACCCACGCAGCACGTCCGGCAGCCCTTGGTGTCAGGGACTTTGGTGGAGGTGGCGTTTTTCCTGGGGGGGGGGAAGAAATTTGGGGTGGGGGCACGGAGGAATCCCCCCCCCCAAAAAAAAAGCCCCCCCTGAAGTCAGCACCCCCCTCCGTGTGCCCCAAGGGGGTGTGGGGTCCCCCCCCCGGTGTGTGGGGTGGAATTGGGGGGGGGGGCAGTGGGGTTTGGGGGGGCACAGTGGGATTTTTGGGGGTGTGGGGGGATTTAAGGGGTTGGGGGGGTCTCGGGGTGCGGGGGGGGTCTCGGGGTGCCCCCCCGGGCCGTACCTGGGCAGCAGGCGGTGGGGGGAGAGGTGCCCCCCCGGGCGCTGCTCCCTCTTGCTCTGCTCGTAGAGCCCCAGCAGGCTGTGGGAGTACAGCTGGGGGGTCTTCCCTGGGGGCGGGATCCCAATTTTTTTGGGGGGGTCAGCGAGCGGCTGGGCCCCCCCCAACCCCCCAACTCCCCCGTGTCCCCCCCACTCACCCGACACCGACATGAGGACGTTGCCGATGGTGTAGAGCCAGGAGGTGCGGCTGTGGTAGAGCTGGGGGTCAGCGCAGGGGGCATTTTGGGGACCCCCTAATATTTTGGGACACCCCCTCCCCTGCCCCCCCCCAGACCCACCAGCTCCAGCGTGGCCTCGGGCTCGCTCTGGTTCAGGGTGAAGATCCCCTCCTCTGCCCCCAGGATCAGGTGGGGGTCTGGGGGGGGTCAGGGGGGGTCAGCGGTGGTGGTTCCCCCCCAGTGCCCCCCCAGTACCCCCCAGTATCCCCAGTGTCACCCCAGTGAGCCGCCAGTGTCCCCCAATGTCCTCCAGTAACCCCAGTGACCCCCAGTGACCCCGTTGTCCTCCAGTGACCCCAGTGACCCCCGGTGACCCCGTTGTCCTCCAGTGACCCCAGTGACCCCAGTGACCCCCAGTGACCCCCAGTGCCCCCAACCTGTCCCCAGTGTCCCCAAAGCCCCCCAAACCCCCCCACGTCCCCAAAGGCCCCCCCACGTCCCCCATGTCCCCAAAGCCCCCCAATGTCCCTAAAGTCCCCCCACGCCCCAAAGCCCCCCACAATGTTCCCGGTGTCCCCAAAGCCCCCCAAGCCCCCCAAGCCCCCCAACCCCCAGCCCCCCAGACCCTGGGTGCCGGGGGTCCACGTGGCGGTGGCGGTGAGGTGCAGGGGGCAGCCCTCGAACACCCTCCGGAACAGGGCCCCGTCCTGGGGGCAGCAGTGAGGGGGCAAATCTGGCGACCCCTCCCCAACCACCACCCCCGGCCCCCGGCACCCACCTGAGGCTTCGGGGCGGCCCCCGTTGTCTGCGGGGACCTGGGGGGAAATATGGGGAGGGGGTAAATTGGGGGGTCAATATGGGGGGAATTTGGGAGGGTGAATATGGGGGGTAAATATGGGGGTAAATGGGGGGCAAATATGGAGAGAGGTAAATGGGGGGTAAAAGGAGGGGTGGGGGGTAAATTGGGGGGGTAAATGGGGGGTAAATGGGGAGGGGGTAAATGGGGGGGTAAATGGGGGTCACTGGGGGGGTCGCGGGGGGGGTCTCACCGCCCTGCGGGTTTTCTCAGTCTTGGGGGCAGCAGGGGCCGCTCGTCCCCCGACCACAGCACGGGGTCTGGGGGGGGGGGGACACAGTTTGGGGGGGGGGCATATCCCTGCGCCCCCCCATACACCCCATACACCCCAATACCCCCTTGTGCCCCCCATACATCCCAATTACCCCCTTGCCCCACCCTGACCCCCCCATACATCCCATCACCCCCCTTGCCCCCCCCATACACCCCAAAATTCCCCCCATTTCCCCCCCCCCCCCCAAAATTTCCCCCGTCCCACCTGAGCTGGCGGCCAGGGGCGCCCCGCGGGGGGGGGGTCCCAGTCCCCCCCCCGGGGCCGCTGGCGCAGCGCACCAGGGCCGGGGGGCTGCTCCAGGAGGGCCCCCGCGGCCTCGGGGGGGCTCTTCGGGGGGCCTCGGCCGAGCCCGAGCGGAATTTGGGCTGAGATTTATTTATTTTGGGGTGTGGGGGGAATAAAGGGTTAGAAGCCCGGGGGGCACAGTAAAAAAAGGGGGGTCCCCATATGTGTGCCCCCCCAAAAAAAAATACTCACCTTGGGGGGCAGCGGGGGGCACGTCGGAGGGCAGCGTGGTGCTGGGGGGGGAGTGTGTCAGTGGGGGGTAAAAGGGGGGGTAAAAGGGGAGGGGGTGTTTTTTTTTGGGGGGGGGCGATGGGGAGGGGGCAGAGTGGTGTGTGCCCCCCCCCAAATTTTACCTGTGGGGGTCGCAGCGGGAGGGGCTGTGGGAGGAGGAGAGAGGTGAGATGGGGGGCAAAAAGGGGGGGCAAAAAGGGAGGGGGAAAAGGGGGGTTAAAAGGGGGAGGTAAAAAGGGGGGGGTATTTTTTTTGGGGGGGTCACCCACATGTCCACGTCGTCGTAGTCGTCGTCGTCGTCCGACGAGTCGCCCCTGCGAGGAGCTGCCATCAGCCTGGCCCCCCCCAAAAAAATAGCGCCCCCCACCAAAATTGTGCCCCCCCACCCCCAAAAATATTTTGTCCCCCCATCTCACCGGGCACTGCTCTCAGAGCCCCCTCCTCGCCTGCCGGGCTTTGCCACACGCACCTGGGTGGGGGGGGTTAAAAATTGGGGGGGGGGGGGCACCAACAGCGACCCCCCAAAAAAATACCCCCCCTCAGCCCCCCAGGAGGACCGGGACCCCCAGGAGGCTCCAACCCCCCAAAACCCCCTCGCCCCCCCCAAGGAGACCTCCAGCCCCCCAACCCCCTTGCCCTCCCCAAGGACCCCCCCAATTTATTTTTTGGGGGGGGTCTCTGGGGTCCCGGGGGGCACGTACCGCGTGTGCCAGGGGGTCGCCCTCCTTCTGCCAGCACCGGGCCCTGCCGAGGGGGTGCACTGCGGGGGGGGCACGGGGGTTATGGGGGGGCAGGGGGTTTGGGGGTGATGGGGGGGCTATGGGGTTTTGGGGGGATTTGGGGGAGGATTGGGGGGTTATGGGGGATTGGGGGGTTATGGGGGGATTTGGGGGGATTTGGGGGTATCGGGGGTTATGGGGGATTTGGGGGGATTTGGGGGAGAATTGGGGATTTGGGGGAGTATTTGGGGGTATTTGGGGGTCCCGGGGAGTCCCGGGGGTCCCACTCACGGTCGGGGCCGCTGCGCCCGGGAGGGGGCCGGTGTGTGGAGTGGATCCGACGGGGCACGGGGGCAGCTGGGGGTGGGTGAGGGGGCCGCCCCACAGCCCCCAGTCCCTCCCAGTGCCCCCATCCCATGCTCCCAGTCCCTTCCAGTCCCTCCCAGTTCTCCTCCAGTGACCCCATCCCATTATCCCCACTACCCTCCAGTCCCTCCCAGTCCCTCCCAGTCCCCCCCAGCCTCCCCCAGTGCCCCCATCCCAGTACCCCCAACCTCCCTCAACCCCCCCAGTCCCTCCCATTACCCCCATCCCATTAACCCCAGTCCCCCCAGTCCCTCCCAGTGCCCCCATCCCATGTACCCAGTTCCTCCCAGTCCCCCCCAGTCCCCCCCAGTCCCTGCCAGTAACCTCATCCCATGTCACCAGTGCCTACCAGTCCCTCCCAGTCCCCCCCAGTCCCCCCCATTACCCCTATCCCATTACCCCCAGTCCCCCCAGTCCCCCCATTACCCCCATCCCACTATCCCCAACCCGCCCCAGTCCCTCCCAGCCCCTCCCAGTGCCCCCATCCCATTACCCCCAGTGCCCCCATCCCATTACCCCCAGTCCCTCCCAGTCCCCCCAGTGCCCCCACCTCGGGCTCCTCCTCGTCGGGCTCTGCCCCCCGCGCCCCTCTGGGGGTCCCGCGCCCTCTCCAGCAGCTCCAGGGTCAGCGCCCGGCTCAGCCCCGCCTGGGCCACGAACTGGTGCTGGGGGGCAGCCTTTAGGGGGGCTGGGATGGATTTTTGGGGGGGTGGGGGGCTTTTTTTTTGGGGGGGGCTCCGTACCCCCAGCATCTTGGCGGCGCTGGGGCGCTTCTTGGGGTTCTTGGTCAGCGTCACCTTGACGAAGTTGTGGAAGGCGGGGGTCCTGCGGGGGGGTTAAAATTTGGGGTGGGGGGCACGGGGAGACCCCCCCTAAAAAAATCTCGCCCCCCCCTCACCATTTGGCTTTGTCCTTCAGCTTGGGGGGCTGGTAGCCGCTCTTGGACATCAGGAACAGCACCCTGGGGGGGGGGAAATTGGGGAGGGGGCGTGATGCTGACCCCCCCCGGGGTAAAAGGGGGTGTTTTTTTTTTCGGGGGGGGGTCACTGACCGCAGGGGGTGCACGTCGAACAGGGGGGGCTGCAGCTCGGCCAGCTCCACCGCCGTGATGCCCACGGACCAGACGTCGCACAGCTCGTTGTACCCCCCCTTCAGCTCCACCGCCGCCACCTCGGGGGCCATCCTGGGGGGGGGGCACAGAGCCGTGGACCCCCCCCCATAATTAAATGACCCCCCCATAATTAAAAGACCCCCGCCCGTACCAGTAGGGGGTGCCGATGAAGGACATGCGGCGGGCGAAGGTGGCGCTGATCTGAGCCGCGATCCCGAAGTCGGCTGCGGGGGGGGCAAAAAGGGGGGGGTCTGAACCCCCCCACGACCCCCCCACGACCCCCCAGGTCCCCATTTGCCCCCCAGGTTCCCATTTGCCCCCCATGTCCCTTTTTGCCCCCCAGCCCCCCATTTGCCCCTCACCCCCCTTTTCCCCCCAGCCCCTCCCCCCTTACCCCCCACTGCCCCCCAGCCCCTTTTTGCCCCCCTTTTCACCCCCGCAGCCCCTTTTTACCCCCCTTTTTGCTCCCCCAGCTCCCTTTGCCCTCCCTTTTTGCCCACCCATCCCCTTTTAACCCCCCATCCCCTTTTTACCCCCCCTTTTTACCCCTCCAGCCCCTTTTTGCCCCCCTGTTGCCCCCCACTCACCCAGCTTCACCTCCCCGCTGTCGTTGATCAGGATGTTGGCGCCCTGCAGCCACAGGACGGGGTCAACGCCCCCCAATTTACCCCCCCAAAAAAAATTTACCCCCAATTTACCCCCCAATTTACCCCCCAATTTACCCCCCCCCAATTTGCCCCCCTCACCTTGATGTCCCTGTGGATCTTGCCCTGGGAGTGCAGGTACGAGACGCCCTACAAGCAGTTTTTTTGGGGGAGGGGTCACCCATTTAGGGTATTTTTTTTTAGAGGGGGGGGTCAGCCCCAAATTTTTTTTGGGGGGGGCACGAGGGGGGGGGTCACCTCCAGGGTCTCCCTGCAGACGTAGGCGATCTGCTGCTCCGACAGGGGCCCGGTCACTGCGGGGACAACGGGGGGGGCATTACCAAAAGGGGGGGGGTCCCAAGGTGTTGCCCCCACAGAAAAATAAAAATTGGGACCCCCCCCCAAAAAAAAAATACCGTGATAAATGTCCTGCAGCGAGCCCCCCCCGCACAGCTCCATGCAGATCCACAGCTTGTTGCACCTGCGCGGCGAGGAAGGGGTTAATGGGGCCGGGTTTTTTTTTTGGGGGGGGGGCTTTTTTGGGGGAGGGGGGTAATTTTTTTTTGGGGGGGGGGGTATTTTTTTCGGGGGGGTCACCAGCTGTAGCTGCCGAAGTAGGCGACGATGTTGGGGTGCTGGCAGGAGCGGATCATCAGGATCTCCTGCTGGATCGTGGCGCAGTCGTCATCTGGGGGGGGGCACCGAAAATTGGGGACCCCCAAAGTGAGGGGGCTCTGGGGTCCCTGACCCCCCCCCAAAAAAAAAAAAAAAAAAAAAAAAAAAAAAGGAGGTTCTGGGAGGAGGAGGGGAAGGGGTGGGAGTAATTGGGGGGGTCTTGGGGGGTCTTGGGGGGTTATGGGGTTTGGGGGGTTAAGGGTTTTTGATGGGGGGTTAAGGGGTTTTTGGGGGAGTCGAGGGGATTTTGGGGGTGTTGAGGGGTCCTGGGGATATTGGGGGGCATTAAGGGGTATTTGGGGGGGGTTAGGGGATATTTGGTGGGGTTATGGGGGCTGGGGGGGATTAAGGGGTCCTGGGGGGTATTAAAGGGTCCGGGGGCATTAACGGGTCTGGGGGGCACTGGGGGCATTAATGGGTCATGGGGAGGCATTAGGGGTCCGGGGGGGGTCCTGGGGGTCCCGATTTTTTTGGGGGGGGGGGGTCCTGGGGGCATAGGGGGTCCCACGGGAGAACTGGGGGGGCAACGCAGGGGGTTCAGGGCCATTGGGGGGTGTGGAGGGGATCGGGGGGGCCGGGGGGGTCCCGAGGGGGAATCCCGGGTCGGGGGGGTCCCGGGGGGGGGTCCCGGCTGTGCCCCCCCCCTCACCTGCTTCCATCTTCACCACCTTGATGGCGGCCGCCTCGCCCGTGGCCTTGCTGCGGGCCTGGGGGGGGCCGGGGGGGATCAGGGCCTGCAGGGACCCCCCCCAGTTCTCCCCAGTCCCCCCCAGTCCCTCCCCGTTCCCCCCAGGTCCTCCCAGTCCCTCCCAGTTCCTCCCAGTGCCCCCCAGTGCCGGTTGCACCAGGCCTCTCGTGGGGGGGGCGGGCGCCCCTCAGGGATGCAGATGCTGCTTGGGGGGGGGGGAACTGGGAGCACTGGGAGGCAACTGGGAGGCACTGGGAGGTGGGGGGGGCACCCCATAAGGGGATCCGAGGGGGGGCGCCCCCCCCCCGGTAATGGGGAATCCCGAGGGGGGGCCACGTGGGGACGCCACCCTCCCCCAAAATGGGTATTTTTGGTGCTTCCCCCCCAAAATGCGCGTTTTTGGGGTTCCCTCCCCAAAAAGGATTTTTTTTAGAGCCCCCCCCAAATTAGATTTTTTTTTTGCCCCCCCAAAAATGGATTTTTTCGGGGAGATCCCACCCCAAAATGCCCTATTTTGGCTTCCCGCCCCAAAACGCACTTTTCCGGGGATTCCCCCAAAAAACGCCATTTTTCGGCCCCCCCCCCAAAAATACATATTTTTTTGGGGTGCCCCCCCCCCCGTCACCTTGTAGACGTCCCCGTAGGTGCCCCCCCCGAGGCGCTGCAGGAGCTCGAAGTCCTCCTGGGGGTCGCGGGCGGCGATGCGCAGCAGCCGGGGGTCCATGGCGGGGCCCCCCCCGTGCCCCCCCCCCAAAAAAAACCCCACTGCCCCCCCAAAATCCACTGCCCCCCCTCCTCGCCCCCTGTCTCGGCGCGGAGCTGCGGGACTCCCCCGGCCCCCCCCGGCCCCCCAAGGCGCCGCGCGGCGGAAGGGGAAACTGAGGCACGGCCCCCCCGGGGGGGACAAACCACAGCGAGGGCGGGACCAGTACGCACCAGTAAGGCACCAGTACAGCCCCAGTAGCGGCCTCCTGCACCCCCCTTCCCATTTTGGCCCAGTTGTGGCCCCCCCCCTCCCAGTTTGGCACCAGTAAGGGCCCGCTTTGACCTCGGTGACCCCCAGCGGGCCGCAGGGACACCACCAGTTTGTCCCAGTTTGTCCCAGTATGACCAATCCTGCGCCCAGTGGAGTCCCCACGCTGTGTACTGGGCCCAGTTTGGCCCAGTTCCTCCCAGTACGAGCCCCCTCCCCGTAATGTGGGTGTGCTTTGACCTTCATCTACCTCCAGTTTGGCCCAGTCTGACCCAGTTTGGCCCAGTCTGACCCAGTTCAAACCAGTTTGACCCATTTTGAACCAGTTTGACCCAGTTTGATCGAGTCTGCCCCAGTTGGAATCATTTCATCCCAGTTTGCCCCAGTTCGGCCCAGTTCAGCCCTATTTGACCCAGTTTGACCCAGTTCAGCCCAGTTCCCCCCAGTTCAATCCCGCGCCGTGACCGGAAGGGGGCGCCCCGGCTGGTGGGCGTGGCCTGGGCACGTGGGCGTGGTCACCGCCGAATGGGCGTGGCCATGGGCGCGGAGGGCGTGGTCACGGCCTATTTCCCGCCAACTTCCGCGCCTGCGCGGCGCCCCGTGGTCCTCCGGCCGAGTCCTCCCCCTTCCCGCCATGCCCGGCGAGCGGCCCCGCCGGAAGCGGAAGCTGCCGCGACCGCCGGAGGAAGCGGACTGGGAACCAGCACTTCCGGCCGCCATGGCGCTGTTCGAGCAGATGCGGGCCAACGTCGGGAAACTGCTGCGGGGAATCGACCGGTACCGGCGGGGGGAGGACGGGGGGCGTGAGGGGGGCTTGGGGAGGGGGTTGGGGGGAGTTGGGGTGTGGGGGGGCCGGGAGGGGGCCCTGGGGGGTCCTGGAGGGTTCCGGGGCCTCTGAGGGGGATCTGGGGAGGGGAGGTGGGGCCTGGAGAGGTGGGGGGGGGGCTTAGGGGGTCCTGGGGGGCTTAGGGAGTGTGGGAGGGGGTTTTGGGGGGTCCTGGGTGGGCTCGGGGGTCCTGGGGGGATCCTGGGGGGACTTCAGGGGTTTTCAGGGGATTTGGTGGGGGTGGAGGGGGTCCGGGGGGTTTTGGGGGTGTGGGGAGTTTTGGGGGGATCCTAGAGGGGTTTTGGGGGTGCTGGGAGGGGATCTGGGAGGTTTTGAGGGGGTTTAAGGGGATTTAGGGGGGTCTGGGGGCTCTAGGGGGGCTGAGGGGTGTGTGGGGAGGGTTTGAGGGGTGTGGGGGAGGGTGAAGGGGGTCCCGGGGGAGGTTCTGTGAGGTTTTGGGGGGCATTAAAGGGATTTGGGGGCGTTCTGGGGGATTGAGGGGATTTTGGGGGGGTTCAGGGGTTGTTGGGGGGTGTGGGGGAGGTTTGGGGGGATTTGGGGCATTCAGAGGGGTTTTAAGGGAACATTGGGGGGTTCGAGGGCTTTTCAGAGAACATAGCAGGTTGGGGGGATTCTGGGGGATTTCTTTAGGGGGGCACAGCCTGGTGGTCCTGGGACCCCCCTTAACAGCATTCCCCCCCCCCCCCCCAGGTACAACCCCGAGAACCTGGCCACGCTGGAGCGCTACGTGGAGACGCAGGCCAAGGAGAACGCCTACGACCTGGAGGCCAACCTGGCCGTGCTCAAACTGTGAGCCCCAAAACCCCCCAAAACATCCCCAAAACATCCCTAAATCCCCCCCCCACGCTGACAACGCCCCCCCCACAGGTACCAGTTCAACCCGGCCTTCTTCCAGACAGCGGTGACGGCGCAGATCCTGCTGAAGGCGCTCACCAACCTGCCCCACACCGACTTCACGCTCTGCAAGTGCATGATCGACCAGGCCCACGTATCCTTGGGGGGCGTTAATTAATTGGGGGGGGCTCTTTTAATTATTTTTTTGGGGGGGGTACAAGAAACGGGGGCGTCGAGCCCAACCCCCAGCACTTGAAGCCTTGTGGGGGCTTCTCTCTGCCTCCTTTCTCCTTTTTCTCAAGGTGAAACCCCCAAATTGGACATTTTTTGGGGAAATAAAGGGCAGGGGGTGTTTTTTTTTATTTTTGGGGGGGACACAACTCTGCCTGTTTCCCCTTGACCACCCCCTGCAGCAGGAGGAGCGGCCGATCCGGCAGATCCTGTACCTGGGGGAGCTGCTGGAGACCTGCCACTTCCAGGCCTTCTGGGTGAGCCCCCCCTCATAAAAAAAAAAAAAAAAAAAATAACAATTTGGGGCTTTAATTGGGTTCGTTTCATTAATTTGGGTTTATTTTATCCCCCCCCCTTCCCTCGGCAGCAAGCCCTGGATGAGAACATGGAGCTGCTGGATGGGATCGCTGGCTTCGAGGACTCCGTGAGGAAGTGTCAGTGGGGGGGGGGGGATTTTGGGGGACTTTGGTGATTTTTTGGGGGGGGTTTAGGGCTTTCTGGGGGGGGCTTTGGGGATTTTGGGGAAGATTTGGGGGTCTCTGGGGCTTTCAGGAGGGGTTTTGGGGCTTTTGAGGGGGCTTTGGGGGCGGGTTGGAGGTTTGGGGAGGGATCTGGTGGGGGATTTGGGGATTTTGGAAGGGCTTTGGGGTGTTTGGGGGGGCCTTAAGGGCTTTTTTGGGGGGCTGTGGGGCTTTTGGGAGGGGTTTGGGGCGACTTTGGGGGTGTTTGGGAGGGATTTTGGGTGACTTTGTGGGGTTTGGGGGCTTTTGGGAGGGGTTTTGGGGAGATTTGGGGCACTTTTTGGGGGTCTTTGTGCCATGGGGGTTGATTTCGGGCTTTTTTGGGGGGGTCTGTGTGCCCCTGGTGGCCAATTTGGGTTATTTTTGGGGCTGTTCCTGCTGATTTCCCACCCCCCGCAGTCATCTGCCACGTGGTGGGCATCACCTACCAGCACATCGACCGCTGGCTGCTGGCCGAGATGCTGGGTGACCTCTCGGGTAAGGCTGCTTACGGGGGGTCGGGGGGTTTTGAGGGGGGCACAGCCGGTGACCCCCCGGCCCCCCCCCCAGAGGCGCAGCTGAAGGTTTGGATGAGCAAATACGGCTGGAGCGAGGCGGAGGCCGGGCGGGTGCTGATCTGCAGCCAGGAGGAGAGCGTCAAACCCAAAAACATCGTGGAGAAAATCGACTTCGACAGTGGGTGCAGGCGAGGGGGCGCAAAAGGGGCCCCCCTGCCCCCCGTAACCCCCCCTCTCTGTTCTGCCCCCCCCAGGTGTCTCCAGCATCATGGCGTCGTCGCTCTGAGCCCCCCCTGCTCCCCCCGCCGGGTTTTAATTGAGTTAATTAAAATAGAGTTGATTAAAGGAGAGGGAGAGAAATGGCTCTGTGCTGCTTGGGGGGGACCATGGAGGGGGGGGGGGGGCTCATAAATATTAATTATTACATGTAATTAATATTAATGCACACTTCTGTTGAATATTAATGAGCATTGTGGTGTGGTGGGGTTGGGGGCACACTCACATAATTAATATTAATGAGCTCTGTGATGTAATGAGGGTGAGCTGGGGGCTCAGCACCCCCTGATCCCCGCCATTAATATTAATTATAATTAAAAGGAGAGTTAATTGATGGGGGAGGACATTCTGCTATATGAATATATAGCTCAGCTCCCTCTCCCCTTGTAGCTTGTTAATATTAATTGTAATTAAAAGGAGAGCACTGATACTGCTGAGGTGGGGGGCCACACCCCCTGCATGAATATTAATGAGCTCACTGATGTATTGAAGCCTGGGTGGGAGGGGTCTCAGCATCCCCCAGCCCCTCCCCTCTCATTCGCATTAATTATCTTTAAGATCAGAGCCTCATTAATCACAGTAATGAAGCTGGAGATGAAGGTCCCGCCCACCTCATTAATATCAATGACATCCATATTAGGAAATGGGCGGGGCTAGGGTGGAGTCGACGACGGGTGGGCGGGGCTGGAGGCGGTGGGGGCGTGGCCTCAGTCTGGGGGCGGGGCTGGAGAGCGGTGGGGGCGTGGTCTCGGTCTGGGGGGCGTGGTGAGGTGTGGCAGGGCGAGACGGGCGTGGACGGAGCAGTAGCCTGCGGGGGCGTGGTCTCACCCAAAGGGGGCGTGGCTCCAGCCTGCACGGGGGCGTGTCCTCATTGGGGGGCGTGGCGCGGGGCTGTGGCGCATGCGCGGTGCGGGGCGGGGGCGCTGAGCCGGCGGCGCGGCGGCGGGAGCGCGCGGGGGCCGCCATGGTGGATTACCACAGCGCCGCGCAGCCCTGCCCTTACCCCGGCGGCGGGCCCGGGGCCGGCCCCGACGGCGATTACATGGCCCAGGAGGACGACTGGGACCGGGACCTGCTGCTGGACCCCGCCTGGGAGAAGCAGCAGAGGAAGGTGGGGGCGGCGGGGGGGCTTGGGGGGCGTTTGGGGGGATTTGAGGGGTTTGGGGGGACTTGAGTGGGACTTGAGGGGTTTGGGGGCGTTTAGGGGGATTTGGGGGGACTTCAGGGGGACTTAAGGGGTTTGGGGGCGTTTAGGGGGTCTTGAGGGAGCTGGGGGGAACTAAGGGTTTTAGGGGGTGTTTAGGGGGATTTGGGGGGACTTCAGGGAGACTTGAGGGGTTTGGGAGGGATTTAGAGGGTTAGGGGGAGAATTGAGGGGGATTTCAGGGGTCTTGGGGGGGCTGGGGGGACTTCAGGGGGACTTAAGGAGTTTAGGGGGTTTAGGGGGCCCTAGGGGGAGTTGAAGGGGGTTTGGGGGGATTTAAGGGGTTTTGGGGGGCGTTGGGGGAGAGCTGAGGGAGGCTTGAGGGGTTTAGAGGGGGTTTGGGGCGGTGTTGAGGGGTTTGGGGGGTCTGGGGGAGAGCTGAGGGGGGTTTGAGGGGTTTTGGGGGGGCTTGGAGGGAGTTTGAGGGGTTTAGAGGGGAGTTGACGGGGACTTGAGGTGTTTGGGGGGGCTGAGGGGAGCTTGAGGGGTTTTGGGGGGTTTAGAGGGGACTTGAGGGGGATTTGGGGGGAATTCGAGGAGTTTGGAGGGAGTTTGGGGGGGTCTCTGGGGGTGTTTGGGGAGGGCAGGATTGTTGGGGGGGGTCTTTGGGGGGTGTCAATAATAGAGGGAGTTTTGGGGGGGTCTGGAGGTCCCCCGCTGTTTGGGGAAGGGCTGGGGGGGTCCAGAGGGGCCCCCCCCAAACGAAGCGTGGTTTCGGGGGGTCTGGAGGGACCCCTGAAGTTTGGTCTGGAGCCCCCCACACTGTGGGGTCTGTGGGGGGGGCGTTTTGGGGTCCTTATGGGGCGGGGGGGGGACTACACCGGGGCGAGGAAGAGGAGGAGGAGGAAGAGGAGCGCTCTGCCCGCAGGGCAGCGCCCGCTAATTACGGGGCGAGCGCTAATTACGAGCGCTAACGCCCCGCTCCTCGCCCCGTAACGCCCAGGGTCGCTGACTTTGGGGTGGGGGGGGGGCGCGTGGTGTCTTAATTACCTTAATTACCGCTCCCCGTGAGGGGGTTTCGGGGCCGGAGGAACTCTCTGGGACCCCCCCAGGACCCCTCTGCGCTCCCCATTTTTTTGGGGGGAGCTTTTTTTTTTTTTTGGGTTGGGGGGCTTTTTTTGGGGTGGGGGGAGCGGCGGCGGCGGCCGGATTCTTGGTCCCGCTCCAAGGGCAAACATCCGGCCCCGGGAAAACAGCTCGGGGGGGCCGCCGGTTCCCGTCCCGACCCTTTTATTATTTTTGGGGAAAAAAAACCCTGTTTCTGCCCTTTGGGGTCGTACGGGGCCGGTGCTGGTGTTTGGGGGCGGCAGAGCCCAAGGGGGGGGGGCTCATCGTGGGTTTAGGATGGGGTGAAAGGGGTGGAAATGGGGTGCGGGGCCCCAAAATGGGTTTGGGACGGGAACCTGGCTGTGGGCACGGGGAGGGGGAGCGGGGATTTGGGGTTTGTGGGATGGGGTTGGGGTTTGGGAGCTGGGATTGGGGCTCAGGAGCTGGGATTGGGGTTTGGGAGCAGAAACAGGGGCTCGGGAACTGGGATTAGGACTTGGGAGCTGAGATTGGGGATCAGGAGCTGAGATTGGGGTTTGTGGGTTGAAATAGGGACTCGGGAGCTGAGATTGGGGTTCACAAACTGGGATTGGGGTTCACCAAACTGGGATTAAGAGTTCACAAACTGGGATTGGGACTCCTAAACTGGGACTGGGGCTCGGGGCTTCCAGCCGGGCACTTTTCCGCCCCCCAAACCCCTTCCATGTCCCCCAGACCCCCTCCGTGCCCCCGTCCCGTGCCCCCCGCTGCCCAACGGGGCCGATCCCAGTCCCGATCCCAGTCCCGGGCCGGGGCCGTGCCCGGAAGGCGGCGGCTCCGTGACTCAGCCCCGCAGGTGAGGCCGAAGCCGCTCCTCCTCCTCCTCCTCCTCCTCCTCTTCCTCCTCCTCCTCCTCCTCGGCGAGCCTCCGGCCTAATAAGGGCAAAGAATGAGGGGAATCTGGGCCCGCGCTGTCCAGCGGCAGCAAATTAACGGGGAAAACATTAAAAAAAAAAAAAAAAAAGTTTTTAAAAAAACACCAAAAACATTAAAAAAGCCTCAGCAAACAGCCACGGAAACGCCAGCACCCTGCGGCCCGGAGCACACCGGGGGGGGTTCGGTGCCCTGAGTGAGCTCCACCTGCACGCCGAGCCCCAAATCCAACTGGTTTTTACCCAAAAAGCCCTCGTTTGTCCTGTTTCCTCCCCTGGAGCCGCTCCTCGAAGGCGATCCCGGCCGGGAAGTGCCCCCCCCGTGTGCCCCCCCCCAGGGCTGTGTTTGGGCTCCTCGACATCAGAGAGCGGCCGCTAACGAGCTTCCTGCCCTAACGAGGGGAAAAGGAGCCGGAACCCTAAAAACGGCCGCTTTCGGGGCGGAAAAACACCCGCGGGGGGGCCCGGCCCCCACCCGGCGCCGCCGACAGGGCAAAGTCCGGGCCCTGCGGAGGTGGCGGGGCCGGGAGGGCCAAAACGGGCCAAAAAGGGACGTTTTGGGGACAAAAAGGCACATTTTGGGGCCAAAAGGGGCGAGAAGGGCCCGCTTTGGGGACAGAAAGGCACATTTTGGGGTGAAAAGGGGCGAGAAAGGCCCACTTTGGGGCCAAATAGGCCTGCTTTGGGGCCAAAGGGGCAAGAAGAGCCCACTTTGGGGCCAAAAAGGGCCGCTTTGGAGACAAAAAGGCATATTTTGGGGTGAAAAGAGGCGAGAAAGGCCCACTTTGGGGCCAAATAGGCCTGCTTTGGGGCGAGAAGGGGTGAGAAAGTGCTGCTTTGGGGCCAGAAGGGGCCAAAAGGGGCAACTCTGGGGCTAAAAGGGGCAAGAAGGGTTCACTTAGGGGCCAAAAAGTGCCAGTTTGGAGCAAGAAGGGGCCAAAAGGGTCCACTTTGGGGCCAAAAGGAGTGAGAAGGGCCCACTTTGGGGCCAGAAGGGCCCACCTGGAGGCGAGAAGTGGCCAGTTTGGGGCTGAAAAGCGCCGTTTTGAGGCAGTAAGGCCCAGCTTTGGGGCCAAAAGCTGCCGCTTTGGGTCAGGACGGGGCTGGCGGCTCCTGTCCTCAGCAGGGCCGGGGGGGGGCCACACAATGCCCGGGGAGGAAATGCCAGCAGCACCGGCGGAATTGCCTGTTTTTAGCAGATTTTGATCCCAAAGCCTCTCTGGGGTGGTTTTTGGGCAGCTTTTGGCTGTTTCTGACCCGCACCTTGCGGGATCGGAGGCGCCCGGTTAAGGCCGGGCTCCGCTTCCCCTTTGAGGCTGTCCTGCGGTTTTTTAGGGTTTTTTATTTCCCTTTTTTCTTTTTTTAGCGGCTGCCTGCGGGTTCTGCCTGGCTCCCTCCTCCTCCTCCTCCATGTGCCGCGCTCTCTCAGTGCCGACCCCACGGGGTTTTGGGGCCAAAACTTTGGGGTTTTGGGGCTGAGGCTTTGGGGTTTCGGGGCCAAAGTTTTGGGGTTTTGGGGCTGCCACCTGTGCGGTTTTGGGGCCATGGCCGCAGGGTTTGGGGGTCAATCCTTGCAGGTTTTTTGGCACCATAGCTGCGGGGTTTTGGGGCCGATCCCCGCAGGGTTTTGGGTCTGATCCCCGTGGGGTTTTGGGGTCACCCCTGCGGGGCTTCTGGGACCATGGCTGTGGGTTTTTTGGGGCCGCCACTGCAGGATTTTGGGGCTGTCCCCCGCAGGCTTTTGGGGCGGCCACCGCAAAACCCCCAAATCCGCGGTTTTCTCCCGGGAGGGGTTTTCTTTCCTCCGTGCCGAGGAGGAACACGCCCGGCCCTGGGAGCTGCCGGCGGCTTGGCAGGAGCTCGGCAGCGCCCCTGGGGCCGTGCCAGGACATTTTGGGGCCGTTCCAGAGCATTTTGGGGCCGTGCCAGAACCCGTGGGGCCGTGCCCGGCGTCGCGGCGGACCCAGGCGTGCCCGCTCCTCCCCGTCCCGTAATCACGCTGATGGGGAACGGGGGGGGTCCCGGGGGGGTCCACGTCCTCCCCACGGCCCGGAGCTGCTTATCGGGCGGGTTAATGAGGCGCTGGCGTAACGAGGCCGGCCGCTAATTACCCCCCGGGCTGCCGGCGGCCGCGCAGGAACCGCGCGTGTGACGGGGCCGAGGCCCCAGAGGGACGGAGGCCGGGCCTCCAGGAGCTCATTTTGGGGCAAAAAGGGGAAGGGGAAGGCACCTCAACATCCCCTGGCACTGAGAGCTGCCTTTTTGGGGCACTTTCCGCCTTTTTGGAGCCTCTTTCCCTCTTTGAAGCAGTCCCCGGGACTTTAATCAGGATGGCCCCAAATCCCCCCAAAATCGCTCCTGCCCCGGCTGTGCCCCACAGCACGCCGTGGGGGGCTCGTCCTCGGGATGAGGGGGTCTGGGGGGGGTCCTGACGCCCCCCCCCCCCTTGGCAGACCTTCACAGCATGGTGCAACTCCCACCTGCGCAAGGCCGGCACGCAGATCGAGAACATCGACGAGGATTTCCGCGACGGCCTCAAGCTCATGCTGCTGCTGGAGGTGATTTCAGGTGAGCCCCCAGCTTCCCGACCTCCTTTTTGTTTGATTCATGGGGGGGGGACGCTGCTGGAAGCCCCCCCCCCCCCTTATTACCGGCGTTTCCTCCGCAGGGGAGCGGCTGCCGAAGCCGGAGCGGGGCAAGATGCGGGTGCACAAAATCAACAACGTCAACAAGGCCCTCGACTTCATCGCCAGCAAGGGCGTCAAGCTGGTCTCCATCGGGGCTGAAGGTGGGTCCGGGAGCCCCCGAGCCCCCCCGGGAGAGAGGTTGAGCCCCCCGGGAAGGGGTCATTGGGGGTCCCCTCGGGCCCTTCTCCGGCACCGCGGGGCCATAAACGCCGTGGGGGCAGGAAGGTTGGAGGCTGTGCAGCCTCCCCCCGCGCTCGGGGCTGTTTTGGGGCTGTTGCCCAACGTTTGGGGCTCGGCAGGACCGGCTCGGTGAGGAGCCGGCCCTGAAAGCGCCGCGGGGGAGCCCCGGTGCCGGGCTGGAGCCCTGCGGGGGGATCCCTGCCTTCGAGGCTCAGCCCCAAAACGCAGCCCCGTGAATTCCCCGCACCGTTTGAGGCTCTCCCCAGGAGCTGTGACAGCTTCAGCCCCAAACCCCTCCGGGGAGCCGAGCTCTCCCCCCTTTGGCTGCCCCAGCAGCCTCTCGCACAGCCCCACGGCCCCTTTTGGGATCCGCTCGCTGCCGGCAGACCCCGAGGCCGACCCCGCAGCTCCGGCGGGGATTTCTCAGCCCTTTCGGCCCCGTTTGGCAGGCGCTGGCCCTGCCGAGCCAGTCGGGGGAGCAGCGGGGCTCTGGCTTTGAAGTCCCCGCTGCCCGGCAGCGCTGCGTGTCCCGGCGGGGGCCGCGGTGCCCGGGCACGCTGGCAGCAGCCACAGCCCCGCGCCGGCATCCCCGACGCCCGCTGGAGGCGTTTTGGGGCTGGGTTTGGGGGGATCCCGAGCCCCCAGCCCGTCGAGGGGGGGGCTGAGGGATTTGTTTCTCCCCTCCCGGCTCGCAGAAATCGTGGACGGCAACGCCAAGATGACGCTGGGCATGATCTGGACGATCATCCTGCGCTTCGCCATCCAGGACATCTCGGTGGAAGGTGAGGGCAGGGCCCTGGGGGGCCCTGGGGGGCTGGGGGGGGCACGGGGGGGGCTGCACCGAGCTGACCCTGCCCCCGTTTGCAGAGACCTCGGCCAAGGAGGGCTTGCTGCTGTGGTGCCAGAGGAAGACGGCGCCCTACAAGAACGTCAACGTGCAGAACTTCCACATCAGGTGCCCCCCGACGGGGTTTGGGGCGACCCCAAAATAGTGGCAGAGCCCCGAGGGGGGGGGACACAGCTTGTGCGTGTCCTCGGGAACGTGCCCCCCCTCCTCCAGGCTGCCTTTCCTCTGGGATTTGGGGGGCTCCGAGGGATCAGAGGGGCTCCTCTCGGCCCCGCTGCCGTTCAGGGGGGAGCAGGGGGTGGGCGAGGGTCCCTGGGGGGCGCGGAGGCGGCGCGGTGCTGACCCCCCCCTCGCTCTCCCCCCTCGCAGCTGGAAGGACGGCCTCGCCTTCAACGCCCTGATCCACAGGCACCGGCCGGAGCTCATCGAGTACGACAAGCTGAGGAAGGTGAAGCTCGGCCCCTTCCCCACCGCCCAGCCCTGCCCTTCCCCTCCTGCCGGCACCGAGCCGTCGGCCACCAGCCCCGGGCGCCCCCCCAGCGTTTTTCTCTCCCCAGGACGACCCCGTGACCAACCTGAACAACGCCTTCGAGGTGGCGGAGAAGTACCTGGACATCCCCAAGATGCTGGACGCCGAGGGTAAGCGGCCCCGGGCGCGCGCGGCTGCGGCGCGGTGACTTTGGGCACGGACCAGCACTGACAGAAGACCCCCGGACCCCCAGACCCCATCTTTTGGGGGCAGAGGACGCGTGCTGGCCCCAATCCGGGGCCGTGCAGCGTGGTGGGACGCTTTCACACCCTCTTGTGCCCCTGCAGGTGCCCCGAGGTGGCCGCTCTTCGGGACCCCAGCCCGGGGAGGAGCTGGCGGCCGAGCCCGGCGTGCTGAGCGGCTCCGTGCCGCCGCCGCCGCGCCCCCCCCTCAGCCTTAACCCCTCTCGTTCGCTTGCAGACATTGTCAACACAGCTCGGCCCGACGAGAAGGCCATCATGACCTATGTGTCCAGCTTCTACCATGCCTTTTCGGGGGCGCAGAAGGTACCGGCGGCGGCCGCCGGCCTCCCCGAGGCTCCCGCCCGCGCTCGGGCCCTTCTCTTTCAGCCCCCCCGCTGCTCTGGGAACCCGACCTCGGCTCGCTCGGGTCTAAAACCTCCTCGTGCTGCCTGCCCTGCTGGTCCCAACGCCTCACCGGGGCGGCACCGAGCCCCACCAGGTTCCCCGAGGAGCCCCGGGGCCGGCACCAGGCGCTTGCTGCTCTCTCCGCCGCACGCTCCAGGGGCGCGAGGGCTGCGCTGCCGCTCCTTCAGCCTCTCTCCTCCCTCTCTCCCCCCGCGCAGATATTGTTGGCACTCTCAGGCCCGATGAGAAGGCCATCATGACTTACGTTTCCTGCTTCTACCACGCTTTCTCGGGTGCTCAGAAGGTGAGCTTGGCTTTTGGGGAGGGGGCCGCCCGCTAACCCCGCACCTCCCGCGGCTGCTGCACGGCTTCCAGGCGGCCTCGGGGCGTCAGGCACCCAAAATTTGGGGAACCCCCAGGGAGAGGTGGTGTAAATCCGCCTCCCCACGAGGCACAGGGCTTGGGGAAGGGGCAGCCGGCCCCCAGCCTCATTAAGGGCCCCGCTTAACGAAGGAGCCTCGTTAGAGCAGGGCTTGGAGCTCGCCGCTTCCCTTCCCTCCTCACCCTCCAAGCCTCAGATTTCGTGTCAGACCCGAAACGCCGCCGCAGTGAAGCTCGGGGCAGGCCAGCAATTAACCACGCCGTGCTAATTAGAGGCTTCAGGCGACCAAACGAGCCTCCTGGGTGGCTCGGGGGGGGGCTGCTTGGCCAGCACGCGGACCCGTGGCCGCCGTGGGCACCTCGCGCCTCTCCCCCGAGGCTTTGCTGAGCTTTTTCCTCTCCTTTTAGCCTTAAGTTTTCTGCCTCTTTTTCCCCAGCTCTCTTTTTTTTGTTTTTTTTGTTGTTTTTCTCCTCTCCCCGTCCCCCCCCCTCCCCGTAGACCCTCCTCACTCTTTCTGTCGGTGCCTGGCCTCCGCCTCCTCTTCCCGGACCCTTTCCCGTGCCCCGGGTTTGCTTTTCTGCCTCAGCCCGGTGCTCCTGGCGGGGGGGCTGCCCGCGGGGACGAGCAGAAGACCCCAGGACGGTGCCCAGAGGCCGGTAACGAGGCTGGAGGGGTGCTTGGAGGCCGTGGGGGTGCTTGGAGGCTGCTAACGGCCCCCCCGGGGCACTGCCAGGGGAACCAAGCACCAAAAAGTGCCCGGGGCTCGCGACTGCCGCAGCCACCGGCGCCTGCTTCGTGCCCAGCTCGTGGGACCCCCCCGGGGGGCTCCGGTTCTGCCCCCCCCATAAACCACGTGGGGCGATGCCGGGGTTTTGCCCCGCTCCGTGCGGTGCCGGAGCCCCCAGGGTGGTGGTGGGGGGCTTGTGCCGGGGGTTGGGGGGCGCACCGGGCTCTGCTTACAGCTGGGGGGGCTCAGCGTGGGCATGGTTGTTCACTTTGGTGCTAAAAAGTGTGGATTTGGCTCTGACACAAAGCCAGCAGCGGGGTGGCAGCGAGGTGGCACCGCTCTGGGGCAGAGCTGGGTTGCGCTGTGAGGTGGGGGGGGTTCTGCGGGTGGGGGCACCCCGACACGGTGGTCCCGGAGCCCCCCCCTCACCTCTGCTCTTCCCCTGCAGGCCGAGACGGCGGCGAACCGAATCTGCAAGGTGCTGGCCGTCAACCAGGAGAACGAGCACCTGATGGAGGACTACGAGAAGCTCGCCTCCGACGTGAGCACGGGAGGGACCCCGGGGGGGGCTCCCCACAGCCCCCACACCCCCCAGCCCCGCTCAGTGACCCCGTTTTCCCCCCTCCCCACCAGCTGCTGGAGTGGATCCGGCGCACCATCCCCTGGCTGGAGGACCGCAGCCCGCAGAAAACCATCCAGGAGATGCAGCAGAAGCTGGAGGATTTCCGCGACTACCGGCGCGTGCACAAACCCCCCAAGGTGCAGGAGAAGTGCCAGCTGGAGATCAACTTCAACACCCTGCAGACCAAGCTGCGCCTCAGCAACCGGCCCGCCTTCATGCCCTCCGAGGGGAGGATGGTGGCGGTGAGTGCCCGGGGGGGTGCCGAGCTCCAGGACCCCCCCCCGGGGTGCCCCCATCCCGCTGGGTGCTGCCGCGGGACCTGGAGCTGCTCCCAAAGGGGGTTTTGGGGTCGGGTTCCCCCTCTCCGTGGAGCTGTGGAGGTGGGAGGCTCGCTCAGCCTGCTCTGACGCCCCCCCCCTCTGTGTTTTTGTGTGTGTGTGACCCCCCCAGGACATCAATAACGGCTGGCAGCACCTGGAGCAGGCGGAGAAGGGCTACGAGGAGTGGCTGCTCAACGAGATCCGGCGCCTGGAGCGCCTCGACCACCTGGCCGAGAAGTTCCGCCAGAAAGCCTCCATCCACGAGGCCTGGACCGAGGGTAGGTCCCGGGGGGGGGTGTCTAAGGGGTCCCAGCCCCCCCCAGGGCAGAGGAGCCCCCCAAAAACCGGGCTCAGCCTCCTTGAAGCCTCTCTGTGCTGCTGGGAGCGCCGAGGCCATCACCATCCTCCTTCAGAGGCTGGCGTGCTCACACGTCCCCCGTTGCACCCAGCTGGACAAATTTGGCCGCTGTCCCCCCCCCACGACCCCCCCGGGGCAGCAGCTGTCCCCCCCCCCCCGTAGCAAACACGTTAATACCTTCCCAGCCCCGTTCTCACAGCTCGGGCTGGGAGCAGCAGCGAGCCTGGGGGCGTCGCGAGGCAGCTCCTGGTGGTGCCAGCTCGGTTTATTTCCCGGGGGGGCACAAAAAACGAGATTAAAGGCGAGGAAGGTGGAGGAAGCCCCCGGTGGGGCCAGCAGAGCTCAGCCTCTGCCCCCCCACCCGTGCTTCTGGGAGCCGAAGCAGCCCCCGGGGTGGGCAGGGGCAGTGCCTGGGTATGCTGGGAGGGGGGGTCCCAGCGTTGTTGCCCCCCCCGCAGGCAAGGAGGCGATGCTGAAGCAGAAGGACTACGAGAGCGCCACGCTGTCCGACATCAAGGCCCTGATCAGGAAGCACGAGGCCTTCGAGAGCGACCTGGCCGCCCACCAGGACCGCGTGGAGCAGATCGCGGCCATCGCGCAGGAGCTCAAGTACGGACGGCTCCCGACGAGCCCCCGCCGAGCCCCCCCGGCCCCGCCGAGCCCCCCGGCCCCAAAACCTGGCCCACGGCACACCTCGGCACGGCCCCGGCCCCGCACAGTGCCCCTATTGTTCTGCCCGTCCCTTCCCCCTCGCGTTGCAGAATACCGTTATTGTGCGTGCGGCCAGGCAGCCCGGCTCCTTGCCCTTTTTTTTTTTTTTTTCACCCCCCCGCGCCTTTTTTTTTTTTTTTCCCCTTCCCAGCCAGATAAACTCGCACACAATTAGTACACTGAGGGCCCGGGGCAGGGCGCCGCCGTCAATGCTGCCCTTATTCCCCGCGGCTGCCCCGTGCCCCCCGGGGGGGCTTTTCCCCAACCCCAGAGCCCCCTCCTGGAAATGGGGGCGGCGAGGGGGTGCCCAGCCCGTCCCCGAGGTGTGGGGATGGCCACGTCTGTGTCCTCACATCCTGACCCTGCTTTATTTCCCCCCCCTCCCAAAAAAAGCGAGCTGGATTACTACGACTCGCCCAGCGTCAACGCGCGGTGCCAGAAGATCTGCGACCAGTGGGACGTGCTGGGCTCCCTGACCCACAGCAGGAGGGAGGCTCTGGAGGTAGGGCGGGGGCCGGGACCCCCCCAGGGGTCTCCCCCCAGCCTCCTGACGCCCCCCCGGCCCCGCAGAAAACGGAGAAGCAGCTGGAGACGATCGACGAGCTGCACCTGGAGTACGCCAAGAGGGCAGCTCCCTTCAACAACTGGATGGAGAGCGCCATGGAGGACCTGCAGGACATGTTCATCGTCCACACCATCGAGGAGATCGAGGTGTGGGGGCGCGGGGGGGGCTTCGTTGCTCGGCTACGCCCCCCCCCGGAGCTGTCTCTGAGCTGGTGTCCCCGTCCCGCAGGGCCTCATCGCCGCCCACGACCAGTTCAAGTCCACCCTGCCCGACGCCGACAAGGAGCGCGAGGCCATCCTGGGCATCCAGCGCGAGGCGCAGCGCATCGCCGACTTCAACAGCATCAAGCTGGGGGGCAACAACCCCTACACCTCCGTCACCCCCCAGATCATCAACTCCAAGTGGGAGCGGGTGAGTGACCCCCCCCCGGGGACGGGGGCGCCGCCTTGGGCTGGTCCCTGCCCCCCTGGAGGGGTTCCCAGCGCTGCCCCCTCGCCCCTCGCAGGTCCAGCAGCTGGTGCCCAAGCGGGACCACGCTCTGCTCGACGAGCAGAGCAAGCAGCAGTCCAACGAGCACCTCCGGCGGCAGTTCGCCAGCCAGGCCAACATCGTGGGGCCCTGGATCCAGACCAAGATGGAGGTGAGGGCTCGGGGCCGTGCCCTTGTCCCCGGGGGGGGCTCGAGACGGAGCCGGGGGGGCTGGGGAAGGCAGAGCCGCCGTGCTGAGACCACCTTCAGCAGGGGTGAAAAAACCTGAGAGGAATCCCTCGGGGAAATCAGCCCGGCACCGGCAGTGCCGGGGGTCCCTGCGGAGCGGCTCCTGGTGTCCCCCCCACCTCACCCCGCTGGGTTTTGTGCCCCCCCAGGAGATCGGGCGCATCTCCATCGAGATGAACGGCACGCTGGAGGACCAGCTGAACCACCTGAAGCAGTACGAGCAGAGCATCGTGGACTACAAGCCCAACATCGACCTGCTGGAGCAGCAGCACCAGCTCATCCAGGAGGCGCTCATCTTCGACAACAAGCACACCAACTACACCATGGAGGTGGGTGCGCCCCCCCGCCGCCCCCCCCCGGCCTCGGGCGCGGAGCTGGGTGTGCCCGGTGCCACCCAAGGGTGCCCCGTCAGCGCCAGGGAGCGGTGACTCAGGGCTCGGCGGCTCCCAGCCCCTGCACCTCCCCGTGGCGGACGTGGTAACGGCGTCCCGCCGGGGGTGCCAGCTTCGTGGTGTGCTGGGACCCCCCCCCAAGGCCATTCTCACCCCGCTGTGCCCCCCCCCTCCCCGCAGCACATCCGCGTGGGCTGGGAGCAGCTCCTCACCACCATCGCCCGCACCATCAACGAGGTGGAGAACCAGATCCTGACCCGCGACGCCAAGGGCATCAGCCAGGAGCAGATGCAGGAGTTCCGGGCGTCCTTCAACCACTTCGACAAGGTGCTGGCAGCCCCCGCCCCCCCCCACTGCCAAAACCTCCCCCTGGGGGGCAGAGCTCGGCTGCCAACCCCCCTGGGGGCTGACGGGGGGCTCCCCGTCCCCCACCCCCTGCTGCTCCCCCAGAGGAGCGAGACCCCTGGGGTTCCTTTTCCCTGCTCTGATGCGGTGGGGGGAGCAGAGCCCTGCTCTCAGCCCCCCCCACTCCACTAACAACATCTTTCCCTCCCCCCCTGCTCCTCTCCCTCCTCCAACACCCCCCCCTGTGATGCTGGGACCCCCCCGTGATGCTGGGACCCCCCCCCGGTGCAGGACCACGGTGGTGCCCTGGGCCCGGAGGAGTTCAAAGCCTGCCTCATCAGCCTGGGCTACGACGTGGAGAACGACAGACAGGTACCGAGCCCGGCCCGCGCCCCCCCTCCCCGCCCTCCTTCCTCCTCTTCCTCCCCTCCTCCATGGTCTTCCTCCTCTTCCTCCCCTTCCTCCCCTGCTCCTGTGTCCGTGCTGGGTTTTCCTTTCCCTGCCCGCCGTGCCGGCGCCCAAACTGCCACCGTTAACTCGATCTCTGCCTCTCTCCCCTCCTGCCCCTGCCCTGCCGCGTCTTCCTTCCTCCTCCTCCTCCTCCTCCTCCTCCTCCTCTGCACGCGCTGCCCGTCTCTGCCTTCCTCCTCTCCTCCTCCTCCTCCTCCTCCTCCTCGGGGAGTAGAAGCGCACGGGAAGCACGGACGCGGATGACTTCCGAGCTCTCCTCATCTCCGCGGGATGCAGCCTGGTAACGCTCTCTGCTCTCTTCTCCCTTTTATTTCCGCCCCCCCCGTCCCTTTCTGGTCTTCTTCTCATCGCTGCGAGCCCCCAGGGCTCGGGGAAGGGGCTGGGGGGCATGAGGAGACCCCCCCCCTAGCCTAAAACCGGGGCACGGCGCGGCCTCCAGCACAGGGACTCGGTGGTGGGTGGTGGGGGGTTCTCCATGGCCGACCCCCCCTGACCGCAGCCTCCCCCCCCCGTGCAGGGCGACGCCGAATTCAACCGCATCATGAGCCTGGTGGACCCCAACGGCAGCGGCAGCGTCACCTTCCAGGCCTTCATCGACTTCATGTCCCGCGAGACCACCGACACCGACACGGCCGACCAGGTCATCGCCTCCTTCAAGGTCCTGGCGGGCGACAAGGTGAGCGCCGCCCCCTCCCATAGCCCCGGGGGGGCCTCTCCTCGAGGCCGCTCCCCCCTTTTTCTCACCCTTTTCCCCCCCCCCCCCCAGAACTACATCACGGCCGAGGAGCTGCGGCGCGAGCTGCCCCCCGAGCAGGCCGAGTACTGCATCGCCCGCATGGCCCCGTACCGCGGCCCCGACGCCGCGCCGGGCGCCCTGGACTACAAATCCTTCTCCACCGCGCTCTACGGCGAGAGCGACCTCTGAGGCCGCTGCGGCTGCACCAAGCGCGGGCGCTTTGTCCCCCCCCTCCCCAATTTTATCCTCCCCCCTCCCAGGGACACACACACACACACACACACAGGCACGAAGCCGCGGCCGGGGGGGGAGCCGGTTGTTGCCCACCTGACCTATGCAATGATTTTGGGGGGTTTTGTTTAATTTTATTTTTTTTTGCCTCCCCCTCTTCCCTCTTTTTGCTCCGGGGGGGCGCTCGGGGTTTCTCTGTGGGGGGGGGCAGCGGGGAGCCTCGAAGCGCCCAGCAGCTCAGACGGTTATTATTTTTTTTCTAATTTTATCCCTTTCTGGTGATTTTTTTTTTTTCCAACTGGCCCAGGGCCCTCTGCTGTCCCCCCCCCTCTGTAGGAAGCAGAGCCCCCCCTCCTGCCCTGCCTCTCTTTAATTTATGCCTCTGTCGAGCAGAAATCCCCCCCCCCTGCACCAGCCGCCCTTTGGCACGTGCTCCCCCCCCATTCCAGGTTCCCCCCCCCCCCGGCTTCCCCTTGCCCTCTGCTCGAATTCCTCCGATTCCTGTTCAGAGCCAGGGAAGCCCCCGGGGGGCTGCTCCTTCCGCTCTCCCCCCCCAGCAACCCTCCCCCCATGGGACCACTTTGGGGGCGCGGAGGCAGCACCGGTTCCCCCCCTCCCCTTTTACACCCCCCCCCCCACCCACCAGCCTTGGAGCAGGTTTTTCTGAGGACCAAAAATTAAGAAAAAAAAAAGAAAAAAATTAAAAAAAAAAAACCACCCCAACCCCGCACACAGAAGCTGATCTGTTCACACGGCAGCGCCCCCCAGCAGGTGCCGGTTTCCTTTGCGAAGGGACGGATTTCGGGATTTATTGTATAAATTTATCTTCACCTCGCAGCATTCTCCGGCCGGTTTCTCTTTTTCTCATGTAATTAAAAGATTGCTCAGACCTGGCCTCATGCCGCTTCCTTGCCCCAGTCCCCCAGAAACGCCTCCCTGTCCCCCCCACACCCCCATTGGGGACCCCAAATCCCAAGGGGCACTGCTGTGTCCCCACGTAACCCCCTTCTGGGCCCTGATAAGCACCAGTCCGTCCCAGTAAACACCACTGTGCCACAATAAACCCAGCCTTTGGACCCAATAAACGCCACTTTTCCCCCAAACAGCTCCATGTCATCACGTCCCTGCCCTTTGGGACCCGCTAAAGCCCTGAATCCCAACAGCCACCGCTGTGTCACCACGTACCCACCCTTTGGGGCCCCATGAAGCCACCTGCACCCTCTGTGGGATCCTAAATCCACCCGTCTGGCTCCATAAACACCTCCATGCCCCCATAAACCCCCTTTGGGACTCCATAAACCCCACTCTGTCCCCACAGCCCCCTCAGTGACCCCATACACCTCCCATTTGTGGCCCCATAACCCCGTCCCATGTCCCACTGGGTCACCCTGTCCCTATCCACCCCCTCTGCATCCCCATCCACCCCACTGCAGCCCCCACCGGGGCTGAGGAAGGACACGGGCTGGGGGCGCAGCCGGGTTTATTATGGGGTGGGGGCCGCACCGACCCCACAGCTGCCCCTACAGCTTGGCGTAGGCGACGTCCTCGGGGCGCTTCTTCTCCATGGCCGCCTGCGCCGACTTGAGGATGTCGTCGGTCTGCAGCATGCTCATGTTCCAGGCGGCCTGGGCACGGGGACGGGGTCAGGGGGACGGGGACGGGGTTTTGGGGATTGGGGGGGTCTGGGGGGCGCCTCACCATGAAGCGGAGCCCTTCGGGGACGGGGTGGTCCCGCGAGTACAGCAGGTTCACCTTGGTGCCCTGCACGGCCACCGGGCTGCGCGCCGCGATGGAGGCCGCCAGCTCCAGGGCGCCCTGCAGCAACGCCGCCCGGTCCGGGAACACGCGGCTGGGGGGAGAACGGGCTGGGATTGGGATGGGGATTGGGATTGGGATTGGGATTGGGATTGGGGTGGGGATGGGATGGGGACAGGGAGGGGATGGGATTGGGATTGGGATTAGGGTGGGGTGGGACTGGGGTGGGGAGGGGGATGGAAGGAGCTGGATTGGGAATGGGGATGGGATGGGATAGGGATGGGATTGGGGTGGGATGGGATTGGGGTGGGGATGGGGACGGGAATGGGGCTGGGGACAGTGTGGGCCCCCCCGCCGTGCCCCCAGCCGCCCCCCAGGGCCGCCCCTCACCTCACCAGGCCGCAGCTCTGTGCCTCAGGGGCCATCATCTTGCGGGCAGTGAAGGCCAGCTCATTGACGAGGCTGGGGGGGGACACAGGGGGGTGACGTGGGGTCCCCGCGAGGTCCCCACACGGGGTTTGTGTCCCCACCCCCCAACCCCCCCCTCACCTCTGGTTGCCCACGATCTTCGGGAGGCGCTGCAGGGTGCCCACGTCAGCCGCCAGCCCGATGTCCACCTCCTGCGGGGACGGGGAGGTGAGGGGACATCGTGGGGACACGGGGACATGGGGACATGATAGGGACATGTGGGACACAGGGGGTGGCACGGGGACATCCGAAGGCCACCAGGAGCCGGCTGAAGGTCCCCGGGGCCAACTGGGGGGGGTCTCCGGGGCCACCCCAGGGCCCCCCCACACCCACCTTCACCTGGAACCAGGCGTCCTCGGTGCAGTAGCGGATGTCGCAGGCGGAGATGAGGTCGACGCCTGTCAAAAAAAGACCCCGGGGTCCACGATGGGGCCCCCTGGCCCTGTGTGACCCCCTCCGGCCCCGTGTGTCCCCCCCAACCCCGTGTCCCCCCCCGTGTCCCCACTCACCTGCCCCGATGCAGGCTCCGTGCACGGCCGCGATCACCGGCTTGGGGCACTGCGGGAGAGATGGGGGGGGATTAGGGGATTGGGGGGGGGGGGAGGGTGGGGGCCGGGGGGGTCCCGGGGGGGCTCCCACCTTCTCCAGCACCGAGAAGCTCTCCTGGTACTGGCGGATTTTCTGCTGCAGCTGCCAGGCTCTGCGCGCCGCGTCCTCGCCCCCCACCGCCAGGAACTCGCTGCCCATCTCCACCAGGTCGATCCCTGGGGGGGCATCACCCCCCCCCACCCCCCCGTGGGGTTCAGGAGGGGCCGGACCCCTCCCTGAGCCCCCCAGACCCCCCTTCTCTTCTCCCCCCTTCAAGCTGGACTTGAGCATGGCCTCGCTGCTGAGATCCCCTAAATCAGGCAAAACGGCCCCAAAACTGCTGGGGGGGGGGGGTCCTGGACATTGGGGGGGGCACACAATTGGGGGAGGGGACCCAGTGAAGTGGGGGGGATCCCCAATAAAGGGGGGGGCACCCAGTGAAGGGGGGATCCTAAATAAAGGGGGGGGCACCCAATGAAGTTGGGGGGGCACCCAATGAAGGGGGGGAGGCACCCAATAACGGGGGGGAGCCCCCACCTGCCGTGAAGATCTTCCCGGCCCCCGAAATGACGACGGCGCGGCAGGAGGGGTCCTGGGCGATGCCCTGGAAGCACTCCACCATCTCCCTGGGGGGGGAAAACGACCCCCGGGGGGGCAGATAAACCAATGGGAGGGCAAATAACCCCTGGGGGGGGCAAACAACCCCCTGGGGGGGCAGATACAGCCCTGGGGGGAGGCAAACAACCCCCAGGGTGGGCAGATAGACCCCTTGGGGGGGCAGATAGACCCCTGCGGGGGGGCAGATAGACCCCTGGGGGGGGCAGATAAACCCCTGGGGGGGCAGATAAACCCCGGGGGGGGCAGATGAAGCCCCCGGGGGGGGCAGTACCTCCAGAAGGCGCTGTGCATGGCGTTGCGCTGGTCGGGGCGGTGCAGCTCCACGTGCAGCACGTGCTCGCGGGGGGGGGTCACGCGCAGGGTCTCAAAGGGGCGCTCCTGGGGGCGTTGGGGCGCCCCCCCCGCCACCGCCTGCGACGCCATCGGCCGGGCCAACAGGCGGAGAGCTGGGGGGGTGGGGGGGTAAGGAAGGGACTGGGGGGGAACTGGGGGGCAATGGGAAGGGGTTGGGGGACAGTGCGAGGGGGCTGGGAGGCACTGGGATGGGACTGGGGACAATGGGGTGCACTGGGACCCACTGGGGGGTGACAGGGGGCACTGGGGAGCGACTGGGGGCACCTGGGGTGGGACTGGGGGCACTGGGGAGGGACTGGGAAGGGGGCTGGGGGGAACTGGGTGAACTGGGGGCGCACTGGAACCCGCTGGGGGGACGGGGGCACTGGGGAGCGACTGGGAGCAACTGGGGGCACTGGGGGGATACTGGAAGAATTGGGGGTGGTACTGGGGAGCACTGGGACGGGACTGGGGGCACTGGGGGAGGGGTCAAGGGGGTGTCGCAGATCCTGGGAGTTCACGGGGGTCGGGGGCTCCTGGCCGGGCCAGGGGCTCGGGGGGGTCCCGGGGGTGGGGGTCCCTGGCGGGGGTCCCGGCCGCCCCCCCACTCACGTCCCCCGCAGCCCCGCAGCCAGCGCCGCCATCAGCCGCTCGAGTCCTCCAGGCCCCGAGGTCAGCGAGTGGGCGGCACAGAGCGCCGCCCCCGGCCGGGCGGAAGCGCCCCGCGGCAGACCGGAAGCGGCTTCACTCCTCCCTCCCCCGACCCGGAAGCACCGCCTTTTCCCGGTTACCCCCCCCGACCCCGGTGCCCCCCCGGCTGGGGGGGGGGCACCGGGAGCCGCCCCCACCCCCGGGGCTCCCCCTCGCCCCCCCCCGAGCCCCCTACCCCAAAGGCCGCCGCGCTGGGGCGTCCCCAAACCACCCCCCTTCCAGGTCCCCCCTAACCGCCCTCCAGGTGCCCACAATCCCCCCCCACCCCAGAAAGGTCCCCCCAAAATTTGGGGAGGGGGCCCTGCCCACAACCCCCCCCAGCCCCCAGGGGAGGCAGCGACGTTTTCCAAACGTTTATTGAAAGGCGCCGCGGGCCCCGGCGGCGGGGCGGGGGCGGGGGGGCACACGCACATTCGTCCTTAAAAATGGGGGGAAAAAAGGTAAAAGGGCGGGGGGAGAGAAAATAAAAAGGGGGGGGGGCACCGCCGCGGGTGGCCTCTGCTCCACTTGGCTTTATTGTTTTTGTTTGCTTTTTTTAAAAAAAAAGGAAAATGAACCAAACCGAGGGGCGGGGGGCCCCGCGGGGGGCCGCTTAGGAGGCGTGCTGCGCCGTGGAGAAGCAGAGCTTGAGCGTGTAGGGGTACGGCCCGTCTGCGGGGAGACACAGCGTCAGGGGGCACGGGGAAACGGGGGTTTGGGGGGTATTTGGGGTGAATGGGGGGATTTGGGGTGAATGGGGGGATTCTTGGGGTGAATGGGGGGGATTTGGGGGGGCTTCGGGGTGGGTTCAGGGTAATTGGGGGAATTTGAGGGGGCTTTGGGGTAAGTAGGGGGGCTTCAAGGTGGTTTGGGTTAAATAAAGGTGAATTTGGGGGGCTTGGGGGGGGTTGGGTTTAAACAAAGGTGAGTTGGGGGTCATTTCGGCTTAACTAGACATTAGCAAAGGGGAATTTGTGGGTGTTCTGGGTTAAATAAAGGTGAATTGGGGGTTGTTTGAGCTTAACTAGACATTAACAAATGTGAACTGGGAGAATTTGGGGTTTTTAGGTTAAATAAAAGTGAATTGGGAGTATTTGGGGGCGTTTTGGGTTAAATAAAGATGAATTTGGGGTTGTTTGGGCTTAACTAGACATCAGCAATGGGGAATTTGAGGAATTTAGGGGTGTTTTGGATTAAATAAAGGTGAACAGGGGGGAATTTCGGGGCGTTTTGGGTTAAATAAAGGCGAAGCGGGGGAATTTGGGGGCCTTTTAGGTTAAATAAAGGCAAGGTGGGGGCTGCTTTGCCCCCCCCCGCGGCCACTTACTGGGGTTCTTCATCTGGTAGTGGTTGAGGAAGCCGAGGGTCTCGAGGGCGTCGCTCTTGGACTCCCACTCGAGCAGCCCCGAGGAGCTGCGCTCGCCTGCGGACGAGTGCCCCTTCCTCAGCCCGGCGGCTGCGGGCGGCCGTGCCGCCCCCGTCCCGGCCCCCCCCCCAAACCGGGGGGCCCCCCGACGGGGCAGGGAGCACCCGCGGGGCCGCTCCCTGCCCTCCCGCACTTACTCTTCCCCGAAAACACCTTGACGGAGGACGGCCGCTTGACGCCCAGCTCGTCGCAGATCTGCGGGAGGCCAAAATCGCGTCAGAAAGACCCAAGCGGGAGGGATCCGGCCCCAAAAAGCGCGGGGGGAGGACGAGGAGGAGGATGAGGAAGGCTCACCTCGTAGAAGTTGTCCTCGGTCACCTCCAGGGGGGCGTTGAAGAAGTGCAGCACGTTGCTGGGGTGCTGGATCCTGTTCTTGGCCGCCTGCTCGGGGGTGGAGAAGCGGTTGTTGCGCGAGCCGCTGAAATCCTTGTAGCTGCACGAGCCGTCCTCCAGCCCGTACGACTGCCCGGGCATGATGGCCTGCTGCTTCGAGACACTGTGGGGACACAGGGGGGGCTCAGCATCGCCGTGTTCTCCCCCCCCAGAGCCCCCCCGGAGCCCCCAGACCCACCAGACGTTGAGTTTCTGCCCGAACATGAAGTTGTTGTTGAGGTGCGTGATGGCGCGGTCCACGGCGTAGCCGTCGGCCATCTCCACCATCGCCGCGCCCGGCTTGCTCTTCATGAACTTCACCTGGGGAAAAAAGCCTGGAAATGAGCCGTTTTAGGGGTTTTTCGCCCCAAAATGCTGCTCGGGGGGGCCGCTCACCTTCTCCACGTTGCCGTAGAGGCAGAAGATGTTGAAGACGCGGTCGCAGTTCATCTTGGACTGGTCCAGGCCGTACACCATCAGCACGGGGCTGTCGGCGTGGGGGCCGTACTCGGGGGGGGGCGGGGGCGGGTGCCCGTACTGGGGGCCGTAGCGGCTGGGACCCCGGCGGTGCCCCCCCACGGGGGGTCCCATCCTCCGGCCTTCGTAGTGGGGCGGGGGGGGGCCGTAGCCCTCGTCGTGGTAGTGCCCGTGGTAGCCGCCGTGGGGGCCTCCTGCGTGAGGGGGGGGCACAGAGAAAGGGTTGAGACCCCCGCCGGTGCCCCCCCTCGTTGTGACCCCCCCCCGGTGCCCCAGGCCTTACCGTACTCCGCCGGGTGGTCCCCGAGGAGGGGGGGCTGCCGCTGCCTCTTGCTGGGGTTGCCGCCGGGCTCGCCTGCGCGGGGAGGGGGGAAGCAGAGGGGGGGGCACCAGCGTCACGGGGAGGGGGGGGGACGCAGCTCCGGGGTCCCCCCCCCTCTGAGTCCCTGGCACCACCCTGGAGGCTTTTTTTATTGGGGGGGTCCCCAAGCAACTCCTGGAGGCGTTTTGTGCCCCCCCCACCCCAAAGCCGAGGGTCTGAGCCCTCTCCCCGCTCCCCCCACCCCGCTGGTGCCCCCCCGGACCCAAATTTCCCCCCTCACCCCCAAAAATCACCCCCAGGGCCCCCAGCGCCGGGCCGCCCCCGCTTGCCTTTGGTAATCCATTGACCAAAAAATAAAACAAAACAAAAAAAAAACAAAACCGAACAAAACGAACGTACAGAAAGGAACCGAAACCACGAGGCCAGACGTGTGCGCGTCCCCCCCCCCCGACAAAGGGCTTGGGGTGGGGGGGGGGGGGCTCGGGCAGAGGAGCCGTGGGGGCGCGCTCGGGGTCGTTCTTCTCCTCCCTTCGCCTGCTGCGGGGCCGGCGCGAGCCCCCCGCGGGGGCGCGGGGGGGGCTACTTACAGCGGGGGGGGGCCCCGCGCCGGGGAGAAACGCGCTCTTTTCTCTTACCATTGGACGCGTCAAGAGTGAGTTAGCACAGTTGTGAAAGATGGCGGCCCACCAAACAAACACTGCGACCCTGCATCACATGGTTTCAGCGTCACAAACACAGGTCAAGAGGCACGGCACCGCTAACAATTCGCTTACAGAATTTAAAAAATAAAAAGCAAAGTCTCTTGAAAATTAAAAAAAAAAAACGGAAAAAAAAGCCAAGTCTCTATCCAAAAAAACGCCAGCGGAGTGGTTAAAAAGAGGCTGCGGTCACTTGAAAAAGCTCGGCTCTTCTGGAAACCTGAACTCAAAGCTGGGAAAAACTGAGCTGCTCTAGAACCTGAGCTGCTCTAGAAGCAGAGCTCATCTAGAACCACAGCTCCTCTAGAACCTGAGCTCATCTAGAACCTGAGCTCGTCTAGAATCCGAGCTCTTCTAGAAGCAGAGCTCGTCTAGAACCTGAGCTCTAGAACTTGAGCTCATCTAGAACCCAAGCTCATCTAGAACTTGAGCTCCTCTACAATCCAAGCTCTTCTAGAAGCAGAGCTCGTCTAGAACCAGAGCTGCTCTAGAACCCGAGCTCCTCTAGAACCCGAGCTCTCCGGAAGAACCTGACGGCTTTCAAAGAGCCTTTTTTTCAAAAAACAAACCAAAGCAGCCAAAAATGGAGTCTTTCACACCCCGCCATCCTCTCCACAGCCTGCCAGCCTGAGCCACCCGCCATCCTGCAAGCCAAGCCAGGTCCTCGAGAGGAAGGGGAGCTCCTCCTGCGTGAGCCGGGCCCTTTGGCGAGGCGAGGTTCCCCCGGGTACCTCGGGCACCGGCTGCGGGGTGGTGAGGGGCAGTGTTCCTCCGTGTGGTGTGCGGTGTCGGTGTCCTGCTGGCGGTGTGCGTGTCTCCTCTGTGAGCCAGGGCCCAGCTACGGCCTCTCAGGGCTCTCTCTGTGTGCGCCCCCGCCCCGGGGGGCTCACCGGGCTTTTGGGCCTTTACGTGCTCCTCCGCTCGGCGCTGGCGACGGCGGGCGGCGCGCTGAGGACCGCGGGAGCCAGCCAAGGAGCCGCCGCCCCCCCCCGCGCCATCCTAAGTCTCGGGAGGGCCCCGGAGCTACTCCGTTCTCCGCCACGAGCGAGCGCCGTGTGCCGGGGAGCCTCGGGGCCGTGTTTCCTAGGCGTGTGTGCCGCCTCGGGCTCGGTGTGCCTTGGTTTTGTGAGAGGTGGCTGCCGGGGGGGCGCGCGGCGCCTCTGCCTCTGCGCTGCGGCTTGTCCTGGCGTCCTTGCTGCACTGGGTGCTGCTGGGCTCTGGATGCTGCGTGTTGCCTCCAGGGAGGTGTTTTTTGGCTTTTTTTTGGCTTTTTCTGTCTCTGTTTGTCTTTGTTTTTGTCTTTGTTTGTCTTTGTTTGTCTTTTTCTGTCTCTGTTTGTCTTTGTTTGTCTTTGTTTTGTCTTTGTTTTTGTCTTTCTTTGTTTTTTGTCTTGTTTTGTTTTTTTGTTTGCTCTGTTGTTGGTTTTTTTGCTTACTTTTGCCTTGGTGGTGCTACACTGTGTGGTGGTGTGAGCAGTGTGCGGAGGCAGCTCGGGACTTCCGCCGCTTAAAAACGGGAGGAGGGGAGTGGGGGGGGAAAAAGAAGGGACCCCCCCCACCCGCGCCCGCCGCCCCCGCTGCGAGGCCAACAGCCCCGGGAGGCACCAGGAGGGACCCCCAGGATGGGGGGGGGGGGTATTTTTGGGCAGCGTTCACCCCGGGAAATCTCCCAGGAGCCGGTGCCCCCTCCAGTTCCCCCTCCCCCCCCACGACCAGAGACTCCTCAAAAACGAGCGAGAAAACAAAAAGCCCTGAGCCCCCGCTCGCCTTAACCCCGACGGGCGACGCACGGGACGAGCCCCCACACACCCCGGGGCTGGGAATTGGGGTTTTTTTTTTCCCCTCGGGCACAGCCGGGGGGGACACAGGGGGCATCGGGACGAGGGGGGGCGTGAGGGCTGTGCCCGGGCCGGCGGGGATTACCTTGGCCGCTCAGGTTGGGGTTGGTGTAGTCCCACGTGTCCTGGTCGTTCTTGAAGACATTGAGGCGCGTGGGCTGCGGACAGAGGGATGAGGGGGGGGTCAAAAGGCCCTGGGGGTCACGGGGGTTGGGGGTTTGGGGGGGCCTGACCTTGGCGTACTCGATCTTCAGCGTGCAGCACCCCGAGTAGATGTCGGCCCCGTTGAGGGACGCCTTGGCGCGCTGCGCGCTCTGCACCGAGTCGAACGTGGGGGGCGTTAAGGAATTTGGGGCCAAAAAGGTGGGTTTAAGGCAACCGGCAGCGCGGGGAGAACCTGAATGGATGCCCTGCCCCCCCCCCAAAAAAAAGGCAGGGAAGGATATTCCACCATGGCCTGCACGCCGTTCTTGCGGAAGATGACGATCCTCTGCACGGGGCCGCACGGGTTGCAGATGGTGTACAGCACATCCTGCGGGGGGGGCACGGTGAGAGAGGAACCTCCACATTGCCCCCACGACCCCCAAATCCCTCCTGGGATCCCCAAATCCCTCCCAGGACCCCCAAGTTGCCCCCAGGACCCAACAAATCACCTCCAGGACCCCCTAAATCCCTCTCAGGACCCACTAAATCACTCCTAGGATGCCCAAAATCCCTCCCAGGACCCCCATATCCCTCTCAGGACCCCAAAGTTACCTCCAGGACCCACTAAATTATCCCCACGACCCCCAAATCCCTCCCAGGACCTCAAAATCTCTCCGCAGGACCCACTAAATCACCCCTAGGTCCCCCAAAATTCCTCCCAAGACTCACTAAATCCCTCCCAGGACCCCCAAATCCCTCCCAAGACCCCCCAAATCACCCCCCCAGCACAACGAGCCACAAACCCACAGCACCAAAACCGAGGGTCATCAGGCTCAAGACCCCTCAGCACCCCCTCAGGACGCATTTGGGGGGTCCCACCACCCCCCAAACCCTCCCAAAACCCCCCTCAAACCCTCATAAACCCCCCTGAACCCCCCCCCGCACCGTGGTGATGGAGTAGATGGGGTTGAGGATGGTGAAGAGCAGCACGTTATTGACCCCCCGCGAGTCGTCGGCGTCGCCCGGGCGCGAGATCTTCTGGCTGGTGGAGTAGTTGACGAAGGCGGGGTGCCCGGCGATGTAGATCTGGTTGTCGGCCGCGTAGTTGACGGCGTTGCAGGCCCCCAAAATGTCCTCAAACTCCACCAGCGCCTGCCTCTTCTTCGGCATCACCACCACGTAGCTGCGGGGACAAGGGGTGGGCTCAGCGGGGCGGGGGGAGCCCTGATTCCTGCCCCACCTTGGCTTTTTTTGGGTCCCAATCCCTGCCCTATATTGTTACTTTTGGGGTCCCAATCCCTATCCAAATATTGGCTTTTTTGGGGTCCTAATCCCTGCCCCACCTTGTTATTTTTTTGGGGTCTCTACCCCTGCCCCGTCTTCTTTCTTTTTAGGGTCCCAATCCCTATCCCATCTTGCTTTTTTTTAGGGGTCCCGATCCCTACCCAAATATTGACTTTTTTCACGGTCCCAATCCCTGCCCCTCCCCCACTGTTTTGGGGTCCCAACCCCTGCCCCATCCCCCCCAGGGCATTTCCTCACCTGATGGGGCCGAACTCCTGCAGGGCCTCCACCAGGTCGGCCTCCACCACGCCGTCGATCAGCCCGCGGATGTGCACCACGGGGGAGGCCGGCGTCTTGTGGGGGTCGTCGTAGTTCTCCTGGGGGGGGCAGCACACGGGGGGGGGTCAGGGCCCTGCTCTGGGTGGGGGTGGGCCCTGGGAACCCCCCCCAAAATCCCTGTGGTGGGCAGGGAGCAGTGACCCCACAGCAGGCCCTGAAGCCCCGTGCGCCCCCTCCTCCTGTCCTTCATCCCCTCCTCCTCCTCCTCCTGTCCTTCATCCCCTCCTCCTCCTCCTCCTGTCCTTCATCCCCTCCTCTTCTTCATCCCCTCCTCCTCCTCCTCTTCCTTCTTCTTCCTTCCTCCACCTCCTCTTCCTCTCTCTCTCCTGCTCTTCCTTTCCCTTTTCTCCCATCCTCATCTTCCCCCCTCCTGCTCTTCCTCCCCCCTCTCCCTCCTCATCCTCCCCCCTCCCATCCTCTTCCTCCCCCCCTCCTTCTCCCCCTCCTGCTCTTCCTCCTCCTCCCCTCCTCTTCCTCCCCCCCTCCCCTCATCTTCCTCCCCAGACCCTCCTCTTCCTCCCTCCCGCTCCTCATCCTCCCCCTCCCCCCTCTCACCGCTCCGGCCGCCCCGGGCCCTCCGCCGCCGCCCCCCCCCGGCCCCCCGGGGCCGTGCGGCGGGGGCTCGGCGTTCTCGGTCTTCTGGCGCTTGGGGGCCCGCCCGCCCTCTCCGCCGCCCCCCCCGCCGTAGTAGCGGCCCGAGCCGCCGCCGCCGCCGCCCGCCGCCATTTTGCCCATGTCGGCCCCGCGCCCGCCGCCCTCGGCGCTCTGCGGGCCCCGCCACCGCCGCCGCGACATGGCGCCTCGCTCCGCCGCGCCGCCTCCGCCCCGCCCCTATTGGGCGGTGCCGCCGCCACTCAGGCGGGGCCCGCGCCTCATTGGCCAGCCCGGCCGCCGGCCCGCCCACCGCCGCGATTGGGCTCGGCGGCGCTCCTGGCTGTCAGCGCGCCGGGCGCGTCTGATTGGCCGGGCCGCGCGTCCGTTCGCCCGCCCACCGAGCTGGTTGGCTGCGGGGGGTGTCCGTCCGGGCTGCGCCCCGCCCATCTTCACGGCCGTGCGCCGAGGCTCCGCCTTCTTCTTCCCGACTCGCTGAGTCTCCCAGAAGACCTTTCGGCAGCGGCTCGCCAGGCTATTGGCCGAGCGGAACGCCCATCAACACCCCTTGGCTCCGATTGGCTGCCACTCTTGCCTCTCACGACGCCTTCGGGCTCTCCCTCGGGGACAACCCCAGGGCGCGCAAGCGGGCTCGAACCTTATTGGCCAACCCAGCTGTCTATCAAATCGAAATCCCTCTGGGATTGGCCAGCTCCCTCAGCCTTCACTTCTGATTGGATGCACCCCTCAGCGCTAGCCCTGCCCACCGCCCGGGCTACGGCGGGACCCCTAAGGGGGAGCAGAAGCCCTCAGAGCCCCTCAGGGGGCGGTTGGGGCCCCCCCGAGCCCCAAAAGTCCTCAAATCACCACAAAAAGTGCTGAAATCCCCCCAAAAGTGCTCGAATCACCCCCAAAAGTTCTGAGAACTCCCCCAAGGTGCTTGGACCCCCTCCAGAGCCCCCAAAAGGTGCTGCCCTCCCCAGCCCATGGGCCCCCCCCCCAGGGGCTGACTGAGCCCCCCCGGGAACCCCCAAAACTTCTGGAACCTTCCCCAAAATTGTGGGACCACCCCCCCAAGGGGCTGGGAGCCCCCCAGTGTCCCCCCACGCCAATTGGCCCCCCAGAACCCCCCAAAAGGGGCTTAGACCCCCCAGGGCTGGAGACCAGTTCCCCCAGTGCCCCCCACCCCTAAATTTCCCCCCCCCCAAAAAAAACCACCACAGACAACGGGGCTGAAGCGCATCTCTTTACTGCCCCCAACCCCCTTAGGGCGGGGGGCCGCGCCCCCCGGGGGCTCACTCCCCCCGCCCCTCTTCGTTGCCACCCCCGGCCTTTTTGGGCCCCCCGGCTTTTTTGGGGCTCCCCCCGGCTTTTTGGGGGCCCCCCGAGGCTTTTTCATCCCCCCCCCGGGCCTTGGCGTCGATGGCGGCGTGCTCCTTCCTCACCAGCTCCTGCAGCTCCTCCTGGGGGGACAGGGCGTGAACGACCCCCCCCCCGAATTTTGGGACCCCCCCCTCGAACTTTGGGACCACCCCAGCCCCGTTTTTGGCTACCTTCCAGCCCAGCAGCTCCGCCAGCTCCAGGCAGCCTTGGTCGCAGTCCCCCAGCCAGGCCACGTCCCTGGGGGGGGGGGGGGGATTTAATTTTTTTTTTTGGGGGGGGTTTTAATGGGGTGCAGCCCCCCCCATACATGCCGGGGGGGGGCACAAACCGACAACCCCCGGGCCCCCCCACCTGTAGGCTTTGTCCGAGTCGAAGTCCATCCCGCAGCCGAAACCCATCAGGGACATCAGGGGGTCACTCTGGTGGGGGAGGGGGGCAGGAAAAATAGGACGGGGGGCATTAATAATTCCCCCCCCATTTGCCCCCCCCTACCACTCACCTGCCCCGTCTTCTCCTGGTTGATGCGGAGCCGGGGGGGGCTGGGGGGGACCCTGGGGGGGGTGAGAAGGGGGCAAGTGTGGGGGCAGAGGGCAAGGGGGGGGGACAATGGCACTGGGGGGGGGACAATGACACTGGGGGGCACAGTGACACGGGGGGGGGACACACGACCTGCTGACGAGGGAGGCGAAGGGCTGGACCTGCAGCGAGGTGCCCATGATGAGGAGCAGGTCGACCTTCTGGAAGTCCTGGGGGGGGGACAGGGGGTGAGGCTGTGGCCCCCCTACGCCCCACGCCCCCCCCCTTGCTTTGTGGCCCCCCCCTCATCCCGTGACCCCCCCACAAAGCACTCACCGACTGCAGCAGCGTGAAGAAGCGCGAGGGGAGGCTCTCACCGAAGAACACGATGTCTGGGGGGCGTGGGGAAAAACAACAAGAGGGGGTGAACAACACATGTGGTGCCCCCCCACATTAAAATTTAAAATTTTAATTAATTAAAATTTAAAATTTTAAAATTTTAATGCCCCCCCCCCCTCACCTGGCTTCACCACGCCCTGGCACTTCTCGCACTTGGGGACGAGGGACGAGAGGATGCGCTCTGCGGCGGGGAGGGGGGGTGGAAAAACTCATTATTTTTTTTTATTTTTTTTGAGGGGGGGCAGCACAGGGAGCCCCCCCGCACCCACACCCAGCCCATGGTTACCTTTCATCCAGGACAGGCCGTAGGGCTGGCGGCAGGAGGCCCGCGTGCAGTGCGAGGTGTAGAAGGTGCCGTGCGCCTCCACCAGCTCCTCGGGCTCCAGCCCCGCTACCCGCTCCAGGGTGTCGATGTTCTGGGGGCAAGGGGGGGGCGTTCAGAGCCAGGGGGGGTGCATTTAGGGCCTGGGGGGGATAATTAGAGCTGGGGGGGGCATAGGAAATGTTTTGGGGCGCTCACCTGGGTGTAGCAGCGCAGCAGCAGCCCCTTCTCCTTCAGCAGGCGCATGAAGTAGTGGCAGATAGTGGGCTGGGGGGGAACAGGATTTAAGGGGGGGGGCACAGAATTTAGCGGGGGGGTGGTGAGTGACCCCCCCACCCCATTTTCCCCCCCCAGGATCCTTTTCTTACCTTGAGCTGCCCGGGAAGCAGCTCCTTGGCCAGGGCAAAGAAAGGCTCCGGGTGCTCCTGGGGGAGATAGGGGGGGTGTCAGGGTCCTGGGGGGGGGCTCAGGGTGCCGTGGGGGTGTCAGGATGCTGGGGGGGGTTCTTTAAGTGCCCCCCCCCCCCGCCACGCACACCGTGAAGTAGGAGATGTCGAAGATGGCCACAGGGTAGGGCAGCTCGTAGCGCGCCAGGTTGGCGTACCGCCCCGGGCCCGGGGCGCGGAAACCGGGGCTCCCGGCGGCTGGGGGGGGGGGACGGGACAGGACAGGGGGCAACATCAGCCACCCCCCACAGCCCTGTTAACCCCCCCCCAACCCCGTTAACCCCCAGTTACCCCCTCCCTGGCCCTGTTACCTCCCCCATCACCTCCTGTCCCCATTCCTGTTACCCCCTCGTTATCCCCCCTATACCCCCCCCCTTACCCACCCCCAGCCCCATTATCCCCCCTTTACCTCCCCCACTCCCCCCAAGCCCCATTACTCCCCTGTTACCCCCTCCCAGGCCCCCTTACCCCCCATTCCCCCCCCAGGCCCCATTACTTCCCCATTCCCCGCTCCCCCGGCCCTGTTACCCCCCATTACCCCCCCCCAGACCCCTTTACCCCCCTTTACCCCCGTCCCCTTTACCGGTGGAGATGCCGGCCCCCACCATGCAGACCACGCGGCGGCACCGCTCGCTGCGCATGAACCGGGCCACGCCGGGCAACGACAGCTCGTCCAGGACCCGCTCCCCGGCTCCGAGCCCAGCCCCAGCGTCCGCGCCAGGAGGCTCCGCAGCAGCTCCACTGTGGGGGGGGGGGGGGGGGGGCTCCGTTAAACTCCCCCGGTTCCCCCCCGGTACCCCCCAGTACCCCCGGTCCCCCCGGTCCCTCCCCCGGTTCTCCGCCCTTACTCTCGGCCTCCCCCGCGGCACCGCCCTCGGGCTCCGCCTCGTCGCCGGCCTCAGCCCCGGGAGCTGGGGGAATGGGGGTCGGGGGGTCAGGGGGCGCCGCCACCGGGCCCCCCGCCCCCTCCGCCAGGCCCCCGCCCCCCTCCGCCAGGCCCCGGTTACCGTCCTCGGCCGACATGGGCACCTCCCGGCGTGCCCCGCGCCGCCACACCTCCCGGCGTGCCCCGCGCACGGGGAGGGGGGCAGCGCTGATTGGTCAGTACCCCGCGCTGGCACATTCCCCCCGCCACACCTCCCGGCGTGCCCCACGCGCGGGAGGCAGCGCTGATTGGCTAAACCCCCAGCTGAACTTCACCTCCCCCCACCCCCCCGGCGTGGCGCACCACCGATTGGCCGAACGCGAGAACTACACCTCCCAGCACCCCCCGCGCCGCGCCGCGCTGATTGGCCGAACCCGGAGAACTACACCTCCCGGCACCCCCCGCGCTCCGTTTCCCCCCCTCCATTACCGGGGATTTCCCGGGACGGCGGCGCGGGGCCCATGGCGGCCTGAGCGCGGCCCCGGCGCATGGCGGCCGCGGAGGCGGCGGCGCCGCCGCCCCCGGGCGAGGGGGGAAAGCGGCCGGAGGGCGACGAGTGGTGCGACAGCGGCCTGGGCTCGCTGGGCGACGGGCAGCTCGCGCCGCTGCCCCCCAGCCCCGGCCCGGCCGCGGGGCCCGGCGGCCTCCCCGCCTCCCCCGCCCGGTACCGACCAGGCCCCGGCGGCGGCCCCGGACCCCGAGGCGTGGCTGCGGCACGTGCTGAGCTTCGTCAGCGAGGACGGCGACACGTGAGGGGGCGGGGGGAATGGGGGCCGGGGAGGTGTTCGTGGGTTTTAGGGCCCCCCTTGTGAGATCGGGACCCCCCCATAAAATTCGGACACCCCCTCATAAGATCGAGACACCCCCCTCTTGTAAAATTGGGACCCCCCCTTGTAAGATCGGGCCCCCCACTTTAGGGCCGCTCCCCCCCCCTTGTGGGGTCCGGGCCCTTTTTTGTAGGGCTGTTGTGCTCCCCTTTTAGGCTCACCCCCCCCCGCCCCATTTTAGGGCTGTGCTGACCGCTCCTCGCCCCCCCCCATATTTTTTAGGGCCCTGCACCTCGCTGTCATCCATGAGCACGAGGCCTTCCTGGACTCCATCCTGCAGCACACCGAGGGCACGGCCTACCTGGACCTACAGAATGACCTGGGGCAGGTAACGGGGCTGGGGGGGGGCATCTTTAATGAAGGGGGGGGCTATATAAAAACAAAAAAATCAAGAAAAAAAAACAAAAAACTTTTATTTTATTTATCCCCCCCCCAGACCGCTCTGCACCTCGCCGTCATCCTGGGGCTGCCGGCCTTCGTGCGCAAGCTGCGGGCGGCGGGCGCGGGGCCGGGGGTGCAGGAGCGGGGGGGGCACACGGCGCTGCACCTGGCCTGCCGCGAGGGGCAGCCCGACTGCGCCCGCCACCTCCTGGGGCCCCCCCGCACCCCCCCCGCCCCCGAGACGCGGGAGCAGCTGGAGAGCGTGAATTATGATGGTGGGGGGGGAATAGGGGGTGTTGGGGGGGTATGGGGGGGGGGAACTCGGGTGGTGGGAGGGGGAAATGGCCTTTTTGGGGGGGGGAAATGGGTTCCGGAGGGGGTAAACAGGGGGGAAATGGGGGGAATTGAATGTGGGGGCAGAATATGGGGGAAATGGGATGTGGGGGGGCACAAGGTGGGATATGGAGGGGACATGAGATGGGGACAGGACTGGGGGGGTCACAGGACATGGGGGGCAGTGGGGGGCACAGGATGAGGGGGACACAGGACATGGCACGGGGGGGGTACAGAGGGACAAAACGGGGCTGGGGACAGAGAGAAAACACCGCGGGGGTTTGGCACAGGGATATGGGGGGGGTGACACGATATCGGGGGGGGGGCATCCCGGTGACACCCCCGTGCCCCCCCCCCCCCACAGGTTACACCCCCCTGCACGTCGCCATCCTGCGCAAGGACCTGGAGCTGGTGCAGCTGCTGCTGCGTGCAGGCGCCGACCTCAACAAAGCGGTGAGCACGGGGGGAGGGGATGATAACACGGGGGGGGGTCACACCACCATCCCTGACCCCCCCCTTTTTAAAAAAAAAAAACAAAAAGGAGCCGAGCTGCGGCCGCACCCCCCTGCACCTGGCGGTGGAGGCACAGAGCCCCGAGCTGGCCGAGCTGCTGCTGCGGGCGGGGGCCGACCCCGCGGCGCGGGGCTACGGGGGGCGCACCCCCCTCTACAGCGCCCGCCACCGCCCCGACCCCCGCCTGCCCCAGCTGCTGCGCGCCTTCGGGGCCCCCGACCCCCCTGGCGACTCGGAGGACAGCGAGGATGAGGAGGAGGAGGAGGATGAGGATGAAGAAGACGGCGGTGGCGGCAACAGCAGCGGCGTGAGTGGCCCCCCCCATCCCGTGTCCACGAAACTGTGTCCTTTCCGCCCCAGAAAAGCTGCCTGAGCCCCCCCCCAGGGGGGCACCCTGTCCTCCCCCCCCCTCCCTGAAAAATGTTGCTTGACCCCCCCCGGGGGCACCCTGAAATTTTGGCAGGAGAAGCTGAGCGTTGTTCTGTGTCCCCCCCCAGGAAGAATACGACGACATCGTCATCAACAGCGGCCGCTGCGCGGACTGAGGGCCCCCCCCAAGACCTGTGGGACCCCCCGGACCTGTGGGGACCCCCCCAGACCTGCAGCTGCCCCCCCTATTTATCAGGGCCCCCCCAAGCCATGGGCTGGACTTCGGGGGGGGCCCCCATGCCCCCCCCCGCCACCCACATCCCTTTTCCTTGGGCGTAGCGTAGAGGATTTCTATCAAAAGTTGTAAAATAAAAACAAAAAAAGGGGGGGGCAGCCCCCATCCATGTGCCCCCCTCCATTTCCCCCCCAAATCTGGTTCCCATAAAACGCCTGTCGATGTTTTATTGCTGGGGGGGGGAACAAAATGTTTAATTGAGGGATTCATTAACGCCCTGGGGAGGGGGGGGGCTCCTCCGTGTCCCCCCCACCGGTACGGGGACCCCCCCGGGGCCCCCCCCCGGGCTGGTTGGGGCCAATGTAGCGCAGCAGCGGGGCCGGGGGCCGCGTGAGCACGGCGCGGCCCACGAAGGGCTGCAGGGCGGGGGGCACGCGAACGCTGCCATCCTGGGGGGGCACAAAGAGACAGAGAAACGTTAGCCCCCCCCCCTCAGCTCTGTGCCCCCCCCAAAATTCGTCTGTGTCGCCCCCCCCCCCCCCCACGCACCGGCTGCTGGTTGCACTCCAGGAGGGCGATGAGCATCCGCGCCACGGCGCAGGCGGTGCCATTCACCTGGGGGGGGCAAAGGATGGGATGTGAAGGGATGGGGGGGGCTCATAAACCCCGGGGGGGGGGTTAAAAACCTCCGGGGGGGGTCAGCACCCACCGTGTGCGCGTGGCGCAGCCGCCCGGCCCCGTCACTGTACATGATGTTGAGCCGCCGGCTTTGGTAGTCGGTGCAGTTGGAGGCGCTGGAGATCTAAAAAAAAATAAAAAGGGGGGGTAATTTGTTTTTAAAAAGGGGTAATTTGCCCCCCCCCAGGGTTTTTTTGCCCTCTCTCACCTCCCCGTACTTGCCCCGGCCGGGCATCCAGGCTTCGATGTCGAACTTGCGGTATGCGGGGAGCCCCAGCTCCTGCGTGGGCATGTCCAGGACGCTGCAGGGAGAGGAATGAAATATTTGGGGGGGGGACACACACGGACAGGGCCCCCCCTTGGTCCTGACCCCCCCAGACTGACCGGTAATGCAGCCCCAGCTCGGAGAAGATTTCCTTCTGCAGTGCCACGAACTCGGCCAGCAGCTCCTCGCTCTCCGTCCCGCTCTCAGCCGCCGTCACCCCGAACATCTCCACCTTGGGGGGGCAGAATGGTCCCGAGCGCCCCCCCCGGTGGTCCTGAGCCCCCCCCCGGTGTTCCTGAGTCCCCCCTGCCCCTACCTTGGTGAACTGATGCACGCGGTAGAGCCCCCAGGGCTCCCGGCCCGTGTCGGTCTCAGCGCGGTAGCACGTGCTGGAGCAGACGACCCTGGGGTGGGGGGGGAGGAAAGGGGTCGGGGGGGGGCAGGCAAGCAAAAAAAAAGCCTCCCCAGTGCCCCCCCGGCCCCAAAGAGCAGCCCCACAGCCCCCGTACCTGATGGGCATGTCCTGCAGCCGCACCGCGTGGTCCATGAAGTACCCTGGGGGGAGAGACGGGGGAAAACAGGGAGTTTGGCCCCATTTTGCCCCAAATTTTCCCCATTTCCCCCCATTTTCCCCCATTTTTCCCATTTTCCCTCCATTTCCCCCCATTCCCCCCCATTTTTTCAATTTTTTTTCCCACTTTTCCCCATTTTCCCTCCACTTTTCCCCATTTTCCCCCCTTTTCACCCCATTTCTCACCTGCGATCCCCACCTCGGAGGTGCCGGCCAGGCAGAGGTCCTCGAAGCGCGCGGGGTCGATGGCGTAAACGGGCGAGGGGGAGGCGTTGAGCTGCATCCCGCACCCCTCCTGGGGGGGGACGACACATGGGGGGTGGGTCACTTCGTGCTGGGGGGGGCAGGACCCCAAAAACCCCTGAGAATGGGGACAGGACCCCAAAAAACCCGGGGGGGGCACTTACAAAGACGGCGCCCCGCAGCAGGTCAGGGACCGTCATGGGCAGGAAGCCCTGGAGCAAGAGGAGCATTTGGGGAGGGGGGATTTAAGGATGTTGGGGGGGATTTTAGGATCTGGGGGGGGATTTAAGGATTTTTTTTGGGGGGGTCACCCACCTTGGGCAGCAGCTTGGCCAGGACGAAGCTCACCAGCGCGTGCTGCAGCAGCGCGCCCGCCCCGCACAGGTAGTAGGAGCGGTGCCCCGAGACGTGGGACAGGCGCCTGGCACGGGGACAGGGCTGTCACCTCGGGGGGGGTACCGGGACCTGGGGGGGGTCACCGGAATTTGGGGGGGATGTAATAAAAGGGGGGGGGAGCTCACCGCTGCCGGATGATGTCCAGCGCCTCGCCCAGCTCCAGGTGTCCCCGCGGCTGGAAGGCGAACACTGTGAGGACAGGAGGGAGCCTTCATCACCCCAGGACCCTCCTCTTCCTCCCTGCACCCCCCAATATACCCCCCTCCAAAAAGAAATCCCCCCCCCATCCCATAGGTTCCCCCCCTACCTGGCTTCTCTCCCACCACCTCCATCACCCGCGCTTGGCTCTCATCCCCGACGGGCTGGAAGGAGAACGGGAGCGGGGGTGTTGTGGGGGGGGCAGGGGGTTTTGGGGACACACGGGGGGGTTTTGGGAGCTCACCGCCTCGGGGTGGGTGCGGTTGGGGAGCTGCAGCGCCTTGAGGTAGAAGCGTTCGTCCAGCGCCGCCTCCTCCGCCAGCAGCGCCTGCAGCTGCAGCCGGACCTGGCGGCCCCGCGCCCGCAGCGCCACGTATTCGGGGACCTGGGGGGGGGGACAGGGGACGGGGACGAGCGTCCCGCATATCCCCCCCCAGTTGCTGGATCTGGCACCCCCCAACCCCGGGGTCTTACCGCCTGCAGCGCGTCCTTGGCGTGGGAGGCCTGGGGGGGGAGAGAGGGTGAGGGACGGGGAGGTTTGGGGGCGTTTGGGGACAATTTGAGGGTGTTTGGGGATGGTTTGGGGGCACTTTCAGGACGTTTCAGGATGATTTGGGGACATTGGGGGATAGTTTGGGGTCAGTTTGGGGACGTTTAGGGACCTTTCGGGACAATTTGGGGACATTTGGAGACATTTGGGGACAGTTTGGGGATGTTTTGGGATATCTGGGGACAGTTTGGGGCCAAATTGGAGACGTTTAGGGTCGCTTGGGGACACTTTGTGGACGTTTGAGGACGATTCGGGGACATTCGGGGCACTCACCACCAGCTCCCGCACGCCCCGGGCCACGTCGTCCCTCTGGGCCTCGAGGCGGGCGATGGCGGCGCGCACCTCGCGTAGGCGGGCCCATGTCTGCAGCTGGGGGCGGGGCCAGCTCTCAGGCCCCGCCCACACCACAAGCCCCGCCCCCTTGAGCTCTCCGGGCAGCACCCGCTGCTCTCCGAGGGCCCGCCCCCTCCTGGACACAAGCCCCGTCTACCCCAAGCCCCGCCCCCTCCCAGACACCCATAAGCCTCGCCCACCCCGAATCCCCGCCCAGCTCAAGATGTCCCCCCCGGCCCCGCCCACCCACGAGGCCCCGCCCCTCTCCCGATGTCTCGCAGGTCTCCCTCCCGCAGCGGGCCCCGCCTCCTCTCCAGCTCGCGCCCGCTCAGCGCCTCCACGTCCAGGCGCGGCCGCGCGCTCAGCCCCTCGCGCGCGTGCTCGTACAGCCGGCTCCGCCCCCCCGGCGGCGCGGCCACGCCCCCCGCCGCGCGACGGCCGCGCCCCCCTCCGGTCGCCGCCGCCGCCGCCGCCCGCCGGGCCGCCGCCAGCAGCACCCTGGGCGCCGCCATCTTGGATCCGGCACCGGAAGCGGGCCCTCCATAAACCGGAAGAGGCGGGGCCAGCCGCTATTTAAGCCCCTCCCTCCTCTCTACGTCCCTTCACAGAGCACGCAGCGCGTCCAGGCGGGTCAGAGCTCGGCTTTAATGGCATAAAAACGACCCCGTTATCCCCCCAACTGTCTCTCACTGCCGTTTACTTCTTCTTCTGGACGTGGGCGCAGTCGTACTTGCCCCTCACGATGGTCAGCTTGACCCCCGGCAGGTCCTGCGTGCGGCCGCCCTGCACCAGCACGACGTGGTGCTCCTGCAGGTTGTGGCCCTCGCCGGGGATGAAGCACACCACCTCCTTGCCGTTGCTCAGCCGCACCCGCGCGCACTTGCGGTTGGCCGAGTTGGGCTTCTTGGGCTTGCGGATGAGGGTTTTGATCACCACCCCCTTCAGCTGCGGCCGCCCGAAGGTGGGCCCCAGCTTGACGGGGGGCGGCGGGGGCCGGCCCTTCCGGTGCATCTGGTTCAGGGTGGCCATGCCGGCGGCCTGCTGCAAGCCCGGGGCGGATGGCTGCTTCCCAGCGGGGGGCAGCGCCCCGAGAACTGCGGGGAGGGAAAGGCGGGATAAATGAGAGGCCACGGGGCGGCTCGGGGAGGCCCGAGCAGCGCTGGGAGGGGCCGGGGTTACGCACCGCAGCCGCGCAGGGAGGCCGCGGCCCTCAGCAGATTGCGGAGCGCCATCCTACGGGACCCGGCGCCGGTGGGGCCTGCGTGGGGGGACACCCGGTTAACGCCGCCCGCCTCCCTGCCCTCCCCCGGGCCCCCCCATCCCGCCTCGGGGCCGGCCCGGGAGCGGTTCCTCCCGCCCCTCACCCCGCCGCCATTTTACCTCGCACCTCCACCCCTCAGGCTCCCTCCGTCCCGCCTCCCCGCTCTCCGATTGGCCGGCGCGAACGCCAATCTCGCGGAGCAACTCGCGATTGGCTGCGCCCGGCCCGACCTGCGGGTGATTGGCGGGGGGGCGGGTGTTGTTGGGGGGGGCGGGGCTTGTTGCCTAGGCAACGGGAGGGGGCGGGCAGGGGCTGCGGCGCCCTCACAACATGGCGGCGGCCGAGTGAGGGGGGAGCGGCGGGGCCGGGCCCGGCGGGGTGAGAGGGGTCGGGGGTCCTGGGGGGCTCGGGAGGGGTCTTAAGAGGCTTGGGAGGTGTTTTTGGGGGGCTCGGGAGGGTTTTGGGGGGGGGGGGTTCTTGGGTCTGGGGTGGGGTTTAGGGGTGGGATAGGGAGGGGGCGCACTGAATGGGGCTGGGGTGGGGCAAAAAGGGGCTGGGAGTGAGGGGAAAGGGGAAGAATGGGGGGAGATGGGGGAAATGGGGGGAACGGGGCCAGAATGGGGCAGGGGGAGGCGGGTGGGGGGTGTGGGGTGCCCCAAAACCTGGGGGGGGCTGAGGGGGACCGCTGACCCCCAAACAGCCCCAAAACAGCCTCAAACAGCCCCAAAACAGCCCTGGTTTTGTCCCGCAGGGCGAGCGGTGGGAGCTGAGCGGCCCCGTGCCCGCTGGAGGAGCGTCGCCCGCCTGGGGCCCGGCATGCGGTGAGGAGCTGCAGGTAGGGGGAAGGCAGAGCCGGCTCCTGCCCCTGCTTTGAGTGGTTTTTGGTTTTTATCCCAAAAGTACTAATTCTGCGCATGCTTTTGGGCTGTGGTGTCCCCAAAGCGTCCTCCTGCCCCGCCGGGGCTGTTCCCCAAGCGCTGGCCAGAAGCAAGGGAGGAAAATCAGAAAAAGCGCCGTCACTGGGAGACTTTTAAGGAAGAAATATTAAATTTAAAGCTCCCAGAGCCTTCATTTGGCTCTTTGGGGCGTGCACAGCCAGGTGCTTTCCTCCCCACACGCTCGGGTCCAGCTGAGCTCACACAGGCAGTTGCAACAGGTTGCAAAGACTCAAAGATTTTTTTTTTCTACATAAAGAGTCAGAGCAGAAGGTCCTGGGGGTGCTCTTCTGGGCTCCTCATACACCCCCCGGCTTTCCTCTCACTGCTCTCAAGGTGAGTGGAGCCGTGGGGAGCTCCGGGCTGGGTTTCTCCGAGCCCTCCCGTGTTTTCCTGCCCCCCTGCCTCGCCCTGGGCGGCCCTCGCCGGGTCGATTTCACCCGCTTTGAACGGAATGAGAACAGAAAGCGCCACTCCCAGCCCGTCTCGGGCTCTGGGTTTATTTGTTTGCGTAACTCCGTGCCCTCTCCCTCAGCTGTTCCCTCAGCTGAGCTCGGCTGCCGGGGATAAACGCGTTGTGCTGCATTTTCGGCCCTCCCGTGGCCGGCAGGGCTTTGTTTGCTGGGTGGGGGAAGCTGGAAGAGGACAAAAAGCAGCGGAGGGCGGCTCTGGGGGACACGCAGCCCCCCCAGGACAGCCCCAAAATTGGGGCTGTGGCCAAAGAAGGAGCAGCCTGCTGCCAGGACAAACACGGACCAGCCCTGGCAGCCTCTTGAGGAAGTTTTCCTCAGCCTGGCTGATGCTTTTTGGGTGGAAACCGCGCTCTTTCTCCAGGTGGTCCCATTTTATGTTTCATTGGGGTTCATTTTTAGGGTTTTGGGGGGATTTTGGGGCGGGGATGAGTGGGGGAAGGAGCCCCTCACTGCCCTCAGCGCCCCATGAGCTCCGTGCGCCTTTGAACCAAACCCTCGGGGTTTCTCCCCAGAAAAATAACTCTGCCTGCGAGCTCCCAGCTCCGTTTTCAGGAGCGGGGGATCCACACTGATTAATTAATGCCTCTTTTAATGAAGAGCCGGCTGTAACCAGCAACAAAACTCCCCTGAGCCACGCTCGCTGCCCTCTTCCTCCCCCCGTGTCGCTCCTCGCAGGTGAGCTGTGATTTCTGTCAGTGGTGCGAGAGGCTAATTAAAGGCTTGCCCCGCCTAATCAGCTCGCAGTTTAATTAGCACCAAGTGGTAAAGGGCCAAAATGGGCTTCTCGGTAGCGGGCTGGGGCCGGGGGAGAGCTCCAGTGGGGCCCCCCTGCCCCATCCTCAGTTTGGGACTGCGGCTGCCGGGGTTTTATGGGCTGAAAAGTTGGAAATTGGAGATTTCCGAGCTGCTGCTGGTCCCTGCTGGCGTCTGAGGGACATCTCTCATCCCCCAGAGGGGACGGGGGGCTCCGAGGGCTCGCTGCCGGCTCTCTGCTCCTCGCCAGGGGCTGACACAGGGCCGGGAGAGCCGCGGGGCTGCCTCCGTCCTGCCCCTTGAGTGGCTGCTTTGTTTCAAAAGTTGTTCAAACGTTGCTGCCTCATTGGCTCCCCCCGGCTCAAATCTCCTCCGCTCCGGCTGCTTTAACCCCTCCGAGCCCCGCTGCTCGGTCTCCTGCCCTCCCTCCCGGCTCTCGCCCGGCAGAGACGCTCCAACCCCCGGAATATGGTAATTAAAGCCCCCGGAATATGGTAATTAGAGCCCCTGGAAGATGGTAATTAGAGCTCCGTTACACCACGGGGACCAGGTCCTTGGGTCGCCCCCTCGGGGCTGCCGCCTCCCCTCCCCTGAAGAGTTTGTGGCTTCTCGAGGGATTTTGTGACTTTCCTGGGGAGTTTTGTGACTCCCCTGAACCCCAAAGCCCGTTTCTGTCCCCTTTTCCCCCAAAACGGAGCCCTCCAGGGGGTCCCTTGGTCCCCGCACCCTCCCCGCTGGGTTTTATCAGGCAGTTTTCTTCCCCTCGGGCTCGCAGCTGAGCGGTGCGGGGTCCTGCTGGGGTTCGGTTTTATTTTATTATTACTTTTAAGGAGCTGCAGGTGGGGTTTTGGGGAGGGGTGAGCGCCGCGGGGGGGGCTTTTTTGGGGAAGTTTCTTCACTTTTGGAGCCCGGGCGAGGTCGGAAGCGCCTGGAGCAGGAGCTTTCCCTGCTCGGGGCTCTCCTAAAATTGCAGCAGGGGGGTTTGGAGCCGGGAGCTGAGCTGCCCCCGGGCCCCCCCCTCGGATTCGGGAGGTGCTGGCGCGAGGGCAGAGCTCTGCCCTGCCTGCCAGCAGCGCTCGTTAATGGCTGACTAATTAAACAAAGCGCAGGGGACCTGGGCTGTGAGGAATGTGCTGGGCTGGGGGGGGGCAGCGGGCTGGGTTTAACCCCTACCTCTTCCCCCCCCCAAAAAAAAAAAAGACCCCCGGTACCTGGCAGGGACCCCCGAGCTGGGACCGCATCCCGCCGGGCCCTAAAACTCATCCAGAAAGGGGATTTCTGCCCAAAATGTCACACGGGGGGGGGGGTTCTGTGGGGTGAGAGCCATGGCCGGGACCCCCGGGGCTGGGCGGGGGGCGGCGAGAGGCTCGCAGGTGGCTGGGGGGGGGCGGTGGAGCACGGCGCCTGCGCGCCCCGGGATGACTTCAGCCGGCGGCGCCTCGGAGCGAGGTGAAGCTGCCCCGGCCCCAGAGCCCGGCCTGAAGCCCCCCCCCGGGAGAACCGGGACCGACCTCGTTAAGGTAACGAGCCCCCGAGGTGGCCGCGTGCTCGCCCCCGAGCAGCTCGGGATTTGGGGCCAAGGGGAGGTTTTGTGGGGTAAAACGGGGGCCGGGCTCCACGCGGGGCCTTCAAAATGTTCAAAATGGTAAAATTTGAAATCGGGGAGGAATTTTAATGCCCCCCCGTGCCCAACGGGGGGCTCCGAGCTCTGAAAACGGGGGGCAGGAAGGCAAATCCCCCGCCGGGAGCGTGGCTGCGGGCGCCGGGGCCGCGATTTCCTGCGCGAAGGAAGGGCTCGACCCCCGGAGCTGTGAAGTTTGGCGCCGGGGAGCCGCAGAATGGAAGGAAACGGCCCCAAATCGCTGCCAGGAGGTGGGGGGGGGCGGGGAGCCGGGTGGTGGTGGTGGTGGTGCTGGAAGCGCTGGGTGCGTGCGGTGGCGTCCCGAAGTGCTGGGAGCGAGCTGCTCCTGCAGGACGGGTTGGGGCAGCGCGGGGCTCGCCCTCCTGCTCCTCAGCTCCTGCGAGGGAAAAAAAAAAAGGGCAGGAAAAAAAAAAAAAAAGCTGCCACCACCAAGCCCTGAGGACGCGGGGCCTCCTGGGGCCAGTCCCAGCCCTCTGCTTCCCCATCCTGAACCCACCTGGCCGGGCTCTGCCCCCCCCGGGGCCGCTCATTTTCCTTGGCACAATGAGAAAAACTTGGGGGATTTGGCACGGCGACCTGGTGGTGTTTTTTTTTTCTCTCCTAACCCCAAAATTTCGGCCTTTCCCCTCCCAGGCTGAGGTCCGGAGGAGCTCGGAGGTAGGTGGTGGCTGCAGGGACCGAGGTGGCGCTGCCTGGCTCACGGAAAATTGTTGGTTTTAGGAAAAGTTCCGCCAGCGCCCCGAGCTCCTGCTGGGCAGAATGAAAACCCGAGCGCGGAGCTGGGCAGGATGCGGGGGTGTAAACAAGCCCCCATTGTGCCTGCCCCCGGTGTTTACACCGGGACAAAGCGCCCCGGGGTCCGCCCTGGGGCCTGGCTTCCTCCACCCCGGGCTTTGTCCCTCCTGTTCCTCGTCCTACAGACCCCAAGGGCTTTTTGTGGGGCCGAGAACCTCAGGACCACGGCCCTGGACACGAGGGGGGGCGTCAGACATCGAGCTGGGGGGCGGCAGCCTGACAGGACCCCCCGGGGAAGGGGATTTGTTCCCTTTTTGTTCCCTTTTCACTGTTTTCCTGCACCCAACGGGCTTCTCCCTGCTGCTGGGTGTCCCAGAAGGGGCACGGCCGTGTCAGATTTGGCTCCAGCGGCCTCACCGTGCCTATCTGAGGCTCCTCGGGGTGCTGGAGCAGCTGAGCAAACACTCGGGCCCTTCTTGCTTGGCCCCAAGGCCCGAGAAGGCTCCCAGCTTGTGATTGCGGGCAGCTTTTGCTCAACTTCTTAAATTTCGGAGCGTTACATCGAGGTGGGCTGAGCAAAGGGAAGCTGCCGTGGTGGCAGCACGATTTGGGCGCCCCGCACCAGCCCAGTGCTACACCAAGAGGTGCTGAAGGCTGCAGGACCTGGATCTGTACAACAAAAAGCCCCCAAAATCCCCAAATCCATGCACCACAGCGGAAAACACTGCGGGAAGTGCTCTCAGGACCCCAAAAAGCTCCCAGTTTGCTTTGGCTGCTGGGCCGTCGTGTAATAAAAGCAGGAGGGACGGAGCAGGGGTGCTTCTTTCCCACCTCCCCGCCTCCGTCCTCCTCCGGGCCTCATTTTTCTCACCCCCCCAGGTCCCGTAGGCGGCCCCACCATGTTCAGCAAGAAGAAGAAGCGCCTGGAGATCTCGGCTCCCTCCAACTTCGAGCACCGCGTCCACACGGGCTACGACCAGCAGGAGCAGAAGTTCACGGGGCTGCCGCGCCAATGGCAGGGCATCATCGAGGAGTCGGCCAAGCGGCCCAAGCCGCTGGTGGACCCCGTCTGCATCACCGCCATCCAGCACGGCTCGCAGAAGGTAGGCGGCTTTCAGGGCCGGGGAGCCCAGGCTGGGTTTTGTGTCCCCCCCTCTCCCGGGGTGCCACGCAGCAGGTAAGGTGGCAGCCAGGGCCCCGTAACCCGCCGGGCCCTTTGGATGTCTCCACGACCTCTCCCCGTCCTCACCCTCGTGAAAAAAAAAAAAAAAAAAAAATCCTACAAGGAAACCCAAAAACTCCTAGAAGGAAGCCCAAAAAGGTGCCTGCCCCTTCCCCTCCCCGTGCCTGTTCCCCCCCCCGCCGCCGTCACGTCGTTTTTTAAAGTCTGGCTCGTCTGCCCGCCCCAGCTCCTCTCTTCCTCCCCTGTCACCCTCATTTGGTCCCCGGCATCTCCCTTCTGCCCTGCTGGCCCCCGCCACGGGCCCGCTTTGGCTGGATGCTCCCACAGCACGAAAAAAAAGGGGTAGGGGCTGTGCTCCCCGGGGCTGGACCCCGTTATTTGGGTCCGATGACGCCTGGAAACCTGGAAGGGCTCGGGACAGCGTGGGGCGGGCCCTGAGGCTGTGGGGAAGCCAGGGCTGCTCTCCCCTTCCTCTGCAGGGCTCGGCCAGCTCCCATTAACAGCGCTCTGCTAATTGGGAGGTGATTTAATGGACCGGGAGCATCCAGGCCAGCCGGCAGAAACCCCGTCCCTTCCCCTTCCCTCCCCTCGTCCCGTCTGTGTGAGCCACCCCCTCCCTGTCCCCGTCACCACCAGGCATTTCATTTTTATTTGTTTTATTTTCTTCCCCTTTTTTTTCTTTTTTTCTTTTCTTTTTGTTGTGTTTTGTGTTCCTGCCCGCCATCCCGTCCCGCCTCCTGCGCCAAAAAAAACACAAACAAAAAAACAAAAAAAAAAAAAAACACAAAAAAAGACCATCGTGCGGGGCACCAAAGCCGCCAAGGACGGCTCCCTCAGCTGGCTGCTGGACGAGTTTGAGAACATGTCCGTGTCCCGTTCCAATTCTCTGCGCAGGGACAGCCCCCCCTTCCCGCCCCGCCGCGACCACCTCTACCAGGAGAACGGCCTCTCCGAGGGCCCCCCCGCTGCCCGCCCGCACGACGCCCGGGGCAAGGACAAGAAGCTCCACGGCGCCCGCGGCGAGCTAGAGCAGGGCCAGGAGAGACCCCGGGACGGGGAGGAGCAGCGCGCCCACCACCCGCAGCAGCCCCGCGGCCAGGAGCCCGGCCCCAAGGGCGCCGGAGGCCGCCCGCCCCCCCCCGAGTACCCCAGGCCCCCCGACCGGGACTGCGGCGAGCCCGTGCTGCGGCGGGAGCGCCCCGAGCCCTGCGAGCGCCGCCCCAAATCCACCTACGCCGCCGACAGCAGCCCGCAGTCCCCCCGCGACAAGCGCCCGCTCTCGGGGCCCAATATGCGGACTCCCAACATCCCGGTGAGCGAGGGGGTGATGAAGACGGCTCAGCAGACGGGACGCCCCTTTAATACCTACCCGCGGGCCGACACCGACCCCGGCAGGGGCGCGGGTTCACAGGTAAAGGCCCCCCCGCTCCCCCTCTCCGCGCAGAGCTTGGCAGAGATCTCTCCTCCCCCGGCTGGGGTTGTGGTTTTTTGTGGTTTTTTGTTTTTTTTCCTCTTTCTCCTCGCTCTGCCTGCCCTCCTCCTCCTCCAAAAGCAGCCTCTCTCCTCTGCTTCCTAAACGAGCGCCGCTCCCATGGGGACTGGCCTGTGCCGAAGACCACCGGCCCTGCGCCGGCCGCCTCTGCTCTGTGCTTTTCCTCCCCGGGGCCGTGCCAGCGTCGCCCCTCGGCTCCCTCGTGCCAGCCCCAGCCTTTTTTTGGGGCCGGGGGGGCTCGGAAGCAGCCCCCAGCGCCGCTGCGGTCGCCTCCTCCCCGCTCTTCTCGCTCTCCTTGCTCCTTCCGAGCCTGTCCAACGCCGCCTTTTCCGCCGGCAGCGTCCTCACCACACCGTCAGCACCTGGTGCTCGGTGCCCGGCAGCCAAATCCTGCACCATCCCCCCCCCGGACCCTCTTTTGGCATTAACCCAGACCCTCTCCTCCCGTTTCCCCCCTCCACAGGCAGAGCACCGGCCGGGACGCCCGCAGGAGGTGGCATCGAACGGGCCGGTGAGCGGCACCAGTGGCTCCTCCCGCGCCCCCCCGCCCGGCCCGCCGCGCTCCAAAGGCGGCCCCGAGCCCCCCGCCGGCCTCACCCCGCACGCCTCCGACCCCCACCTCGCCCGCCAGCCCCCCGCCGCCGCCGCCACGGCCCCCCCCCAGCAGCAGCAGCCCCGCTCGCCGCAGCGGGAGCCCCAACGCGTCTCCCACGAGCAGTTCCGGGCGGCCCTGCAGATGGTGGTGGACCCCGGGGACCCCCGCAGCTACCTGGACAACTTCATCAAGATCGGCGAGGGCTCCACCGGCATCGTCTGCATCGCCACCATCAAGAGCACGGGCAAGCTGGTGGCCGTCAAGAAGATGGACCTGCGCAAGCAGCAGCGGCGCGAGCTGCTCTTTAACGAGGTACAGGCGGCGCAGCGGGGACCCCGCGGCTTTTGTTGTGTTTTTTTTTGGGTCGAACGCGGCCGTTTTTGGCGCTGGGAGTTGGGCGCGCCCCTCCCTGAGCCTCCCCCTGCCTCTGCTCCCTCGGCAGGTGGTGATCATGCGGGATTACCAGCACGAGAATGTGGTGGAGATGTACAACAGCTACCTGGTGGGCGACGAGCTCTGGGTGGTGATGGAGTTCCTGGAGGGCGGCGCGCTCACCGACATCGTCACGCACACCAGGTGGGTCCCAGACCCCCCCCGGACGCTCCCCCAAGCCCCGGGGGTGTCTCCTTGGCCCCTCACCCCCCTTTTTCCTCCCCCCCGCAGGATGAACGAGGAGCAGATCGCGGCCGTCTGCCTGGCCGTGCTCAAGGCCCTGTCCGTCCTGCACGCGCAGGGCGTCATCCACCGCGACATCAAGAGCGACTCCATCCTGCTGACGCACGACGGCCGGGTAGGCGCCACTTCCCTTCCTCCTTCTCCTCCTCCAAAAAAAAAAAAAGCACCAAAAACGGGCAGCGGAGGTGTTTTTGGGGCTTTTTGAGGCGGGGATGCGAGCTGGGAGCCTGTGAGGGGCAATTTTGGGGTGGGAGCGGGAGCTGTGACACACCTGAAATCCCCCCTGGGATGGGGTCGATCCCAGAAGGCAGTGAAAGCGTGTGTCCCCCCCGGCTGAAACGGGGCCGGGGCCGTTCTCACCACTGCCCTCCCTGGCCTCCAGGTGAAACTCTCCGATTTTGGGTTTTGCGCCCAAGTGAACAAGGAGGTGCCGCGGCGCAAGTCGCTGGTGGGGACCCCGTACTGGATGGCACCGGAGCTCATCTCCCGCTTGCCCTACGGCCCCGAGGTGAGTCAGGGGGTGGCTCTGGGGCTTGGGGGGGGGCTGTTACCCCCAAAAGAACCCCCCTCACGCTCCCCTCCTCCTGCCCGCAGGTGGATATCTGGTCCCTGGGCGTGATGGTCATCGAGATGGTGGACGGGGAGCCACCGTACTTCAACGAGCCGCCCCTGAAGGCCATGAAGATGATCCGGGACAATCTGCCCCCCAAGCTCAAAAACATGCACAAGGTAAAGCCAAGAGAGGGGCGGCCGGGCCGGGGACACCCCCAGGCTGCTTCCCCTCCCCCCGATGACCCCCCCGGCTTTATCCCCGCAGGTTTCCCCCTCTCTCAAAGGCTTCCTGGACCGCATGCTGGTGCGGGACCCGGTGCAGCGGGCCACGGCCAACGAACTCTTGAAGCACCCCTTCCTGGGCAAGGCGGGCCCCCCCTCCTGCATCGTGCCCCTCATGCGCCAGAACCGCATGCGGTGAGGGGCTGCCGGCCGCCCCGGCCCCCTCCCGGCTCTCGCCTCGAACTGGATTTGTGACTGTGCCGCTACTGGGGGAGACTGGGGGGCAGCTGGGGGGGGCCCGGCCCTCCCGCGCCGTACTACTGAGTCGGGGGGGGCGTGTGGGGAGGGGCAAGGCCGTGGTGCTGGCCTCGTCCCCCTTTTCCCCACAGGTTTGTGGGGCCGGGGGCTTATCCCAACCTCACCAAGCCCCTGTGTCGTTCCCACCCCGGGGGGGGGCCTTTTGGGGCATCTCAACACCCGCCCCCCCCCCTTTTCTTTTTTTCCTTTTAAACCCTCTTTCTGTCCCCATCAGGGGGGTCAGGCCACCTGCACCCCCCCTGGGGGAGGGACGTGTCCCTGCAGCCCCAACACTACAGCCCCGCGGCCACACTACTGATTTGGGCCCCCCCCTCCACCCCAACACTCTTTTTTTTGTTTTGTTTTTGTTCTTTTTTTTTTTTTTTAACTAAAGCTATTTATATTGTCGTTTTGTAATGCCGCAGGATGGGGGAGCCCCAGGGCCGCCGCGGGGCCCCCTGGAGATTACACGTGTCCTTTTGGAGAGCGCCGTGTCCCCCCCTCTGTGCTTTTTTGGGGGAGGGGGGAGGGCTGCGGACAGGGGACACGGTCACGGTGTGTGGGGGGGCCCTGCAGCCACCGGCTCCCTGCTTGGGGATGAGGAGGTAATATTGGGGGGGGGGGGGTGCCCATGGGGACCCTAAAAGCTGCCGCCGCGCCCCCCACCCCACGTCCCCTCCCCAATAAAGCACCTGCCAGGCTGGAGCTGCACATCCTCAGGGCTTTATTGGCTGTGCCGAGAGCTGGAAGAGGGCGGGGGGCTTGGGGGGGTCCGGGCAGCTGGGGCAGCCCACCTCCATCAGCGGTGACCCGCGTTGACTTGCCTTGACTCGTGTTGGCTTATGTTGACTCACGTTGGCCAGCATTGACTTGCGTTGACCCGCGTTGACTTGTGTTGACTCACGTTGGCCAGCGTTGACTCGTGGTGACGTGCAGTGGCCACTGGTGACTCGTGTAGCCTCATGCTGATGTTTGGTGGCCAACGCTGCCTTGTGTGGACTCCGGTTGACGTGTGGTGGCTCGCATTGACTCTTGTTGGTGCGCGTTGACTCACGTTGACTCTTGTTGACGCGCCGCGGCCGGCGTTGCCCCGCATTGCTGCCCCGCGCCGCCCCCCTCAGTTGCACTTGCAGTAGTACCCGCGGATGGCGTTGTTCCAGGTCCCAAAGAGCCCCCGCCGCACCTCCTGCAGCCGCGGCACCGCTCCCGACCCAAACGTCTTCGTCTTCCCGTGCTTGCCGGGCAGCGCCCACACGGTCAGCTGGCAGCGGGGCCCCACCACCAGCGAGGAGACGCTGCCCGACCACTCCCAGGGCACGTAGGGCACGTCGGCGCCGCACTCCACCACCAGCGACTTGCCCCCGCAGCACTTGTCGTAGTAGGGGCTGTCGTCGGTGAAGAGCTCAGCGCACACCCGGGTGCCGTTCACCCCCCGCAGGTCGGCCGCCGCCGGGCACTGGGCCCCGGCCCCCGCCAGCACCGCCGCCAGCACCGCCACCAGCACTGGCACCGCCATCGCTGCTCGGCCCCGGCCCCGCCGCCGCCCCCATTTATCGCCCCAAGGTGCCCCCCCCGCCCTCCCCACACCCCCGCCCCCTCCCTGGGACCGGCCCCACCTGCCCCAGGCCGCAGCAGCCCTGGGAAGGGCCCCAGCTGTGCCCCCCCGTCCCCAAAAGTCCCCAGGTGTCCCCCCCCACCCCCCTTTCCGACAGGTTTTGTGTCCCCCCCCCCTCACTGGGTCCAGCTGGGCCCTTCCCAGCCATGGGGACCCGGGGGGGGGACACACACAAGGCCGGGCCCTTGGGGCTGCTGACGCACGGGGGGGGTTGCACAAGGCCAGGTCAGGCCCCAGGTGTCCCCACACCCCAAAATGTTCCCGAAATGTCCCCGAATCCACCCCAGCTGGGTGAGGGGGGGGCATTTTTTAGCACCTCGTACCCGCCCCCCCCCCCCCACAGAAGAGCGGCTCCCGCTTCGCACACAAAAGGTTTTAATGGCCCCGGGCGGGGGGGGCACAGGTTTTTAATGTAAAAACTTGTGTTAAACACTGCGGCGGGCCGGGGGGCCCGGGGGGGAGGAGGGCGGCTGGTGGGGGGTTGGGAGGGGACAAATAGGGTTTGGGTGGGGCAAATTGAAGGGGCTTTTTTTTTGGGGGGGGGTAAATAGGGCTGGGGGGGTATTTGCGGGGGGGCCCGACCCCCGCGGGTTTATCCAGACCAGCCAGATAGAAAGGGGGGGGGGCTGCGGGTCTCGTGTCATCTGTGCAGACATGTCAGTGGCGTGTGCGGGGCCCCCCGCCGCCGCCGCCCGGCCAAAGGCACCGCGGGGGTGGGGGGTGGGGACGGGACACGGATGGGATTTGGGGAGGGGGTGTAAAGGTGGGGGGGCAGGGCGCACTCGCGTGGGCGCCGGGTTGCATACGGGTGCCCCCAACCCCGGGGGGGGGGCGGTGAGGAACGGGGGGGGGCCCAAGGCCCCCAAGGGGGGGAGCGCGTGGGAGGCCCACGGATGCAGGTGGGGGCCCTCTGCCCACCTCCCCCCCCTCCCCAGAGCAGCACCCAAGGGTGCTGGGGGGCTGCAGGGAGGCACCCAAGGGGGGGGTGCGGGCACCGCCGGCTGTGTTCGGGCTCCCGGGGTGGGGGCAGGCTGGGGGGCCGTGTGCTGGCACCCAAGGGTGCTCGGCAGCACCTGGGGCTGCGTCCAAGCACCCAGGGGGCACCCAAGGGTGCTCAGGAGCACCCCAGGCGCCACATTCAAGCACCCGGTTGGGCACCCAAGGGTGCCTGGGAGCCCTCGGGGTTGCATTCGAGCACCCTAGGGTGCTGCCCTCCCCAGCCCCCCCCCCTTTTAGACGGTGCTCTCCAGCATCCAGTGGGTGCTGCCGAAGGACGGGCGCAGGGTGGGGAGGGCGTCGGGCGCGTCGAGGCGGGGCAGGGAGCCGTGCCGCCGAGTCCGGGCGCGCCGCGGGTAGCTGTGGCTGGGAAAAAGCCCCCGGGCACCCCCGGGAGCACCCAAGGGTGCCAGTACCGGAGGTGCCGGGGGGGCCGACGGCGGGGGCAGCGGCGGGGGTGGCGGTTCCGGCTCGGGGGCTCTGTGGGTGCCGTTGGTCTGGGAACAGACGCTGGCGACGTTGGCGGCGGGCAGGCGGCGGGCGGCCTTGTAGCGGGCGGTGAGGATGAGGATGAAGACGAGGACGGAGGCAGCGATGGCGGCGCCGATGACGATGATGACGGTGCCTCCCAGGAAATGGGGCCGGGGGGCGGCGCAGCCAGGGCTCCCCCCGGCCGTGGCAAAGCGGACGCAGCCCAGGGCGCGGGTGGCGGGCGGCGCGGCCAAGCCTTCGGCGTAGAGCGCCGAGACGCAGAGGTCGTACTCGCGCCCCGCCGCCAGGTCCCGCAGCACGAAGCTCCGGCTGGAGGGCGGCAGCAGCCTGCGGGGTGTGTGGGGGGGATTGGGTGGGTTTGGGGAGTGTGGGGGGGTCCCCATCGCACCCCTGCGCGCCCCTGCGGTCTGGTGCAGCGCCCTGTGGATGTGCGCGGTGCTGGGCGATGCCCTGCAACACCACAGGGTCCTGTGCACCCCTGAGCAACGCCCTGCAACATCTCTCAGTCCCACACAACCCCGTGCGATGCCCCGCGGTCCTGTGCAAAGCCCCCCAGCCTTGTGTGACACCACGGAACGCCCCACGGCCTCGTGCGCCCCCGTGCAACACCCCACGGCCCCGTGCGACGCTGCCTGCTGCCAAATGAAACGCTGCCAAACACCCTCAGACCCCACGCCCCGCAGCCCCCCCCCCCAGGCCCAGCAGCCCCGCGTAACGCCCGGCGGCCCCCACCTGTAGACGAGGGAGTCGTCGAGGGAGCTGTTGTACTGGATCTGGAACATGCGGAGCCCCGGCACGTGGCGCTGCGGCAGCCAGCGGATGCGCGCCGAGGAGGCCGTCAGCTCGGCCGCCACGATGCGCCGCTCGCCCGCCGGCCGCGACTCGTTGCCCCCGGCGCGGGCCATGTCCGAGGGCTCGGGGCCGGGCTGCGCCTCGCCCTCGCCCTCCCCGTCCCGCCGGGGCACGGGCAGCGGCAGCACGGCCACCTGCACGCGGGCGGCCGCCTCGCCGGCGGCGTTGGAAGCCACGCAGGTGAAGGCGCCGTGGTCCCGCAGCGTGGCCACCCGCAGCTGCAGCGAGCCGTCGGCCCCCAGCGCCCGCCGCGAGCCGTTCTGCACCAGCCGCCCGTCGGGGCCCAGCCAGTGCAGCGCCGGCGGCGGGTCCCCGGCGGCGGCGCAGCCCAGGCGCAGCGGCTGCCCCTCCAGCACGGCGGCCGGGCTGGCGGCCGCCCCGGCGATGGCGGGGGCTCGGCACGCCAGCTCTTCCTCCGGCACGGCCCAGAGCAGGCGGCCGGCGAGCGGCGGCGGCGAGGCGCAGCTCTCCAGCCCGTCCGGCCGCGCCAGGCGCCGCAGCCACAGCAGCTCGCAGTTGCAGTGCAGCGGGTTGCCGCCCGCCGCCAAGCTGGGCCCCGGCGGGCCCGGCACCGGCGGCAGCGCCCGCAGCCGGTTGGCCGTCAGGTCCAGGCGGGCCAAGCGCGGCAAGCCGGCCAGGGCGCCGGCGGGGACGCGCTCCAGCAGGTTGTGGTCGAGCGTCAGCGTGGCCAGGCTGGCCATGCCGGCCACCGCCTCCCAGGGCAGCGCCGGCAGGTTGTTGTGCGACAGGTCCAGGTCCTCCACGGTGGCGGCGAAGGCGGCGAAGGCGGCGGGCTCGATGGCGGCCAGCTGGTTGTTGGCCAGGATGAGGTGCCGCAGGCTGGCCAGGCCCCGCAGCTGCGCCCCGCTCAGCGCCGGCAGCCGGTTGCCGTCCAGGTGCAGGGCACGCAGGGCGCGCAGGTCGGCGAAGGCGCCGGGGGCCAGGCGCCGCAGCCCGTTGCGGGACAGGGTGAGGTGCACCAGGCTGCTCATGTTGGCGAAGTCGGCGCGCCCCACGGCCCCGATGAAGTTGTCGGCCAGCCGCAGCTCCACCGCCCCGCGGTCCAGGCTGGGGGGCACCGCCAGCAGCCCCGTGCGGGCGCACAGCAGCGTGGGGCTGGGGGCGGCCGCCGGGCACAGGCAGCGGGGGGGGCAGCGCTGGGCCCCCGCCACCGCCCCCAGCACCACCAGCGGCACCAGCAGCTTCGCCATCCTCCGCCGGCGGCGCCGGGGGGACGGGGACGGGGGGCGGGCGGCGGAGCCTGCGGGGCGGAGGGGGGGGCGGGAGGGTCAGGACGGGGCCGGGGGGGCAGGATCGGGCCGCAGGGCGAGCCCCTGATCCCGCGTTTGATTCCCTGATCCTGTGCGATCCCCTGATGCCATGTGCGAGCCCCCAATCCCATGTGCAACCCCGTGATCCCGTGTGATCCCCTGTGTGATCCCCCGATCCCGTGTGATCCCCTGATCCCACACGTGCAACCCCGTGATCCCGTGTGTTCCTATGTTATCCCCCGATCCTGTGTGTGATCCCCCGATCCCATGTGCTGCCCACGATCCTGTGAGATCCCGTGTGTGATCCCCTGATCCCACACAATCAACCCCATGATCCTGTGTGTTCCTATGTTATCCCCCGATCCCCTCTGTGATCCCCTGATCCCATGTGCAGCCCCGTGATCCTGTGTGATCCCATGTACGATCCCCTGATCCCATGTGCAGCCCCACAATCCTGTGAGATCCCCCGTGTGATCCCCCAATCCTGTGTGATCCCCCGATCCCACGTGCAGCCCCAGAATCCTGAGATCCCGTGTGTGATCCCCTGACCCCGTGTGTGATCCCCCTGATCCTGTGTGATCCCCTGATCCCACGTGCAACCCCACGATCCTGTGGGATCCTGTGCGTGATCCCCTGATCCCGTGTGATCCCCTGACCCCGTACGTGACCCCGTGCACAACGCCGGGATCCCGTGTGCAGTCCTGGGTTGTGATCCTGTGTGTGACCCCATCTATGACCCCGGGATCCTGTGTGCGACCCCCCGATCCCGTGTGTGACCCCACGCGTGACCCCATTGCCCCCTGTGTGACCCCATTGCCCCCCGTGCACCCCCCCCCAGCCCCGTTACCTCCTCTCACAGCTCCATCTCGGTCCCGTCTGGGGCTCGTGGCGGGGCCTGTAGGGACAGGGGATGGGCCAGTACGGACCAGTACGCACCAGTACGCACCAGTCCAGCCCAACACAGCTCTGTACACCCCAGTATATCCCAGTAAGGCCTGGAATAGCGCCCCGTATGGCCCAGCACAGCCCAGTACAAACCAGTGCAGTTCAGCAACGCCCGGTACATTCCAGTGTGGCCCAGTAGAGCCCAGCCCAGTATGGCCCAGTAAGAGTCACCAGAAGCACAACCCAATATAAGCCAGTATAGGCCAGTATGACCCAGCACAAACCAGTATAGTGCAGAATGGCCCAGTACAGCCCAGTACAAACCAGAAGGGGCCAGGACGGACCAGCACACGCAAATATAAACTGCCCCAGTATAAGCCCAGTAAAGCCCAGTACAACCCAATACGTTCCAGTGTGGGCCAGTACAGCCCAGCATGACCCAGTACGGGCCAGCACAGTCTGGTATGGCCCAGTACAACCCAGTAAGGCTCGGCACAGCCTCAGCCCAGGACAAGCCAGTACAGCCCAGTAAGGTCCAGCACAACCCAGTATAGACCTGTAAAACCCAGTAAAGCTCAATGCATCCCAGTCCAACCTGGTACCACCCAGTAAGGTCCAGAACAGCCCAGTACATCCCAGTACCACCCAGTAAGGCCCAACAGAGCCCAGCACGGCCCAGTAAGGCTCAGTATAACCCCACAGGGCCCAGCACAGCCCAACACAGTCCAGTACCACCCAGTAAGGCCCAGTGCAGCCCAGTAAGGCCCAGAATAGCTCAGCGAGGCCCAGTACAGCCCAGCAGAGCCCTGTAAGACTCAGTACAGCCCAGTAGGGCCCAGCACAGCCCAGTAGGGCCCAGTATAGCCCAGCACAGCCCAGTAAAGCTCAGCACAGCCCAGCAACACCCAGGACAGCCCAGTTAGGCCCAGTAAGGTCCTGTATAGCCCGGTAAGGCTCAGTACAGCCCAGTAAGGCCCAGCAGTGCCCAGTACAGCCCGGTATATCCCAGCAGAGCCTAGCAAAGCCTACCACAGCCCAGCAAGGCCCAGTATAGCCCAGTAAAGCCCAGCATAGCCCAGTACATCCCAGCACAGCCCAGTACATCCCAGTAAGGCCCAGCACAGCCCAGTACATCCCAGCAAAGCCCAGCACAGCCCAGTACATCCCAGCAAGGCCCAGTAAGGCCCAGCACAGCCCAGTACAGCCCAGTACATCCCAGCAAGGCCCAGCACAGCCCAGCAAGGCCCAGCACAGCCCAATATGGCCCAGTACATCCCAGCAAGGCCCAGCGAGGCCCAGCACATCCCAGTAAGGCCCACTGAGGCCCGGCACATCCCAGTACATCCCAGCACACCCCAGTCCCACCCAGCCCGGCCCAGTCCCGCCCATCCCCCCCCCGCCACCCCTCTTCCCCCCGCCGCCCCCTCCCGGTGCCCCCCCCAGTACCTGCAGGGGGCTCAGCCCACGGCCGCTCCCATCGCGGCTCCCGGGGAGGGAGGGGGGACCGGGAACCGCTCAGGCCTCGCCCCACCGGGGGCCCATGGGCGGCACCGGGGGTTCCGGTACCGGGAGGAGGGATCCGGTACCGGGGGGCGGGGGGATCCGGTACCGGGGGGAATCCGGTACTGGGGGGTGCTGGTGTCGAGGAGGGGGCCGGTACCGGAGGGGGTGCCGGTAGCGGTTTGGGGGGGCGATGCCGGTGCTGGGGGGCGATGCCGGTACTGGGGGGCGATGCCGGTACCGGGGGTCTCGGCGGTGCCCGGAGCCGCAGCCGGGGCGGGGCCGTTCCCGTGCAGCGGAGCCGGGGGCTGGGAGGGGGCCGGAGGGAACCGGGAGGGGGAGGAGGAGGGGGGGCGCGGGGACACCGGCACCGGGGCGACGGCTCCGCTCCGGCCCCAGGCTCCGCCCCTTGCGGAGCTCCGCCCCCTCCTGGCCACGCCCACCCCGCGAGGCCACGCCCGCCCCCGCGAGGCCACGCCCCCGCCCGGCCCCGCCGCGCCCGCCTCCCGCCCGGCCCCGCCCCGCCCTCTCAAGCCACGCCCACCCCGCGCGCTCTGACCACGCCCTCTCACAGACTCCGCCCCCCTCGCACCACTCACGGCTAACCCGACCGGGGGGCGTGGCCTCTCCCCGCGAAACCCCGCCCCCTTCCTTATTGGCAGCCCCGCCGCCCAATCGGGAAGCCGGGGGCGGGGCGGCGAGAAGGCGGCCGCTTCCCATTGGGTGATGCCGGAAAAGGAGGGGGGGCGCGTGCGCGGAGGGGTGTGTGGGGGGGACGACGTGGTGACGCAGCGTGCGTGCTGACGTTGACGCGGCGGCGACGGCGGCGGCGGTGAGTGCGGGCCCGGTGAGGGCGGGCCCGGGCCTAGGCCCCGCGCCCCGGCCCCGCGCCCCTCCCCCGGCCCCGGGCCCCTCCCCGCGGCCCCCGGGGCGACCCCCGCGGCTCTCGACCGCCCCCCGCCGATTGTGGGGGGGGTCCCGGTCCCCGCTCCCCGCTCCCCGTTCCCACCGGGGGGCGTTCCCGTGCTCACCGACGGGGGGGGCCCGGGCCCAACGGGGGGGTCCCGGCTCTCGATTCCTGGGCCCGGGGGTCCCCGTGGTCACCGGGGGGGGTCCCCGGACCCCGTTCACACCGGGATCGGGGTCCCCGTTCCCCACGGGGGGGGGAGGGGTCCCGCTCCCCATTTGGGGGTCCCCATCCCCATTCCCGGTGCCCCCCTCTCCCACCCCCTCATCCGTCCCCCCGGTAACCGCCGCTCTTTCCTCTCTCCGCAGGCACCTCCGGGGCTCTCGCGGCTTCACGGCGACGCCGCCGGGACCCGGCCGCAGCCGTTCGGCACCCCCACAACCCCCACCCCCACCCCAACCCCCCCACCCGATGCCCTCCCCGGCCCCGGGGGCTTCCGAGCTTTTCCCGGGGCCGTCCCGCGGCGCCATGTGAAGGAGGGGGGGCCCGGCCGGTTCCGCCTCGCCCCCCTCCCCCCCATCCCGGTGGCTCCAGCCATGATGTTCCGGGACCAGGTGGGGATCGTGGCCGGCTGGTTCAAGGCTTGGAACGAGTGCGAGCAGACCGTGGCGCTGCTCTCGCTCCTCAAGCGCGTCACCCGCACCCAGGCGCGCTTCCTGCAGCTCTGCCTCGAGCACTCGCTGGCCGACTGCGCCGACATCCACCTCCTCGAGGCCGAGGCCAACAGTGCCGGTGAGCGGCCCCGTCATGTGCGCCGGAATTAATTTGCACCCTAATTTGCACCGGAATTAGTTTGCGCCGTGATTTTTGCCCCTTTCCTGGATGCTTTCTGCCCCCAACAGTCCCCCGCTCCCCTCCGACCAGCCCCAGTTCCCCCCTGCTGCTTTTTGGGGAGCTTTTCACCCCAGTTTTAACCCCGTTTCCCAATCGTTTCTCCCCACTTTGGGTCCCTGCACCCCTCAAACCGGCCCCCGGTTACCCCCATGGGGCTCGGGCACGGCTTCGGGGCTGTGCTTCATGTCCAAGGCCCTCCAAGGGGGCTCCCCGTGGTTTTTAGGATTTCTTTTAAGGTTTCTTTCCCTTTTAGGGTCCCTTTTGGGGTCCCTTTTGGGGTCCCTTAGGATTTAGGATTTTATCTCCGTTCCCCAACCCCTCCTCCTCGCTGTGCTCCCCATCCCCCCTCCAACCACCCCCAGCCCACCTTCTCCCCCCAATTCTACCCCCATTTCCCCCCTCCCGCCTCCCCCAGCCCCTTCTGCCGCACCCCACCGCCCCTCCCACCCCTTTCTCCCCCTCCCCTCGCCGCCTCCCCCCAGCTTTTCACCCTTTTCTCCCCTCTCCCCCCGCCAGCCGCCATCAGCCAGTGGCCCCAGGAGCCGGCGGAGGCGGCGGTGGCCCTGCTGCTGGCCCACCTCCCCCTCCTGCAGCCGGGCAACGCCGCCGCCAAGGCCGAGTACATGAAGAGGCTGCAGAAGGTGCTGGCCTACGCCATCGAGAGCAACCGCTGCGTGGAGGAGAGCCGCCAGCTCCTCTCCTACGCCCTCATCCACCCCGCCACCACCCTGGACGACCGCAGCGCCCTGGCCCTGTGGCTGGGCCACCTGGAGGAGCGTTTGGCCGGCGCCCCCCCCGCGCCCCCCCTGCGCCCCGATGCCGCCGCCGCCGCTGCGCCTCCCGCCCCCTCCGCCCCCCCCCGCCGCCGCCCCCCCGCGGCCCCCGGCGCGCCCCCACGACTGGCCCGAGCACGGGCCCCCGAAATCGGGCCCCCGTGGCCTGAGGCAGCCCCCGGGAGAACGGGCACCCCCGTTCCACCCCCCCGCCGCTGGCAGTGGTGGGAATGGGCTGGGGGCGCGGGTGAGTGGAGGGAGGGGGGGCAGGGGGAAAAGGGGGGGCTGAGGGGGTGGGGGTGTGTTGGAGGGGGATGGGGGGCTCAGAGGGGCTGCGGGGGTCAGAGGGGTATGGGGGAGGTCGGAGGGGGTGTGGGGGGCAGAGGGGCTGGGGGGTGTCAGAAGGGGTATGGGGGGTCAGAGGGGGTGGGGGGATGAGAGGGATTGTGGGGGGGTCAAGGGGGTGTGGGGGGGTCAGAGGGGTTGTCTGAGGGGCTGGGGGGCAGGAAAAAAGGGGGGATGTGGGGGGCTGTTGGGGGTCTGAGGGGCTGGGGGCGTCAGAGGGGGTGTGGGGGGCAGAAGGGATGTGGGGGGCAGAGGGGATGTCTGAGGGTTGGGGGGTTACTTGTGTGTCTTGGGGAGTGGTGATGAATTGGGGGGTGATAGGGAGTGGGGGGGGGCACTGGGGGGCCAAAATGGGGACGCGCGGGGACAAGGAGGGGGCGCAGGAGGTTGGGGGGAACAAGAGGTTGTGGGTGGGGACACAGCAGGTTGGGGGGGGACCAGGAGGTGTGGGGGGGGCTGGAAAATGGGGCTGGCCCCCACTTTTCCCCCCCCCCTCCCTGCAGCGCTGCCCTGCCAGCTGCACCCCAGCCCTCTGAAGCGCTCCCTGTCGCTGGTGCCCGGCAGCCCCCAGGGAGGGGGCGGCGAGTGGCCGGGGGGGGGGGGCGAGGAGCCGGGGGGCCCCCCCCCTCCTCCTCGCCCCCCCTTCGGCGAGCACGCCCCCCTGTCGCCGCAGAGCAGCGTGGCCTCGTCGGGCAGCGAGCAGACCGAGGAGCCCCCCGGCGGCCGCAACACCTTCCAGGAGGACGGCAGCGGCATGAAAGGTTTTTTTGGGGGGGGAGGAGGGGTCCTGGAGGGGCCTGGGAGGTGTTGTGGGGGGGCCAGCGAGGCGTCACCTTACTGGCTGCCCCCCCCCCTCTCCTAGATGTCCCCTCGTGGCTGAAGAGCCTGCGGCTGCACAAGTACGCGGCGCTCTTCTCGCAGATGACCTACGAGGAGATGATGACGCTGACCGAGCATCACCTCGAGTCGCAGGTGAGCGGCGCCCCCCCCCTCAAAAAAAATAATAAAAGAAACCCAGCAAAGACAGGCTGGGGACAGCCCTTACCTGTCCCTTTTTTGTGTCCCCCCCCTCCCCAAGAACGTCACCAAGGGCGCGCGGCACAAGATCGCCCTCAGCATCCAGAAGCTGCGGGAGCGCCAGAGCGTCCTCAAGGCGCTTGAGAAGGTGCGGGGGGGCCCCTGCCCCCCTCCCTGCTGCCCCCAGGGTTGGGGGGAGGGCAGCCCTGACCCCCCCGATCCTTTTGTGCCCCCCCCCCCCACTCCGCAGGACATCCTGGAGGGGGGCAACCTGTGGACGGCGCTGCAGGAGCTGCAGCAGATCATGGTGACGCCCATCAAGGCTTTCCGGCCCCCCGGCCCCCCCGCCAGCACCGGCGCCCCCGATGCTGCTGCCGCCCCCCCAGGGGCCGCCGACGCCTTTGCCCCCCACCCGGCCGCCGACCCCGAGGCCCCCGCGGCCCCGGTTCCCGACGGGGACATCCCGGGGCAATTCACCCGGGTGATGGGCAAAGGTAAGGCTGTGGGGGGGGCCATGTGGGTGGGGTTTTTTTTTGGGGGGGGCCCCCACGGTGCCCTGACCCCCCCCAAAGTGTGCACCCAGCTGCTGGTGTCGCGGCCGGACGAGGAGAACATCACCAGTTACCTCCAGCTCCTCGAGAAGTGCCTGAGCCACGAGGTAATAAGGGGAAGGGGGGGGGGCTAAGAATTGATTCGGTTTCTTTTTTTATTTTTTTTTGGGGGGGGTGGGGGCCCCAAAAAACGCTGTTCCCCCCCTCCCCAGGCGTTCACGGAGACGCAGAAGAAGAGGCTCCTCTCCTGGAAGCAGCAGGTCCTGAAGCTGCTCCGCGCCTTCCCCAAGAAGGTGCCGCTCGAGGGCCCTGGCTACCGCCCCCCCAAAGGGTAGGTGGGCGCGGGGGGGGGCACGCGGGGACCCCCCAGGTTGGGGTGGGGGCAGCCTTTGACCCCCCCGGCCTCATTTATCCCCTCCCCCGTACCCCAATTTGTCCCCCTTGGTGCTGCGTTTGCCCTCCTCGGGAACCCTCAGGGCTGGATTTGCCCCTAGGTGCCCCCCCCCCCGAAGCCTGGGACCCCCCCTGGTCCTGGGCCCCCCCAAAGCCTGGGACCTCCACCCAAAGCCTGGGACCCTCCCCTTGAACCTGCCCCCTCTCCCATGCCCCCCACCCTCCCAGGGATCCCCCTTGCCTTCCCCCCCCCATTTTTTTTTTTTTTGGGGTGGGGGGGAGCCCTCCGTCCATTTCCCTGCCCCCTCCTCCCCCTTCCCCCTCCCCATTTCCACCCTGGGCCACCCCCAGAACGCTTTGTGTACGGGGGGATTTTGGGGTGCTGTCCTCACCCCCCTTTTTATTTTTTATTTGCCCCCCCAGCTGGGCCTTCGGCTCCAACTCGCTCCCCATAGCTGGCTCTGTGGGGGGGGGGGCGGGGGCGGCGGGGGCAGCGCCCCTTCGCGTTGCCCCCGCGCGCTGCCCCCCACCCGCCTGGGGCTGCTGGGCCCTGCGGGGGGGCCCGGCCCCGCGACCCCCCTCGGCGGCCCCCTCCCCTCAGCGCCCAGGGCCGCCAGGTGGGTGGGGGAGGGGGGCAGATTTTTTTTTGGGGGGAGGGGGTGGTGGAGGGCGTTTGGGGGGGTTAGAGGGTGGGGGTGATGGGGGGTCTGATATTGGGGTAATTTTTTGGGGGCGATGGTGGGGGGCTCCAATGTTGCAGTGATTTGGGGGGATCTGGGGAGGGTTTTAATGGGGGGAGGGTGGGGGGGGTCCTGGTGGGAGGGGGGGGCACTGAGGGATGGCGGGGGTGTCCTGGGGAAATTTGGGGTTTATTTTTTTTTTTGGGGGGGCCACTCAGGGAGCGGGGGGGGGCACTGAGGGACAAGGTGGGGGGTGCTCAGGGCGCTGGGCTCTTCGGCTCTTTTTGGGGGGGCTTTTTGGGGCCGGGAGGGGGTCCTCCTCCCCCCCCGGAGCCCCCCGCCAATAAAGTATTTCTCCCCCCCCCAGAGCCTGTGGTTCAGCAGCGGGGGGGCCGCAGGGCGCAGCGCGGTGCAGCGCACCCACTCGCTGCCCGTCCACCCCTCGCCCCAGGCCCTGCTCGCCTTCCCCCAGGGTAAGTCCGGGGGGGGGCAAAAAAAAAAAGCCCTGAGCCCCTCCTAACCCTAAAAGCCTTTTTTAAAATTTTTTCTGCCCCCCCCCCCACGCAGAGTGTCCCCTCCCCGGCACCGACCTGGAGATCAACCCCACGCTGGAGTCGCTGTGCCTGAGCATGACGGAGCACGCGCTGGGGGGTGAGCCCGGGAGGGGCACGGGTTTAATACTTTTTTAGGTGGGGGGGGCTTCTAGGGAGGGGGGGGAAGAGTCTCCTTCCCCTCCTGACCCCCCCCCCCCCGTTTGCCCCCCGCAGACGGCACAGACAAGACCTCGACCATCTGACGCTGCCCCCCTCCGCGGGGGCTCCGCGCCCCTCTTTGCCCCCCGCTGTGACCGTGCCCCCCAACCCCCCTGGCCCCCCCACCTTTCCCCGTGCATCTTTATGAGTGTGGGGGGGAAATCAGGGGCACCCCCCCCCCCAAAAAAATAAAGCAACCGAGGGGCTCCCGGGGGGGGGGGGCGACCACTTTTCCGGGGGGGGGCTGTGTGTGAACACTACAGGGGCTGCGTGCAGGGGGGGGGGCTCTCCCGGCCGGGTTTCCTTTAATTTTTTTTTTTAATAATTCCCCGTTTTTTTTGGTTTCTTGTTTTTTTTTTTCCTTCCTTCCTTTATTATTATTATTATTCTAATATTAATATTATTTGCCCCCGGCAAACCAAACCATGAAGTTGGGGGGGGGGACGACACATTGAAGGGGGGGGGCTCCACATCACCACGCTCCCCCCGTGCCCATTTTGGGGAGGGGAAAACCCCCCCCCGTGTCGGTTTTTTTTTTGGGGGGGGGGGGGTACAGCCCCTCGGTGCCCGTTTTTTGGGGGGATTGGCGCGGGGGTGACCCCCCCCCAGGCTTTAGGTACACGGCGATGCCCCGGGAAGGGGGGGGGGCCCCCCCGGTCGGTACAGCCCCCCCCTGCCCCATACCCCCCCCCTTTGTACCCGTAGCGCCGCGGCCCCGGAGATAGAAGCGTTATTTTAGATACATTTTATTATGAATAACTTTTGTTATGACTATGGCTGGTAACCATGACTACGTTATTAAAGAGAAAAAAAAAAAAAACAACAAAAAAAACCCAAACTGGTCTTTTTTTGGGCTTTTTTCCCCCCCAAAATAAAAAAACACCCCCAAAAGTGGCGTTTTTCCCCCCAAAAACTCAGTCGCTGGAGGAGTCGGACGCCTCGCTCGCGCTCTCCTCCTCCTCCTCCTCCGAGGCCTCGCTGGGGCTGAGGCGGGGGCTGCGGGGGGGCGCCCCCCCCTCGCTGCCCCCCCCCTCCGACTCTTCCTCCTCCTCCTCCTCTTCTTCTTCCTCTTCCTCCTCCTCCTCTTCCTCGTCGTCGTCGCTGCCGAAGATCTCCTCCTGGTCGCGGGCGGCGCGGGCGGCGGCGCTGCCCCCCCGCCGCGCTGCCCCCCCGCCCCCTCCGGAGCCTTCCTCCTCCTCCTCTTCCTCCTCCTCTTCCTCCTCTTCGGCCTCGTCCTCGCTCCGCGCCGACCCCCCCTGCTCGCTGCTGCTGCCGCCGCCGCCACCGCCCCCCCCGCCGGAGCCTTCGGCCTCCTCCTCCTCCTCCTCGCCGCTCCCGGCTCCTTCGCTCTCGCTGCCCTTCTCCCGCTCCTCGTCTGGAAAAGGAAGTGTGGGGGAACAAATCGGAGGGGGGGTGTAGCGGGAGGCCCCCCCCCGAAAAAAAAAGCCCCCCCCCACACTTACCGGAGCCTGGCGCCTCCTTCTCAGCCTCCATCTCCTCCTCCTCCTCCTCCTCGGGCTCGTGGTTCTCCAGCTGTGCCCTCCGCGCCTCCTGCCGGGGCAGGGGGGGCTCAGTTCCCCCTGGGGGGGGGCCCCAAAAGGCCGGGGAGAGCCCCAAAAAGCCGAGGGGGGGCCCCAAAAAGCTGTTTTGCACGGGGGGGGGGGCTCACCTGTGCCTCCAGCTCCTTCTCGTTCATGTCGCGGTGTTTCACCACCAGCACCGCGTTGGTGCCCGACTGCACCCCCGCCCGCGCCCGCCTCTTGCTCAGCCGTACCCTGAGAGGAGCCCGGGGGTGTCAGGACCCCTCTCTTGTTGTTTTTTTTTTTTTTGGGGGGGGGGTCCCGGCCCCTTCTGGCCCCCCCCGGACCCCCACCTGGTCTCCAGCTCGTTGTAGTAGACGCCATCGCCCTCGCGGAAGATGAAGAAGTAATTCTCCTCGTAGCCCTTGCTGGCTTTGTTCTTCACGTTCCAGTTGTACTCCCGAGCGATCTTGTAGTCGTACCTGGGGGGGGGGGGCAATAAAAATAAAGCGGGGGGGTGTCAAACCCACCTCCCCGCCACCAAACCGCCCCCAAATTTGGTTTCTGCCTCCCCAGAAACCCACAGCTCACCCTTGGCTTCTCTGTCACAGCCTTGGGGGGGCTCTATAGGGCCCCCCCCCCCCCGTGTTGTAAGACCCCCCAGCCCTGTGCCGCCCCCCCCCGTACACATCCTCAGGGGCGTAGTCCATCTCCTCCTCCTGGTCCCGCTTGCGCTTGCGCAGCGTCTCCTCCACCGGCAGGAAATAGGCCACGAACTGGTTCCCCTCCTCGTCCATCATCCCCCTGCGGGCAGCAAGGGGTTAACAGGGCTGGGGGGGGTTGGGGGGGGCTCTGTGCGTGCCCCCCCCCTTTGATCTGTGCCCCCCCCCCTTGCTGTGACCCCCCCCCAAACCTGATCATGGCCTGGGACATCATCTCCAGCGCTGCGGGGCCGCTCGTGTCCTTGGGCGCCGGGTCCGAGTCGAAGATGACTTGGGCGCAGGGGTTGATCCACATCTATTTTATTTTTTTTTAGGGGGCCGGCGTGATAACGCTGCCCCCACCCCTCAATTTTCTCCCCCTCCCCTCCATAAATCCCTACCTTGAAGTCGGGGAACACGGGCATCACCTCCACCGGAGTGACGCGGGGCTTGCTGTAGTGCTGCGTGATCTGAGGAGTGGGAGGGGGGGGGCTCAGCCCCGAAAAATACCACCCGGGGGGGGGCCCCCACCGTGCCCCCCCCCCCATGCCCCCCAGCCCCCAATTCCCCACCGCTTTCTGGGCGTCCTCGAAGGTTTTCTCGATGGCGGCGATTTGGCTGTCGCGGTCCTTGTAGATCTCCTCCTCCGTGAACTGCTGCTTCACCGAGACGCCGATCGTTTTTTGTTGGGGGGGGGGCACTGCGGCGTGGGGGGGTCACAGGGAGGGGCAGGGGGTGCGCCCCCCCCTCCTTCTGATCCCCCCCAGACTCACTTGACCTCGGGCTTCTCGTTGGAGACGCCGTAGCGGTTGAACTCGGTGGAGATGTACTCGGTCTTGCGCATCCATGGCACCACCTTGGCATGCTGCTGTGACCTGGGGGGGTGGGACAGGGGGTGACGTAGCCCCCCCCCAGCCCAAAATATTTGGGTGCCCCCCCCCCACGGTCCCCATTACCTCTTGGAGCTGGTGGGCGCTTGGATCTCCTCCTCCAGCAGCTTCTCATCCGCTGGGTCCAGGAGCACTGAACGGAGACAAATCGCGGGGGGGGGGTGTCATTGTGTGCGCGCGCGTGTGTGTGTGTCCCCAAGAAAGAAAAAACAAAAGCAAAAACACCCTTTTTTTGGGGTGGAAGCCGGGCTCACCGCTGGGGTCGATGCGGTAGGTGTCGGGGTTGATGAGGTCGATGGTGACGCCCAGGTCGGGCTCGGTCAGCAGGTCGTGCTTGTGCTGCTTCTCCAGCGACGTGGCCTTGTACTGCACAAACCTGGGGGGGGGGGACACACACAATGACCCCCCCCTCTTATTCCAGTGCCCCCCACCCCGGAGCTGTTCGTCCCCCCCCGAGCCGTCCGTACCGGTTCTGGTCGAAGGGGTAGGTGATGAACTTGGGGTCGAAGGGGATGTCGGGGAGGCTGTTGCAGTATTTCACCCGGCACACCACGCCCGACCTGCACGCACCATGGTCGGGGGGGGGGCCGCGACCCTGCGGACCCCCTGCAGGACACTGAGACCCCCACACCCTGGGGATCCCCCCGGACCCTGAGACCCCCCTCAGACCCCATGACCCCCCCCCCGGACCCTGAGAACACCCCCACAACCGCAGCTCCCCCCCCAACCAGGACCCTCCCAAGGACCCCATGACCTCCCCAGGACCCTTCAGGCCCCCCAGGCCACTTTTGGGCCCCCAGACCCTATGGGACCCCCTCCCCCTCCGTGCCCCCCCAGACCCTGTGCCCCTCCCCCCAGACCCCGGCCCCCAGGCCCCGCCCCCTCCCCTGTAGCCCCGCCCCCTCCCCCCACGTGGTCCCGGAGCCCCTCCCCACCTCTCCGGCAGCGTCCGGTGGGAGCTGGGCCTGTGGGGGGGGGGGGGGAGGGGGAGTGACGTCACGGCGGGGTCCCCCGTGACGTCACGGCGCTGACGTCACGGCCGTGACGTCACGGGGGGGCGCCGTACCTGTGGCCCGGCTCCTCCCGCTGCGCCTGCGTCTGGATGGTGGGCGCCATGGCGGGGCTCGGCCCTGCGCAGGCAGCGCCGCGGGCAGCCGCGCCGGGAAGGCCCCCCCGCCGTGACGTCACTTCCCGGCAGGAAGCGGAAGGCGAGGCGGGAGCATGGCGGCTCCCCCGCAGCAGCCGCCGCCGCCGGGGCCCGGGCCGGGGCCTCCCAGTGCGCCTGCGCCGCCGCTCGCGCCGGGGGCGGGGCCGGCGCAGGGGGCGGGGCCCGGGCCGCCGTTAACGGCGCAGGTGGCGGCTGCGCAGGCGCAGGACTTCGACCCCGTGCAGCGCTTCCGGCTGCTCATCCCCCAGCTGAAGGAGAGCCTGCAGGTGGGCGGGGCCTGCCGCCGGGAGGGGCGTGGTCTGCCGCCGAAAGGGGGCGGGGCCCGGAGCCGAAACGGGCGGGGCCTGGCTGTGGGGAGGGAGGGACTTGCAGGCTCGAGAGGGCGTGGCCTGGCGGCTGGAGGGGGCGTGGCCTCGCTGAGGCGGAGAGCGTGGCCTGGCGCCGAGGGGAGGGGGCGTGGCCTGGCGGCCGAAAAGGGGCGTGACCTTCCGCCGAAATGGGCGTGGCCAGCGCTTAGCGGGGCTCCTGGAGGGGGGGGCGGTGCCGGCTGGGGGTGGTGGGGGGGTCCTGGGGTTCCCCCCCCCCCGGGAGCCCTTTTTGCCCCCCCCCAGCCCCTTTTTGCCCCCCCCAGACGCTGATGAAGGTGGCGGCGCAGAACCTGGTGCAGAACTCCAACATCGACAACGGGCAGTGAGTGTGGGGGCTTACACCCCCTAAAATTCCCCCACCACCACCCCGAACCCCCCCAAAACCCCCCCCAGAGCCCCTCGGTGCCCTCCTGTGCTGTCCCAGCGCCTCCCAGTTCCCACCGCAGCCCTACCAGTGCCCCCCAGGTGATGACGGGGGGGGGCACCGGGGGGGTGGGGGCACCGGGGGCGACAATGACCGCGTCCCCCCCCCCCGCTGCAGGAAGAGCGCGGACGGGGCCCTGCAGCGCTTCGACAAGAGCCTGGAGGAGTTCTACGCCCTGTGCGACCAGCTCGAGCTCTGCCTCGTGAGTGTCCCTCCCCTTCCGCCACCCCCTGACCTCGTGGACACCCCCAACTTGGAGAAACCCCCCTACCTCACGGGGACACCCCCCTTCCACCCCCAACCTCGGGGACCCCCCCTCTTTACATTCCCCCCACCTCAATGCCCCCCTCCTCCCCCCACCCCTTCTCCAACCCCCACCCTCCTCCACCCCCTCCCTCCACTTCACCCCCACCCAACCCATTGTCCCTGGGGGTGACCCCCCCAGGTTCCCACCCCCCATTTAACTCCTCTCCCCCCCCCAGCGCCTGGCCCACGAGTGCCTCTCGCAGAGCTTCGACAGCGCCAAGCACGCCCCGGCCCTGGTGCCGGCGGCACCCAAGGGTGAGGGGGGGGCGGCGGGGGGGGGCGAGAGCCTCCCCTACACCCAGTACCTGCCCCTCATCAAGGCGCAGATCGCCGGCGCCAAGGACATCCACAACGCCCTGCTGGAGGGGGCCAACAAGATCACCGGCAAGCTGCCCCCCCCGGGGGGGCCCTAGAGAGGGTGGGGGGTGGAAAAAAGGGGATGGGGGGCAGCGGGATGCGGGGGGGAAGGGGTCAGGGAGCTCCTCCCCCCCCCCAGTGTGCAGGAATAAAGGTGGATGCGGGAGGTGTGGTGGTTGATGTATGATGTATTTTTTTAGGGGGGGAAATGTGGGGGCGTCACTGGTGGGTGTGGGGTTGCAGACAGGGCAGGGGGTATGGCTAGGTGGGGGTCACTTGGGTTTGGGGGGCAGGCAAATTGGGGGGGGGCAGGCAAAAGGGAGGGGGTCACCGGTATGTGGTGGGGGGGCCACCCACACCCAGACGATTGTGTGGGGGTCGCAGCCAGGTCAGGGAGGCATGGCTAGGTGGGGGGGTCGCTTGGGTTTGGGGGGGGTCAGCCAATTGGGGGGGGGGCACCCAGACGTCGAGGGGGGTCACCGGTATGTGGGGGGGGTCACCCAGATGGTGGGGATCCTCATACACGTGGGGGGGGTTCCCCTGCCCATTCGGGGGCCACCCAAGGGTGGGGGGGGCTCCCCCCGGCCCCTCCCCCGCTGTTCCCGGCACCGTGACTCAGCCCCGGCCCCGCCCTCTGGCCCCGCCCCTCCGAGGTGGGCGGGGCTTCCCCGATGACGTCACACCCTCCCCCGTGCCGGGGCCGCGCCCTGCGCGTGACCCGGCGCCGGCCCCGCCCGGTGAGCTCATGGCCACGCCCCCCCGGCGGCTTCCGGCCACGCCCCCCTCTCCGCTGACGTCACGGGAGCCCATAAAAGGAGCTCGGCGGCGAGCGGCCGGTACCGGAGATTCCCCCCCCGCGCCCCCCATCTCCATCCCGGGCTGCCATGGCCGCCGCCGCCACCGGGCCTGCACCGGAGCCGCTGCGCCAGGTACGGGACCCCCCCGGGACTCCCCCCCCTTCCCACCCGGGACCCCCCCCTCCCGGTGCCACCGGGACCCCCCGGGACCCCTCTCCCGGTACTCCCGGCCCCCGGGACCTCGAATTCCCCTTCCCGGCCCCCCTCGGTCCGGCCGGGGTCCCCGGGACCTCCAAACCCCTCCGGGACTCCCCTCTCGGTAGGGTTGGGCCCTCCCCGGAGACTTCTGGGCCCCCCCGAACCCCCTCCCGGTCCCTCCGCCCCCTGGGAGACCTCTGGGTCCCCCCGGGACCCCGTCCCGATACAACCGGCCCCCCGGGACCTCCAAACCCCCCGGGACCTCCCCGGCGACCTCGGGCCTCCCCCCCCCCCCGAACCCCCTCCCCAACAGTGTCCTCTTCTCCGTCCCCAGGTTCTCTTCGGTGCGCAGCCCCCCCGCCCGCCATCTCCGGAGCCCCCCCGGCCTCCCCGTTCCCCTTGGGGCGCCCCCCCGGACCTGGGCCGCCTCCTGCGTTCCCTCAGCGCCCCGAGCGGCCGCCCGGTGCCACCCCCGCCCGGTTTCCCGCCCCGGCACCACGGAGCCCCCCCGGGCTTGAACCCGGACCCGGCTGGGGGGGCCAGCCTGGAGCTGCTGCTGGCGGCCTTGACCTTGACCTCGGACCTGGAGCCCGCGGGCGGGGCTCTGCCCCTGTTACCGGCACCGCCGGCCCCGTTGGCGTCACCGCTGACCCCCGGGGGACCCTCGCCACCGCTCTCGCTTCACCACCTGCCTTCCTCCTCCTCCTCCTCATCCTCCTCCTCGCCACCGACACCGCTGCTCGCCCCCCCGGAGGCTTCCCCGTCGCCCCCCGCTTCGCCGCCGTCGCCGCTCTACAAGACGGAGCTGTGCCGCCCCTTCTCCACCACCGGCCGCTGCCGTTACGGCTCCCGCTGCCAATTTGCCCACGGCCCCGGGGAGCTGCGGGGGCTCCGGCGGCACCCCAAGTACCGCACGCAGCCCTGCAGCACCTTCCTGCGCTGCGGCTCCTGCCCCTACGGCCCCCGCTGCCACTTCCTCCACAGCCCCCCGGCCCCGTTGCTGCTGCCCGATGGGGGGGGGACGGCTGCTGGGCCCCCCCCCGGCAGCCCGCGCCGCCTCCCAGTGTTCGACCGCATCTCGGTGGCGGAGTGAAACCCTTTGAAAAGGGGGAGGCGCCCCCACCCCCTGCTCTTTTATGGGGGGGGTGCCCCCACCCCATGATTTTTTAAGGGGGGTGCCCCCACCCCATTGTTTTTTTATGGGGGGGATGCACCCACCCCATGTTTTTTTATGGGGGGGGGTGGCACTGCTGTGGAGCCCCCCCCCCGCACCCTTTGTGCCTCTCAGGTGAAGGGGGGCCCCCTTTTCAGCCCCCCCCGTGCACTTTTTGGATGTAGCAGCCCTCCCATAAGGGGGGGGCGCGCCCTGAGCTCGTCTCAGCGGTGCTAATTGGGGGGGGTCGCCAGCGGGTCCTGGCTGCCCCCCCCCCCTCAATTTATGGCTTTATTTATTTACGGTCGGTGCCTTGGGGCTGCCCCCAGCCCTGTTGGGGGGTGGGGGAGGGTTTTTGGGGTATTTATGGGGTTTGTATTTTTTTTGAGGGGGGGTGGGGGGAGTTTTTTAGGGTATTTATGGGGTTTTTAGGGTTTTTTGTGTGTGGGGGGTGGTAAATAAACACTTGGGCTGTGACCGAAGGCTCTCGTTTCCTCTCTCGCCGTCACGGGACGCCCTTCCGGGGCCGTTTCCTCGGAAAAATTAAAATAAATAAATAAATAAAAAAAATTAAATAACCAAAAAAAAAGGAAGAGCCGCGAGTGACGCAGCGCTGACGTCACGGTCCCCCTGTTCCGGGCCGCGGAGCGGGTCACGTGACGGGGGGCCGAACTCTCGCGAGAGGAGGCAGTGTCAGCGGAACGCGAACCGGAAGCGGAGCCGCAGACCGGAAGCGGGGCCTCACCGGGAGGGAAACGGAGGCGGCCGCGGCTGCTCCCGGGCCTGAGGAGGAGGAGGCCGCGGGTGCCGCCCCCACCCCCCCCCCCGAAGCGCCGCAATGTCGGACAGCGACGACAGCAACTTCTCGGAGGAGGAGAGCGAGCGCAGCAGCGAGGCCGAGGAGGCCGAGGCGAGGCCGAAGGCTCCGGGCCGGGGGGGGTTGGGGGAGCTCGGAGGGGGCCTTAGGGTGGGTTGTGGGGGTTTTAGGCGCCGTGGCGAGCATTTGGGGGGCGCTGGGGGGGGTGTTGGGGAGATTGTGGGGGCGTTACGGGGAGTTTGTGGGGTTTTAGGGAATTAGGGGGGAATTTGGGGGTTCTTGAGTGGGATTTGGGGGGTGTCGGGGATGTGGACAGTGTTGTGGGGGTGCTGGGGACGTTTTGGGGCAGCTTTAGGTAGGTTCTGGGTGGAGTTTAGGGGTGTGCAGCTGGCTCTCACCCTCTTTTTCACCCCCTCCCGACCCCAAATTGTTGCACAGGCCGAGGAGGAGCGCGCCAGTGCGGCTGGCAGCGAGAAGGAGGAGGCAGAGGAGGAGGAGGAGGAAGAGGAGTATGACGAGGAGGAGGAGGAGGAAGATGACGACCGGCCGGCCAAAAAACCCCGCCACGGGGGCTTCATCCTGGACGAGGCCGGTGAGCTGCAGGGGGGCTGGGTGCGGTGGGGGCCGCTGCTGGCCTCCCCCCAGCCCCGCTCAGCTCCCCGCTCCCCCCCGCAGACGTCGACGATGAGTACGAGGACGAGGACCAGTGGGAGGATGGGGCCGAGGACATCCTGGAGAAAGGTGAGGGGCTCCCCCCGGGGCTTTGGGGGCTCCCCCCTGTGGCTTCGGGGCCCCCCCCTCAGGCTTTGGGGCTGCTTCTGTCCCGCTCCCTGCTCTTGAGACTGGAGGAAGAGGATGGAAACGAGGTCCCGTGGTGGCATGGCTCTTTTGGGGCTAAACCCTGTGGTTTTGGGCTGCGCTGCGTGGCCGCTCTGGCTCTTCCCCTGCCTCCAGGCGCGTTTTTCTCCCCAAATCCACCACTCGAGGGCAGGAGGGGCCCCAGCTCCCTCCCCTCCTCCTCCCTCCCTCCATCCGTCCGTCCGTCCCCCCCATTTGTCCGCTCAGCACATCTCATCCGCACCCGCCTGGTTTTATTTCTTTGTCGTATTTTTTATTATTATTATTTTTCCCCCTTTTTCTTTGTGGTTTCCTTTCCCTTCTGTGCCGCCGTCTTAATTTTATTCCTTCCCCTTTGTTCCCCCCCTCACCCCGCGGGGGGTTTTGCCGCTATTATTTGCTCCATACTGTCTGCCCTCCACCGCCACCTCCTTGTTCCCGAGCAGAAGAGATCGAAGGTAAGCTCGAGTCAGCCCAAGCCCCCCCCCACGGCCTCTGGCGTCACCCCCCCGGGGCCAACCAAGCCCCCGTGGGCCGGGCCCGACCCTCCTCTTCCTCGCAGCTTCCAACATCGACAACGTGGTGCTGGACGAGGACCGCTCAGGCGCTCGGCGCTTGCAGAACCTCTGGAGGTGACGCTGGCCCCATCACCCCCCCTCACAGCCCCCTTTTTACCCCCCCCAAGGGCTGCAGGAGCGTGCTGATGACTTTTTCCCCCCACAGGGATCAACGGGAGGAGGAGCTGGGCGAGTATTACATGAAGAAATACGCCAAGTCCTCGGTGGGAGAGACGTGAGTGGCGTGGCGCCGTGCCCCGTGCTGGCAGGAAGGTCTCCTGCTTTTATAATTTATATTTTCTCTCTTTTTCCCCTTTTTGTTTTTCTTTTTCTCTCAGCGTTTATGGCGGCTCCGACGAGCTCTCAGATGACATCACGCAGCAGCAGCTGCTGCCGGGAGTCAAGTGAGTGTTGGGCGAGGGGCTGGGAGAGAAAACACGCCGTGTTTATGGGGAAAAAACGGGGCGGATTGGGTCGGGGGGGGGGATTTAACCCTATAGGGCCGGGACGAGTCGCCCTATAACGGTTGCTCTTTGCCCCTGTGCAGGGATCCCAATCTCTGGACTGTGAAGTGCAAGGTAGGCGCTGGGCGGGGGGCTTTGGGGTGGGGGGCAGCGTTTCAGGGTGGGGTTTCCTGACCCTAAAGCAACCCCTTTTCCCTCTTCTTTTCCCCCTTTTCCCCCCAGATCGGTGAGGAGCGCGCCACGGCCATCGCTCTGATGCGGAAATTCATCGCCTACCAGTTCACCGACACGGTGAGGCGGCGCGGGGAGCCGCGGGGGGGAGCCGCGGGGGTCCTTGCAGCCCCCTCCCCCTTTTTCTTGACCTTCCCCTCGCCCCGCAGCCCCTGCAGATCAAGTCGGTGGTGGCCCCCGAGCACGTCAAGGGCTACATCTACGTGGAGGCCTACAAGCAGACGCACGTCAAGCAGGCGATCGAGGGCGTGGGCAACCTGCGCATGGGCTACTGGAACCAGCAGATGGTGCCCATCAAGGAGATGACCGACGTGCTGAAGGTGGTGAAGGAGGTCACCAACCTCAAGCCCAAATCCTGGGTGCGCCTCAAGCGGGGGATCTACAAGGACGACATCGCTCAGGTGAGGCTGGGGGGGGACGGACGCGAGGTGGGGGGGACGTGGCGGGGGGGGAAATTAGCGCCGCCCTGGCTCAGCGCCGCCTCCCCTGCCCCGCGGGCAGGTGGATTACGTGGAGCCCAGCCAGAACCAGATCTCCCTCAAGATGATTCCCCGCATCGATTTCGACCGCATCAAAGCCCGCATGAGCCTGGTATGTTTGGGGTTGGTGGGCGGGCTGCCGCCGTGCTGGGGGGCCGCTGGCTCAGCCCGCTTCCCCCCCCCCCCCTTGCAGAAGGATTGGTTTGCCAAGCGCAAGAAGTTCAAGCGCCCCCCCCAGCGGCTTTTTGATGCTGAGAAGATCCGGTAGGTGCCTCTCAAGGGCAGGGGAGGCCAAAAAAAAGCCCCCCCATCCCCCCCTCCCCAGCAAGCTGCCTTCCGTGAGGGGCTTTTTTATTTTATTTTATTTTTTTGCCCCTGTCTTGGCTCAGCTCCCTGGGAGGCGACGTGGCCTCGGACGGAGACTTCCTCATCTTCGAAGGCAACCGCTACAGCCGCAAGGGCTTCCTCTTCAAGAGCTTCGCCATGTCGGCTGTGGTGAGCGCGGGCCTGGCTTTAAATCCAGACCCAAACCCGGCACTTTTCACCCCAGATTGCTTCCCTTCCCGTGGCACGATGCAGAGGCGGGGGGCCGGGTGGGAAAAGGGATGAGGAGGGAGGGGACGGCGCTGCTGTGATGCTGTCGGTGTGGCATCGGCGCTGCCCGGGTGAGCAGGGGCGGTTTGGGAGAGAAGTGGGGGTGTTTTGGGAGGGAAGGAGGCGTTTTGGCCATCGGCTTTGTCCGTGGCAGATCACGGAAGGCGTGAAGCCCACCCTGTCAGAGCTGGAGAAGTTCGAGGACCAGCCCGAGGGCATCGACTTGGAGGTGGTGACGGAGAGCACAGGTACGCAAGGGGGGTTTTCAGCGTGGGCCCCCCCCTCCTTGCCGTACCCTCTGCAGCATCTTGGCCCCTCAACTTCCCAGGGAAGGAGCGCGAGCACAACTTCCAGCCCGGCGACAACGTGGAGGTGTGCGAGGGTGAGCTGATCAACCTGCAGGGCAAAATCCTCAGCGTCGACGGCAACAAGATCACCATCATGCCCAAACACGAGGACCTGAAGGTAGCAGAGAGCCCGGGCTGCAGCTCTGGGGGCCTCGGAGGGGGCGCCGTGACCACGCCAGGCCCCCTCCCCTGCGCCTCTCTCCTTCCCCCCCCCCCCTTTTAGGACATGCTGGAGTTCCCAGCTCAGGAGCTGCGCAAGTATTTCAAGATGGGCGACCACGTGAAGGTGATCGCCGGGCGCTTCGAGGGCGACACGGGCCTCATCGTTCGGGTGGAGGAGAACTTCGTCATCCTCTTCTCTGACCTCACCATGCACGAGGTGAGCGCGGGGCTCAAAAAACCCAGCCTGGGGAGGAAGGGAAGGGGCCGCCGTGGCCGCCTCTCACCCCTCTTCCCCCCCCTTGCCCTGCCACCAGCTCAAGGTTCTGCCACGGGACCTGCAGCTCTGCTCGGAGACGGCCTCGGGCGTGGACGTCGGGGGGCAGCACGAGTGGGGCGAGCTGGTGCAGCTGGACCCCCAGACCGTGGGGGTCATCGTCCGCCTGGAGCGCGAGACCTTCCAGGTGAGCCCTGGCCGCCGCGACGCTGGAAGGAGCCGCGTTTTTTTCTCTGTTTTCCTGTGTTTTTGGGTGCCCCGCTGGGGAAGGGGATGAGAGAGGGACTCGTGCACGCAGTCCTGTGCCGGAGATGACTCCCCAGCTTCGGCCCCGGGGGCGTGGAGGGGGCTGTTTTGGGCGGGCCCCCTCCCTCCCAGCTCCTTGCCTCCCCCCTGCCGTGGGCTGCAGGTGCTGAACATGTACGGGAAGGTGGTGACTGTGCGGCACCAGGCCGTCACCAGGAAGAAGGACAACCGCTTCGCCGTCGCCCTCGACTCGGAGCAGAACAACATCCACGTCAAGGACATCGTCAAAGTCATCGATGGGCCCCACTCGGTATGAGCTGCGGCGTGGGGGGCGCCATCAGCTCGCCCGTCTTGGGCCTGCTGGGTTTGCTGGGTTTACTGGGGGCCTTTCTGGCTGCTTCTGGCACCGAGGGGCCTTCCTGGTGCTGGGCGAGGGTCCTGACCCCCCTCTGGACCTCAACCCTTCCCCCCTTTGACTGTCCCAGGGCCGCGAGGGGGAGATCCGGCACCTCTTCCGTGGCTTTGCCTTCCTGCACTGCAAGAAGCTGGTGGAGAACGGCGGCATGTTCGTCTGCAAGACCCGACACCTCGTCCTGGCTGGCGGTTCCAAGGTGGGAGCGCGCCGGGGGCGCCCTCCAGCTGCCTTGGGGGGGCTGCAGCCCTCCCCCCAACCTCCCAGCACCCTTTTTTTCGCCCTTTTTGCAGCCGCGGGATGTCACCAACTTCACCGTGGCCGGCTTTACTCCCATGAGCCCCCGTATCACCAGCCCAATGCACCCCAGTGGGGCCGGTGAGTGCTGGGGGGCTGTCCCCGAGGGCAGGAGAACGTCCCCGAGGACGCTCAGCCCGTCCTGAGCCCCCCCCCTCGCCCCCCACCTCGCTCCCTGCAGGCCAACGTGGCGGCTTCGGCGGCGGCGGCATGAGCCGGGGGCGCGGGCGGCGGGATAACGACCTCATCGGGCAGACGGTGCGCATCTCCCAGGGACCTTACAAAGGTGGGGGCCTCCTTGGGGGCTGGGGAGTTTCTGGGTCCCATCCCACCCCCCTCTCTCCATCTGGGGCTGTGGGGTCGCCCGCGCCCCCTTGCCCAGCCGCTCCCGCACCCCGCAGGCTACATCGGGGTGGTGAAGGACGCCACCGAGTCGACGGCCCGCGTGGAGCTGCACTCCACCTGCCAGACCATCTCGGTGGACCGCCAGCGCCTCACCACGGTGTGAGTGCCCCTTTTGGGGACTGGGGGGGAGGCGCCAGGGGCTGTCGGGGGCTCCGTGTCCCCCCCCCTCTTCTGACGCTGTGTCCCCCTCCCCCCCCAGCGGCTCGCGGCGCCCCGGTGGGATGACATCGACCTACGGGCGCACCCCCATGTACGGTTCCCAGACCCCCATGTATGGCTCGGGCTCCCGCACCCCCATGTACGGCTCCCAGACGCCCCTGCATGACGGTGAGTGGCTGGGGGGGGCCCCGGGATTGATGGGGGGGTCCCTGGGGTCGATGGGGGACATGGGACAGGGGTGAGGTGGATCCCAGGGGGGTGGAAGGGACCCTGGCCCCATCTTTTGGAGGGAAGGAGCGGGGAAAAACGGGCACTGGGGACAAGGAGGGCTGAGGGGGAGGGGGATGTGGGGCTGAGGGGACACCCACGCAACTGTCGTGGCCCCCCGTGGGGCGTTGCAGGCAGCCGCACCCCACACTACGGCTCGCAGACCCCACTGCACGATGGCAGCCGCACGCCCGCCCAGAGCGGCGCCTGGGACCCCAACAACCCCAACACGCCTTCCAGGTGGGTGCCAGCGGGTCGCTGGGGACCGGGACAGCCCCACTGCAGGGGCCTTGGGCCACCAGAGGGGTGGCCACCACGGGATTCCAGTCCCTAAAGTGTCCCGGGCGCCGTGATGCCGCCTTTCTTCCGTCCCTAGGGCTGACGAGGACTTTGAGTATGGCTTCGACGACGAGCCCACGCCCTCACCGCAAGGCTATGGTGGCACCCCCAACCCGCAGACCCCTGGCTACCCCGACCCCTCATCCCCGCAGGTCACCCAGCCCTACAACCCCCAGACACCTGGCACGCCGGCTATGTGAGTGTCCCCTCCGCCCCGCACCTGTCCGGGGCTTTGGGGTGCCCCAAAACCTGGCTCTGGGAGGGGGAATCTCAGCCTCGCGACCCCGAGTTGGGGCTGGGGGGAGGAACCTCATCCCTGCAAGACTCCAAACCGTGATCCTGGCAGGGAAACGTGCTCCTGGCGGACCCCAACCCCACGCTTGGAGTTGACAGCGCGTTCCCTGAAGCCCCCCGCGGGGCGATGCAGTGCCCCCATGTCCTCCTCTCACCCCGGCAGGTACAACACCGACCAGTTCTCCCCGTACGCTGTGCCATCACCGCAGGGCTCCTACCAACCCAGCCCCAGCCCCCAGAGCTACCACCAGGTGGCCCCCAGCCCCGTGGGCTACCAAAACACCCACTCGCCAGCCAGCTACCACCCTACGCCATCGCCTATGGCCTACCAGGTACCCCCAGACCCTTTTTCCCGCCCCCCCGTATCTCCCTGCCGCCTCTCACACCGTTTTTTCTCTGCCCCCAGGCCAGCCCCAGCCCCAGCCCGGTGGGGTACAGCCCGATGACCCCGGGGGCGCCATCCCCAGGGGGTTACAACCCCCACACCCCCGGTTCAGGCATCGAGCAGAGCTCCAGTGACTGGGTGACCACCGACATCCAGGTGAAGGTCCGGGACACCTACCTGGACAGCCAGGCGGTGGGACAGACGGGCGTCATCCGCAGCGTCACGGTGAGGCGGCAGCGGGGCTTTTTTGGGGTTTGGGGGTGTAGGGGGGGGGACACGGGGGCCGGGACAGCACGTCCCCACGGAGCCTTTGCTGTCTGACCCCGTCCTCGCTGCGCAGGGGGGGATGTGCTCCGTCTACCTGAAGGACAGCGAGAAGGTGGTGAGCATCTCCAGCGAGCACCTGGAGCCCGTCACCCCCACCAAGAGCAACAAGGTACGGCCCCTGCCGCCCTCCTGTCCCCTCGGGGACCCCAATTGTCCCCTCGGTGCTGCTGCTGGCTTCCCTCCTCACCTCGCAGCCCCCTGCGCACCCACCACCCCGCACGAGGGCTCCTGTGGGATCTCCAGAGCCCTTCCTCCTTCCCTCAAGACCCACTGCTTCCCCCACGCTGACCTTACCCCATCCCGCCTTCTTCTTTTGGGCTTTGACTTCCCTGCCCCTCCTGGGGGGGCCCTCAGCACCCCCCCGTGCCCTCCCAGCCCCCCCGGGTGCCCTGCACGAACCTCCCGCTCCCCGCTCTCGTCCCAGGTGAAGGTGATCCTGGGGGAGGACCGCGAAGCCACCGGCATCCTGCTCAGCATCGACGGCGAGGACGGCATCGTCCGCATGGACCTGGACGAGCAGCTCAAGATCCTCAACCTGCGCTTCCTGGGCAAGCTCCTGGAGGCCTGAGCACCCCCCGCCCCACCCTCGCTGCCATCCCCTGCTCTGCGTTTCTCTTTCTTTTTTTTGTGCTTTTTTTTTGTCCTCCCCCTTTGTTTTCTCATTTTACCTCCCCTTTGCCTTGGAGCCTGTTTGTGACAGGATTTCAGTGTCCAATAAAAGAAAAGCTGCTGTGCATCCGCCTCTGTCCTGTCTCCTGGGTAGTGGGATGGGGGGCTACTGGGACGGGAACGGTACTGGGATGAGAAGGGGGGGGGAAAGGAACGGGGTGGGGGGCCTTACTTGGCTGGGGAGGATACTGGAACTGACACGGAGGGTCCAGTTGCATGTGGGGCTGTGTAAAGGCTCCCCTGGGGAGTTCAGTTGTACCCAAAGCCTTCCTTTGGGGGCACTTTTTGATGGGCAAAAGGGGCTTTGAACGCATTTTCTGGGGCCCTATTTTGAATGCCTCTCCCATGCCGGGTAGGGCTATGTTTTGGGTTGCTCAGAAAGAGCGAACACAGAGGGTCCAGTTGCATGTGGGGCTGCGTAAAGGCTCCCCTCGGGAGTTCAGTTGTACCCAAAGGATTCCACTGGGGGCACTCTTTGATTGGAGAATGTGTCGCCGTACATATTTTCGGGTTCCTATTTTAAATTTGTCTCAGTGTTCCGGTTAGGGATACATTTAGGGTTGTTCAGGAAGAGCAAAGACAGAATCCAGTTGCATGTGGTGTTGTGTAAAGGCTCCCCAGGGGAGTTCAGGTGTCCCCAAAGGCTTCCATTGGGGGCACTTTTTGATGGGCGAAAGTGTCGCCATACGTGTTTTCTAGGGTCCCACTTGGGGAGGAACCAGTCAAAGGAAATAGCGCTTTCTGAAATTGTCAAGTTCTTGTTTGGCAACTCAGTGACTGGTTTGATCTACTTCACAGATGTAGAGGCAAGTGGACTGCTCTTTTGAAATAATAAAATTAAAAACATGAAGTTTATAAAACGTGGCAGTGCATGTTTGCAGTCTATTGCTTTTGCCAGTGGCAGATAACATTTATAAGGGATCAGTCGAAGGAAAGAGCGCCTTCTGGAACTGTGAAGCTCTGTGTTGGCAGCTCGGTGACTGGCTTGGCCTGCTGTCCATCTCCAGAGGGAAGCGGACTGCTGTTTTGAAATTAAAAAATGATAATAAAGAAAATATGGTGCCGCTCTATGGCGCCTAGAGGACTGCCACTCTGCATGGCAGTTAAAAAGAATGTGGTTTGGAGATGGAGAGCAGCAGAGGTAAGGCAGCTGGGAAGAGAGATAAAAGTATTGCAGTAGGTAGGCTGTGGTTATGAGGTGCCTCAGGATGTGCTTTTTTTCTTGTTTCCACCCTTCCCTCATGCAGCCTGGGAGAGGTGAAGTCCCCATGTTGTAGAGTGGTGCAAAAAGGTGAGAGGGTTGTCAGCCCGGTCAGTTTCCTTCACCAAAGCTAAGGTAAATCTTTGAAGTGAAACAGCCTGGTTGCTTGTGCTCCACCTTGTAGACCTAAGCCATACCAAAAACAGGGCTGCTGTTTCTCCTGCTCTCTTTACCTCTTCTCATGCACGGCCCCTCCCCTTTTCCAGGGTGGGTGATTGGGGTGGGGTGCAATGGTATAGGACTTGCAGGCATCCCATCAGAGAGCTCATTCTGCCTGGGCTGCTCTTTGGCGGGCAAGTGCTTTGTTTTTCCTTCAGTTGATTGCAGGGTTCTTTAGGCAGGTTGGAGTCTATGGATTTCTAGATTTTTAAGTGCTTGGAGTTCACTTAATAGAGGGATATTTAGCACAGGTTGCTAAAGACGTTCTTTAGGTGGGTCAGAGTCTATGGACTGATGTGTTTCCAAGTAGAGACCGGTAAGCCCATCTTTTTGAGTTGGTAACTAGTAGGATCTGTCATAGTAAAGCAATCTAGTAGTAGGTGCCTGTATTGCATGCAGCTCTTCTTCAGGTGAGTAATTGTTATAGCATGTTTATAAACCTCGAAACCCCTACAGACATAACCCAAACTATTTACCACACTAAACCCCTGAAGACCTACGCCTAAAACTCCTAACCCAATAAATTAAAACGTTCAAATCCCAAGCCCACAAAATTAAGACGTTCAAATCCCAAACCCAAAAAATAGGACTCTCAAAACCTAAACCCAAAAAATAGGACGCTCCAAACACTAACCCAAAAAAATAAGACACTCAAAGCACTAACCCAAAAACGTAAGACGCTCAAAGCACTAACCCAAAATATTAAGATGCTCAAAACCCAAACGCAAAAAATTAAGGTGCTCAAAACCCTAACCCAAAAAATTAGGACACTCAAAACCCTAACCCTGGAGAACCTAACCTAACCTAAATAAATAAATAAATAAATAAATAAAATTTTAAAACCCTAACCCTAAATAACTGACCAAAAAGAAAACCCTAAGACCCTAACCCTAAAAAACCTATCAACACTACAACCCAAAAACTCTAAAACCCTAACATGCTAACCCTGAAAACCTTAAAACCTTAAAACCTTAACCCCCAAATCCCTAAAATCCTAACTGTTAAAAATCCAACCCTAAAAAACTTAATATCCTAAAATTTAAAATCCTAAAACTTAAAATCCTAAAATAAACCCTGAGAACGCTTACCCTGAAACCCAACCCTAGTGCCCTACCCCTGAAACCTTAAAACCGTGAATCAATCTTTGGAAAATAACATAGGCTCAGCACAGGTTCTCAGTAAAGTAGCATTTTTATTTGAGATTACAATGGTGGGCGCAAGCAGGAGGACGCCTACTAATTCCATACACAGTTTATATACTTTTTTTTTTTCCTTCCAAGGACCAGGACCCTCCCCTGTTTCCCCATTAACTGTGCAATCCAGGTTCATACTCTATCTGGTGCTTCACAGAAAATACACAGCTGCTGGCCTGTTACAAGTCTTCACCTAAACAATTCTACTCTTCTCTATTTTTCATGTTTTTTGATCACCTATTTTCTCCTTCCCTTTTCAGCTTGCACACAGGAGCTTTCCAACTTCTATTCCTCTACTGCAAAGTCTGTAATTGACAACTGCCTTTTCTTCTTGTGCAATTGTCTCTGCGACTCTGAGGTCTTGGTGTGGGTACTACAGCATCAGCCCAAACTCATTCTTTTCAGAATTTATAGTCACACCACTTCTGTTTATAACTCCACCAAATAAAACAAACAAGAACAAACAAGCAAGTGAACAAGCACCAACAAAACACCACCAAAATAACTAAGCTTTACCCAATGCCAGTAACTCGTGTCAGGAGGTTGATAGATGCACTTGTATCATCTTGTCCAATCTGCAAAAAACAAAATAACACAAACCAAATCTTCTTTGCTCCATTTGCAGTACAAAAAGGAAGCTGAAGAAGATAAAACAACTTGGTCAGATTCTGCTTTGGAGAGCTACTCTAAATCGGAACAAAACAGCACCAACAGCAGAACCGTGCGTTACTGCAGTACCATACGCACCGTGCCTACAAACTATCTTAACTTCCCACGTGAAGGTGAACAGCATGCTTAAAACTCAGAACTCAACAGCCTTCCAGAGTCATAATTCCACTTCTCAGGGACAACATTCACAAACTATATTCACGTTCATAGATAACACTGGAACTTTGGCAGAACTTCTAGTTCCTTCATTTGTAGTCGGCACAGACTCCATGTCAACCATTCAACAGGGCCACGTGCAAGGTCCTGCACCTGGGTGGGGGCAATCCCAAGCACAAGCACAGGCTGGGTGGAGAATGGATTCAGAGCAGCCGCAAGGAGAAGGACCTGGGAGTGTCAGTCAGAAACTCAAAAAGAGCTGGTAATGTGCATTTGCAGCCCAGAAAGCCACCCATGTGCGGGGCTGCATCAAAAGTAGCATGGCCAGCTGGTCAAGGGAGGCGATTCTCCCCCTCTGCTCCTCTCTCCTGAGACCACTGGAGCCCTGCATTCAGCTCTGGGGCTCCCAGCACAGAAAGGACATGGACCTATTAGAGCGAGTCCAGAGGACATCCATTCGGATGACCATAGGGCTGGAACACCTATCTACAAAGACAGAATGAGGGAGTTGGGGCGGTTCAGCCTGGAGAAGAGAAGGCTCTGGGCACACCTTCTAGTGACCTTCCAATACCTAAAGGGGGCCCAGAGGAAAGCTGTGGAGGGACTCCTTGTCAGAGCGTGTAGCGATAGAACAAGGGGTAATGGCTTTAAGCTAAAAGATGATAGATTCAGACTAGATGTCTCAGCGCCCAGCCCCGGCGGGGCCCTGCAGCCCCACGCACGGCGGGGGGGGGGGGGAGGCGGTACCTGTGGGCGTTGTACTTGTGGATGGCCCGGTTGCCGTTCCACTCGTAGTTCTCCAGCTCTGCGGGGAGAAACGCGGTTGGAGCGGCCGAGGCGCGGCGCGGCCCCCCCAGCGCTCCCCCACCCGTCAGCAGGTCCGAGATGCCCTGGTTGGGGCGCCCGGACGACGCCTTCCGCTTGCTCATCGCGGGCGCCGGCACTGGCATGAGGCAATGGTCGGAAATGACGCGTCAGGGCTTCCGGCGGAGACGTCTATAAGCGCGACCGCATTCAGGCGCACGCGCGGCAAAGGGCCTGAGCGCTGCCGGGAGATGTAGTTCTCGGACTCCGAACTTCCGGGAGGCCATGTTGGGTGCCCAGAGCATATCGGGAAATGGAGTTCCGGGACTCTGGACTTCCGGGAAGCCATGTTGGGATCCGAGAGCATGCCGGGAGATGTAGTTCTAGGACTCTGAACTTCCGGGAGGCCATGTTGGGAGACCAGAGCATGCCGGGAGATGTAATTCTCGGACTCTGAACTTCCGGGAAGCCATGTTGGGTGCCCAGAGCATGCTGGGAGATGTAGTTCTCGGACTCTGAACTTCCGGGAGGCCATGTTTGTTGCCCAGAGCATTCTGGGAGATGTAGTTCTCAGACTCCGAACTTCCGGGAGGCCATGTTGGGTTCGCAGAGCATGCCGGGAGATGTAGTTCTCGGACTCTGAACTTCCGGGAGGCCATGTTGGGTGCCCAGAGCCTATCGGGAACTGTAGTTCTCAGACTCTGAATTTCCGGGAGGCCATGTTGGGTGCCCAGAGCATACAGGGAAACGTAGTTCACTGGAACTAGGGTTAGGGTTGTTAGGGTTAGGGTTAGGGGTTAGGGTTTTAGGGTTAGGGTTAGGGTTAGGGTTAGGGTTAGGGTTAGGGTTAGGGTTAGGGTTAGGGTTAGGGTTAGGGGTTAGGGTTAGGGTTAGGGTTAGGGTTAGGGTTAGGGTTAGGGTTAGGTTAGGGGTTAGGGTTAGGGTTAGGGTTAGGGTTAGGGTTAGGGTTAGGGTTAGGGTTAGGGTTAGGGTTAGGGTTAGGGTTAGGGTTAGGGTTAGGGTTAGGGTTAGGGTTAGGGTTAGGGTTAGGGTTAGGGTTAGGGTTAGGGTTAGTAGGGTTAGGGTTAGGGTTAGGGTTAGGGTTAGGGTTAGGGTTAGGGTTAGGGTTAGGGTTAGGGTTAGGGTTAGGGTTAGGGTTAGGGTTAGGGTTAGGGTTAGGGTTAGGGTTAAAATTAAAATTAAAATTAAAATTAAAATTAAAATTAAAATTAAAATTAAAATTAAAATTAAAATTAAAATTAAAATTAAAATTAAAAAATTAAAATTAAAATTAAAATTAAAATTAAAATTAAAATTAAAATTAAAATTAAAATTAAAATTAAAATTAAAATTAAAATTAAAATTAAAATTAAAATTAAAATTAAAATTAAAATTAAAATTAAAATTAAAATTAAAATTAAAATTAAAATTAAAATTAAAATTAAAATTAAAATTAAAATTAAAATTAAAAAAATTAAAATTAAAATTAAAATTAAAATTAAAATTAAAAATTAAAATTAAAATTAAAATTAAATTAAAATTAAAATTAAAATTAAAATTAAAATTAAAATTAAAATTAAAATTAAAATTAAAATTAAAATTAAAATTAAAATTAAAATTAAAAAATTAAAATTAAAATTAAAATTAAAAAATTAAAATTAAAATTAAAATTAAAATTAAAATTAAAATTAAAATTAAAATTAAAATTAAAATTAAAATTAAAATTAAAATTAAAATTAAAATTAAAATTAAAATTAAAATTAAAATTAAAATTAAAAAATTAAAATTAAAATTAAAATTAAAATTAAAATTAAAATTAAAATTAAAATTAAAATTAAAATTAAAATTAAAATTAAAATTAAAATTAAAATTAAAATTAAAATTAAAATTAAAATTAAAATTAAAATTAAAATTAAAATTAAAATTAAAATTAAAATTAAAATTAAAATTAAAATTAAAATTAAAATTAAAATTAAAATTAAAATTAAAATTAAAATTAAAATTAAAATTAAAATTAAAATTAAAATTAAAATTAAAATTAAAATTAAAATTAAAATTAAAATTAAAATTAAAATTAAAATTAAAATTAAAATTAAAATTAAAATTAAAATTAAAATTAAAAAATTAAAATTAAAATTAAAATTAAAATTAAAATTAAAATTAAAATTAAAATTAAAATTAAAATTAAAATTAAAATTAAAATTAAAATTAAAATTAAAATTAAAATTAAATTAAAATTAAAATTAAAATTAAAATTAAAATTAAAATTAAAATTAAAATTAAAATTAAAATTAAAATTAAAAAATTAAAATTAAAATTAAAATTAAAATTAAAATTAAAATTAAAATTAAAATTAAAATTAAAATTAAAATTAAAATTAAAATTAAAATTAAAATTAAAATTAAAATTAAAATTAAAATTAAAATTAAAATTAAAATTAAAATTAAAATTAAAATTAAAATTAAAATTAAAATTAAAATTAAAATTAAAATTAAAATTAAAATTAAAAAATTAAAATTAAAATTAAAATTAAAATTAAAATTAAAATTAAAATTAAAATTAAAATTAAAATTAAAATTAAAATTAAAATTAAAATTAAAATTAAAATTAAAATTAAAATTAAAATTAAAATTAAAATTAAAATTAAAATTAAAATTAAAATTAAAATTAAAATTAAAATTAAAATTAAAATTAAAATTAAAATTAAAATTAAAATTAAAATTAAAATTAAAATTAAAATTAAAATTAAAATTAAAATTAAAATTAAAATTAAAATTAAAATTAAAATTAAAATTAAAATTAAAATTAAAATTAAAATTAAAATTAAAAAATTAAAATTAAAATTAAAATTAAGAATTAAAATTAAAATTAAAATTAAAATTAAAATTAAAATTAAAATTAAAATTAAAATTAAAATTAAAATTAAAATTAAAATTAAAATTAAAATTAAAATTAAAATTAAAATTAAAATTAAAATTAAAATTAAAATTAAAATTAAAATTAAAATTAAAATTAAAATTAAAATTAAAATTAAAATTAAAATTAAAATTAAAATTAAAATTAAAATTAAAAAAATTAAAATTAAAATTAAAATTAAAAAATTAAAATTAAAATTAAAATTAAAAATTAAAATTAAAATTAAAATTAAAATTAAAATTAAAATTAAAATTAAAATTAAAATTAAAATTAAAATTAAAATTAAAATTAAAATTAAAATTAAAATTAAAATTAAAATTAAAATTAAAATTAAAATTAAAATTAAAATTAAAATTAAAAAATTAAAATTAAAATTAAAATTAAAATTAAAATTAAAATTAAAATTAAAATTAAAATTAAAATTAAAATTAAAATTAAAATTAAAATTAAAATTAAAATTAAAATTAAAATTAAAATTAAAATTAAAATTAAAATTAAAATTAAAATTAAAATTAAAATTAAAATTAAAATTAAATTAAAATTAAAATTAAAATTAAAATTAAAATTAAAATTAAAATTAAAATTAAAATTAAAATTAAAATTAAAATTAAAATTAAAATTAAAATTAAAATTAAAATTAAAATTAAAATTAAAATTAAAATTAAAATTAAAATTAAAGAATTAAAATTAAAATTAAAATTAAAAAATTAAAAAATTAAA